>JAOOQA010000019.1:1670392-2870392 GCA_025617555.3 Puccinia polysora | reverse complement strand
GTTTTTTGGACTGAAAAAATTGGCCCTGAAAATGTGTCTAAAAATGAAACTACTGATTTTGACCAATCAGTGGGAAGACTTACTCCCCCCCCTTTACACATCCTTCCTTTTTTTGGCACCTCTCACAAGTGTGAAATCATTATTTAACTCGGTGGAACCGATTGGCCTTCTCCATCAGGGGGTGGGTGATCTTTTAAATTAATAACTTGATTCCAATGGTGGTTAGTATGGTGATGTTAAATTGAATGATGAAGTTAATTGCAGTTTAAAGAATGGTGAGGATCAAGAAACTCAATCAATATTATCCCTCTATTTTTTTGGTCATCAGGAGGTTCCCTCTGTGGAAATACATGGGCAATTACATGTGGGCCACTTATGAGTGTAATTCAAATGGGATGCACATATGGGCCTCTATTGCCCATTGCACAATCACAGGGACCATGCGTGGCTGTGTGGATTTCACTTACTTGGGGAATATGGCCTCAAAACATGTGAAATAAGTCATTTGCTTTAATTACTGCTCCACATGCCACAAAGTCTAATCTTTGGCCATAATTTTTGCACATTATCAATACAAGGCTTTATTGAATCCACTGTTTTGATCCTTGTGTGTCTTTTTCAATTCTGGCTTTCTTACAGTAAATTATTGTTTTTAGGATGCCTTTCATTCAAGAATCCAGCTATTCCAAAGATTATTCTGAATGAGTCAGATATATAATTTTGGGAAATGCTTATGGATATTAATCTTGAATTCATTGTTTGTGGTCAGTTTATGAGGAATGATGAAGATTGAGATTTGTTCTGAGGCAGATAAAAAGCTGTACCATCTTAGTTTCAAGGAACTTGGGCGAGAATCATGCAGCATAGGTTGCATAAAATCTGGTAAGAAGAAGAGAACAGAATTGTTATCTTATTTGAGATGCTGAAGGTGAATTATGTTGGATATTTGATCCATAAGAAGGGCCACTATGTGAGTTAAATTAAGCAAAGAAGTTCATTCCATGAAAAAAGACAATGAGGTCAATATTTCTATGAAAAAGTTGGCTCTGAGGTTTCAGGGAGTTGTTCATTGGATCTTACAAAGCAATTCCAATTAGCTTGGAAGTACTCATGATTGCAGGAACATGTCCCAAACAAGAGATTTAAGGTACAATATGGTTAATTGATTGAATTTATTAATTACCAGAAGCTTTGGAGGAGGGATAAATTATCTTAAAGAAGATAAAGGTTTGTTTTTGATGATTTTACAAGGAGAACTTTTCTTTGTGGAAAATTTTGGAATAAATAGCTTTGTGCATCTTTATTGAAGATTTCAGCTCTGAGCACTGTGGCTCACTGTAGAGCTGTTCATAAGGTAAAGGATAGCAACTGTGAAAGTTTTACCTAAGGGGAAAAGACTAGAAATTTTTCTCAAAGAGTAGTGAAAGAACTATGATTCCTAGAGAGGAATTTTCCATTGATTTGGTAGCGCTATTAATGCCAATTTCTTTTGGAGGGGAAAGGTAATTCATCAATTTATTTTATACATAAAATAACTTTTTATACTTGAAACCAATGAGGTAAGTATCAAACCACCCAGGAGATTTCTGTAATCTTCAAGGCTTGGAAACAGAGTGGTTTGATGAATGAGATCAAGGGGGTAATCACTGGTGGAGGGGGTGATTTTGTGATTAATTCATTTAATAACCTTTTAATTGGTTATGGTATCACCAATATTTTCAAAACTGAAAGTACTCCACAAAATAATGGAATATTCCAGAGAATGAATAGGAATTTTTTGGAAAAAGTCAGAAATATTATTGCTCAATCTGTTCTACCAAAGTTCTTATGGGCTGAATTATTATGTAAAGTTTTTCTGTTGCATAATATTTTGAGTTTTAATGGGAAGATTCACAATTATCAGTCATGGAAGCAAGAGCCCAAAACATTACACCTTAGAACAATTTGTTGTTTGGTGTGTGTTATAGTGTTCACCATGAGGAGGTGATTGGAAAATTGGATCGTAGAGAAAGAACAGGGTTGCTTTTTGGTTATTATATCATAGTTAAGTCATATAGGATATATTTTCCAGAATCTAAAAAGGTTATCCATAGTAGGGATGTCAAATTTGAGGAATTCAACTTTGCCCTCAAGAGGAGTGAAGATAAAGCTGTTCAGGTAGTGCAGCAAGAAATAGTTTTGGAGCCTATTTCACCAGAAATATCTGAAGAGCATGATGATGCTGGAGTGGAAGATGTCTCAAAGGGGGGTTCAGTACCCACTTTAGGGGAGTCTGAGGAACCAGAACCTGAAGATCCTACACCCAATGTTAGGAGGGGTAGTAAATTAAGAATACCTACAGATCGGTATGGGGAATGGAATTACCATTATGCTTCTGCAGAATATGAGGGAGATACATTCAGGGAAAAATTTATGCTTAATGAAATTCTGGAGTTGATTTCAGAGATGGTTAACAGGGTTAACCCAAATAGCTATGGCCAATATATGAATTCTGAAGAGAAATCCAACTTGAAGGAAGCTGTTTATGAAGAGTTTGATTCTTTGGAGAATACTAGTTTTTTCAAAGTTTTTAAGCAGGATTCTGTTCCAAAAGGAAAGACCATTTTTCAGTCTAGATTTGTGTTGAATGAGTAGTTTGATACTAATGAAATTTTAAAGAGATTCCAGGCAAGATGTGTTGCGCAAGGATTTGAACAGAGAGGGGGGTATAGACTACCAAGAGAGTTTATCTCCAACTGGAAGGTTGTCCACCTTCAGTTATATCATTTCTATTGCAGTGGATTTGGCTGAATGTATAAGGCAAGTTGATTTTGTAACAGCATACTTGAACGCAAAACTTGAGGAGGAGGAGACTGTTTATATGTCAATCACTGATGATTTCATAGAATTTTTGGTTGAAACCAAACCAGAAACCATGAAGTTAATCTTCATAATAAATTTCTTGTTTGCAGATAAAGTGGAATATGTACTCAAGCTGAAGAGATCCCTGTATGGAGTGAGGCATTCAGCTAGTTCATTGTATAACACCATGAGTTTGAAACTTTTAGAGATAGGTTTAAAAATTAGTGAGGCCGATCCATTTCTATTTTTTTAGAAAGAATGCTATAATATTTGCTTGAGTAGATGAAATCATTATAATTGGGAATGTTAAGGATATGTCATGGAGACACTCAAGAAAGAGTTCAAGATAAAAGATCTTGGTCTTTCACAACAGGTGCTAGGCATGAAGGTTAATAAGTTTAATCATTGAATAAAATTGGATCAGAGCCATTATGTGGTGGCAGTTATTAAGCGGTATGGCTTAGAAGATGCAAAGGAGTTTGGTACTCCAATGCAGTCAAACATCCGTTTGGAGAAGTACACAGATAAAGAGAATCTGGAGTTTTTTCAGTCAGGGAATGAATATAGGTCAGCTATTGGGTCTCTAAATTATTTGGGCCAGTTTACAAGGCCAGATATTTTGTTTTCAATTGGGTTTTTATCAAAAAAATTGTAGAAAACCAATGCATGAGGCATTGGGTGGCTTTAAGAGAGTTATGAGTTATCTTAAACAAACAAATATTCTGGGACTAAAGTTTTCAAATTCAGCAAAAATTGACTTTTTTGGTTATTCTGATGAAATTTGGGAAGATGGTAACACTAAAGAATCAAAAAGTGGTTTTTTATTCTTTTTAGGTAAGAACCTAGTGTCATGGATGTCCAAGAAGGTGTCAGAAATAATTCTTTCACCAACTGAAGCAGATTACACAGCATACTTTTCTGCATCTCAGGAGGCAAATTGGTTTAGAAAGTTCTTAGAGGATAAACATAAGCCACAATTTTTTGGATTGTTTTATTCCAATAACCAGATTGCCATTGCTTTGAACAAGAATCAAGTGTTCCATTCAAGAACCAAAAATATTTATTTTTGCTATAACCATATACGTGATGCAGTTAACTGCAAAGGGATAGTGTTGAGGTACATGCCTACTGGATTAATGATTGCAGATATAATGAATAAGGCATTAGGCATAAAAATTAATCAAGGCTTTGTCTCTAATATGCGTATGTCACTCCTTTTTTATTCAGGAAGTGTGTTGAAATAAATAGGCAATTATAAGTGTACCATGTTAGAATTCTGTCTCTCTTGGTTTTTTCTAATACTGTAGTGCAACTCAAGCCTAGTTAAAGCAGTCCTTAGTTAACTTAGTGACTGCTCTCTGTGCACATTGTGCTCTTTAGTTTATGTCTTCAATATTCATTATCTTATTTTATTGATTATTATTTTAATTTTCAACCACTTTTCAGCCATCTTGTACTGAGTCTATTTATAGAGATGTCTGAATAAGTGAATTAACATCATCCGTTCTGACTCACAAAAAACCTGAGTGTCCCTTTGACTCTCTGCTCCGCTCCTCTTGGCGTCACAAGCTCTTTCCCCCATTCTCTCTCGCCTCTTAACTGGAGCATTGAACTCCAATCTTCACATGCCACATATGAGTTTAATCCGAATTGGATACACATATGGGCATCTACAGCCCATTGCACAATCACACAGACCATACGGGCCTGTGGGGATGTCACTTACTTGGGGAAACAGGCCTCAAAAAATGTGAAATAATTCATTTGATTTAATTAATGCTCCTCCTGCGACTAATTATAATCTTTGGCCATAATTTTCACACCACCCCTTACGCCAGGGGTTTCTGTTTCACTTTCCACTCAGCCCTTTGAATCAAAATCAATAATCCACCTCAAAGGAATTTACTAGTACATAATTGGTATCTACCCTAAGATTTTCTGCCTGTCATAGTAATATGAGTCTGTCAGGCTTGCATATCCTCTTGCCTTAATGAATATTTATATCCTGAATTCTGCTATGTAAAAAGCTAACATCACGCCTCCATATTTACTTCATGCACACCCTCTTTCCAATAAAGACATTATTTTAGCATTTGTTTTCCAAAATTCACACATTCTTAAAGAAAAGTCATGAATATATTTATTTTTTTAACAACCAGGCTAAACTCACAGCAAGAAAACTAATAATATCACACCAATGATGCCAAAAGGCTTCATTTTGTAAAACAAATTTCTAAAATGACCCCAAAAGGTGTCATTGGCACCATTATAGTAATGATTTGATATAATCATGCCCATTGGTGTGCTTTCCAACCCCAGGAAGTTTTTCAGCATTTTGAAGATTAAAAGAGGTGCCTGGGGTGGGAAAAACTGCCATTTGATGGTTTTCTGGGATCCAAAAGGCCTGAAAACATTAATTAAGGCTTCCAGATCCCCAGTGGGGTCTTTCTTGGTATAACCATTTGGATAAATCAAATATTAACACCAATTTTTTTATTTTTATATGTAAAAATGCAATAAATATCAATTTTTTTCAGGAAATTCAAATCTGATCTTTGATTTGAAAAATAACCTCATTCAATGTAAGAAAGACAAGGAAAATGATAAGAATTCATTTTTTTTCACAAGGTGGAATATTTCTGGTGAAATTTAAATACCTTTGCACCAAAAATAAAACAATACAAAATTCAAATAAAGCTATTTAATTTGGGAGTTTCAAATATTTTCAAATTTTTAAACAAATATCATTTGTTACATGAATAATTATAAAAAGGGTGATGTTAAATTCACAGCTCCAGTTGTGTGGGAGCCCTTTACACGGCCCCACACGGGCTGTGGGAGTTGTTTAGGGGCCCTTCATGCGTGGGGGCCATACACTAATCCATATAATTTATGATTTATAATTTGCAATTTATAATTGATAATTTATTATTTTTATAATTTATTATTTATTATTCATTATTCATTATTTATTATTTAATATTTATTATTTATTATTGATTATTTATTATTTATTATTTATTATTTATTATTTATTATTTATTATTTATTATTTATTATTTATTATTTATTATTTATTATTTATTATTTATTATTTATTATTTATTATTTATTATTTATTATTTATTATTTATTATTTATTATTTATTATTTATTATTTATTATTTATTATTTATTATTTATTATTTATTATTTATTATTTATTGTTTACTATTTATTATTTATTATTTATTATTTATTATTTATTATTTATTATTTATTATTTATTATTTATTATTTATTATTTATTATTTATTATTTATTATTTATTATTTATTATTTATTATTTATTATTTATTATTTATTATTTATTATTTATTATTTATTATTTATTATTTATTATTAATTATTTATTTTTTATTATTTATTATTTATTATTTATTATTTATTATTTATTATTTATTATTTATTATTTATTATTTATTATTTATTATTTATTATTTATTATTTATTATTTATTATTTATTATTTATTATTTATTATTTATTATTTATTATTTATTATTTATTATTTATTATTTATTATTTATTATTTATTATTTATTATTTATTATTTATTATTTATTATTTATTATTTATTATTTATTATTTATTATTTATTATTTATTATTTATTATTTATTATTTATTATTTATTATTTATGATTTATTATTTATTATTTGTTATTTATTATTTATGATTTATTATTTATTATTTATTATTTATTATTTATTATTTATTATTTATTATTTATTATTTATTATTTATTATTTATTATTTATTATTTATTATTTATTATTTATTATTTATTATTTATTATTTATTATTTATTATTTATTATTTATTATTTATTATTTATTATTTATTATTTATTATTTATTATTTATTATTTATTATTTATTATTTATTATTTATTATTTATTATTTATTATTTATTATTTATTATTTATTATTTATTATTTATTATTTATTATTTATTATTTATTATTTATTATTTATTATTTATTATTTATTATTTATTATTTATTATTTATTATTTATTATTTATTATTTATTATTTATTATTTATTATTTATTATTTATTATTTATTATTTATTATTTATTATTTATTATTTATTATTTATTATTTATTATTTATTATTTATTATTTATTATTTATTATTTATTATTTATTATTTATTATTTATTATTTATTATTTATTATTTATTATTTATTATTTATTATTTATTATTTATTATTTATTATTTATTATTTATTATTTATTATTTATTATTTATTATTTATTATTTATTATTTATTATTTATTATTTATTATTTATTATTTATTATTTATTATTTATTATTTATTATTTATTATTTATTATTTATTATTTATTATTTATTATTTATTATTTATTATTTATTATTTATTATTTATTATTTATTATTTATTATTTATTATTTATTATTTATTGTTTATTATTTATTATTTATTATTTATTATTTGTTATTTATTATTTATTATTTATTATTTATTATTTATTATTTATTATTTATTATTTATTATTTATTATTTATTATTTATTATTTATTATTTATTATTCATTATTTATTATTCATTATTTATTATTTATTATATATAATTTATTATATATAATTTATTATTTATAATTTATAATTTATTATTCATTATTTATGATTTAGTGGAAGCTAAACAACTTGATTTTAGTTTTTTGGCGTGCTGTAAATCTCAAATGGGACTTGTAGCATGCCACATAGCCCATCTGAGTCGTGTAGCATGCCACACAGCCCATTTGAGACGGGTAGCATGCCACACGGCCCATTTGAGCCCTGTAGCATGCCACACGGCTCATTTGAGTTGTGTAGAGTGCCACATGGCCCATTGAGCCGTGTACAAAACTCAAAGAGCCATGTACAGAGTTGTGTACACGGCTCAATGAGCTTTGAATTTAACATTACCATTATTAAAAATACAAAATATAAATTCTTTGAGGAAAATTCAAGATTTGTGATGGAATGTAAATAACTTTTTACCAAGCATAAAAATAATATAAAAATAAAAAATATATCTATTTCAAAGGAAGAATTCAAATATTTTGATATTATTTGTTAAAAGTTTCATTAAGTGCAGAAATGAAAAAATCATATGTAAAAAAAATTGATTTTCTGGAATAAGAATTGAAATTTCCAGTGAGATTCAAATACCTTGCCACAAAAATAAAACAAGTAGAAAAATGCTATATGTCCCTTTTATAATCTGGGGAGATTCAAATATGTTTGAATATTCTAACAAATAATTAATTGAGTAGCGTACTAAGAATAATGAAAGCAGTTTTTGATTTCTTTCAATAACAAGTACTATTTGTGATGGAATGTATACAGCTTTTACCAAAAATAAACAAATAAAAAAAATCTACATAAAACTATTTGATTAGAGGAATTCAGATATCATTAAAAATCACCAAACAAAATCCTTAAAGTGCATCAATGATCAAAGAAGTATCAGAATTTAATTTTTTTCAATAATTAATTTTTTTTTCATTTAATTTATGGGTGATGTTAAATTCACGGCTCCAACTGTGTGGTAGTTGTTTAGGGCCCTAGATGACTGAAATGAGCAGTGGGGGCCCATAGACGACTAAAAAGGGCCATTTCAAACAGATGCGACTTTGGGGGGGTTTTGTAGGAGCCATGTGACCCCCAAACACAGAAAATTCAAGCCGTGTACCCGTGTACACAGCTCAAAACCTCTTTGTACCCCTCTACACAGCTCAAAACCTCCATGTTTGGGGGTGCATAACCCCCCGTAAGTTGTGCCAGAATTTTGAGCACCCCCAGACCACACTTGTGTTTGGTCAAACCAAATTTTGGATCAATGCATACTTTGTAGGACTGTTGTTCAACACCTAGCTATCCCAAAGAGACTTCAAAGTGAAACCAAAGTGAAATTAAAGTGAAAATAGAAATAAAATCAATCTCTGTGGACAATTCTTTCTCAACTCAAAAGTGAGCAAACTTTGTTTTTTCAATTGGAATTTGGATTGAATACTGAAGTATAGCATTGCATTTTTTTGCATGGTAACAGTGACAATTCCTCCTTTTTCTGGCATGGCTGTTTGGAAGGTATAAATTTATAGTTCCATCAACAAAGCATTGGAAAAATAAAAAAGGATTTGGGTAATGAAACATTGGAAGCCCCAATTGCATCCTCATCAAGGGTGAAAATTGAGGAACAAAACCTTTCACAATGGGATTTGACCTCTGGTTGTGAGTAAAATTTTATGTTACTGGTCTTTCCCACAATTAATTTGATTGAAAATGATGGAGTGCATGCCATCAATATAACTATAAAACTATGAAAGATCCACTTGACCCACCTCCTGTGAGAGCTTCTACTACTGGGGAACAGGCACAAAACTATTGTCAAACATGGGCTATGAAGCATGGTTACGCTTTAAAATTTTTCAACTCAAAGTTTGACCAATATGTGGATTTAGCCTGTGATAGAAATGGTTCCTATTCAGGAAAACTTCTTAGGAAACTGTCTAGATAAACTCAAACAAGGAAGGTTGGGTGCAAGTTTTGAATCCATGCAAGTTGAACAAAGGCAGACCTCTTGTGGTGAATCTCCTATCAAGAAACACAACATAACCATCAAACATATAAAAATCCCTCTGTGCATCCTCAACTGAGGAGGATCTCTCTGCAAGCCTTGTATCTACTTAAGGAAGGAATGAAAGATGAGCTCAATATGTTACAACTTGAGAGAAAGTTGAGCAAGATTGATGGGGGGATTACGTTGATGACCAAACAATTTATAAAACTAAGCAGAAGGTAACGCTTGCAGAACTAAAGGGTAAAATTGTTATGGAGGTACTCTATAAACAGCTTGAAGAAACAAGTTGGATTCACCGGTCAAAGTTCAGTGGAGAGGGTCACTTGGAGGCCCTGTACTTAGCACATCCTGAGGCAGTAAAGCTTTCAAAACAATTTCATCATATTGCTTTTTTTTGTACTGAACTTATAAGAAAAATAAGTACAAAACCCCACTATTGCATTTTGTAGGAATGACATCCAATCGCAAAGCTTTCACAAAATCTCTTGTTTTTATAACAAAAGAAACGTTTGAGTTCTACAGTTGGTCTGTAAATGCATTAAAGGACTTGGCTTATGATCCTGAGAGACTTCCAAAGGTCTTTGTGACAGACCATGAAAAACAATGTTGCACTTGGAAATTGTCTTAAAAAATACAAGCAAACTGTAAAGAGGGCTTTGTTAATGACTTTGAAGGATGGAAAAGCTTTATGACTCAGTGGGAAAAGTATGGGGCCTCAAAGACCAAGGAGGAGGCGGAGGTCAATGATGCGGAACTCAGAGTAGGTCCAAATCACTGCTTCTTTTTCTTCCTACTTTTGTGTTCTGAACTTTTGACTTGTATAGTTTTTATTGAAAGAATATGAGGATGTACATGAGTATGTCAAAAATAAAATTTTCCCCATCAAAGAGATGTTTGTAACAGCGTGGACTTGTATAAACCCAGATTTTGGAAACAAAACAAAATCTTGGGTTGAAGGGGCCCATGCAACTCTCAAAATATTCCTTGCAAACTCTTTGGGAAACCTGTTGGATGTTTGGAAGAGCCTTTATGGAACCATTTTGAATCAAATTAAATCAGTGTTGAATATATTTCTTCCTCCTATATTATTTTTTTCTTCTTTCTTCTTTTCTTTCTGTTCTATTTTCTTTTATAGATCTTTATCTGTGATACTCTATTCTTCAGTCTGTCACACTCTCAAAATGCCTACGCGCTCTCATGGCTCAAGATCAACTCTCACCTAGGACCATTGGCTCTATTCATTTTCATATTCATTACACCGGGCCGCCTCAATCTCAATAAATAATTGCAGAAGGGCCTAGGAACAGGAACCAAAAACTTGTTGACTTTCTTTTCTCATTCTGAAGAGGTGCATGTTCAATCAATGTTGGAAGGCTCTACAAACAAACTCCTCAAAGAAAGAAGACCATATCACCTGGAGGATAATTCTAATTTGGTAAGGATCTTTTCCATGGGTAACCTTCAACAATAACACTGAATCATAGTCCAGGTTTCTTCAAAAGAGCTGGAGAGAGAGAAGTTTCTGTGTCTTATCAAATTTATAATTCTATGTTGATTGCTTTGACATTTGTGAGATTGCGGGTATGAATCTTTTCTTGTTCAATGTTTTAATTTTTCTTCTGAGATAATCATTCTCATCATTGTATGTCAGTCTCTGGTTTTACTTTAATAAGAAATCTAGAATTCATCACAATTAACAGTCAAAACTTCAACCAATAAAAACTTCAACCAGAGATCAGCCATGTCAGAATCACTTTCAGAAAGCATCCTAAAAATTGAAATTGAAGCCATTCCTCTCTTGACCATGGACAACTTTTCCATCTTGTGTAATTTTGTGGCCAACATGATGGATCTTCAAGAGGATCTCTACAACAAACTCACAAAGAGAAACTTGGACACCAATGGTACTCCCATAGGCCTTAGCCACTTGGAAAATGTCTACATCCAAAAAATCTTAACCTCCAAACTTGATACCTCCGTTCAAGGAAATATCATTATTGCAGAAAACAAAAACAACATTCATCTCATCTGGCTCAGTATCCACAAATATTTTTCCTCCAATCATGCTTCCAACCGGGCTAGAGTGTTTAATGAATTCTTAAGAACTCCCTTATTGGCCTAAAACATTCTTGGCTTTATTACTGACACCAAAACAACCATTTCAAGACTTCATGAAGTTGGAATTGAACTACCAAGCAATATCATGGCCTATCTCATCCTTGAAAAGCTACCTCCTTCCATGGACACGGTTGTACAACAAATAACCCACTAAGATAAGAAACTAAACCCTGATCAAGTTCTTGATAATCTTTGCCTCTTTCAAAACAATAGGATGCTTTTAAATGATTCCACGGATGAGGGCAAGAAAGAAAACCTCAACATGGTTTCCTTTTTTAACAAAGGTGTCAAACCCTGTGAGGAAAATTGGCACAATCCTAGAGCCGCTGATCCAGAAGGTCAATTTTGGAAGCTGTATCCTCAACTCAAACCAAATTTACCAAAGAAGAAAAAGTTGGAGTGGGGCTGAGGAAAAGGGCACAATGAAAAGTTTTAGATCTTTTCACTTTAATCTTAGAAATCATGTCTCCAAAAAAGGTTGTCCTCAATTCAGGATCTTTTACACCCATGGTTTCTGATGTTTCATTTTTTGATCACCTACACCAATCTGTAGTGGGACTCATCTCAGCCAGCTTGGGAGTGGATAGTCTTTTCTATGAGGGAAAATGATCAATAACCCTAACAAACAATGAACAACATGATAAAATCTGGATTGGAAACCAGGACCAAACTGTGGAATTGCATCAATATCAGAGTATAGACAAGATGAGATCAAATGAGATAAAAAAAAGCTAGGACTACCAACAGGGTGAGATAGGCTGTAAGTTGAGAATCAGATATGACACATAAGAGACAATCAATGATTCTGTAGTCTAAGAATATAAGCTAATCAGTCATATTTTGCTGGTGAAGGATTTAGTTGGGATGATTCACTATCAGCCCATGAAATGAAAACAAGTCCAGCCAGCAATGGTTTTGAGAATGTGAAGGATCAATAGCGCCTTGACAGATTTTATTCTGAAAGAGGATTGTCAGATCAGTTCACTGATTGGTGAGTTGCAATGGTTGATCTTACTTGATTCTAACCGGCTGCTGCATTCTTCTTGTTGATGCTGTTGGTGAAGTTGGAAGGTTTTAGGCTAATAAGGCCAGTAGATTTCAATTGTCAGATAAGCTAAGGTGACTGATGAAATGGAGAAACAATGAAGAAAAGGACAAGGATAACAGCTATGAACCTAATAAGGCCAGGTTGCAAGTGGGGTCAGACACAGAGCAGAGTGAGCAACAGATGAGGTCCGACGCGGTGTTGATGGAATCGTGAGTGGTTGGTGAGCGGTGAGGTTGGAGGGATTTGGCTTGAGGTTCAGTTGGAGGCATTGCTGATCAGATTCTTTAGTTGGAGAGTACCAAGAGCGGAAAGAGGAACTTACCTGATCCTACTACCCTGGGTGTCAATGGTGCAATCTCTTGGTTGCACGAGAAGAGGAGACACCCAGGATCCAGGATCAGTGAGGTAGATAAGTTCGAGCTGGACACTGGATTTGAAGTTGGAGTATCCGCACTCGGGTGACAAGTCCAGATGTGCGGGTGTTGCTACGTCAAGGAGTCAACATGACAGAGGGAAAAAGAAAGACAGAAGGAAAAAGAAAAATAGCTCATAGACTGAGGGTAAGAAAGGAATGAAACAGCACACAACACACAAAAATGCAGAAAGGACAGAGGGTTAGTAGACAGCTCATTCTCAGCATTATCAGGAATCCAAGATTGATTCCAACAGTTGGAGGTTGGATTGTGTCAATGTAGGAGTTGAGATCTTTGTTCTGAGTCAAGTACAAGGTTTGATTGATCTTTGCGTTGGCCTCAGTCTGCTGCAGTGGTTGTTGGTGAGATAGGTTGACTAGCCCATTGTAGTATTGTCCGCAGATAGAGTTGCTACAGTGGATAGCATCCGCGCGCGTACAAAAACAGGAAAGAAAGGAGACAAAAGAAGGAAAGAAAGAAATTAACTGTGGGGAAGAAAAACAAGTAACTATGTATGACACGCACGTGGTGCTTCACAGAAATAGGCCAAGAGATTAAGAATGAACAGAACAGTAAGATCTGTCAACTGCAATAATGACAAGTGAGATCAGATTTGAACACGCCCCCTCAACTCGGAAATCAGTTGAAAAGAGAGCTAAAGGAATTCACAAGTCAAGTGTTTGAACTTTTGTTGGCTTCTTTAGTGAGAGCATTGGCTGTCATAGACAGAGACAATATCAGCTTGACTTTGATCATACCCAGTTTGAAGTCGTCCCTCAAGCTTTTGGTCTCCAGGTCTATTTGTTTTCCTTTCAAGTTTGATCCAAATCTTTTTATCTTATCTTCTAGTCCTTTATTATCAATCAGGTGGATAGGAAATTTGAATTTCAATCAATAGATTTCCTGGATGAGCTTTTTCAGCCAGAGAGCCTCTAGTTGACAGCTGGACAGGGATATGCACTCAGATTCTGTGGATGAATATGCATTACATTTTTGCTTTCTTCTTGTCCAGTATAACGGACTTCCTTTGAATGTGCAGAGATATCTGCTTTGAGAAATCCTCAAATCTGGATCATTGGACCAAGTCTCATTGCTGAAACACACTAACCGTTCTGAAATTGATCTGGGGCTGATTGTCAGGGTTAGGTCCTTTGTGGCCAATAGATACTTCCAGGAGTGTATGAGTTAGCTCCAGTGGCTGAAACCTGGATGTTTGCAGTGTTTTTCTAGACTGTATTCTGCAAAGCTTATTTCAGGTTGAGCTAAACGGGCAATAAAGTTCAATCAACCTATTGGAGATCAATAGCTGACGTTTAAGGATGCAAAATTGTCTTGATCATCTTTGTTGGCCACTGAGAGGTGATGTCCTGGAGTGAGTGGCGTAGAGGCGGGCCTGCTGTCAAGTAGATTCAGTTCCTGCAGTCCTTTCTCAATATGAAGCGGAAGTGAAAGATGGATCAGCCCATCTTTTGTCTTGATTTTTATCCTGAGTAAGGTGTTTGGTGAATGGTCTGAGTAGGCCTTGAATCTGGCAAGGAAATTTTCCTTGAAGCTCTTGACATTACCAGCCACCAGAAGGTCATCCACGTGGAAGTACACAAGAGAGATTTTGTTTTCTCCAATATACAGGCACGGATCACAATCACATTTGCAAAAGCCTTGATCTTTGATCCATTGGCTGAGAATGTGATACCAGTTCCTGGGAGCTTGCTTGAGTCTGTAGAGAGACTTCTTCAGCCTGAGATATTTGGATTTCTGATTGCAACCAATTGGGGTTTTGATAAAAACCTGCTCATCAAGTTTTGAGTGCAAGAAATCTCTCTTTACGTCAAGCTGAATCATCTCAAGGTTCTTGTTGGCAATGTATGTTAGAATACCCCGTAGAGAGGCTGCCTTCCCTGTTGGTGCATATGTTTCAAAATAGTCAAGCCCGTATTTTTGATTGAAACCCTGAACGCACAGACGGGTTTTGAGTACAATTGAGTCGTTGTGAGCATTAGGTTTGATTTTGAATACTGGGACAGTTTTGAGAGGGTTTGTTACGTCCTTCTCTTCTGCCTCTTCCAAAACTCCCAATTCTTCTATATTTCCAAATTCCTTCTCAGCAGATTCCATCCATTCTGGCATTTTTAGAGCTTCCTTGAGAGTCTTGGGTAGCATTTTGCATACAAATCCATATCTTTGAGTCTTGACTAACGTGTCTCAATTTCGCAAGTTTGGCCTCAGAGTGGTTTTGCTGGTAGAATCAGCATCAGATGAGGTGGTTTCAGATTCAGTATCTATCTCCCTTTTGATTGGAGACATGATGACTTCTTTGGAAGGTGAATCCAGAGCGGTCTCTGAGTTTTGGGGACCTATAGGAGCAGTGAGTTGCGGATGAGTGAAAGTGGACTTCTTGGCGTCTTCTTCAAAGGAGATGGAGTTTGGCTTTTGGCTGTTGAAAATAACATGTTTTGTGTCTACTATCTTACCCATTGGAGTGATTAATTTGTAGGACAGCAGTTTAGGGTTGAAACCAATCAATATTCCGGGCACTCCTTTCTCTTTGAGTTGGGACCTTATCTCTAAGTCCGTGAGCCAATATGTCAATGCCAATCCCAACGGTCTGACATAATTTTCAGGAAGTTCTGAGTTGTGCATTTGCTTCCAAGGTGATTTGTTCCCCTTTTGTTTGGGAATTTGATCTAAGATCAAACAGCATCCCTTGACCACTTCATGCAAGCAGGATTTTGGTAGGTTTGCCTTGGAAATTGTTGCTCTTTTCAATTCCATGATTGTTCTATTTGCTTGTTCCACTCAACCGTTATGTTGAGAGTGGTATGGCTTGCTGACTATTTTGTTGATTTGATGAGTTTGGTAGTAAGTCAGTAGCTTGGAGTTAACAAACTTGCCGCCTCCGTCAGAAAATACCTCCTTGGGATATTGTTTTGTCTTAAAATGTTGTTTTTCAATGATGAATATCAGATTTTCCGCCGTGTTGCTTTTGTGCTTGAGGGGAAAACAGGCAATATAGTCTGAGTGGGAATCTACAAGATTGAGAATATATTGGTAGCCACCTTTAGACGTTGGATTGATAGGTCCAATCAAATTGAGATGAATTTTTTTGAAACATTTCTGAGCTCTTGTTTGTACTTGATTGAAGGGTTTGCAAGTGAGTTTAGCTCTGTCGCAACTGAGGCACTTTAAGTTATCTTTCAGTGTAGTCGGCAGAGTAAATTTCAAATAATTCTTGATCCTTTCAACACTAGCGTGACCCAGATTGCGGTGGATGAAGTGGAGCTTGTTGTTTGAATAGTGGACCTGATGCAGAATTTCCCCACTTTTGTTCTTCACTTTTATTATGAAAAGGTTGTTAAGGATGGAACCAGACAGGAGAATGGCATTTTTGAACATTACCTGAAATTTTTTGGGATAGGAGTTGGAGTCAACTAGGAGTTTGGAACCTTGTGACATGAGAGCACCCAGAGATATCAAGTTGACGGTGGATTCAGGTACCCAAGCAAAATTTGACAGTTTGAGGTTTGAGTCTTTGGTGATCAGGGAAGCCTCTCCTATTTCCTCTGTGGTTATTGAGGCATCCTTCTTTCCCATTTGAATTTCTTGTTTTTCTGTACTGTTGTTCAGAGAGAGGAATCTTTCCTTTTTGATTAACATGTGTATTGAGCAACCCAAGTCCAAGATGAAGCAATCAGAGCCAGTGGTGTTCAGGGCGTTCATCCCACAGAAAAAATGAGTAGAAGTGGGCTTCAGGTTGGTCTTTCTGTTTGGACTTCTTCCCTTGATTGTGAAGATTTGGCGGTTTCAGCTCTGGAAATTTGAACCAACATGATTTGGCCGGATGAGAGGTTACTTCTGGGTTAAGTTTACCATTCTCACACCTTGGTCCCCTGTATAGCGCAACGTTAACTGGTTTGGGTTGATCTCCTTGAGCCATGGCCTTGTTCTTGTGTTGGATCAGGTGGTTGAGTACAATATCAATCTTCATTTCAGCGGTGGAGTGCATGATTTGAGACTTCATGTTGAGCATGGAAGAAGGAAATTTGAAGAGCACAAGATAAGCGACTATGTCCAAGGTCAATTACATTTTCTGTCATTTTCTTCAAGTATAATTTTGCGGATGTCACAAAAGCATCAATGTCTGTCTCCATGGATAAGTGAAGGAAGCCATTGGAAACCCTTGCCCTGAGTGCCAATTGAGAGGACGCATAGTGAGACTGAGTAGAGGCCCAGGTTAATTTTGCACTGTCCTTATTTATGTTGTCAATGATGTTGTTGTAGGTGTTTGAGTCCAACTTTGCAATGATATGTGCCACAAACTCCTGATTGGTATCTTCGTCTAATTCCTCTTGTTTGTCAGGATTGTTCACAATTTTGAATATCCCACAAAGTTTGAACAGTTTTTTGAATTTTTTTTGCCACATGCTATAATTGTCAGCTGTGAGTAGAGGAGTTGGTTGATAAGTAACTTAATGGCTAGGGACTTGTAGTTTGTTGCATCTCCTCCTGGTCCTGGCGTGGAAGAGGTTCCTGGTTGTTCCATGGTTGTTGGCCCAGGCTTTTAACGGTGATAAAATCTGGATTGGAAACCAGGACCAAACTGTGGAAATGCATAAATATCAGATTATAGACAAAATGAGATGAAATGAGATCAAAAAAAAGCTAGGACTACCAACAGGGTGAGATAGGCTGTAAGTTGAGAATCAGATATGACACATAAGAGACAAGCAATGATTCTGTAATCTGAGAATATAAGCTAATAAGTCATAGTTCGCTGGTGAAGGAGTTAGTTGGGATGATTCACTATCAGCCCAAGAAATGATGACAAGTCCAGCCAGGAATGGTGTTGAGAATTTGAAGGATCAATTGAGCCTTGACAGATTGTATTCTGAAAGAGGATTTTTAGATCAGTTCACTGATTGGTGAGTTGCAATGGTTTAACTTACTTGATTCTGACTGGCTGCTGCGTTCTTCTCATTGATGCTGTTGGAGGTTTGATTGTGTCAATGTAGGAGTTGAGATCTTTTTTCTGATTTGAGTACAAGGTTTGATTGATCTTTGCTTCGGCCTCAGTCCGCCGCAGTGGTTGTTGGTGAGATAGGTTGACTAGCCCGTTGTAGTATTGTCTGCAGATAGAGTCCCCACAGTGGATAGAATCTGCGCGCGTACAACAACAGGATAGAAAGGAGACAAAAGAAGGAAGGAAAGAAATTAACTGTGGGGAAGAAAAACAAGTAACTACGTATGAACCGCACGTGGTGCTTCACAGAAATAGGCCAAGAGATTAAGAATGAACAGAACAGTAAGATCTGTCAACTGCAATAATGACAATTGAGATCAGATTTCAACACAAAAATCAGTGACTCTTGCTAATTTTCTATGCACCCCATGCTCCACTTCAAATCTTATATCTCTTTTTTCATTTCTTTTAGATGGGTTTGATGTCTCCTTAAAAGCAGACAAGGTTCAATTTTCAAAAGGAAGTTGGTTGACCACTTGGGAATATGACTACAATATACCTATCATTAATCAGAGTCATTCTACATCACTTCTAGTCTCCTACTTAAGCCACAAAAAAGTTCTTCATAAGTCTCTGGGACATGCCAGATATCACCGTATTAGGCAGAAGCTGAGAATCAAGGTGTCCAAGCTGGGTGAGTGCAGAGCCTGCGCAGTCAGCAAGATTATTCAATCTTCATACACGGGAAAGCATCTGCGGGCTGAAAGACCATTCCAAGAGCTTCACTGCAATTTGATTGGACCCATCAAAACAAGGAGAATTTATCACAAGGCCTATATTCTTACCGTTGTTGAAAGTTTCACCAGGTTTGTGGCCGCCCTACAAGTGAAAGACAAGAACCAAGTTGGATCCACACTCCAATTCTTTATCAAAACGGAATCAAAAAGGTTTGGTTACACACCCATGATTCTTCATTCTGAAAGGGGGACCAAATTTTTAAATGAATCAATGAGATTGTTCTACATAAAAAACATGATTAAAAAAAAAAATTTCCAATCCCTACACACCGCAGAAAAATGGCCTGGAAAAGATATTTAACCATACAATACTTGAATGCCTTTGGACCATGTTATACAACGGAGGGCTGGATAGCAACCTCTGGGGGGTTATCCTCAAAGCCTGTGTCCTGACGCTGAATCAGTTTCCCTTGAACAGATCCAAAAAATCTCCTTAAAATCAATTCAAAGGAAAAAAAATTGAGCTGAGCTATTTTCACCCTATTGGAAATCTTCTCACCTTCATTTTTGGGGAGAAAATCTCATTCACTAAGTTGGAACCCCAAGGTTCTTTTGGATGTTTGATAGTTTGCAACAAGGATCTTCTGTCATACAAGATTCTCACTGAAGACAACAGAATTTTGGACTCAAAGAGTGTCAGGTTCCTCGATTTTGAGACCTCAATCCCAAAATTCAGTCCCACACTAGACATTGATTCTGCCAAGCTGGATCCAGATTTGAGTGTCAATCATCTCCCAACAGTTTCTCTGGAGGGTGAGACTGCCTCAATCCAAATGGATGATTGGCCTCAGTCTTGAATCCACAGGAGCAACTCAGAGGATGGACAGGGGGTGAAGCAATGAAATTGCATCAAGAATGTTCCAACTCATCTAGTCAGTCTTCAACATCAGCAGACACCACCATTCCTGCAACTACAAGGAGGTAAAATCTGAGGGAGCGGACGGAGAACATCAAACCATTGCACTACTTTCACAGCAGAAAGTCAAAAATTGATTGGAAGGACTCATGTAGATCAGAAATAGAATATGTAAAGAATCAGGAAGTTTGGGAAGATTACAAGGGCACTCCGGATCAATTCTTGAGAACTATGTGGGTGGATAAAGTGAAGGCTGCAACGCTCTCACCAGCAGAAAGCAAGAAATCTTGGCTATGCATCATGGGAAACCTGCAAACACCTGGAGTAGACTTTGGTGATACCTTAGCTCCTACAGAAAGTTTGCTATGTTACTTTTCCTTTGTATTTATGTACTTGATCAGAAACTGAAGGTTTTTCAGTTTGACATTAAGGCGGCATTCTTGTTGGCTCCTCTTGACGAAGATATTTACATATTGCAACTGGAGGAATGCCTCTGCAAATCAACTTTCCTAAAGCTGCAAAAGTTGCTGTATGGTCTACGTTAGGCTCCTGCCAACTGGATCAAAACACTAACTAGCTGGTTAAGGTCCATAGAGTATAAAGAATTGGCATTGGACCCATGCCCTTACACTCACAAGCTCTAGAAATTTTTGTTGTTCTTTCATGTAGACAATCTTGTAGTCATAGGAGAGGTCAAATGGTTTGATGTGCTGTTTCTGAACCAATTTCCAAAATCATCCTCCCACAACCCAGACACTGTTCTTGGAATGGAGGTGTCTTCTGAATAAGGTAAAACAACACTCAATCAACAGTCACTCATTTTGGAAATTCTGGATGAACTTGGGCTGGCTTCAGTTAGGCCTGTAATAATCCTCTGAAACCCATTGTGCAACTAGTACAAGCCACAGACAAGGACCATGAAGGTTTCAAGAGGCTAGGTATGAAATACAGAAGGTTCACGGGGATCTTAAATCACTTTTCCTGCAGAACTAAACCAGATCTTCCTGCCACTGCATCCCTTTTGTAAAGGTTCAATAAAAGGCTTGGGATGTTGCACTGGAAGGAGGTGCTGCACTTCTGGAAGTACCTGGCGGGGAAGGTGGAGAACTTTCTCTGTCTTAATCCATGCGCAGATGGAAAAGGTCTCAAAGTATTCTCCAATGCAACATGGGAAGATGATCAAGACACAAGAATATTGCAATCCGGATTTCTTGTCAGATGGATGTCATGCCCGGTTGCATGGAAAAGCTGCAAACAGAAAAACATCACTCTATCTATGACAGAAGCTGAACTCAACGCGTTTACTGATGGGGCTCAAGAATCTGTCTTGTTAAAATCAATCACAGAGGAGTTTTGGCGAAAGCTAATCCCTCCTAGGTCTTTTTTGATTGATAAAAAAGGATTGTGGGATAAGATCAGGCACTTTGGGTTGAACTGAAAAACCAAACACATTGACACAAAGGTAAAGTGGATCCAAGAGCAGTATGAAAAGAATGAGCTCAGGGTTCACCTCATTCCGTCTGAGGAATTGGTTGCAGATGCATTGTCAAAATCCTCCAGAAGAAGAATGATCAATCTTCTCATGGGGCATGTTTTCAATCCGCACCAAATCATGGGGGGATGTTGGATATATTTCTTCCTCCTATATTTTTTATCTCTTCTTTCTTCTTTTCTGTCTATTCTATTTTCTTTTATAGATCTTTATCTGTGATCCTCTAGTCTTCAGTCTGTCAAACTCTCAAAACGCCCATGCGCTATCATGGCTCAAGATCAACTCTCACCCCGGACCATTGGCTCTATTCATTGTCATATTCAACTACGCTGGGCCACTCTCAATCTCAATACATAATTTTAGAAGGGCCTAGTAACAGGAACCAAAAACTTGTTGACTTTCTTTTCTCATTCTGAAGAGGTGCATGTTCAATCAACGTTGGAAGGCTCTACAAACAAACTCCTCAAAGTAAGAAGACCATATCACCTGGAGGATAACTCTAATTTGGTACAGATATTTTCCATGGGTAATATTTATTAACAATAACACTGAATCATAATCCGTGTTTCTTCAACAGAGCTGGAGAGAGAGAAGTTGCTGTGTCTTATCAAATTTATGATTCTATGCTGATTGCTTTTACATTTGTGAGATTGTGGTTATGAATCTTTCCCTGTTCAATGTTTCAATTTTTCTTCTGAGATAATCATTCTTGTCATTGTATGTCATTCTCTGGTTTTACTTGAATAAGAAATCTAGAATTTATCAATTGGTTCATGAATCACTTTATAAGTCTTGAATTAAGTGAGGCACAGTCCTCCCACCTGAACTGTTACCATTGGGTTACAAATTGTCTGTAGAGGCAATTCATCTTATTAGGGAACAATTTGAGAATTTAAAACGTGATCATGATGGCAAAGTATGCACCAAGTCATAATACAAGACTATGGGTTTGCCCTGTTCCCACCAAATATGTGACCGTCTAGCATTCAGAGGATCTGTGGTACCCAAAGATGTTCATCCTCAGTAAAGTTTGGACTATAACACTTGCAGTTCTAGTTCTGTAAGTTGGCTTAAGTTGGATTGTTCAAATCACTATGTGATTAATGCTTTTTGATTAACTAATTCACTAAAGGTTGATCCTTTTGAATTTTTCCAGTGCAATGTTGTGAAATACTGTGCATTACTCAGTTACATGAAAAAGTCAATGCAATGATCTTGTAATCTCCAGATCATGAGAAAAGCGGCCTATTGAGGTATATCATTCAGAAGATTAAAAAATATTTATCCAAGCCACAACTTGAACCTGCAGTCTTGCAATCAAGTAGGGACAGGCCAAAATTGACAGATACGTGGCAAGAAGCATCTTGATTTGAGCTTTTTGAAAAACAACTTAAGAGTGAAAAAAAAACTAGAAGGGCTCCAAAAAATAAAAGAAAAAAGATTGTAAGTCTTTTGTTTTGAGATATGTTCATTTTTTGGGTTTAATGAACTTAGTTAATAACTAATGATGAATTCTTAGTCAATGTTGGCAGAATCTGAATCTGGATTTAATAGTTCAGAGGAAGAGACTGAAAGTGAATTGGGATCACTTCATTTGGAATCAGAATCCTCTTCAGAGGAAGAGAACGTGCAGCAAAGCTCAGCAAGAAGCTCATCTTTGGTGAGTATTCATTTAATTGACCTGATTGAAGAAATGAATACTAAGTTAGTTTTCATGATAGGAACCAAACGTGAAATACCTCAATCAAATACCCATGAAATTCCATAAGTTCTTGGGTTAGTTTTGGGATCCAATTGGAGATGGGAATTGATGATTTAGATTCATTTCTAAATCTCTTGGTTATGAAGAACATGGTTGGTTTAAAGTTAGGAAGGAAATGATTGAAACATTAGAGAAAAACAAAGGATGCTACATTAAGATGATTGGTTGTGCAAAGGAGGTTGAAAGATTAAAAAAGAGACTTTATTTTGAAGAAAGAAATTAAAATATTCCCTCCTCAAAATGGCTGGCTAAATTAGATATGGGTCAAATCATAGTGGACACATATTCCAGACCTATATGTTTCATTTCATTGGAGTCATGTTATACTTATACTCCAATGAAAAATGGTTTTAATTATCAATCAGATCCAATGTTCATTTCCTTTGTAAACAATAACCACTGGGTTCTATCAGTACTTGAGGGAGAAATGATTCCAATCCTGCCCATTTTAGAAAAACCACATTCCTTGATTTCTAAAAAATCCTATGGTTGGGTTGGTCATCTCAAAGATCAACTGCAAATGTATTCTAGATTTTAATATACTTTAAATTCATTTCATCATTGCTTTTCTTATAAATTGTAATTCTAATGCAGCTAACAAGTTCTATTAATATAAAGGGTTATCACATTTTGAACATCATTATGTTGATTGTTTTGAGTTAACATCATTATATTGAGTCTTTTGAATGAGAGTTTAATGGTAATTTGGTTCAACTTGTGTTGGTCTGATTCCTTCACAAGCTTAACTTATGTTAAGCTTGGGATTGGATCAGCTTAACAGAAGTTGAACTTGTTTTTTTTTTGGTGTTTTTACTTTAGGGATGGTTGAAAGACTTTAATTTTTTTTGTTAAACTTTACTTTTGGGCTGTTCAAAAGACTTCTTTAATTTTGAGCCCTTTTATTTTAGGGCTAGTAAAGTTGAAATTACTTTAGGGCTTTTCAAGTTAAATTTATTTTTTTTTTGGTGTTTTTACTTTGAGTGATTTTAAATTCACAGCTCCAACCATGTGGTATTTGTTTAGGGCCCTACACAGATCAAATGAGCCATGGGGGCCCAAAGACAACTACAAAGGGCCGTTTCAAACACGCGCAACCCCCAGTGGGTTGTGTAGGAGCCGTGTTTGGGGGTGCACAACCCCCCAGAAGTTGTGCCATAATTTTGGGCACCACCTGGACCACACTTAGGTTCTTTCAACCCAAATTTGGGATTAACACATACTTTTTGGGACTGTTGTTCCACACCTAGAAATACCAAGGAGACATTGAAGTGAAACCAAATTGAAATTAAAGTGAAAACTGAAATCATAAATCATATAAAATTCTGCAAACAATTCTTTCTCAACTCAAAAGTGAGCAAACTTTGTTTTTTCAATTGAAAGTTGGATTGAATACTGAAGTATACCATTGCATTTCTTTGCATGGGAATAGTGGAAAGCCCTCCTTCTTCTGACATGGCTGGGTGCAAGGTCTTCATTGATAGTGCAATCAACAAAGCTTTGGAAAAAGAAAAAAAGGATTAGGGTAATGAAACATTGAAAGCCCCAATTGCATCCTCATCAAGGGTGACAATTGAGGAACAAAATTTTTCACAGGGGGATTTGAGCTCTGGTTGTGAGTGAAATTTTATGTTACTTCATCTTTGCCTTATTTAATTTGATTGAAACTGATGGATTGCATGCCATCAATATAACTATGTAACTATGGGAGATCCAATTCAACCACCTCCCTTGAGAGCTTTTCCTACTAGGGAAGAGGCACAAAACTATTGTCAAACATGGGAAATGAAGCATGGTTACGCTTCATTTTTAAACTCAAAGCTGGATTTAGCCTGTGATAGACATGGTTTCTATTCAGGAAATCTTCTTACCAAACGTTCTAGACAAACTCAAACAAGGAAGGTTGGGTGCAAGTTTTTAATCCATGCAAGTTGAAAAGCAAAGGCAGACCCCTTGTGGCACCTCTTCTACAAAGAAACCCAACATAAGCATCAACCATCTGAACATCCCTCTGAGACCCCTTGTGGCGCCTCTTCTACAAAGAAACCCAAAATAACCATCAACCATCTAAACATCCCTCTGTGCATCCTCAACTGAGGAGAATCTTGGGGGTGGCCTTAGACAATCTAGTAGAAGGAATGATTGATGGGCTCAATACGTTACAACTGAATAGAAAATTGAGAAAGATTGATGGGGGGGATTATGTTGATGACCAAACAATCTATAACACTAGGCATAAGGTGATGCTTGCAGAACTATAGTTAAAAAGTGTTATGGAGGTACTCTATGAACAGCTTGAAGAAACAAGTTGGATTCGGGGGTCAAAGTTCAGTGGAGAGGGTCACTTGGAGGCCCTGTACTTAGCACATCCAGAAGCAGGAGTATATGGAAAATTACAATTTCCATATAAAAGAGACGTTTTGAACAGCGTGGAATTGTTTAAATCCAGATTTTAGAAGAAAAACAACATCTTGGGTTGAAGGGGCCCATGCGAATCTCAAAATATTC
Organism: Puccinia polysora; assembly: GCA_025617555.3. Lineage (NCBI taxonomy): Eukaryota > Fungi > Basidiomycota > Pucciniomycetes > Pucciniales > Pucciniaceae > Puccinia > Puccinia polysora. Next base: position 2,844,968 of record JAOOQA010000019.1, on the reverse strand, counting down.
CTTCAACACTCTTTGGGAAACCTTTTGAATGTTTGGAAAAGCCTTGACAGAATCATTTTTAATCAAATTAAATCATTTCATGCATCACTTTATAACTCTCAAATTAAGTTAGGGACAGTTCTTCCTCCTGAACTGTTACCATTAGGTTAAAAATTGCCTTTAGAGGCAATTCATCTCATTAGGGAACAATTTGAGCACTTCATACTTGTTCATGTTAAAATGCTGATGCACTCAGGTAATGTGCATAGGAGTTTGTAATCCAAATGGGATGCAAAAACGGGCCTCCACAGCCCATTGAACATCACGTGGGCCACGTGGGCCTATGTGGGTGTTATTGGTTTTGGGAATTTGGGCGCCAAAACACGTTTTTATGGTCTTTTGGGACACGGGCCCTCACAGGCCCGCCAGGGTGGATGTGCCACCTAAGCCAGATGGGATTTTTTGGGCATAAAAGGGCCCAAGCTTTATTATGGACATACTTGGCAAGACGGTCTGGCCCGCCAAAGTATGTAATTCTCACAATTTGGGCTTGGGGCAGCCCATTGGGGCCGCCGCCCCTGTCGCGGCCTGTGTCGCCGCCCGCTCGGGGCTGCTCCCCGCGTTGCGGCCCGTTTGGGGCCGCCTGTGTTTCTCGGTACGGCCCACACGGGGCCTGACAGCCCAAGCGGGGCTGTTGCGCAGCCAAGGGATCCCGCGCGGGCCCGGCTGGTGACCAGCGCCACGGAGCTGGGGCTCGCGGCCCCGCTTGCTCCCCCTCCCCTCGCTTGCCGTGGCAAGGGGGATGGGGGTGAGCTGGCTGGGTTGAACCAGCCAGAAACCAACCACGACAGCGCAGTTGGTCAGGGCAGGGGTGATCTGACCACCCTCTTGCGCAAGGAGGTGGCGGCACTGGCCGCAAGCCGAGCAACTGGCAGGTGGGGGGGAGTTCATCACCGCCCCACCATTAATTGGTTGAGGCAACCAAACAGGATTGGGGCGCTCTCCCCCCCCCCCTTTACCAAGGGGGAGGAGCAATGGGCCTGGGGGGACCTGATCACCTCCCAGGCCAACTTACTTGGTGACGCCCTGGGGGTATCAACCCCCAGGGCCCCTGGTGAGGGGATTTGACTGCCTCCACCAGGGATTTGAGAGAAAGAGGGGGGGGGGGACAGCATTTCCGCTGGTCACACCCCCCCATGTGAGTCTGAGACCAGACCCAGGTGTGCCCTGGGTACCACCTGGCCCATTTGAGGGGCCAGGGGCTGGCTGCATGAGGCAACCAGCCCGTAAACAAGGCAATAAAGTTCATCATGGCTGGTTTTAAAGAACAACCAGCCAAGGGGATTGAACAATTAAGGTGCTGTTTCAGCCACATTGAGGTGGAAAAACCAGGAATAACTGGAATATGCTGGTTGTAAGGGTACAGGGACTGATGCCATGTGGGCTGATGTAGTCCAAACCAAGTAACAAGGCCAGTAGAGCCTGTAGAGCTTTTTTGGGGCGGAAAAGTTGCCTTTTGGCTTGTTGTATCATGGGCTCACAAGAGGCCAATCTTTTGTACTTAAGGAGCTCTTCTCCCTGCTGTTTTCCATCCATTCATTCATCATTCCAATCAAATTCATCAAAGATATTGCCCCATTGGTAGATCCCTATTAGACAATATTGACACCCAGTGTCCAGCATTTCTTTTGCTTTAAATAATTCTCATTTTCCTAAGCTAATTGCTGGCCATAATTCTAACAGATCATGATGGCAATGTGTGCACCAAGTCATATTCCAAGACTATGGGTTTGCCCTGTTCCCAACAAATAGGTGACCATCTATCATTCAGAGGATCTGGGGTATCCAAAGATGTTCATCCTAAATGGAGGTTGGACTATGGCCCTTGCAGTTCTAGTTCTGTAAGTTGGCTTAAGTTGGATTTTTCAAATCACTATGTGATTAATGCTTTTTGATTAATGATTCCTAATTCACTAATGGTTGACCCTTTTGAATTTTTCAAGTTCAATGTCAATGAAATTTTAAGCATTCCTAGGTTATGTGAAAAAGTGAATGCAATGATCTTGGAATCTCTAGATCATGAGCAAAGCGGACTAATGAAGTATATCATTCAGAAAATTAAAAAATATTGATCAAAGCCAAGACTTGAACCTAAAGTCTTACAATGAAGTAGTGGCAGGACAAAATTGAAAGATATGCGGCAAGAAAAACCTTGGTTTGAGCTTGTTGAAAAACAACTCAAGGGGGAAAAAAAGACTAGAAGGGCTCCAAACAAGAAAAGGCAAACGATTGTAAGTCTTTTCTTTTGGGATATGTTCATTTCTCTTGTTTAATGAACTTAGTTAATAACCAATGATGAATTTTAATTGAAAGTTGGCAGAATCTGAATCTCAATTTCATAGTTCAGAGGAAGAGACTGAAGGTGAATTGGGATCACTTTATTTGGAATCAGAATCCTCTTCAGAGGAAGAGAACATGCAGCAAAGCTCAACCATCAGCTCATCTGTGGTGAGTATTCATTTAATTGATCTAATTAACAAAATGAATACTAATTTAGTTTTCATGATAGGAACCAAGCGTGAAATACCTCAATCAAATACCCAAGAAATTCCATAAGTTCTTGGGTGTCGCTTGGGATCCGGTTGCAGATGGTAATTGCGGATTTAGAGTCATTGCTAAATCTCTTGGTTATTAAGAACATGGTTGGTTTAAATTTAGGAAGGAAATGATTGAAATATTAGAGAAACACAAAGGATGATATATTAAGATTCTTGGTGGTGCAAAGGAGGTTGAAATATTAAAAAAAAGACTTTATTTTGAAGATAGCAATGAAAATATTCCCTCCTCAAAATGGCTGGCCAAATTAGACATGGTTCAAATCATAGCAGACACAAATTTCAAACCTATATGTTTAATTTCATTGGACTCATGTGATACTTGTACTCCAATGAAAAATGGTGTTACTGATCAATCAGATCCAATTTTCACTTCCTTTGTAAACAATAACCACTGGGTTCTATTATTACTTGAGGGAGAAACGATTCCAATCCTGCCCATTGAAGTAAAACCACGTTCCTTGATTTCTAAAAAATACTCTGGTTTGGTTGATCATCTAAAAGATCAACTGCAAATGTATCTCACATTATAGAGATTATAGACTTTGACTTTATTTCATCATTGGGTTTAATATAAATTATAATTCTGATTCAGCTAATCATTTCTATAAATATAAAGGGTTATCAGATTTTGAACATCATTGTGTTGAGTGTTTTTAGTTAACATCATTATATTGAGTGTTTTGAATGAGAGTTTAATGGTAAGTCTGTTCAAATTGTGTTGGGCTGATTCCATCACAAGCTTAAATTATGTTAAGCTTGGTGTCACACGACCACCCCACATACTATAGGGCAATTCTTAGATGATCGTGAGTGCGGAGGAATTCTGAGTGCAAGGGCAAGTGCAAATAGCAAGACTCAGTTGCAAAGTGCAAACTTAGTGGTGCCACTCGACAAACGGCAAGAGGAATGGAGTGTGTTCCAAGGAGGGAAACTCAACCTGAGTCCAATTTGATAACTAGGTTGTAGCAAAATGCAAGAACGTATGAAATTAACTAACTGAGGGGACAATTTTCAGGAAAGGGGGTAGCCCTTATAAGGTAATCCAAAGTGACTAGATACAACCTGGTGGGGAGCTAACTACAGTTGAAGGCGGTGAGGCAATGAGTGACAGGAACGGGATAGGAAATAAAGCAATAGTAAAATCATATCCAAGGCCATGGCATAAGTGCAAGACAATAGAATCTGAGCGTAAAAATGTATGATGAATTGGCACAGGAGCAAATGACGTTGAAGGTAATACAAGTGAGAAGTAATAGTGTATGCAGGGTAGGGACTAGTCCAATTGCAAACTGTACAGTAATGATGGCTTAGTTAGACAAAGATGCAAACTAACAAACAGTGAATGACCAAAGATGGAAGTCAGAGGCTGTTGATGGGCCAGGGAAGGAGATTGGATCTTGTAATGAATGGCCAACAGGTATGAAGTTAACCGCAAAGTTTGCAAGTATATACTGAGTTGGTTGCCAAGATTGGAAGGTCAACGCAAGCCAGAGAAGTAGCAGATCACACCATTGATTTTGTGCTTTATTTGTGTCACACTTATAGACTGAGGTAGATGGTACTGAGGAGAGGACATGTCAAAGTGATGAAGACAATAATTCCTAAGTACAAGGCGTGACAGTTGCCCGGGTATAAAGACGCGAGCTCCTGCAAGCTTTCAGATAAATTTTCCCATTGATTTCAAGTCGTTAATAATACTGTATACTCTTTAATTCATTACTTGTTAGATTTATAGGTTATATAAAATGTTTTCATTGTTGTCCTGCGTTGCGAAAACTGTATTTGTTGAAACAAGCAATGTATCCCTATTACTGCCGTCAGACGTCTTTGAGGCAAGTGCGAGCAATGTTGTCTTTGCAAGGTTGCCTGTAACTTCCCTATAAATAGCGAGTTTACTGTTGATGCTCCCACGGAGTCATGAAGGGAGATGCGGAGTCGTAGGTCCGCGCCAAGGGTCAATTACAAGATAACACCATTGCCAGAGATCAAATTCTTGGGTACTTGAGTTCCTGGTGAGTACTAATTGGGACTGACTAGTGATAATAAAGGTAGTAACTAAATTTCACTCGTCTTGCTAGTGTTTCCCCGTTTCTGGAGATATACCACGAACACACCACCGCCACCACCACCTTATTGGGGTCCGCCAAATGAATTTCCAGGGGCCCAGATGAATGCCAAGGTGCCAGATGAAGTGCCCGGTGCGGGACCGGTTGGGGTCATAGCCAAGGAAGTGAGGGAGGAAGGAAGGAACAAAACGGAAAGAGAATTGGGAAATGGAGAAGATGGAGACGGAAGTGGAGAAAGAGAGGGAACAGAGCAAGAAGAAGAGGATGTAACGGAAGAATTGGGAGAAGGGAATGGAGGAGATGGAAGGGATGAAATGGATGGAACGGAAGGAATGGAGGGCCAAGGCGAAGCAAATCCGTTGCAAGTTGTAGAGCCGATCAAGACTGATGCAAGGAAATTGACAGGCAATGTTGGGGAAGGTTTGTTGGGAGGCCAAAGGAAAAGAGCATAAAAAGAATTCTTGGAGGAAGTTGGATGGAATGCTTGGCCAAAGCAAGCTCAAATTGCAAAGTGCAAGGAGATATTTGAGAGGAACATTGTAACGGAGGTGCTGGTTCTTCAAAGGATGTCATCATTGATAAATAATGAATATCTGGATACCTTTTGGTCCATTGTTGCAGAGTTGACTGCTAATTGGGAAGATGCAGAGAAATAAGGTAAGGAGACTTTGACATTATTATATAAAATATTTTTTTTTATTATTATTATTTAATAATTTTTTTTCTTTTTTTTTGTATATAAGGAATGGGAATTTTAGTTGGTAGGAATGAGAGGGGGATGAGAAGAAGGAATAAAATGGTGAGATGAAGGGGTTGATCAATTGAATGGTGATGTGGAATGGAATGGGGTTGGATGAGATGGAATGTGGAATGTAATGGGATTGGATGGGATGGAATGTGGAATGAAATGGGATTGGATGGGATGGAATGTGGAATGAAATGGGATTGGATGGGATGCAATCATGATTGTCAAGGTTTGCAAGGGTAGCTTGCATGGAAATCTTGAATCAGATCAGGAGAGTTGCAAAGGTGATGGGCTGGTTCCCACAAGGTGCAATCTTTTTTGGATTGGAAGCCAGACCATTCAACAAGGTATTGAAGTTTTCCTTTGCGTAACCTGGAATCCAGAATATGGCTTACTTCCCACTCTTGATGAACCAAGAAAGTGACCATTTCAGGAGGGGGATGAGTCTTGCCCGGGTATAGGACTTGAGCTGGCTCTAGGAGAGACACATGAAATACCGGGTGGATACCTTTCCATTTTGCAGGTAAGGTAAGTTTAAAGGCGTTAGGGGAGATGACTGATTCTACTTTAAAGGGGCCAAGCTTTCTTTTGGAGAGTTTGCCGGTTGGGCAAGTACTGAAAATATTGCGAGCATCAAGCCACACTTGATCTCCTACTGGGAAGGTTGGAGCCGTAGTGCAAGATCTGTCTGCTTGCTCCTTATAGCGCTGGTTTGCTTCTTCGAGGTTGGTTCAAAGTTGCAATTGAAGGAATTGAATTTTTTCAAGGTAATTGGTAGCAGGTTGAGAAGGTGCTACGTGAAGGGAAGAGAAAGTTGGGTTTCTACCATAAAGAGTTTGGAAGGGCAACTGTTTGGTGGAGGAATGAGTGGAGTTGTTGTAGGCAAACTCAGCTAGTGGGAGCCATTGCAACCAGTAGTCTTGTTGATAGGCAACATACATTCAAAGATATTTTTCAAGGATCTGATTAACTTGCTTGGTTTGCCCATCCATTTCCGGGTGGTAAGCCTTTGATAAATTGCGAGTAATCTTCAAATTTTGGCATAGCAAGGTCCAGAAGCTCGAGACAAACAGAGATCCACAATCACTGACTATATTATCAGGGAGACCATGTTTTGAAAATACATATTCTATGAACAAGTTAGCTAAGTCTTCTGAAGAAGCCGTCACATTACTGCGCAGAAATAAAGCCAATCTTTGAGAAGCAATTTACTCCTACTAGAATAGCATCATATCCACTAGAAGAAGGTAATTGAGAGATGAAATCCATAGAAAGCGAGTGCCAAGGTTGAGGGGGAATTGGAAGTGGCTGGAGCAGCCCATACTTCTGGTGTTTTGAGGACTTGTTACGGTTGCAATCATAGCACGCGCTAACATAGTCTTTTACTTCTTTGGTCATACCAGGCCAGTAGAAGTCTTGTGAGATCAATTGGTAGGTTTTATCCTGCCCATGATGACCAGCAAGCGGGGAATCGTGCCGTGACTCAAAGATATCTAACCTAATGCAAGAACTATCTTGTACTACTATACAATTATCATAGACTAAGAAGTCATTATCATCAATACTGTAACTACTATCTAATAAGTTTGCACTTTTGCAAAGTTTGATGCACTTGGGGTTGTTGAGTTGAGCTTTTGGAAGTTCGGAAGCCAAATCTTGTAAGTGAGCAATGATTGAACTGAGTTGGGCAGATTGGGTTGAGAAGAGTGTCCTAACGTTTTCAGGGTTGTTTTTGGAAAAGGTACTCCCCCCCCCTGGGTAAACATCGTCCCAACATGATAAAGCATCAGGGACTACCACTTGTTTCCCAGGGCGGTACGTGATCGTAAATTGGAACTCGGAGAGATATTTGACCCATTGTGCCTGTCTACGTGTGAGGACTTTTGAGCTCATGAAATACTTTAAATAATTATTATCAGTTAAAACCTCAAAGGATTCTCTAAGGCTCAAAAGGTATGAACGCCATTTCTTTAAGCAATAAAAAATTTCAAGAAGTTCCTTGTCATGAATCTCATAGTTAAGCTCTGCAGCAAGCAACTTGGGAGACTCGAAAGCTACGGGGTGAAAGAGAGAAGTGGAGGAAGAGAACTGTGAGATTACTCCTGCAATCGCATAGTTGCTTGCGTCTGTTTCAACAATAGTGCAAGCCAGCTCGTTGAAGTGAGCGAGTATTGGAGCAGTGGTGAACACTTTCTTCAGAGCTTCAAACTCCAAAGCAGCCTGTTTGGTAAAACCAAAAGGAGTGTCTTTTTGAAGAAGGTTAGTAAGATTCACGGTTTTTTTGGCGTAACTCTCAATGAACCTCCTATAAAAATTACTGAAACCAAGAAACTTGAAGGAATTTAATGGAAGAAGGTGGGGGCCAGTCCAATATGCATTTGCTTTGGGCTGGGTCCATTGATAGTCCTTGCTGCAAGACTACAACACCTAGAAACCAAAGGGAAGAGGAATGGAATTCGCACTTAGAGGCTTTTGCAAACAGGTCATTCTTGCAAATTTGCTGCAGCACGTCTTGCACATATGCAATGTGATCAAGAAGACTAGTATATTATCTAGATATACCACAAGGTATTTATCTACAAGATCGGAGAAAATGTCATTGACAAAACATTGAAAAGTGGAAGGAGAGTTACAGAGGACAAAAGGCATGACAGTATACTCATAACTGCCAAACCAGGTTCTCATCGCAGTCAAATACTCATGACCTTTCATAATGCAAATTTGGTTATAGGCACCTCAAAGTTCTAACTTCAAGAAATAAGCAGCTCCATGGAAGAGGGTGAGGAGATGTGACATAGGTGGTACTGGATAGGCATTCTTCCGGTTTACCTGGTTCAGTTTCCTGTAGTAACACAAAGGCGAAGTCCACCATCCTTTTTTGAAACAAATAGGACAGGTGAACCGGTATTTGAATCGCTTGGTCAAAGAAATCCTTTCGCAAAATTTTCCGCAATGTAGTCTTGAAGCGCAATTGATTCTTGCGTTGAGAGAGAGTAAACTGGTCCTGGTGCCAGAGGTGGGCCAGTCAGTTTGATCTTGTGATTGTAAGAACGGGATGGAGGCAGTTTATCTGCTCTTGCAGCTGAGAAGACGTCAGCAAATTCATGATAAACTGTAGTTAAAGACTCTTGAATGATCTCTAAATCTTCAATCTTGTCATCTTCGAGCACCAGATTTGAGGTGCAAGAGGATTAGGGAGCTCAAGATACACCGTTTGGTTGGTGTCTGTTTCTCTTTGAAGGAACAGGAAAGAGGTAAGCTGGATAGGTAAGCAATGACTCCTAAATCTATAGAGGGAACTTGGGAATGGAGGTCAATATATTGCAAATCTCCTGGCAGAAAAGTGTCATCAAACTCAATCACAGTGTCAGGTAGGCTGTTTAATTCCTGTTTGGCGGAAAGATTAGCGTTCTGGGGGTGCAAGGTTCAAAAGTTAATTACTCCTTCTTGCCAATTGACATCCGGATTCCAGTAAACTAGGAAATCATGGCCTAGAATGGTATCATCCATTCCGGGTATAGCCAAGACAAATAAATCCCATTCAAAGCTGGGGAAATTGGAGAATACAAAGGTCCATTTTTCCTTTTGGGAGACCCAATAAGATGGTTCAGTTGCACTACTTACTAAATAGATAGGAAATTGATCTATCTTGGAACGTGTAAGATTTTTGGAAGTGGAAAAAGAATCACTGATGAAGGAAACATTAGCTCCGGAGTCAAGTAAGACTTGATAAGGGGTGTTGTTGGAATGGAACAGGATATATCTCAAACTATGAGCACCTAGTGACTTGCAAGTGCGAAGATTTACTTGTGGTGATTTACATAATGTGTAGTTTTCCTTGCAAGTATCAGAAAAACTACAAGCTAATTTTTTGAATGCTTAGCCGCTTCACGCGCTAACCGCTTTGCACGACTGTCAACATCATGTTTTCCTCCACAATACATACACAGCCCATTCTTCTCCCTCCGTAGCCGTTCCTTGTTCCGTAGCATCCCGGTTTCTTTGTCCAAGAACTTTTGAGTTTTGGTGACGGTTTTCACTTTTAAGTAGGAGTTCAAAGTTGGGGTTGGTTTGGATGGTTTTGGGTTCCTCACGTTTTGCTTTGAGGAGTTGTCCACCCTTGGAGCTGAGGTGGACGGTCCATGGTTGTTTCGCCAAGAGGGATTCTGGTCGTAATAGCCATTATAAAGCTCAATCACTCAATTGATTAGCTGCTGGAGCAAGGTTGTCTTATGCCCCCCAACTGTGAGCTGTTCCATTAAGCATTCCGGTAGACCCTTTTGTAAATGGAATAGAAGAGCGGCCTTGTTCCACTGGATGCAAGACTGCAAGGTCTGAAATTGAGAAATATAAAGGGAAGCTCTACTATTTTCCTTCATACCTAGACTATTAAGTTTGTATTTGGAGTTTCGAACTTCATTGGGGTTGCCAAACAGGGTGAACAGTTGTTGCTCAAACCTGTCCCAGTTGTTGAGAATACACGTGGGACTGTCGCTGGACAAAAGTTTGAGGTACAGTTCCAACCACTGCAAGGCTCTACCTCCTAAGAAGGATGAAGCATACATAACTTTATGCCTATCAGAAGGGAAATTGTTGGAGTTGTTTGAAAAGATGATTTTACAAGACTGTAGGTAGCATCTAAGCTTATGAGGGTGTTCTCCCGTAGATTGATTGGGTTGCTTCATGCCTGGATTGCAAAAGCTAGGAGTACTCGGACTAGATTGCGGGGCACCATGAGTGAGGGCCTGGGTCAATTTTGAAAGCAGGGTCAAAGCATTGGGCTTGGGAGAAGTAGTGCAAACCCCTGGTCTACCACGAGTCAAGGTTTCATTGGAAGAATGGTCAAAATCTGCAAATTCCGCAAGAGGGTCCCTCGGAACAACCCATGGAGAAATCCGAGGATCATTGAGGGGTTCAACAGATGGCAATTGAGAAGGAGGAATGGGATCTAAGGGTTGTTGGGCCCAAGGAGCGCTGGTTCTCCCTACCCAATGGATATCATCATTTTAAGGGGCAAGGGAAGCCTTCCCAGTTGAGCGAGTACGTGACATCAAGAAGAAGAAGTCTACTATAGGTTGGCCAGCTACAATAGATGAGTTGAGTTAGTTAATTTACTGTCACACGACCACCCCACGTACTATAGGGCAATTCTTAGATGATTGTGAGCGCGGAGGAATGCTGAGTGCGAGGGCAAGTGCAAATAGCAAGACTCAGTTGCAAAGTGCAAACTTAGTGGTGCCACTCAAGAAACGGCGAGAGGAATGGAATGTGTTCCGAGGAGGGAAACTCAACCTGAGTCCAATTTGATAACTAGGTTGTAGCAAAATGCAAGAACGTATGAAATTAACTAACTGAGGGGACAATTTTCAGGAAAGGGGGTAGCCCTTATAAGGTAATCCAAAGTGACTAGATACAACCTGGTGGGGAGCGAACTACAGTTGAAGGCGGTGAGGCAATGAGTGACAGGAACGGGATAGGAAATAAAGCAATAGTACAATCATATCCAAGGCCATGGCATAAGTGCAAGACAATAGAATCTGAGCCTACAAATGTATGATGAATTGGGACAGGAGCAAATGACGTTGAAGGTAATACAAGTGAGAATTAATAGTGTATGCAGGGTAGGGACTAGTCCAATTGCGAACTGTACAGTAATGATGGCTTAGTTAGACGTAGATGCGAACTAACAAACAGTGCGTGACCAAAGATGGAAGTCCAAGGCTGCTGATGGGCCAGGGAAGGAGATTGGATCTTGTAATGGATGGCCAACCGTTATGGAGTTAACTTCAAAGTGTGCAAGTATATACTGAGTTGGTTTTCAAGATTGGAAGGTCAACGGGAGCCAGAGGAAGTAGCGGATCACACCATTGATGTTGTGCTTTATTTGTGTCACGCTTATAGACTGAGGTAGATGGTACTGAGGAGAGGACATGTCAAAGTGGTGAAGACAATAATTCCTAAGTACGAGGCGTGACACTTGGGATGGGATCAGCTCAACACAAGTTGAACTTGTTTTTTTTTTTGATGTTTTTACTTTAGGGCTGGTCAAAAGACTTGCATTTCTTTGGGCACTTTTACTTTAGGGCTGGTCAAAAGACTTTTTTAATTTTTGGGCCCTTCTACTTTGGGGCTGGTTGAGTTGAAATTACTTTAGGGCTTGTCAAGTTAGTTGTATTTTTTGTGTTTTTACTTTAGGGCTTTTCAAGTTACTTGTCTTTTTTTTGGTGTTTTTACTTTAGGGATAATCCAGTTACTTGTGTTTTTTTTGGCTATTTTTACTTTAGGTATAGTTGATTAGATAGTACCAGTTTTTTTGTTTTTCATTTATTTATTTATTTTTTCAACCAAAAAATGAACATTCTTTGATTTTTTGGTTTATTTCTGTTTTTTTGTAAGGTTTATTTAGTTTATGGGTTATGTTAGTACCCCTCCATTCATTTTTTTTATTTGGCTTACCGTGGTCTGGTGGCATGTGGGATGCCACAAAACTACATTTGAGCCATGTACAACTCACACAGCTCAAATGTAGTTGTGGGAAATCCCACATGCCAGTGGACCAGGCTGGGTCTGCTGCGCAACTCTTCAAGCCGTGGGGGGTTGTAAATGGCTTCGATTGGACTGTTTGGCGTGCCACACGGGCTCCTTCAAACCGTGTGCACGGCTCAATGAGCCATGAATTTAAAATTTCCCCTAGTTTTTCTATTTTTGCAATTGATGACTGGCCTTTTTCTGAAATATTTCATATTTCTATATTTCTGTGAAAAACATATATGTGGCATTCTTTTGTTATTTGTTATTTTTGTTATAAAGGTATCTACATTCCATCACAAATCTTGAATTTTTATTATAGAAGTATGTTTTTTTATATTTTTCATGATTATTTTTTTACTGGGTAATATTTTTGTATTAATATTCAAAAGTATTTTAATCATCAGTATGAAATAGGTATATGTAGCATTTTTCTACTACTTTTGTTACAAATGTATTTATATTCCACTGAATATGGCAAAATATTTCAAGTATATGGAAATTTTATCATTTTTCCCTATTTTTACTACATTGGGTGAAATTTTTCTAAATCTAAGGGAAAATTTGAATTCCTTGCAAAAATTTGATACTTATAGCGTTTTTAAATATTAAATTTACTCAATTGGTGTCCACATTTGATTTCTCCAAAATGTTCTACCCCAGACAGGCCCCACAGGGGTTCTGGAGGCTTCAATTTAGCCCCCCCAGGCCTAATTTGATTTTAACAGGCCTTTGGGGCCCAACATGCAATCAAATGATGTTTTCACCTACCCCAGGCATCCCTTTTAATCTCAAAAAGGCTTAAAAATTCCTGGTGTGTGAAAGAACGCCAATTGATGTAAGTACAGTAAAAAATAACAATAATGATGCAAATGATGCCTTTTGAAACCATTGGTCTGATATTAGTAATTTTTTTGGCATGATTAGGGAGTATCATTGTTAAAATTTTGACAAATTTAAATAGGTTATTTCAAGAAAAATATTGATCTTTCAAAATATACTTTTTTATCAAAATAAAAAATTAATCAATGGTTTTGAATAAAAAAAATGGATAAGCCTGAAACCAACCATTAATTATTTTGAAATTTTTAACTCTGATATGCCTTATTCTATCCTGGCCCTTTTCATAATCAATTAAAACCTTCTTGGAATTTTTTCCAACCCCAGAACCACAAATAAATTGACAATTATTGCTAGAAAACATTATCAAGGAGCTCAGGACCAACCTATGACCAAGCTCAGTTCAAGCTTTGACAAATCCCCACTGCACAGTCACTTTTCATTGTAAAAAGCGACTTTGTACCCAATATTTGATTCAAGAATGGAGATAGATTCAACTAGATAATGGAGAAAGGTTCAACTAGAGCTTCCTTGATGATGCTTGCTAGCAAGCAACATGAAGCATTTTCTGGTGCACCACAAAAAAATTGAAACTGCTTGCTAGCAAGCGTCATCAAGGAGCTCAGGCCCAACCTATGACTAAGCTCAGGTCAATCTTTCAGCAGGCTAAGTTCAAGCTTTGACCAAGATCCACTGCACAGTGACTGCATATTGTGCTCAGTTACTGTGCACCTAAATTTTGATTCAAGAATGGAGATAGATTCAACTAGAGAATGGAGAAGGCTTTAAGTAGATCTTTCTTCATGACGCTTGCTAGCAAGAGAAATGCAGTCAGTCCTGTTTCTATTAATTACTAATCAAAGAAATTAAATTTTTATTTATTATTATCATAATTTTCCTGAATTAATTATTTTTTGGGATATTAAAAAATTTTTCAATTCTCTTCATGAAATAGTCAAAATTATAATCTATCAAACTTTTTTCAAGTTTTCTAAAAATTTATTTAAATTTCATCCAAAATATTGAAATTCTTTCAACAAAATAAGATTGTGATTTTGAGTTTTCTATTTAAATATTTTGAAATATTAGAACTCCCTCCATAGACTAGATATGTGTAGCAGCTTTTTTTATGTTTTTTTATGTTTGGTTTATTTATATTCTATAAGAAATATTGAATTTTCTTCAGAGAAATTTCTTTTAATAGTTTTTGTAGTTTTTTTTTCTACTTGATGATTTTTTGGTTGAAACTTTTGAAATAATTTGAATTCTCAGCATCAAATATTTATAAGTAGCATTTTTCTACATTTTTTATGTTTGATACCAAATTATTTATATTCCACCAGAAATACTTCATTTTGTGTAAATAAAATTAATTTTTATCATTTTTCTTATTTTTCTTATGTTTAATGATTTTTTTTTCTCAAATCTGAGCTCAAATTTGCATTCATTTCAAGAACTTTATGCTCATTTTTTTTCAAATGCCATTATAATTTATTTCCATCATTGAATTATTTCAAAGATCCTACCCCAGAAATAATCCACAGGGGATCTGGGAGCATTATTTCAGCCCTAAAAGGCCTAAAATAATTCTTAGAGCCTTTTGGTGGTATAAATTTTCCTCAAAGGGAATGTTCTTGCACCCCAGTTTTTGTGACTTAGCCATTCTAATCATTTAAATTTTTCACAAACCCTTTCCACTCATACCTAATTCTATACCAATATATATATCCTTTAGGCAGGAATGAGACAAGAATGGAGAAATTAACCAACAGGTTATGAGCCCTTTTGAATATTTCTATGACTCATTCTCATTCCAAATACTGAAAATTCTGTAGGGGTTTTGGGATTCTGTCTCATTTCCTAATCAAGTATCTAAATATCCATAGATTCTTCCGCTTTTCTGCCTTATAGTAACATCAACCATTACAGTAGTAAAATTAGTTTGAGAAAATGATTGTTTTTTATTATATTATCCCATACCATCTCCATTTATACATTTTTTTCCAAAATCCCCGTCTTTCACACTTTGGAAGGCCTGTGCTGAGTTAAATCTTTACCATACCAGGATCAAATTAGATTCCTCAACTTTTATTGTCTATGAAAGCCAATAGTTTTAATGTTTATTGAAAATTGCCTTTTTTCCCTACTGGTTTGATTTTGAGATCTTTATTCTCATTTATTTTTTCTCTTTCATTCTCTAATATTTTTATTTTAAGCATTATTTTATCCCTGAAAAAATCCTCTTTCATGCCATCTACCTCCATGTTCAAGCTTAGGAAAATAAATATTTCTTCCTTGTCTTATCTCACTCAGGAACAAGTTGCATCTACATGCAATATTCTCTACAAGAAATTCATATTTTAATCTTCCGCTTAATACAAACTCCACTATCAAGCCCAACAGGAATCTATGCATTCTTTGGCCTTGGATGATATTGAAAAGCACAAAAAGATTATAGAATAATGGTAACAGGCTTTGGAAATTTGGATAAGCCACAAATATAAGGTTTTGAACAAGCACAGAAAGGTTTTTGCAGATTTGAGTTAGTCCCCAAGAATATCAGCTGAAACAGTCACAAAATCCACAGAAATTGACACCCATGATGCAGATGAAACATCTCAATCAATCATCTCTACTATCAAGAGGGAGGATCACCTTAAAATGGATGATTCTAAATGGATTTTTTGATTCAAAAATAACAAGGAAATAATTCATTTGGTGGTGGATAATCCAATTTATTGAGAGAGCTTGGCTTTTGATGATTACCAAGATTTTTTTTGTTGCCAAGTTTTCTGGTGTCTGTTGAGATAACTCTTAGTATAATTTTACAAAATTTTATATCCAGAAGGGAAATGATCCAGTGCCTCAAGGACCCATTCCTTACCCAAAATAGAGATTTTAAAATGAAGTATAACCAATGGTTATTCAATTTCCAGATTTATTTGAATAAGATTTCTAGGGATATTCATGGTTTAAAAAAACTTCTCAAAAGATTGTTATCAATGGGCTTTCCACTGAAAATTGATTCCCTGCCTTGGTTTTACTATCATTCCAGTCTTGATCTATCAAGTAGCCTATACCATGATTTTGAGAATGGGATTGATTTAAAAATGAAGTGGAGTTAAACCCCTTTGGTATCCAGTTTTAAAAAGCGCATACAGATATATGAGGTCTCCAGAAAGAACTCCTCTATGATCCCTTCTGCCTCTTACTCACTTTTATATGCATTTACTTCCAAGGTTCCTATCCATAATGAATCTAATCTGTAGGAGCAGTACACTTTTCCCTTAACTCAGGATACAATGATTTTTTATCATGATTGCCTTGAATATGTTTGTATAATCTTTCACTTCTCCTGTTATATATCATTCTATTTTAAAGTTTTCCTTATTCTTTTTACCTTCATTTTTTTAATTTTCCTCTATTTCTGTCAATCTCATATTCTCATTCTTACCATCTCTCTCACACTCATTTCAACAACTCCAATATTCCTTTTTCAGTCATTTCATGTATGCATCTCACTTTCTAATTCATGTCTCCTTTCTCATTCTCTGTCATGTCTCTTCACCTTTCACCTTTCATGGATCATTCAATCAAGAATAAACTTTGTGAGGACGGATCTCAAGCCAGATGGAAAAATCTTCTCTCATCCTTCCATCTGCATCTCATTCTTCCTAGCCTCAGGTATGTACTTGTCTATTTTCCTTTCAATTTCTGTCTATTTTTTGCATCTTTAATCAAGTAATCCTTCCATCTGCCTCTCATCATGCCTATTCTCAGACCAAGAGTCTCAACACAATATTCCAATGTTGAAGTTAATGCTTCCACCACAGCTGCTTGCTTGAATTGTGGCTCATACAACCATATGAATATTATATTTCCCCATTGTATTTACAACCATTTTTGATTGAATTTCTGGGGTGGTTCAATAGGTGTATCTAATTGGGTTTTTGATGATATTTTTATTGCTTCATCTATGTTACCTTTCTTTTTCCCTCTCCTCAGAAGTTTGGAAACTCCATTTTTGTACTATTCCCTTCCTGAACCTCAACCTATCTTCCTTTCTCTCCTTGATTCTGACCTCCCTGTTCCCATATCAATATCAACCCTTACCTCTCAATCTCATCTCCCAATCCACATCTGGAAGTCATGTCTCCTTTCTCTAGCTGCTTCCTTCCTTCATCAACATTTATTGTTTCCTCTTAAATCCTCAAACCTCTCTTTCTCTTTTTCCCCAAATTTTATCCCCTGTCTCCTGACTGCTTTTCAAAGTTGTTGAAACCACCTGCTTGCCTACTCTCAAGATTTTCAAACCTTCAACTTGTGTTTCTTTGTCTAGTTGCAAGGCTCCCATTCTGCTTTCTTTCTTTCCAAAATCTTTTTCTAACCTTTCTCTTTTTAGTCTCTCTATCTCCTTTTTTTTTATCTCAGTTTCTTCATACTTTCCATGTTTAGTTTTCAGCCTTAACTACCTATCTACTTACGTTTCCAGTGAGAATTCCCTCTCCATATCAGACTCCTCTCCCTTCATCACTCATTCATCCATGTTTTTTCAGAATCTATCTGGTTCTTTTTCAAAATAAAATCAATTGAATCTTTCACTAATGTTGGCCAGGGCTCCCTGGTTCAAACTTTTAATTTTTTTATACTATCATTTCTCTGTTAAGAACGGGGCTACTTATCCTTTGATAAATTACCTTCCTGTGCCTTTATAGGTACACATCATTACATGTGTCCATGCAAATGCAAACTAGTTTACAATCAATTTTTATTTCCTGAAATATTTTGTTTTTGATGCTCTGCCATCTGCTTTGGGATTTTTTTTCTCTTCTTCCAAGTTCACTTAACCAATTGCACCATCTCCCAGTAATTTTGAGCTTCCTGAAGGCAGCCTGAATCTGGTGGGTTTACATTTCAAATCCATTGAGGCTGGAAAATCCTCATCCAAATCCATTGTGGATGAAAGTGCCTCTCACCATCTGATGGTGTATTTTATGCTTCTTTTATATTTATGCAGTATAAATTCCGGGCCTCTTAAATTTTCCACTGATATTTTTAATTATTCCATTAAATGAATTGGATTCATTTTTTTACCAGCCACAAACAGTGGTGATTTAGTTGTTCCAGACATATTTTACTGGAAGATTGCTTGTAAAACTCTTATATTTATAGCTGTTTTCTGCAGTGCTGATATTGGTTTTGCCTATGCAAAGGCCATGTATTCAATCCTTTTTTTTCTGTAATGGGATCTCTCCTTTTCAAGTGTCTTCTGCAAGCTTATTGCTTCCAATGGAATATTCCTGTCCCTTTAATTTTTACTGTTACATCCTCCTTTTGTGCAATCAATGTGAGGATTCCCAATTTTCCATCATTTGATCATAATTTCAATTTTAGTGAGAACCACCTATCTAAAAATGAGTTCATCTTGCTAAAATGGCACCAATCTTTGGGCACTGAATTATTTGGTATCTTCACCAGCTCATGAATGGTATGGAGACTCCTGGTGTTCCCATGTCTTTCTCAGCCAGAATGGTCCATTTCTTCCCTTTCAAGATAGCCAAAAGCACTTCTACTTGAACCATTCCTAGAATATCTAGACCATTTGAGGCTCTTGAGGCAACTATTGTCAATTGAATGGGTCCTATTTAAGAAAGGCCTATTTTTTTTCATATCCCCTTACAACGTGTAATATTCCATCTTTTTTCAGCTAGGCAATCCAACTTAAATTGAAAAGAAACTCTGTGCTTCATATTATGAATACCATCCTGCACCTGGAGACCCAAGCTAGGTTCTTTGTTTGCATGATCCAGAGTGATAATGGTGGTTAGTTTAAATCTATTTAATTGGCCAATTTTGCATCCTCTAGGGGCATAATCTTGGATTGAAGCTTAAAGCCTCTGAAATGTTAAACTAATGCATCCTGGTGGTTCAGTAATCAAAATTTATTTATTGAGTCTTTTATTCCTTTTCTGGCTTTCCATTTTTCTGTGAAACCTTTTGTCCTTATTTGTTTTCTGCCACCACCTGTAAAGCAGATTTCATTTTTCTAGGTATTTGGATGTGTCATGTGCTTTTTATTTGACGCTCCCCAAGGAAATGAAAGGAAAAAAGTATACAATACACCTCAAATACAATGATTATGTGGTGATTAATTTTGGCACAAATTATAGCTCTAAAAAACAAATTTTCCAGATTGAACATGAATTTTTTGTTTTAAATCAGAAAATCTACAGCAAAAAATTTCAGATCTCTTGAATTCCTTACTCCTTGAAAATAGGCAAAATTCAAACCAAGAGCCTTCCTTGAGACCACTTGAATTGCCTCTCTTGGCTTGTTCTCAATGCTGCTTGTCAGGACTCATAGCACTTGGTTTCTCACAACTACTGTCTTTGGTGTGTTGTATGTAGCTATCAGGTGGCTTTTTCTTGTAAAGGGGGTTTTCTGTGACTTATCCATTCTACTTACATACATTTATCACCAAAACTTGCTACACATAACAAGTTACATACATAAATATATATATATCCTTCAGGCAGGAGCAAAAAAATCATACCAGGGAACTCCCCAAGACCATGCAACCCTATAAAACTTAAAAAAGTGTTGAAAACTTTAATTGTCTGTATTCATGCCTTTTTTTTTAATTTTCACACCTTTTCAAGTTTTACATGCCTTGATGGGGTTGGAAAAATGCCAGAAGGCATGAATTTGGTAAAGAATTAATATACTCATGTCTTTCTTTGAAAAATGTATGACTTTAGAAAAAAAATGCTAATTCATGCATTTCCTTGATGGAGGACATGGAAAGGCCTGAATTTATTCTGGGATTTCTACTATTCATTTAGACCTTTGGAAATCCTTATGTAAATCCCTGTATAATATATCTCATACTATCTTCCAACTTTTTTCATATTTTAATTACTCACATGAGTGCTATAAATACCTCATATGTACATTCCCAAATTAGAAAAATCCTGGAATGATAAATTTTTCCGGAATATCAGAACTTTATCAGCATTCAACCATATCATTATCTGAGCTACCCATTCCATACATAGTTCCTTCACACTTTCATCTCCTTTAGCCTGTGGTAAACTTGGAAACTTCCTCCCCAAGTAGGGTTCATCTGCTTTACTACATCATCATTTTCTATGAATATTGGCCTCACTTTCCCCCCTCCTTTTTGCCCTTTCCTTCATACATAGAATAATTCTTATTGGTAATATTAAAAATCAATATTAATCCCACTAAAGTACTCCTCATCTTATTAATTACTTTTCTACCTTCAGATTCCCTCCAGTTACCTTAATAAAGCTAATTTTAGTAGATTACTCCTGCTCAGAGAACTTCCTTCACACTTTGCTTGAAGTATCCAGAAATTTCCTTGATCTAGGTTGTTCCTCCTGACTTTTTTGGTATAAATCTGTCACACAACCACCCCACGTACTATAGGGCAATTCTTAGATGATCGTGAGCGCAAAGGAATACCAAGTGCAAGGGCAAGTGCAAATAGCAAGACCCAGTTGCAAAGTGCAAACTTGGTTATGCCACTCAACAAACGGCAAGATGAATGGAATGTTTTCCAAAGAAGGAAACTCAACCTGAGTCCAATGTGATAACTAGGTTGCAGCAAAATGCGAGAACGTATGAAATTAACTAACTGAGGAGACAATCATCAGGCAAGGGGATAGCCCTTATAAGGTAATCCAAAGTGACTAGATACAACCTGGTGATGAGCTAACTACAGGTGAAGCGGTGAGGCAATGAATGACAGGAATGGAATAGGAAATGAAGCAGTGGTATAGATCCAAGGTCTTAACTTAAGTGCAAGACAATAGAATCTGAGCGTACAATTGCATGACGAATTGGGATAGGAGCGAGTGACGTTGAAGGTAATGCAAATGAGAAGTAATAGTGTACGCAGGGTAAGGACTAGTCCAATTGGGAACTATAAAGTATTGATGGCTTGGTTAGATGTAGATGCAAACTAACAAACAATGCATGACTAAAGATGGAAGTCCAAGGCTGTTGATTGGCCAGGGAAGGAGATTGGATCTCATAATGGATGGCCGACCGGTATGGAGTTAACCGCGAAGTTCACAAGTATATACTGAGTTGGTCGCCAAGATTGGAAGGTCAGGGCAAGCCAGAGGAAATAGCAGATGGCACCATTGATGTTGTGCTTTTATTTGTGTCACGCTTTTAGACTGAGGTAGATGGTACTGAGGAGAGGACACGTCGAAGTGGTGAAGACAATAATCCTTAAGTGCAAAGCGTGACAGTTGCCCGGGTATAAAGACGCAAGCTCATGCAAGCGTTCAGGTAAATTTTCCCATCAAAATCAAGTCGTTTAATTATCACTGTATACCCTTATACGTTACTTAATTTATTACCCACTAGATTTTTATAAATTTTGTAAGAATGTTGTCATTGTCATCCCACCGTTGGGAAAACTGTATTCGCCGCAACGAGAAATGTATTCCCAGTACTGCTGTCTGAGGCCTCCGAGGCAAATGCAAGCAATGTTGCCTTTGCAAGGTGGTGTGCAACTTTCCTATAAATGTCGAGTCGACTGTCAAGGGTCCTTTGGAATCATCAAGGGAGATACAAAGTCGTAGGTCCGCTCCAAGGGTTAATTACGAGATACCACCATTGCCGGAGATTGAATACTTGGGTACTCGAGTTCCTGGTGAGTACTAATCAGGAATAACTAATGAACTTTTAATAGTAACTAATTGTTTTCTTGTTTTCTAGTGTTGCCCCGTTTTCAAAGATATACTACCAGCACACCACCACCACCACCACCTTACTGGGGACCCCCGACTGAAATCCCGGGGCCCCAGATGAATTCCAAGGTGCAAGGCGAGGTGTCCGGTGCGGAACCGGTAGGAGTTATAACCGAGGAAGGGAGGGAGGGGGAAGAAAACACAGCGGAAAGAGAAGCGGGAAATGGAGGAAACGGAAGTGGAGAGAACAAAGATGGAGTGGGTGAATTAGAAGAAGGGAATGAAGGAGATGGAAGGGATGAAGTGGCTGGGACAGAAGGGATGGAGGGCCGAGGCAAAGCGGATCCGGTGCAAATTGTATTGCCGGTCAAAAAGGATGCAAAGCACCTGACGGACAATATTGGAGAAGGCACGTCGGGTGGCCAAAGGAAGAGAGTGTATGAAGAGCTCTTGGAGGAAGGCGGATGGAATGCTTTGCCGAAGCAAGCTTGGGTTGCAAGATGCGAGGAGATTTTTGAGAGGCACATTGTGACAGAAGTGCTGGTACTTCAAAGAATGTCCGCATTGATCAACAATGAAGACCTTGATATCTTTTGTTCCATGGTTGCGGAATTGACGGAAAATTGGGAGGATGCGGAAAAAGAAATAAAAGAAACTTTGTAATTTAATATATATATATATATATATATATATATATATATATATATTTTATTATTAAAAATAGAAATATTATTATTTTTTTTAATAATAAGTGTAAATGAAAGGAAAATGAGAAAAGAATAACACAGTGAGATGGAGGAATTAACTGATGAAATGATGGTGAAATAAGATGGGTTTTAATGGGATGGAGTATGGAATGGAATGTGATTGAGTAAGATAAATGTGGAATGGAATGAAATGGGATTGGATGGGATGAAATGTGGAGTGGAATGGAATGGGATTGGATGGGATGAAATGTGGAATGGAATGGAATGGAATTGGATGGGATTGGATGGGAAAGAATCATGATTGCCAAGGTTTGCAAGGGTAGCTCGCATTGAATTCTCAAATCAGATTGGTTGAATTGCGAAGGTGATGGGCTGGTTCCCACAAGGTGCGATCTTTGTTGGACTGGAAGCCAGACCATTTGACAAGGTATTGAAGTTTTCCTTTGTGTAACCAAGAATCCAGAATACGGCTTACTTCCCACTCTTTATGATCAAGGACAGTGACCGGTTCAGGAGGGGGATGAGTCTTGCCTGGGTATAGGACTCGAGCTGGCTCTAGGAGAGACACATGAAAGACCGGGTGGATACCTTGCCATTTTGCAGGTAAAGTAAGTTTAAAGGCGTTAGGGGAGATGACTGATTCTACTTTAAAGGGGCCAAGCTTTCTTTTGGAGAGTTTGCGAGTTGGGCGAGTGCTGCAAATGTTGCAAGCATCAAGCCATACTTGATCTCCTACTGCAAAGGTTGGAGCCAAAGTGCAAGATCGGTCTGCTTGCTCCTTATAGCGCTGGTTTGCTTCTTCAAGGTTGGTTCAAAGTTGCTGTTGAAGGGATTGAATTTGTTCAAGGTAATTGGTAGCAGGTTGAGAAGGTGCTACGTGAAGGGAAGAGAAAGTTGGTTTTCTACCATAAAGAGTTTGGAAGGGCAACTGTTTGGTGGAGGAATGAGTGGAGTTGTTCTAGGAAAATTTTCCTAGTGGGAGCCATTGCGACCAGTTGTCTTGTTGATAGGCAACATACATTCAAAGATATTGTCCGAGGATCTGATTAACTCGCTTGGTTTGCCCATCTGTTTCCAGGTGGTAAGCCGTTGATAAATTGCGAGTGATCTTCAAATGTTGGCATAGCAAGGTCCAGAAGCTTGAGACAAACAGAGATCCACAATCACTAACTATATTATCAGGGAGACCATGTTTCAAAAATACATATTCTATGAACAAGTTAGCCAAGTCTTCTGAAGAGGCCATCACATTACTGCGTAAAAATAAAGCCATCTTTGAGAAGCAATCTACTATTACTAGAATAGCATCATATCCACTAGAAGAAGGTAATTGAGAGATTAAATCCATAGACAGCGAGTGCCAAGGACAAGGCGGAACTGGAAGTGGCTGGAGCAGCCCATACTTCCGGTGTTTTGAGTACTTGTTACGATTGCAATCATAGCATGCGCTAACATAGTCTTTTACTTCTTTTGTCATACCAGGCCAGTAGAAGTCTTGTGCAATCAATTGGTAGGTTTTATCCTGCCCATAATGACCAGCAACCGGAGAATAATGCTGTGACTCGAAGATATCTAACTCAATGCAAGTATTATCTGGTACTACTATACGATTATCATAAACTAAAAAGTCATTATCATCTATACTGTAACTACTATCTAATAAGTTTGCACTTTTGCAAAGTTTGATGCACTTGGGGTTGTCGCGTTGAGCTTGTCGGAGTTCAGAAGCCAAATCTTGTAAGCAAGCGATGATCAAACTGAGTTGGGCAGATTGGGTTGAGAATAGTGTCCTAACATTTTCAGGGTTGTTTTTGGCGAGGGTGCTCCCCCCCTGGGTAAACATTGTCCCAACGTGATAAAGCATCAGGAACTACCGCTTGTTTCCCAGGACTGTACGTGATCGTAAAGTGGAACTCAGAGAGGTATTTGGCCCAACGTGCCTGTCTATGTGTGAGGACTTTTGAACTCATGAAATACTTCAAAGAATTATGATCAGTTAAAACCTCAAAGGATTCCCTAAGACTCAAAAGGTATGAACGCCATTTCTTCAAGCAATAAACGATTGCAAGAATTTCCTTGTCCTGAATCTCATAGTTAAGCTCTGCAGCGAGCAATTTGCAAGACTCGAAAGCTATGGGGTGAAAGAGAGAAATGGAAGAAGAAAACTGCGAGATGACTCCTGCAATTGCATAGTCGCTTGCATCTGTTTCAACAATAGTGCAAGCTAGCTTGTTGAAGTGAGCGAGTATTGGAGAAGTGGTGAACGCTTTCTTCAGAGCTTTGAACTCCAAAGCAGCTCATTTGGTAAAAATAAAAGGAGTGTCTTTTTGAAGAAGGTTAGTAAGATTCATGGTTTTTTTGGCATAACGCACAATAAACCTTCTATAGAAATTACTGAAACCAAGGAAAACTTGAACAGATTTAACCAAAGAAGGTGGGGGCCAGTCCAATATGTGTTTGCTCTTGGCTGGGTCCATCGATAGCCCTTGCTGCTGTCAAGTAAATCACTCTCTCTATTCCTCTTGTTCTTTGGTTATCCTTCTTATTCTTATTCCTCTTGTTCTTTGTTTATCCTTCTTATTCTTTATTTCTTCTTTTTCCACTTCTTACTCTTTTCTTTTCCAGTTTCCTTCACTTCCTTCTCTGTTCTATTCACTCATGACATCTGCGCATCTCTGATACAGTCTGATACATGTCACATCCTCTCTCTATTCTCATCCGCGCATTCCTGATCTCTGTCACATGTCACTTCAATGTCTCCTCTAGTTCCTCATCTTCAATATCTTCCGGACTGCTCCACCAGAGGAGATCTTCATCGAACCACATCAATTTGACTCAACACAAACATCCCGCCAAATTGACTCAACTCTTTTCTTCTTCAAATCTTGTCTCTTTCTCTTTTCCTCTTTATTTTTTCTTGTCCGTTTCTTCATCTTTTCCAATCACCTCTTGACCACTCAATGATCCTCAATCTTAACTCCCAATAACTCTTCTTGTCAACATCTGACTGGTAAGACTTGTGCTTGTCCTGTCTTCTTCCAACCAAATATGATCTAAATTGTCTTCCGAATCTCTCTCAAAGTCTTACATTATCGCCATCACTACTCATGTCAATACTCAATTCCAGATACTGAAGATCTTGACAAGTCCTCAACATTTGTCTATTGCTAGATGTCTGTTCTTCTTTCAAATCCCATTTTAACTTCTTTATTCTTTCTTTATACTTTTGTTTCCTTTCTCTTTACTGATTTTGTCTGTGTCTCAGCCCTCTTTATTCTTGAATAATACAAGCTCTTCTCAGAAACTCAACAGCTGCAAGACTACAACACCTAGAAAATGAAGAGAAGAGGAATGGAACTTGCACTTAGAGGCTTTTGCAAACAGGTCATTCTTGCAAAGTTGCTGTAGCGCCTCTTGCACATGTGCAATGTGATCTTCAAGGTTTCTCAAGTAGACTAGTATATCGTCTAGATATACCACAAGGTATTTACCTACGAGATTGGAGATAATGTTGTTGACAAAATGTTGAAAAGTGGAAGGAGCATTGCAGAGGCCAAAAGGCATGACGGTATACTCATAACTGCCAAACCGGGTTCTCATCGCAGTCAAATACTCATGACCTTCCTTAATGCAAATTAGTTTTGTCAGCCACGAGACAGTTGGACTTGTCCAAATGTCTCGAAACTCATATGTCCTGCTGGTATAGTGGCTAAGTACTAGGCTCACTTCCCAGTATCTGATACCAAGGTCACTGGTTCAAACCACAATTGAGACAATAATGAAAATGTTGAGTAGTTTTGTAATTATATATTAAATCTTAATAATATTATATAATGTTGTATAAGTATGTTTTTATGAGTATGGATTGTTAAAATACGTACGCACTTACGCGGGTGCTACGTATAAGTGTAATCCAAATGGGATGCACAAATGGGTTTCTGAGGCCCATTGGACACACACACGGACCATATGGGCCCATGTGGATGTTACAGAGTTGGGGAAACTGGCCTCAAAACGCGTGAAATAGACCCATTGGTACACGGGCCCTAACGGGCCCGATGGGGTATATGGGCAAATACGGCCAGATGGGCTTGTATGGGCATAATTGGGCCCAAGGTTTATTTTGGACATACTTGGCCAGACGGGCTGGCCCGCAAAAGTAGTCTTTTCTCACAATTCGGGCTTGGGGCGGCCCATTAGGGTTGCCGCCCGTGTCGCGGCCCGCTTGGGGCCGCTGCTCGCGTCGCGGCCCGTTCGGGGCCGCCTGTGTTCCTCGGCACGGCCCACGCGGGGCCCGACGGCCCGCGCGGGGCTGTTGCGCCGCCGAGGGATCCGGCGCGGTGCGATGCCGCGCGGGCCCGGCTGGTCGCGACCGGCGACCAGCGCCGCGGAGCCGGGGCTCGCGGCCCCGGCTCGCTCCCCCTCCCCTTGCTCGCCGTCGCGAGGGGGAGGGGGCAGGCAGGCTGGGTTGAACCAGCCAGCGACCGGCCGCAACAAGGCGGTCAGTCAGGGCAGGGGGGACCTGACCACCCCCTTGCCCCAGGAGGTGGCGGCGCCGGCCGCATGGTATGCGACCGGCAGGTGGGGGGGATTTCATCACCCCCCCGCCATTGTAGCGAACTAAGCGCAAAGGGGCGCTCTCCCCCCCCCTTTACCAAGGGGGAGGAGCGATGGGCCTGGGGGGACCTGACCACCTCCCAGGCCAACTTTCTGTGACGACGCCCTGGGGGGTATCGACCCCCAGGGCCCCTGGTGAGGGGATTTGACCGCCCCCACCAGGGATTTGTAAGAGATAGAGGGGGGGACAGCATGTCCGCTGGTCACACCCCCCCATGTGAGGTTGAAACCGGACCCAGGTGAGCCCTGGGTCCCACCTGGCCCATTTCAGGGGCCAGGGGCTGGATGCATGAGGCAACCAGCCCGTAACAGGGGTAATGATGCCATCAGGGCCGGTTGTAATAGACAACCAACTAAGGGACTGAACAGCAATGGGCTGGTTCAGCCCCGTAACGGTGGAAACACAAGAATGGACCGGAATAGTCTGGTTGTAAGGGTTCAGGGACTAATGCCATGTGGGCTGATGCAGTCCAAACCAAGTAACAAGGCCTGTAGAGCCTGTAGAGCTCTTTTGGGGCGGAAAATTTGCCCTTTGGCTTGTTGTATCATGGGCTCACAAGAGGCCAATCTTTTGTACTTAAGGAGCTCTTCTCCCTGCTGTTTTCCATCATTCATTCATCATCCAATCGAATTCATCCAACATATTGCCCCATTGTGAGAGCCCCATTAGCCATTATTGACACACAGTGTCCAGCATTTCTTTTGCTTTAAATACTGCTCATTTGCCTAAGCTAATTGCTGGCCATAATTATAACACATTATCAGTACCAACATCATCATTACTTCCAAGCCATCTAGACCTTTGTACCTTACTTTGGAGAACCTCAAAGACCTCAAGTTTTCCAAGAAGATGTCCTATATCCCTGATGTTAGCTCTACCAAAATAGTTCTGAATAGTCAGAACTATAATGCTTGGGCTGTCCTTATGGATAGTGAGCTGGATAACATCTGCTGTGGGGAAATTATGGATGCAGATGACACTCTGATCAGTTCAGAAGTGGAGAAGAAGTCTTACCATCTGATCCTTAGGCATCTTGATGAGAATCATGTGACATGGGTTGCTGATACTCTTAGGGAAGATGAGAGGAGGAGGGGCAGCATCCTTGGGAAGCTGCTTAAGTCCAAGTATGCTGGTGTTTCTGTTCACCAGAAGGGTATAGCCTTTAATAAACTGTTCAAGTTACAATATTCGAATTTTAAACAGTTTGTGGCAGAGGCTAGGTCTAGTATAGCCAAGTTCAAGTCATCTGGACTTAACATGGATCCAGAGTGTTTGTCACTCTTAATCCTTCAAAAGCTGCCAAAAGAGTTTGATTCCTTAGTCAGAATCATTTCTCAATTGGATCCTCTTCCTGGGGAGGAGGATGTGCTTAAAAGGATTGAAAAGGATGACCTTCAATTCAAGATGAAGGGGGGTTCTGGAACAGCCCTATTTGGAAAGACTGGAAAATCTCGCAAGAAGGCGAAAAAGGATTTGTCCAAGGTCTTATGTTACAATTGTCAGAATAAGGGTCACTATGCTAAGGACTGCAAGGAGGCCAAGAAAAGGAAGAAGTCCGAAGGGAATGACAAGGAGGTCAATCTCACAACTGAAAACGTTGCAATGGTGGCGTTGGATGCTCCAATTGAAGAGGCTGTTGTGGAAGAAGGTCCCAACAAGAAGGCCAAAATCGATGAGGATCAAGAAATGGACTTGATTGATTATGAAGTGAGTAATCTTAACCTCAAAGATAAGAACTTATCAGTGACTGATAAAGCTTCTTTCCTACTAGGAGGATTGAAGGAGGATGTTCTTGTTTTGATCGATTCTGGTTGTACAGATCACATGTTTTTTGAACCAAATTTATTTTCAAATCTTAGTGATTATGATGGGGTTGTAAATATTGGTCAGAAAGGCAGAACAATTCAGATTAAAGGAATTGGAAAAGTTATTCTTGCAAATCAACTGGGGTTCCAAATTACTTTTGATAAAGTGTTCTATGTACCAGAGTTGCCTTACAACCTTGTGTCTCTTGGGGTGTTATGGAAAAAAGGTTTCCAAATTCGTTATCTTAAAGGAGATAGGTTTGTTATTGATATGAATGGGAGAACTGTTCTTAGTGGACAAGTTTGGAATAAGCTTCTGTGTGCAAGCTTGTTCAAATTCTCAGCTCTGAGCACTGTTTCTCACAATAGAAGTGGCCATAAGGTAAAGGACAGCAACTGTGAGAGTTGTACCTTGGGGGCTAAGACTAGAAATGTGTTCTCTAAGAGTAGAGATCACACAGATGTTCCTAGAGAGGAATTTTCCATTGATTTGGCAGGGCCATTCACTCCAGAGTCCCTTGGTGGGGCAAGGTACTTCATCAATTTAGTTGATACTGCAACTAATTATGTTTGGGTTAAACCAATTCGATCTAAGGATCAGACCACAGAGGAGGTTTCTGTAATCTTCAAAGTCTGGAAACAGAATGGTCTGATGAAGGAGATCAAGAGGGTTATTACCGATGGAGGGGGTGAATTCGTGAGTAAAGATTTTGGGAGGCTGTTGAAAGATTATGGTATCATTCATATAGTCACTACTGCAAGTACTCCACAAAATAATGGAATAGTTGAGAGAATGAATAGGACTTTACTGGACAAAGTCAGAACTATTATGTCTCAATCTGGTCTGCCAAAGTTCTTATGGGCTGAGTTGATGTGCACGGTGTGTCTGTTGCACAACATTGTAAGTGTTAATGGGAAGTGCCCCCATTATCAGTTTTGGAAGTTGTACCCCAAAACATCACACCTAAGAACAATTGGTTGCTTGGTGTATTATAGTGTCCACCATAATGAAATGGTCGGAAAATTAGACCCTAGAGCCAGAACAGGGGCACTTGTAGGCTATGATTTAATAAGTAAATCTTATAGGATCTATTGTCCAGGGACAAGAAAGGTTATCCGTAGCAGGGATGTAAAATTTGACGAAAGTACCTTTCCACTCAAAAGGAGTGAAGATGTCGTTGTGATTAAGCCACAACAAGAAATAGAATTAGCACCTATTTCACCAGCAAAATCTGTGGAACATGTGGTTCCAGAAGATGAAGAGGTGGCAGACGTGCCACAAGAGGGTTCAGTACCCGCTCCAGGTGATTCTGTGGAATCAGAACCTGATGAGCCTCCACCTCCGGTTAGAAGGAGTGGTAGGGTTAGAGTACCGGTTGACAGGTACGGGGAGTGGAGATCCCATTATGCTGCCGCAGGATATGAGGAAGATACATTTCAGGAACAGTGTATGCTCAATGAAGTCCTGGAGTTGAGTTCAGAAATGGGTAACAGGGTTAACCCAAATAGCTTTGGCCAAGCTATGAATTCTGATGAGAGAGCCAACTTGAAGAGTGCTATTTTTGAGTAATTTGATTCTCTAGAGAATAATAGTGTCTTTGAAGTGGTTAAGCGGGATTCTGTTCCAAAAGGAAAGACCATTGTGGGGTCTTGATTGGTGTTAAACAAGAAGTTTGACACAAATGGAGTTTTGAAAAGGTTCAAGGCTAGATGTGTTGCACAGGGCTTCAAGCAGAGAGAGGGTATTGATTACCAAGAAACTTTCTCACCAACTGGAAGGCTGTCCACCTTCAGGTACATCATTGCTCTGGCAGTGGAGTTGGGTGAAGAAATCAGACAAGCTGATTTTGTAACAGCATACTTGAATGCAAAACTTGGAGAGGAGGAGACTGTTTATATGTCGATTCCTGATGGTTTTCGTGAATGGTTAGTAGAGACTAAACCAGAAACCATGAAGAAAATCTGTGTTAGAACTTTTCTTTTGGCAGATAAAGGGGAATATGTCCTCAAGCTGTGTAGATCCCTGTATGGATTGAAGCAAGCAGCTAGGTCATGGTATAACACCATGAATGAGAAACTGATAGAGATTGGTTTTAAGACGTCTGAGGCCGATCCTTGCCTTTTTGTGAGAAAGGATGCAATTTTTTTTGTATGGGTTGATGACATTATCATTATTGGTGATGGTAAAGAGAGAGTCATGGAGACACTCAAAAAGGAGTTCAAGATAAAAGATCTTGGTCTGGCACAACAGGTGCTAGGAATGAAAGTTAGTAAGGGCAAGAATGGTATTAAGTTAGACCAAAGCCATTGCGTTGAAGCTCTTCTTAAGCAGTATGGCTTAGAGGATGCAAAGGAGTTTGGTACTCCCATGCAGTCAAACATTCGTTTAGAGAAGTCTACAGATGAGGAGTATCTGGAGTTTGTTCAATCAGGGAATGACTACAGGTCAGCTGTTGGATCGCTTAATTATTTGGGGCAGTGTACAAGGCCCAATATTGTGTTTGCAATTGGGGTCTTGTCGCAACACTTAGAGAAGCCAAGCATGAGGCATTGGTCAGCGTTTAAGAGAGTTATGAGGTATCTTAAAGGAACACACAGTCTGGGACTGTTGTTTACAAAGTCAGCAAACTTTGATTTGGTTGGTTATTCCAATGCAAGTTGGGCAGATGGTAACACTAGGGAATCAACAAGTGGTTTTGTATTCTTTTTAGGTAAGAATCTGGTGTCATGGATGTCCAAGAAGGTGTCGGCAATAAGTCTTTCATCAACAGAGGCTGAGTATAGAGCTTACTTAGCAGCTTCACAGGAAGCAAAATGGTTGAGAAAAGTCTTAGAGGATACACATAAACCACAAGGGTTTGCGCTGTTGTATTCTGATAACCAGAGTGCCATTGCGTTGGCACAAAACCAAGTGTTCCATTCAAGAACAAAACATATTGATGTTCACTATAACTATATTCGCGACGCAGTTAACTGCAATGAGATTGTGTTGAGGTACATGCCCACTGGAGCAATGATTGCAGATATCTTGACTAAGGCATTAGACAGAAACAAGCATCAAGGCTTTGTGACTAATATGCGGATGTCACCCCTTTTGGATTAAGGGGGTGTGTTAAAATACGTACGCACTTACGCGGGTGCTACGTATAAGTGTAATCCAAATGGGATGCACAAATGGGCCTCTGAGGCCCATTGGACACACACACGGACCATACGGGCCCATGTGGATGTTACAGAGTTGGGGAAACTGGCCTCAAAACGCGTGAAATAGACCCATTGGTACACGGGCCCTAACGGGCCCGATGGGGTATATGGGCAAATACGGCCAGATGGGCTTGTATGGGCATAATTGGGCCCAAGGTTTATTTTGGACATACTTGGCCAGACGGGCTGGCCCGCAAAAGTAGTCTTTTCTCACAATTCGGGCTTGGGGCGGCCCATTAGGGTTGCCGCCGGTGTCGCGGCCCGCTTGGGGCCGCTGCTCGCGTCGCGGCCCGTTCGGGGCCGCCTGTGTTCCTCGGCACGGCCCACGCGGGGCCCGACGGCCCGCGCGGGGCTGTTGCGCCGCCGAGGGATCCCGCGCGGTGCGATGCCGCGCGGGCCCGGCTGGTCGCGACCGGCGACCAGCGCCGCGGAGCCGGGGCTCGCGGCCCCGGCTCGCTCCCCCTCCCCTCGCTCGCCGTCGCGAGGGGGAGGGGGCAGGCAGGCTGGGTTGAACCAGCCAGCGACCGGCCGCAACAAGGCGGTCAGTCAGGGCAGGGGGGACCTGACCACCCCCTTGCCCCAGGAGGTGGCGGCGCCGGCCGCATGGTATGCGACCGGCAGGTGGGGGGGATTTCATCACCCCCCCGCCATCGTAGCGAACTAAGCGCGAAGGGGCGCTCTCCCCCCCCCTTTACCAAGGGGGAGGAGCGATGGGCCTGGGGGGACCTGACCACCTCCCAGGCCAACTTTCTGTGACAACGCCCTGGGGGGTATCAACCCCCAGGGCCCCTGGTGAGGGGATTTGACCGCCCCCACCAGGGATTTGTAAGAGATAGAGGGGGGGACAGCATGTCCGCTGGTCACACCCCCCCATGTGAGGTTGAAACCGGACCCAGGTGAGCCCTGGGTCCCACCTGGCCCATTTCAGGGGCCAGGGGCTGGATGCATGAGGCAACCAGCCCGTAACAGGGGTAATGATGCCATCAGGGCCGGTTGTAATAGACAACCAACTAAGGGACTGAACAGCAATGGGCTGGTTCAGCCCCGTAACGGTGGAAACACAAGAATGGACCGGAATAGTCTGGTTGTAAGGGTTCAGGGACTAATGCCATGTGGGCTGATGAA
Organism: Puccinia polysora; assembly: GCA_025617555.3. NCBI lineage: Eukaryota > Fungi > Basidiomycota > Pucciniomycetes > Pucciniales > Pucciniaceae > Puccinia > Puccinia polysora. Next base: position 2,812,010 of record JAOOQA010000019.1, on the reverse strand, counting down.
GTCCAAACCAAGTAACAAGGCCTGTAGAGCCTGTAGAGCTCTTTTGGGGCGGAAAATTTGCCCTTTGGCTTGTTGTATCATGGGCTCACAAGAGGCCAATCTTTTGTACTTAAGGAGCTCTTCTCCCTGCTGTTTTCCATCATTCATTCATCATCCAATCGAATTCATCCAACATATTTCCCCATTGTGAGAGCCCCATTAGCCATTATTGACACACAGTGTCCAGCATTTCTTTTGCTTTAAATACTGCTCATTTGCCTAAGCTAATTGCTGGCCATAATTATAACATGGATTATGGAATTAAAACCTTGATAATTTATATTATCAAGAAGGGGACCCAATATAACTTTAAATTAAGTTATGAGGACTCAGATGCGTCCCAATTATTGATATAGAAGTTCCCAAAGTGTTTCCTCTCTTTGGGAAGGAGTTACAGTAATCATATTAACCCATACTCTCTACTCTGTACAATTAAATTGCATAATTTTTACCTTATCCCTCTTTGGGATGTACTTATAAGTAATACTCCCTCTGTATACTTAATAAACCTTACTGAGCCTTGAGAGCGTTCACTCAGAGGCTTTAGAACTTAATTGTAAGCTATGAACCTTCTAGTAGCACTTCCAAGAGTATATACCCCTTGTAGGTATAGTATAATTATAAATTAATTACTTATTTAATACTATCCCCTTTTGGATATAATAATGCTTTAATATACTTCACTGAGCCTTGAGTGCGTCCACTCAGAGGGCTCAGAGTTCATCTGTAGGCTGTAAACCTTTTAATAAACATTGCAAAGAGCATACATACTCTATGTGTATAGTATGAGCTAAGATACTTATAATTAAAATTAAATTATTTGCCAAGGGATTAAGCTACATTAAATCAATATAAATAATCATTATGATGGAATCTAAGACTTCTATACCGTTCATCTGAGTGATGTATAAGTCCTAAGACCCAGTAAGTAACCTTTTAGTAAGTAAAATGAAAACTTTACCTTGAAAATCTTTCCCAATGGGTACTAGTTCTTCATTACCCATTGAGAATGATGTAATGATGTCTTGGGCCTTTGAGGACGAAACCAAGGAGAGCCTGACACTCCCCTGGTGATTACTAGAGTCCCCTGAGGGCTCCTGTTACCTTAAAAGAGCAGGGCCTTTACCCTATAGCCCTTTCATGATCCATTATATATTATTATTTGAACAAGAATACAAGCAAGAGTTAACAAGCCCATAAACCTTAATCTCAAGAAGAAGATTGACTGGGGCTATAAACTTTGGTATTAAATTCAATCAATAACCTATCTGGCAACACCAATTTCGAGTGGAAGGTCTCACTTGAATAAGTAACCCCTGTGTGTTACTCTTTAAAGGGTGTGAGCTTATTTATAAGCAAATCTCCTTTTGGTCTTACTCCTTTAAGACTAAGGCCCCTTACCTATTATAAAGGTTTAAGGTGTGGCTATTTACTCATAATACCTTGGTATTATTCGATTCTGTAAACTTTTAAAGTTGATGTTTGGAATATATAAGTCAAAACTAATTTAAATATTGGTTTGTCTTTATTCTTTTGCAGGTTTAACCACGGCTAGGTATAGCAATAGAGGTTAAATCCCTGACAAGTTTATAGGCACCTCAAAGGTCTAACTTTGAGAAATAAGTAGCTCCATGGAAGAGGGTAAAGAGATGTGACATAGGCGGTACTGGATAGGCATTCTTCCGGGTTACCTGGTTCAGTTTCCTGTAGTCAACACAAAGGCAAAGTCCGCCGTCCTTTTTTGGTACAAATAGGACAGGGGAACCAGTGTTTGAATTGCTTGGTTGAAGAAATCCTTTTGCTACATTTTCCGCAATGTAGTCTTGAAGCGCAATTGATTCTTGCGTTGGGAGAGAGTAAACTGGTCCTGGTGCCAGAGGTGGGCCAGTAAGTGTTATCTTGTGATCGTAAGGACGCGATGGAGGCAGTTTATCTGCTTTTGCAGCTGAAAAGAAGTCAGCAAAGTCATGATAAACCAAAGGTAAAGACTCTCAAATGATTTCTAAATATTCAATCTTGTCATCTTTGAGCACCGGGTTTGAGGTGCTTGCATGGTGTGAGAGGATTAGGGAGCTCAAAATACACCTTTTGGTTGGTGTCTGTTTCTCTTTGAAGGAACAGGAAAGAGGTAATTGATAACTCCTAAATCTGAAGAGGGAATTTGAGAATGAAGGTCAGGATATTGCAAATCTCCTGGCGGAAAATTTTCATCCAACTCAATGACAGTGTCAGGTAGGCTGTTTAATTCCTGATTGAAGGAAAGTTTAGCATTCTGGGGGTGCAAGGTTTGAAGGTTAATTACTCCTTCTTGCCTATTCACATCCGGATTCCAGTAAACTAGGAAATCATGGCCTAGAATGGTATCATCCATTCTGGGTATAGCCAAGACAAATAAATCCCATTTGAAGCTGGGGAAATTGGAAAATGCAATGGTCCATTTTGCCTTTTGGGAAACCCAATAAGACGGTTCAGTCGCACTACTTACTAGATAGATAGGAAATTTATCTATCTCGCAACGCGTAAGATTTTTGGAAGTGGCAAAAGGTTCCCTGATGAAGGAAACATTAGCGCCGGAATCAAGTAATACTTCATAAGGAGTTTTGTCGGAATGAAATAGGATAAATCTCAAACTTGGAGCACCTAGTGACTTGCAAGTGCAAAGATTTACTCGCGGTGATTTAGATAATGTGTAGTTTTCCTTGCGAGTATCAGAAAAACTACAAGCTAATTTTTTGACTGCTTAGCTGCTTCATGCGCTAACCGCTTTGCACAGCTGTCAACATCATGTTTACCTCCACAATAAATACACAGCCCGTTCTTTTCCCTTTGCAGCCGTTCCTCACTTTGAAGCATCCCAGTTTCCTTTTCCAAGAACTTTGGAGTTTTGGCAACAGCTTTCCCTTTCGAGTTGGAGTTCAAAGTCGGGGTTGTTTTGGATGGTTTTGGGTTCCTTGTGTTTTGCTTTGAGGAGTCGTCCACTCTTGGAACCAAGGTGGATGGTCCATGTTTGTTTTGCCAAGAGCAATTCTTGTCATGATAGCCATTATCAAGCTCAATCACTCAATTGATTAGCTTCTGAAGCAAGGTTGTCTTATGACCCCCAACTGCAAGCTGTTTGATTAAGCGTTCTGGTAAACCCTTTTGGAAATGGAATAGAAGAGCGGCCTTGTTCCACTGGATGCAAGACTGCAAGGTTCAAAAATGAGAAATATAAACAGAAGCTCTACTATTCTCCTTCATAACTAAACTATTAAGTTTGTATTTGGCATTTCAAACTTCATTGGGATTGCCAAACAGGGTAAAAAATTGTTGCTTGAACTTGTCCCAGTTGTTGAGAATACAAATGGGACTGTTTTTGGACAAAAGTTCAAGGTACGGTTTGAACCACTGCAAGGCTTTACCTCCTAAGAAGGACGAAGCATACATAACTTCATGTCTATCGGAAGGGAAATTGTTGGAGTCATTTGAAAAGATTATTTTACAAGACTGTAGGTAGGATCTAAGCTTATGAGGGTGTTCTCCTGTAAAGTGATCAGGTTGTTTCATGCCCGGAGTGCAAAAACTAGGAGTGCTTGGACTAGATTGCTGGGCACCATGAGTGAGGGCCTGGATCAATGTCAAAAGCAGGGTCGGAGCATCGGGCTCGAGAGCAGTAGTGCAAACCCCTGGTCTCCCACGAGTTGAGGTTTCATCGGAAGAATGGTTGGAGTCTGCAAATTCTGTGAGAGGGTCCGTTGGAGCATCCCGTGGAGCAGCCCGAGGATCATCAAGAGGTTTCACAGATGGCAATTTGGAAGGAGGAACTGGATCTAAGGGTTGCTGGGCCCAAGGAGCGCTGTTTCTCCCTACCTTATGGATCTCATCATTGTAAGGGGAAAGGGAAGCGTTCCCGGTTGAGCAAGTACGTGAAATCAAAAAAGAAGAAGTCTACTATAGGTTGGCAGGCTACAATAGATGAGTTGAGTTAGTTAATTTACTGTCACACAACCACCCCACGTACTATAGGGCAATTCTTAGATGATTGTGAGCGCAAAGGAATACCAAGTGCAAGGGCAAGTGCAAATAGCAAGACCCAGTTGCAAAGTGCAAACTTGGTTATGCCACTCAACAAACGGCAAGATGAATAGAATGTGTTCCAAAGAAGGAAACTAAACCTGAGTCTGATGTGATAACTAGGTTGCAGCAAAATGCGAGAACGTATGAAATTAACTAACTGTGGAGACAATCATCAGGCAAGAGGATAGCCCTTATAAGGTAATCCAAAGTGACTAGATACAACCTGGTGATGAGCTAACTACAGGTGAAGCGGTGAGGCAATGAATGACAGGAACAGAATAGGAAATGAAGCAGTGGTATAGATCCAAGGTCTTAACGTAAGTGCAAGACAATAGAATCTGAGCGTACAATTCCATGACGAATTGGGATAGGAGCAAGTGACGTTGAAGGTAATGCAAATGAGAGGTAATAGTGTACGCAGGGTAGGGACTAGTCCAATTGCAAACTATACAGTAGTGATGGCTTGGTTAGACGTAGATGCAAACTAACAAACAATGCATGACCAAAGATGGAAGTCCGAGGCTGTTGATTGGCCAGGGAAGGAGATTGGATCTCATAATGGATGGCCGACCGGTATGGAGTTAACCGCGAATTTCGCAAGTATATACTGAGTTGGTCTCCAAGATTGCAAGGTCAGCGCGAGCCAGAGGAAATAGCAGATTGCACCATTGATTTTGTGCTTTTATTTGTGTCACGCTTTTAGACTGAGGTAGATGGTACTGAGGAGAGGACATGTCAAAGTGGTGAAGACAATAATCCTTAAGTGCAAAGCATGACAAAATCTGAGTTCTCTTCTGCAGTTGGATTTTACTTATTTTTAAATTTTTTTCTTCTGTAAATTTTCTTCCTATCTCCATTCCACAACTCTCTCTTATTGCACATTTTATCCTTTCATCACACTCAGAAAATTTTCCTATAAGGACCAAGTTCTTTTATAACTGATTAATTTAAAATTGGGAATTTATTTTAAAACTAATTTTCTGTATGGAATTTGATATAGTTATTTGGTTTTTTTCTTCTTCATCTGATATGATTATGGTATGATATATTATCCTTCTCTCAGATAAAAGAATTCTTTTTATTAATTATTGATTCAAAGCCTTAAATCAAGGAAACAAACAAGAAACCAAGACCCACTTTTCTGGTCAACTCTACCACCTCCATCAAAATTCTGCATGATTTTCATTCATCAAATTTAGCCCAGGTATCAGGGAAATTCCCTCAGTTTTTCTTATCTTGCCAACTCCTTTGCACATACATGAGAATGTTTGAGGAAATTGGGTTGCTTTCAAGGTAGAACTTTTTTTTTTAATCTCTGGAATCTTCTTCACCAATCTACACCTGATTTATACTTCTAATGTATAGTCTCCTGATACTTATCAATGAAAATCATAATCCTTGTATTTCTCCTTCCTTTTTCCCCAAAAATAAAGTTCCCACTTGGTTCATGCACTTGTCCCAAACTCATCAGCCTACATTATTCCATTATTTCCTACATCCTTTTTCTGGCCACATTTTTTATCATTTTCCTCTTTTTTCCCTATTTTTAATCAATAATTATTTGTTTCAGCATCAAAGAAAAATAATTTGTGCCTTCCATTTTGCATTGCAACACTTGGATACTTCCCTTTTGTGCACTTGTCTTTTTTTCCAATTCCCTGTTTCAGGATACACTGTGGTTTTTTTTATCAGGATCTCCTATTGTTATTCTGGATATTTTCCCTACCACACCTTGGTGTGCATGGTGAAATTTCATAATTTTGATATAATCAACCACCACAATTCCAGCAGCCCTTGTTAAGGTAAAATTACTGGTTTAGCAATTACACAAAATCAATAATAAATAAATATTTATACCAAAAAGATTTTTTTTAAAAAAAAAGAAATGTTTTATTTAGTTCATTTACTGTCAGATTCTCATCCTTCATACTCTAGAGGAGCAATGAATTAGGTTGAAATTACAAAAATGGAAGAAATGAATGAAAAAATAATTCTCAAAGATAAAATAAATTTCTTTGAAGATTTATTATGGCAATGACTTTTTCAAATATGATACTTCAAATATATGCCACAAGAGTTCTCAAACAAATTAATTCTTTAACAATTTCCTCCTCATAGCTTGAATATTAAATTTTGTGCCCCTATAGCAATTTGAGGAACATGGACTGTACAGGGGGGGGGACAAAATTCATCCCACTTTTTTAAAATGAGCCAAAGTGCAAACAATCCCAAATTATGAGTGTGTTCTGGGAAAAATTTCTCAGAACCCAACCTCAATCTTTTTTCAATCTTTGGCTTCATTACCTTTTTTTTATTTGGTTTATCCAATCAGAAAAGTTCAATTTCCTCTCATTTCAAACTCTTCTTTAAAAATAATTCTTGTTTTTTTCTTCAATTTTATCAAAAAAAATATTTATTTATCTTCCAAATGCTAAATTGTGATAGATTCATTCTTTTCAAAGTCAAAAAAAAGAACTATCAGATGAATTCAAGGCACAGATTTTGGGTATGTACAAGGGTGGAATGTGTGGTAACAACATCAGTGAGAAATCAGCACACAGCCAATACACAATCTATAGTCTTCTTAAACAATAGAATGTAGAAGTTACCTTTGAAAACCAAAAGCAATTGTGTTGGCCATGAAAAATGATTAATTGGGATGTTTGAAAGCTTTTCTTTGTCTTGAGATTCAAAAGACAGTCCAACTTGAATGAGCTGGCTGATTTTATTGTGACCAAATCCTTGACTGCAACAATCTATCAATTTTCACATCAACTGGGCTATCACTTCCAATTTGCTGCAAGAAAAAAAAATATTGAATGGCTCCAATGAAAATTTTCAACTTGCTTTTGCTTGGGAAAATCTCCTTTTGTCAATAAATGATTGGATGAAGTTCATATTGACCAATGAATCCTCCTTCAAAATTGATAATAATACCCAGAAATTCAATGTGTGGCAACTCTCCCATGAGAATTATTAATTGAACTGCCTTGCCCGCACATTCAAGAGCGGTTGAAAAAAATGATGATCTGGGGTGCTTTCATGAGTGGAAGCACCTTTAAAATGGTTTTCATGCCTCCCAAAGTATTTTTGCAAAATATTTCATCAAAATTTTCTATTATGGCACTTTGGGGCCATGGCTTTCAACAATCAACCATCAATCTCTAATCCTGAGGGAAGATGGTGCTGCAGTTCACAATAAAAAAATTTTCAAATAGTGGAAAAAAGGAGAAAGGCCTCAAAAAACTAGAATGTCCAGCTCAATCAACAGACCCCAAAACCATCAAGAATTTTTGGCATGCCATGAAGATCAATAAACAGAAACTATAACAAACAAATTACCTGGATGATATTGAGAAGGCCCTCAAGAGTGCCTGTAATGATTTTCCAAAGCAGCAACTCATCCATCTCATTGAAATGATGCTTCAACATATAAAGGCAGTTTGTAAAGCTCATGGTAGCTCTACCTTATGGTATAAATATCCTTTTCAGTTTATATTTCATTTTCCTTTCTTTTATTTTCCTGTATAAATCTTTATCTAGCATAAAAAAATTGTGATAATTTTTTTTTGCTGATGTTAAATTCACGGCTCAAATGAGCCATGTAAATGGCTCATTTGAGCTGTGTGTAATGGCTACATGGCTACACCTGAGCCATGCAGACCCCACACAATTTGAGTTTGGTCGGGCTGCACTCCACACGGCACCAGACAGCCTTGTGGTGGCTGCAGAACTACATTTGAGCCGTGTAGAGCCCCACATGGCTCAAATGTAGTCGTTTTTTGTTTTTCCGTGCCACACGGCCCGCCCAACCACATTCAATTTTTGTGGGGCTATACATGGCTCAAATGTAGTTGTGTAGCGTGTGCCACACGGCTAAAAGTCTGGTGGGCAAAAAAATAAAAATAAAAATAATAAAGTATATAAAATAAACCAAAATAAACTAAAAAAAAAAAAAAAAAAAAAAAAAAAAAAAAACAGAAATCAACCAAATGATCAAAAAAGGTTGATTTTTTGGTTAAAAAAAAAAAGAATTAAGAAATAAAATAAAAATAAGTAAAAATAAAAAATAAAAACTGAAGATAAACTACTGGTTGTCTTCAGATTCAAGTAAAAAATTTAAGTCCAACTTGACTAGCACTAAAGTAAAAGGGCCAAAAAATGCAAGAAGTATTTTGACCAGCCCTAAATTAAAAGTTCCAAAAAAATACCAGTCTTTTGACCAGCCAAGTCTTTTGACAAACCCTAAAGTAAAAACACCAAAAAAAACAAGTTCAAATTGTGTTAAGCTGATCCCATCACAAGCTTAACACAATTTAAGCTTGTGATGGGATCAGCCCAACACAAGTTGAACTGACTTACCATTAAAATCTCATTCAAAACACTCATCATAATGATGTTAACTCAAAACACTCAACATAATGATGTTCAAAATCTGATAACCCTTTATATTAATAGAATTACAATATCAGCATGTTAGACACAACCCAAATGATGAAATTAATGTATAAGTTAGAATACAACTCAAGTTGATCTTTGAGGTGATCAACCCAACAAGCTGCTTTTTTAGAAATCATGGAACATGGTTTGGAAACTATGGGTGGGATTTTAATCACATCTCCCTTAAGTACAAGCTGGACCCAATGGTTATTGTTGACAAATCAAAATGAAAATAGGATATGATTTTTCTTTTAAACCCATTTTTGTAGGAGTAAAAGAACAACATGGTTCCAATGAAATGAAACATATTAGTCTCCCATAAGTCTGAGCTATTAGTTGACCCATGTCAAGCTTTGAAAGCTGTTTCAAAGAGGGAATCTTTTCATTGATTTCATTGACATCAAGTCTTTTCTCTATCTTTTCAACATCTTTACTTCTGCCAAGGATCTTAGAATAGCACCCCTTATTTTTACTCAAATTTTCAAGCATTTCTTTCCTGAACTTAAAACATCCATCCTCATCATACCCAAGTGATTTAGCAATGAATCTAAAACCACAATTTGCATCACCAACTGGGTCCCAAACCTCACCCAAGAACTTTTCTAAGTTCTCCGGTATTTGATTGAGGTACTTAACTTCCTAAAATAAAAAAGTAGTCATCCAAAACTCTAATCTCATTAAAGGAATGACTACTCAAAAAATATGAGCTTTTGTTTGAGTCCTTCATTGCGTCTGCTTCACCCTTTGAAAAGGAATCAGATTCCAACGGCACCAAACCCAATGAACTCTCAGTCTCTTCCACTGAACTATGAAATTCAGATGAAGAACCTGACTTGGACTATAAAAATTTCTCAATCAGTTCATTAAACCAAAGAAACAAACCTTTCACAAAAGAAAAGACTTAAAATCCTTTTTCTATTCTTCTTTGGTGCCCTTCTACTTTTCTTTGCCCACTTACGTTCCTTTTCAATGTGTTCAAATCAAGAAGGATCTTGACAGGTATCTGTAAATTTTGGACATCCTCTGCTTGATTTCAATACTTGAGGTTCAAGTATTGGCTTTGATTGATAATTTTCCATCTCCTTCATCAAGTGTTTCAACAGCCCAGCAATGATATTATTCAGGATTATCCAAGATCATTACGTTGAGCTTCTAATGTAACTGAGAAGTGTTGAGCAGTTCATCAACATTAACCATTCAAAATTCAAAGGATCAAATATTAGTAAAGTAGGAATCATCATTCAAAAAGCATTTATTAAAAGGCATTAATCGCAAAGTGATTTGAACAATACAACTTAAACCAATTCACAGAACTAGAACTGCAAGGGTCATAATCCAATCCCCACTGAGGATGAACATCTTCAGGCACAATGGAGCCTCTTGACACTAGTAGGTCCCCTGTTTGGAGAGAACAGGGTAAACCCATAGTCATTGAGTATGACTTGGTGCACACTTACCCATCATGGTTCCACTTTAACCTCTCTAATTGATCCCCAACAGTTTTGGTTGCTTGCAAAGACACCTTGTATACCAATGGTAACAGTTCAGTAGGAAGAACTATTCCAATCTTTATTTGAGATTTGTAAAGCGTAGCCTGAACCAATTTAATTTGATTGAAAACTGTGCCCTCTTGGTTTTGCAAAACATCCAACATGTTTCCCATTTGCAAGGAATTTTTTGAGAGTAGCATGGGCTCCTTCAACCCAAGACGTTGTTTTATTTCTAAAGTCTGGGTTTTTCAAGTCCAAGCCATTACAAACATCTCATTGATACATAAGATATCATTATCCATTTACTCAATTACACCCTCACAGTCTGTCAAAAAACACTTTATACAATTCATAATGTAAGCAACCCAAAAATAGGAAGATTAACATTAGAGTCAGTGATTTGGCACTTAATCTAAGTTCTGCATCATTGACCTCTGCCTCCTCCTTGATTTTTGAGGCCCCATACTCAGCCCATAGAGTCATAAAGCTTTGCCACCTTTCAATTTCATTATTAAAGCGCACCTACAGTTTTCTTGTATTTTTTTAGAAAAGTGCCATTGACAGCACTGTCTTGTTGACTCAGGGAATATTTGTTCTAGAGCACAGATCAAAGCTTTTTCATGGTCTGTCACAAAGACTTTGGGAAGTCTCTCAGGATCATAAGCCAACTCCTTTGGCGCATTTACAGACCAACTGCAGAACTCAAGAGTTTCTCTTGTTATAAAAACAAGATCTTTTGTGAAATTTTTCTGGTTCAAATTAATTCCTATGACTTTCAATAGGGTGATGTTGTACTTATTTGTCTTGTGGGTATAATCCATCATAGCTATATGAAGGAATTGTTTGCAAAGCTTTAATGAATCTGGGTGAGTCAATAATAGGGCCTCCAAGTAACCCTCTCCACTGAATTTTGCTTGATGAACCCAACCTGAATTACCAAGTTGTTCAAAGAGGACCTCCATAACACTTTTTCCCTTCATTTTTTCAAGTGCTACCTTACTGACAACTTTTAAATTTCTTTGTCTTATTAAAACCAAGGAACTTACACATAATAAAAAATATCATTAGAACAAAGGAAATCAAAATCATGACAGTGAAAGTTCCTACCCAGATAACAGATAAAAAGGAGAATGTCTGAGATCAAGCCTAGTGATGATAACCTTCCAAATGAGCCTATTGATGATACCTCTACTGTTAACTAAGATGAGTTTTTGATTCAGTATTTGAGAGTAGAGCATGTATAACAGTTGATTGCATGAAATTAGCCTGAACTCCTTGTTACTGGTCAATCTTCCATGAAGCCTTCATATATTCAAATTTTTGAATGATTGATTTGAGATTTGAAAGGCTTGAGTTTGTAAATAAACAAGTTGAAAATTTTTCCTTCCTCCTCTTGCTCCTTGAACTTGAGAGTGTTATAAACTAGTGCAGCTTAAGAAGTGATAATGAATATGACTATTGAATATGAATGGCACGCATCCTCACACCCATTTTTGATCAACCAGAACTGATTAAATAAAAATAAAAAAGAAAAAATTAAAGAGAATAAGAAATAGAAATAAATAGAAAGAAAGAAAATATTGAGAGATGATGGCTTGATTTGTCTACATCATCAACATCCCCCCATAATTTTGTGTGGATCAATTTCTACAAAAAACAATTTGCTATAAGCAGATCCAGCATCTTTTGGCTTGAACCTTTTGACAATGCATCAGCGACCATATTGTTTGAGGAGATCAATTTCACAGCCACCAAGTGGTTGTTGTAAAGGTCTTGGAACCACTTGAGCTTCATTTCAATATGTTTGGTCTGTTAAAATACGTATGCACTTACGCGTGTGCTACATATGAGTGTAATCCAAATGGGATGCACATGTGGGCCTCTGCAGCCCATTGGACACACACACGGACCATACGTGCCTGTGTGGATGTCACAGATTTGGGGAAAATGGCCTCAAAAAGCGTTAAACAGGCCTATTGGTACACAGGCTCTAACAGGCCCAGTGGGGCATATGGGCAAATACAGCCAGATGGGCTTGTATGGGCATGATTGGGCCCAAGGTTTATTTTGGACATACTTGGTCAGATGGGCTGGCCTGCCAAAGTATGTTAAACTCACTTTTCAGGCTTGGGGCGGCCCATTAGGGGCCGCCGCCTGTGTTGCAGCCCGCTCGGTGCCACTGTTTTTGCTTATGGCCTGTTTATGGGGCCCGACGGCCCGCACGGGGCTGTTGTAGGGGGCAGGAAGACTCAAAATGCAGTCCCCCCACCCCAATTGCGGCTGCCGCACTGGGTGGCGACGGTGGGGCTGGGGCCAATGGCCCTGGCTCCTCCCCCTCCCCTTGCTTGCCATTTCAAGGAGGAGGAGGAGAGCTGGCTGGGTTGAACCAGCCAGAGACCAGTTGCAAGAGGCAACCAGTCAGGGTGGGGGGGACTTGATCCCCCCACCAATGTAAGACTCCAAATGGTGCTAGGCGGTGGCATTTACATCAAGGGGAAAGGTGCTGTTTAGGCTTCCCTCCTGAGTGTTACAAAAATATTTAAATGTAACCAAGATCAAGGTCCAGAACCTGCAAAATGAGGAATCAAGTAGTAGAGGATAAAGATGGTAGTAGTTTGGTAGCAATGGAACAGCACTATCTGAGCCAAGATTATGTGGGAAAAACTTGGAAAAAAGAACCTAAAGTTTGTTTAAAGTTCAAAGAACAAAGCTTTTGTATGTAAACAATGCCCACAAGCTAATAACTCTGGTTGTCAGCAGAAGATTTGGGATGATCAACTCAAACCCAACCAACCTCCAGGTTCTCAATGAACCTGCCCAACTCTCCGCAATCAAGAGCTTGAAGGGTACCAGATAACTTAGGGTGGCTGTGCAAGACAAAGCACTATGTTTAAGAAGCTATAAAAGCAAAATGTAAACTGATTTAAAGCAAGGATAACCTCAAAACTTCTCAAGGAACCCAAGAGTAGGCTGTTGGAATGTCACAACTTGACATTTCACCATTGGGAAACTTGGCTCAGACTTGACCATGATTGAAAAAGGAACCCTAACAATGCTCATCACACCTTGATTATCATCTGTTAGGTTTGGAAGCTTGTACCTAGTTTATAATGTGCTGCACTTGCTTTCTTGTCTCCTTTTTCCTTTTCCTCACTCATTTTCAATTCTTCTTTATACGTGTACCTTGTTCAGGTACTGTCTCATCTTGCCGTCTCCTTTTGTCCCATCATTTGTCCCTCACACCGCTTGCCTTGCTAGTCCACCATTTCAGGTCTGCCTCTTTCTCATGTTGACTCCGTCTCTTTTCTTCTGCTTGCTCTCCTTTTCCTTACTAATTGTCGATTCTTCTTTATATGTGTACCTTGTTCAGGTACTGTCTCATCTCGCCGTCTCCTTTTGTCCCATCATTTGTCTCTCACACCGCTTGCCTTGATGGTCCACCATTTCAGGTACTGTCTCATCTTGCCGTCTCCTTTTGTCCCATCATTTGTCCCTCACACCGCTTTCCTCGCTGGTCCACCATTTCAGGTTATGATGTTAGAATCCAAAATGTAGTTGTGCACTATGGGATTTGAACCCATGACCTCAACATTCATGAGTGATGCTTTAACCACTAAGCTAAGTGCGCCATTGCCGGATGGGCCATTGTGCCTGTCCACTCAACAAGGGTTTGCTTGGATTTAGCTGTAAAGACCTGATGTGTCGTTTGACAATGCTGTTCAGGCTTTCAGTACCAAGACTTAGAACCCTTGGGTGGCAGTCTGCATAAGAGCAGATTTGACTCCACCACTCCCCCTTGCTCTGTGCAGGGTGCATACAGCTATTCACAACTCAAGTTGGTTCTGGTCATCTTGTCTTTTTCCACCTGTTAGGGTGCGCCGTTTGGCTGGAGACTCTCGCTACCATGTTAGAATCCAAAATGTAGTTGTGCACTATGGGATTTGAACCCATGACCTCAACATTCATGAGTGATGCTTTAACCACTAAGCTAAGTGCGCCATTGCCGGATGGGCCATTGTGCCTGTCCACTCAACAAGGGTTTGCTTGGATTTAGCTGTAAAGACCTGATGTGTTGTTTGACAATGCTGTTCAGGCTTTCAGTACCAAGACTTAGAACCCTTGGGTGGCAGTCTGCATAAGAGCAGATTTGACTCCAACATATGATCCCAGGTTAAATACCAGCTGTGAGGCCAATAGGACAAGGAGCGTGCCGAAGATCTTTTAAAATCCTGAACCGTGGATAATCCTACTTCCTTGCATTTCCCACCATCTCCAGAATCTCTAGCTTCTCCCTCAGCCTCTTCCTCCAACTCTTCCTTCCACTCTCCCAGCAATTCCATCTCATCCTCTGGAGATACCGTTTGAGAACTACTTGTTGGAGGTCAATCAATTCCTTCCCAACCATCCTCATTCTCCAACATGGCCAAGGCATCTGAAACCAGAGGCATCCTTTGTGAAAAACTCACTGGATCGGGCAACTTTTCTATCTGGCTAAATAATGTACTCACCGCCCTTGGATACAAGGACCTGGATGGCGTAGCTCTTGAACAACCTGCGGAAATCACCGCCAAAGTCAAATTAAAGAAGAAACAGGCCACCACCTTTATTCAACTTCACCTTGATCAACAAAACTTTACCCATTTTGTTAAGGATCCAACTAGATAAGAACCTAAAGAGCTGTGTGATTCCATCTGTGATCACTATGCCACAAAGTCCCCTGAAAATGTGGTGAACCTCATGGATAGATTATACAACATCCCCTTTTCCAACGGTAACCTACAGGAGTCCATTAACAAATTTTGAGAAACATTATGACTAATACTTGAAGTCTCTTTTGACAATCTTGACACCTCCACCATTGAAACCTGTAGAAAAAAGGACAATCTGGTAGGCAATCACAGTTATTGATGCAGTTGGGAAGGTGGCTTGGTGGTAGGCAGGCAGGCAGGCAGGCAGGCAGGCAGGCAGGCAGGCAGGAAGGGAGGAAACAGACCTGGTGGTCGAAGAAGAAGGAGAAGCAGATGAGGAAAAGAAAAAGCAGAACACGTGGAGGGGCAAGTGAAGACTAAATACAACTTGTTGAAAGATGTCACATGTAGGTTTCACAGGATAGTTGCGCGCAGCTAGCTTTTCACTTATTTCATTTTCCACACTCCTCCTCAATCTTCAATTTTGAAGAACCCTGGCCCAGGATGCTCGTCGTGAGCTCGGCGGTCCTTCCTCCAGTAAGGTTCTTAGTGAGTAGGTCGGAAAGAAGTGATTTGGAGGGAGAGTATTTGAGGGAAATTTTACCAAATTGAATGAGATCGCGAATGAAATGATAGCAGAAGTTCATGTGGCGGGAGCCGTGATGATAAATTGGATTTTCCGCAATCGCCATCGCACTTTGGTTGTTGGTGTGGAGGATCAATTTGAAATTTGACGCGGTTATCTCTTGAAGGAGGTTGGAGACCCAGAGAAGGTCCTGGGAGCATTCGGTGATCGCGACGTATTCACCTTCAGCCGAGGAGAGGGCCACCACCTTTTGCTTGGAGCTCCTCCAGCCAACGGTGCCGTGGAAATAGACAATTGAACTGGAGTAAGAGTTCCAGGATTTTGACCCGTTCCAGTCAGAGTCGGAGAAACCCAGAACAGTGTCGCGCGGATGTCCCAGATCGTTCTGACCCAGAATGAGTTCAAGGCCCCGAGTGTTGGCAACATAACAAAGCGCGTGTTTGGCAGCTTGGTAGTGGCATGTGAGGGGATTTTCCAGGAATTGAGACAGAAAGCTGACGGTGAAGGCTAGGTCGGGACGGGTGCATTGAGACAGATATTGCAGAAGACCAATGACTCGTTAGTAGTTGAAAGGAGGAGCTGAGGGGGTTTCGGAAGGCGAAAGTTTGAGATGCTTCCAGTTGCTTGGTAGAGGGATTTCGGTGCCCCTGTTGTTTTCAATTTTGAACTTGTCCAGGATTTGGGATATGTATTTGTCCTGCAGGAGGCAAACCAAGCCCTGACGTTGAGTTACTCGGATTCCCAGAGTGTATTTGGCATGACCCAGGTCGTCCATGGCAAAAATTGATGATATTTTAGATTTGAAATCGTCTGACCATGTTCCACCAAAGATTAGGTCATCAACGTGAACAAATAGAAAGAAAGGATTAGCAGGATCGCTTGAGTGGAAGAAGCAGGGATCAGAGTGACTGGCTTGCAATCCAAGACTCTTCAGAGCTGCCGTGAGCGCCTTGTTCCAGCATCTGGGACTCTGCTTTAACCCGTAAAGTGACTTGTTGAGCTTGAGAACCACGTTACCACTTGCATTCATCCCTTGAGGTATTTTGACAAATAGATCTTCCTCCGGGGTGCCATTGAGGAATGCACATTTGATGTCCATTTGATGCACAGTATACCCGTGCAGGGCGTAGATGGTGAGGAGAATGCGGAGTGAGGCTAGTCTCCCGGTTGGAGAAAAAACTTCAGAGTAGTCCTTTCCGTAGCGTTGAAGGAAACCCCGGACACATAGTCGGGCCTTGAACTTTGTAAGGTTTCCGTCTTGATTGGTTTTGCGCCAGAACACCCACATGGTGGATAAGGGATGCTGAGAGGGTTGAGCATTGACTATAGTGAAGACCCCATAGTTTGTCATGTTGAGGAGTTCCACTCTGATCGCCTCCAGCCACTCATCTCGATATGGGGAAGCCATCGCCTCGTTGAACGAGCAAGGGTTGGGGTTTAGTAGGAAGACAGCATGGGCGGAGGGATTTCTTCTGGAATTTGACAGAATACTGGATTCGTCAATTTGGGATGAGATGTTCTTTGGTGCCTGTAGATCGGCTGGTACCCAGGTGTAGTGTTTGGAACTTGGTGGAGTGCAGCTGGTGGATGAATCATGCGTTGATGAATCGGCAGGTGGTGGAGAGACAACAGGGCGATTTGGCTGGTCAGCAGAAGGGGGGGATTCTGTTAAAGGCATGGGAGAAACAGGGCGCCTGGGATCAGAAAGGGGGTTCCCTGGATCGTCAGGGCAAGTTTCCCCGTCTGTGTTGAGGGATATAGAGAATGAGCATGAGTCAGCAGGAGTGGGAGAAGGATAGGCAGGGAAAACGTTGTCGTGAAATTTCACGTGATGGGATTTGACGACGTTACCTGTCTCCACTTCTAAGATCCGGTAAGTTTTCTGCCCTTCCTCGTAGCCTAATAGGATGCCACTCCTGCCTTGATCCTCAAGTTTGCCTTTAATGCGATTGATCATATAGATAGCCTCACAGCCAAAGGGGTGTAAGTGTGATAGGGTGGGAGTCCGTGAATACCACAGTGAGTAGGGAAATTTAAAACCAATAGATCAACAGGGGGTTCTGTTTTCCAAGTACACGGAGGTGTTTGCCGCCTCAGCCCAGAACTCATGGGACAAGTTTGAGTCCTTGAGTAGACATCGAATCTTGGACCCAGTAGTCCTATTGCCGCGTTCAGAGAAGGGATTCTCTTCCGGAGTATATGGAGCAGTGGTGAGATGTTGGATGCCTTTTTCAGAGTAGATGTTGGACAGGAAACGGTTCTTGAATTCCGTGCCGTTATCAGTGACCAGGTTTGATATCTTTTTGCTGGATTCATTTTCTATCATGGTAAAGAGATTTGTTAAGACAGTTGGAACATTGCTTTTCTTTTCGACAAAGCAAATCCAAACAAAGTGAGAGAAACCGTCCATGGCCCGAAGGAAGTATCTGGATCCGGAGATTGAGGCAGGTGAGATGGGCCCACAGAGGTCAACATGAAGGAAGTTGAGGCAACGGGATGCTTTAGGAAACGATCCGAGAAAAGGACTCTTGTGACTTTTGGAGATATTGCACATGGTACAGATGATGGGGGACTTGGGAAGGGATGGAAACATTTTTAGCAGATATGGATGGGAAGGGTGACCGGCTGATTTGTGTTTAGTGAGTGCGGAGGTTGATGAAGACACAGAGGCACAAAGAGGTAAGGGAAGACGATTGATGATGAAATTTCCTCTGGAAAGGTTTCCAGATATGACCACCTTGCCGGACTCGTCTAGGAGAGCAAAACCGCCAGGACCGCTTGAGACAAGGGAGTAGTTCCTTTCAATGAAGCAGCATAGACTGATGAGATTGGACAAAATTGATGGGATGTACAGGGAATCAGACAGTTCGAGTTTGGCATTTGGGAGATCAAGGTAGGCAGTTCCTTTTCCTTTAACTTTGGCAGTGGATCCATCAGCCAGATATACCACTTCATTGGTAGGAGTCAGATCAGAGAAGACCAAGCGAGAGTTGAACATGGAGTGAGAGGCACCCGAGTCCAGGATTGTTTTGGAAGAGAGTTGGGCATGAGAGGCATGGAAAGCCTTGGTGGGTTTTTCATCTTCTTGACTTGTTCTATTAATTTGGTAGCATTCCTTTATCGAGTGCTTGGTTTTGGGATTGTGATAACCGGGGGAACATCTTGGGCCATAGTAAGGAGTGGAGCGGCGGAAGGCGGCAAAGGCTTTGGATTGGTCTTGAGAGTCTGAATTTTGTTGTAAGAAAGACCTCATCTCCTCGACAACTTCTTTTATGGAGGGAGCTTTTTTCTTGATCTGACATTTCTTTAGGAGTAGTTCGCCTGAGTTTTTGAATTCTGGAGGAAGGTTGATAATGGACCACATGGCGATCACGGAGTCTAGAAGAATGGAGGGTTTGGTGTTATTGTCGTCGATCAGAGCGCACAGTTGCCGGGTGTTTTAGGCCAGTTCGTTGAGTGTTTCCTCCAAGTTGTGGGAAGCTAAGTTGGTGGAGAAAATGTGATTTAGATACGTGGCTTGGTTTTGGACTGTCTTGGGTTGGAAGTGCTCTTCGAGGAGTTTCCAGAAAATTTGGGGATTGCCTTTGGATTCAAGGTCAAATTTCTCAGCTAGTTTAGTGTTGCAGTTGATTTTCAAGATGGCAAGGGCGTCATCTGAGTGGTTTCTATCTCTTTTATCTTCCAATTAGCATTCTTCGATAGTTTCTTTTCCAAGAACTAGTTGTAGTAGGTGTTTGAGTTGGAGGATTGATGAGACTTTTGACTTCCACTCAAGGTAGTTGGCACAAGTGAGTTTATTCTTTTCACCAAGTTTTATGGATAATTCAACCATGTTAGATGAGTATGATCAAGTGAATGAGGAGCTATTCCGGTCTCATAATCTGTAGAAAAAAGGACAATCTGGTAGGCAATCACAGTTAGTGATGCAGTTGGGAAGGTTGCTCGGTGGTAGGCAGGCAGGCAGGCAGGCAGGCAGGAAGGGAGGAAACAGACCTGGTGGTCAAAGAAGAAGGAGAAGCAGATGAGGAAAAGAAAAAGAAGAACACGTGGAGGGGCAAGTGAAGACTAAATACAACTTGTTGAAAGATGTCACATGTAGGTTTCACAGGATAGTTGCGCGCAGATAGCTTTTCACTTATTTCATTTTCCACAAAACCCTCTGGGCAATCATCATACTTAAACGCCTACCTCCCTCTTTTGCTGTCATTCAATCACTCCAATTTGCCCAATACAAAGGCAAGCAAGCTAAGATTCCCATGGATACCTTTCTCTCTGATCTCAAACTTGAGATTCAGTGTCAAACCAAATCCATCAAGAGTGCACAAGCATCAGCTTTCAATTTGACTTGCTCTATTCCCTCCAACTCCTCTCAAAACAAAAATCCAAAGCAAAGACTGTTCTGTGAGAATGGGTTACACAACCCTAACACCACCCATACACCTGACCAATGTCACCAACTACATCCCGAGCTGGCAATTGCTTATCATCAAGCTGCTCTCTCTCGCATCCAAAACAAAACCAACTCTGGAAAGGCCAACCTCAGCTTTGAAAAGGCCAATCCCGAATTGATCATCCTGGAAAGTGGAGCCTTGGGCCACTATCTTAAACATCAAGAGTATTTCATGTCCCTCACTCCAACCGACTCATTCCTCTACACTGCTAACAGTACTCCCCTCAAAGTGATAGGTTTTGGTCCTGCCATCATCCCTCTGGAATCCGGAGTACTTGAGATCCCCCACGCACAACTGGTTCTGGAACTCTCCAATTCCTCAATCTCCATGGCTCCCTATCTCCAATTGGTCTACTCCATCAATCCAACCAACAACGGATTTGAATGCATCAAGAATGGATCTAGATTAATGACTGGGAAATTCTTGGACAACGTCCTTGCCCTTAATATTCCCAAATCCAGGGCCTTCTCTGCTTGGTCCTCCTTAGATGTACACAGATCACTTGGCCATCCAAATGATCCCTACCTTTGAAAACTCTTCCCTCATCTATCAACTGAACCCACTAACTGTTTTGATTGCCTCACTTCCAAGATGACCAGGACCCCCTTTTCAGGTCACTTCCCCACCCCGTCAACTTGACTTGAGTGTGTTCACATGGACCTCTGCGGTCCAATGTCCCCAATTTCAAAAGGGGGAAATTGGTACTTCTTGAAGATTGTAGATGGACACAGTCGCTACGCCTTCATTTATCCTATAGGTTGTAAGTCCAATTCATAAAATTGTTTTTTTCTTTCCTCAAAGAAGCTGAATGCTTCACTGGATGAAAAATCTATTGAGATAAAGGGACGTTGACTCACGCTACGCTAACAAGCGCAATTCTCACTGCGCACAACACATGGCAAAGCGCCCTTGACTGCGGATAATATTGATGATAAATAGAGTTCTTAACCTAATCTCATTGGAGAACAAGATCTATGTACTCAACCCCTGGAGGACAGAGGTTATCATCTTCATTCATCCAATACCATCAACAGCTCCTGTTTCTCATTGCAAGCTGTATTACCTCCTCTGTCCTCCAGGTAAGCGCGTCTCCTACTATCTCAATTATCTCAGACATACACATTCCTTCTGATGTTTTATTCTCTTCAATTCCTTCCGCACTCTTGTTTCTTTCAACCTCCAGGTGTGATCTCTTGAAGTTTCATCCTTCCACGCGCACTTCTTCAACTCACCCCGTCGGTGTTTTAACAGGTCAGACCTGGGTTGTATTTGATCATCTTCATTCATCCAATACCATCAACAGCTCCCGTTTCTCATCGCGAGCTGTATTACCTCCTCTGTCCTCCAGGTGTGATCTCTCAAAGTTGCATCCTTCCACGCGCACTTCTTCAACTCACCCCGTTGGTGTTTTAACAGGTGTGATCTCTCAAATTTGCATCCTTCCACGCGCACTTCTTCAACTCACCCCGTTGGTTTTTTAACAGGTTATGAGCCCAGATTGCTGAAATTCACCTTGAAACGCACCATGAACACCGGAGATCAGTTCAAACCCCTCTTTGTCCTCAGAGACAACAACTTCTCAACTTGGAAAGCCGCCATCAAGAGCTATCTCAGCATGAATGATCTCCTCATTCATCTGACCACATCCGTGCCCAAGGGCGGAGAAGATAAGAATCTCTTTGATAAAGAGCAGAGGAAAACGGCTGGAATCCTCACCATGTATATTGGCTACACCAACGTCCAACGGTTGGTCACATTGGAGAACAAGCAAAACCCCAGTGCACTCTGGGCCCTGATCATCAAGCGCTTTGAATCCAACTCCAAGGACAACCAGGCCAGGGTTTACAACAAATTCCTGGATCTTTCCTTCAACAAAGACATTCAGTCTTTCCTCAAGGACATCAACCTGAACATCAATTCTCTCACTGCTGTAGGACTGCAAATTGGCGATGAATCACATGGCTTCGTCCATCTTTACAAACCACTAATGGCTGAGTACATCGTCAGTCAACTACCATCTGCCATGGAAATCACCAAAGAGATACTCTTCTCCAAGAGACCCTTAACTCTCAACAAGGTGATAGAAGCGCTTGACTCTAAACAACAAGAATCATCCTCTACCACTGCCGCCGTCAAATCTGAAGACAAGGCACTCAAAGCGCTCACACGTACCTATCCGGTCTGCTCCAATGGGCGTCACAACCCCAACACCAAGCACAAGGAGTCTGAATGCAGGGAGCTCAAAAAGGCGTCCATGCGCAAAAACAAAGCCAACGTTGCGGAAGTCACCGCCGATTCTGCTTCCATTGACTCCCAATCCTCATCCGGCGCGTTTGTCTGCATCCGCAAGGCAATTTCTATCAGAATGCCTCCCAATGAGGCCATTCTTGACAGCGGAGCCAGTCATCATATGTTCAACAACAAAGCCAAGATCTTTGACTTTTGTGAACGAAAAACAGACGTCCAGATAGCTGACGGGAAGTCTCTGCAAGTGGAAGGGGATGGATTTGCCTATCTCAAAACCGTCAATGGCTCCTTGATCAAAATCAAGGTCTTGTAGGTCCCTCATCTGACGGGGACCCTAATCAGCCTTTGTTGACTGTTGCGCAACGGATTCAAGGTTGTCCACAACACCAACACCAAGCTATTCTTGACAAAAGAGGACGTTTGTCTACTGGAAGCCAATATGGTTAACAACGTGATCACAATGAACCTGACACTAATGAACAAAGGTTGGTTTGCTCTCCATACTCCAACTTGTTCACTTACTCACACCAAATTGTTGCACAGACGCGCAGGTCACCCCGGCGTTGAAGCACTGAGACGAATGTACAGAGTTGACTCTTCCAACCTTCACTGTGATCAATGTCTCATGTCTAAATCACATTGTCTTCCCTTCAAGGGAACACTCCCAAAAGCAGACTCAATTCTTCAAACCCTCTACATGGACTTGAGCGGAAAGATTACACCGGCGTCTCTGTCTGGGGGTCAATACTACTTTAAAATCACCAACTGGTATACAGGCTATAGATTTGTTTACATTCTGTCCTCCAAAACCAAAGCTTTCTTGTGTTTCTTGTCATTCCATCGTACCACGACCAACCTCAAAGGTGTCCAAGTCCTAAACGTTGTCATGGATGGTGGAGGGGAATTTAACTCCAAAACTTTTCTCAAATTCTTCAATGACAACTGCATCTCCGTTCATGTGACCAGCCCCCACATGCCTCAACAAAATGCCGTAGCGGAGAGAGGAAATCGTACCACTACTGAGAAAGCGCGCACTCTCCTAAGACAGGCCCGTCTCCCGCCTTGCTATTGGGCTGAGGCGGTGACGACTGCCGTGTTCCTTGAGAACATAACTCCCAGGCAGAAGTCAAATTGGAAATCCCCTTACCTGATGTGGTTTGGAAAGGACTTCAACCTGGACCGTCTTTGGCCCTTTGGATGCCTCGCTTATGTGAACATTCCAAAAGCAGGCCGGGATGGAAAGTTTGTGGACACGGCAGTTAAAGGAATACTCCTAGGCTACCAAATGGGCCTCCCAAACTGGAGGGTCCTGACTGCTGACAACAAGGTAGTCAGAAGCCACAACATCAAATTTTTCAAGGACCAGTTTCCCGGCTTAAGCTTCCTGGATGATCCCCTCTCTTTGGGAGATCTCACCCCTTTCGCTGAGACCCCAGAGATACCTGTCCCTGAGTCAGAAACCCAGCCGGACTCCCTAGAGGCTGCAGATCACACTCCAACCCTTGAAGCCATCAATTCCTCTCCTCCGACTGGCAGCATTGAACTTGCCTTGCAATAGCCCGTCTTGCAGCCCTCCCCTCCCCTAGACTCCTCACGGGCATCCGCCCCTCCTGCTTGCTCTGCCAGACCGCGACCGGGATGGGACTATGTTCTGAAGCCAGACCAGGCACCCAAAAGTGTCAGCGCCGATCTGGACGAATCGCTCATCCTTCACCACAAGCGCAGAGGCCACGCCGCTATCGCCATGTTTGCCGCGGTCAAGTCTCTCTTGGCTGGCACGGTTGGCCTTGACGTTCCAAAGACGTACAAACAGGCCAAACTCTCCCCTGACTGCGCTGATTGGCTCAAGGCCATCAAGTTGGAGCTAGAGGCCATGTCCCACCTGAACATCTGGACAATGGTGCCCATTCCGGTCGGCACCAAGATGCTCAACACAGTCTGGGTGTTCAAGAAGAAGCTTGAAGAGCTTGGAAAGTTGCTCAAATTCAAAGCACGCCTCTGCGCGCAGGGGAACAAACAGAATGAGGAGGACTAAAACCTCACCTACGCTCCTACCGGTCGGTCAACTGCCCTCCGCGCAGCAATCTCCATAGGCCTTGCAAAAGGATACAACATTCATCAAATGGATGCGAAGAATGCGTTCCTCAATGGCGATCTGAAGGAGGACATCTTCTTACGCCCGCCGTCTGGGATGGATGTTCCATCAGGTTTCTGTCTCAAGCTCAATAAGTCCATTTATGGCCTCAAACAGGCGCCAAGGGTTTGGTATGGAGACCTTAAGCAATTTCTCTTCTCAATCGGCTTTGCTGCCTTGGGGGCGGATCCTTGTCTCTTTGTCTCCGGCGTGGCTGGGTGGGAATGCTTTTTGCACATATACGTTGACAATCTGGTCATTGTGAGCCATGATGTCAACAGATTCAAGCGTCTGATCAACGACCGATATCTCACGGAGGACCTAGGCGCCGCAAGCCATCTATTGGGTCTTCGGTTGCAACGGGATGGTCAGGTCATGACACTGTTGCGGCGGTTGTATCTGGAACGCATTCTTACCAAGTACAACATGCAGGAATGCCGCCCGGTTCCAACTCCCATGGTACCTAACACTTGGCTCCTGACAGCAACCAATGACAATCATCAATTGTTGGCCCAGCGCAACATCCACTACGGCCAAGCTATTGGTCTCTTGAATTACTTAGCAGTCTCCACCAGGCCAGACATCTCTTTCACGGTCTCTCAACTTTCCCAACATCTCACAAAGCCCAACGGTGATCACTGGAATGCCGTTCTCCACCTCCTACGCTACCTCTCTGGCACGCGGGATTACCGACTGACTCTACGGGGGTCGCCCTCTGTGGAGCTCCGTGTCTATACAGACTCTGACTTTGGGAACTGTCCTGATACCCGCCGCTCCTATTCTGGGTACGTCATCCTGCTGGGGGACTCAATTCTTGCGTGGCAATCAAAGAAGCAAGAGAAAATTTCCACCTCAACCACTGAGGCGGAATACAAAGCTCTCTACAAGGGCTTGCAAGAGGCAACCTGGCTTGTTGCCTTATTCCAATCCATGCGCCATTCCCTTCCCTTGGTCCCCCTGGTGTCCATTGGAAACAGGGGAGCGCTCCTACTCTGCCAGAATCCAATCTATCAGTCCCGCTCGAAACACTTTGACATCAAGTTCTACTGGGTCCGCAAGGTGGTTGATGGCGGATCCATTCATGTCTCATACGTTGACACGTCTTCCAACCTGGCCAACTTGTTCACCAAGGCACTACCCCGGGTAAAACACCACAGGGACTGCGCTGCCCTGAATCTAGCAAGTTGAAGATAACAGGGGGGTATTGAGATAAGGGAACATTGACTCACGCTACGCTAACAAGCGCAATTCTCACTGCGCACGACACATGGCAAAGCGCCCTTGACTGCGGATAATATTGATGATAAATAGATTTCTTAACCTAATCTCATTCAAGAACAAGATCTATGTACTCAACCCTAATCTCATTCAAGAACAAGATCTATGTACTCAACCCCTGGAGGACAGAGGTTATCATCTTCATTCATCCAATACCATCAACAGCTCCCGTTTCTCATTGCAAGCTGTATTACCTCCTCTGTCCTCCAGGTAAGCGCGTCTCCTACTATCTCAATTATCTCAGACATACACATTCCTTCTGATTTTTTCTTCTCTTCAATTCCTTCCGCACTCTTGTTTCTTTCAAACTCCAGGTGTGATCTCTCAAAGTTGCATCCTTCCACGCGCACTTCTTCAACTCACCCCATCGGTGTTTTAACAGGTCAGACCTGGGTTTTATTTGATCATCTTCATTCATCCAATACCATCAACAGCTCCCGTTTCTCATTGCGAGCTGTATTACCTCCTCTGTCCTCCAGGTGTGATCTCTCAAAGTTGCATCCTTCCACGCGCACTTCTTCAACTCACCCTGTTGGTGTTTTAACAGGTGTGATCTCTCAAAGTTGCATCCTTCCACGCGCACTTCTTCAACTCACCCCGTTGGTGTTTTAACAAAATCCAATCCGTAGTCTCCAATAATGGAGGCGAATTTGTCAATCACAAATTCAAATCCCTCTTTGACCAGAAAGGAATCAAACACATTACCACCTCACCCTACACACCCCAACAGAATCCTTTTTCAGAACGTGGAAATCGCAGGACCATTGAGAAGACAAGAGCTCTCTTGCTCACCTGTGGTGCCCCCTTGGAACTCTGGGGAGACGCGGTCACTACTGCTGTCTTCCTTGAAAATCAAACCCCCCATTTGGCACTGGATCTTGCAACCCCCTTTGAGAAATGGACCGGAAAGGCTCCTTCCCTGGACCACCTTGCCCCGTTTGGTTGCAAGGCCATTGTGTTCACTGAAAAGAAATGCAGTAACTCAAAGTTCTCCCCTTCTGGAGAAGAAGGTGTCCTTATTGGTTTTGATGCGCATCATCAATCTTTCAAACTCTGGATTCCCTCTACCAACAAAATCATGTGGTCACACCATGTGAAACTGATCCGCAATGTGTTCCCCCTCAAGGACCTCCCAGGGAAATTGGATCATCCCAATCACCTCCTTTTTCCTTTTGAAGAGCCGTCTTCCAATCCTTATATCCCCTTGACTATAACTCCTGAGAATACCCTTGCCAATACCTCTCCTCCACAAGATGACATCAAACCAAATCAACTCCCTTCTCCTCCTGCACCAATCTCTGCTTCTCGCGCCACTGACAAACATTACAAGTATGTGCCTTGGTACGACTCAGCTCCGAAAGAAGTAGGATTGGACATCTCAGAGAGCCAAATCCTGTCCTCCAAACGACGCAATTGGGCTCTTGCCATTGTCAGCAAACCCGTCACGCATAAGGATCCTAGAACCATCTCCAAAGCAAAAAAACTGGCTGACTGGCCTGACTGGAAAGCTGCCATCAATGTGGAGAAAGATAATTGTAACCATCATCAAGTCTGGGAAGTTGTACCAAAACCCGCACACATTAAAGAATTGGACACCACGTGGGTCCTTAAAACTAATTTTGATGCAGACGGGGACTTCCTGAAGAAGAAAGCTTGACTCTGCGCTAGAGGTTTCCAGCAAGTGGAAGGAATTGATTAGGACAAGACCTTTGCTCCCACTGGCCGGTTACCAACGCTATGCCTTCTGCTCAGCCTCATTGCCTCCTTCAATCTCAAACTCCACCAGATGGACGTCAAGTGCGCCTTTCTGAACGGAGTTCCTGATGAGGAAATTTTCATCAAGAAACATGAAGAACTTGACATCTTTATCCCCCCTGGTTACGGCATTTGTCTCAAGAAGTCCTTATACGGTCTGAAGCAAAGTCCTTGTTGCTGGTACTCTGCCCTTACATCCTTTTTCAACTCACTGAACTTCAGATCTTCTGAAGTCAATCCCTGCCTCTTTATCCACTCCGATCCTTCCAAACTTTGCCTGGTCTATATTAATGTTGACAACCTAGTCATAGGAGGTCAAAAACAGGACATTCTGGATTTCAAGCAAGATATGAAGTCAAAGTTTGAGATGGAAGACTTGGGGGAATTTGAGTGGATTCTTGGTATGAGAGTAACCTGCTATTGCTCCGCTTGCACCATTCACCTTCATCAGGACCAGTACATCAAAAACATGCTGACCAAATACGGTATGTCAAACTGCAATCCGGCCTGGACCCCTCTTCCCCAACAACCGTCAAGGATCCCTATCTCTGACTCTCCTGTCAAAACATCCTTCAACTATTGGCAAGGGGTAGGTCTCTTGAACTACCTTGTTCAGTGCACCAGACCTGATCTTGCCTTTACTTGGAGATATCTCTCCCAATTCCTCAATAACCCTTCCATCACTCATCAGCTTCAATTCCAACACATGCTTTGCTATCTCAACAAAACCAAGCGTCTTGGAATCACCTTGGGAGGTCCTGATCTCTCCTCTGCCTTTGCGTTAAAAGCCTACTGTGATGCAGATCACGCCTCCAGCAGCAAGCAACAGTCCTTCACTGGCAGCTCAGTATTTATGAACGGCCCCGTCATCTGGAGATGTTCCAAGCAGTCGGCAGTTGTGTTGTCCACTACAGAGGCTGAACATCGAGCCTGCTCAGAGTCTGGCCAGGATCTGCTGTGGGCATCTCAACTTCTTTCCACTCTTTCTAAGGTATTTGGGCATTATTTCAGCTCACCTTCCATCTACTGCGATAATCAAGGGGCCATTGCCCTGCTAGAAAATCCAGTATACCAGCATCGTACCTGACACATTGACGTTTTCCTGCAATGGATCAGGCATCACATTGCCAACAACAATTTCTCCTTACACTAAGTTCAGACCTCGGAAAACCTTGTAGACGGCATGACTAAAATCCTCACTCCGCAATCTCACAACAATTTCCTGGAAAGGACCAACTTCCTAGAAATTCCATCAAAATAGCAAGCAAGGGGGGGTGTTGGAATGTCACAACTCAACATGTCACCATTGGGAAACTCGGCTCAGACTTGACTGTGATTGAAAAAGGAACCCTAACCATGCTCATCACACCTTGATTATCATCTGTTAGGTTTGGAAGCTTGTACCTATTTTATAATGTGCCGCACTTGCTTTCTTGTCTCCTTTTTCCTTTTCCTCACTCATTGTTGATTCTTCTTTATATGTGTAACTCGTTTAGGTACTGTCTCATCTTTCCGTCTCCTTTTGTCCCATCATTTGTCCCTCACACCGCTTGCCTTGCTGGTCCACCATTTCAGGTCTGCCTCTTTCTCATGTTTAATCCGTCTCTTTTCTTCTGCTTGCTCTCCTTTTCCTTACTCATTGTTCATTCTTCTTTATATGTGTACCTCATTCAGGTACTGTCTCATCTTGCCGTCTCCTTTTGTCCCATCATTTTTCCCTCACACCACTTGCCTTGCTGGTCCACCATTTCAGGTACTTTCTCATCTTGCCGTCTCCTTTTGTCCCATCATTTGTCCCTCACACCGCTTGCCTCGCTGGTCCACCATTTCATAGGCTGGCAGAATGCAACTCCAAAAAAAATAAGGGAGGTATAACACTCCAGGTCTTAAGCTTAATAAGACCTCTTCAATCAATGATGATTGGCTCCAGAAAGATGATCAAGGAGGGATCAAGACCAGTATGGTCAGAGAAAGGGATAAAGGAGTGGTATAACACACTCAAGAATTTAAACAGACAGAATTCTCTTCAACCAGCAAGGCTATTGTTTGGTGATAAGGATCAGGCCACAGAGGGGAAAATACTCAGGATCAATGGATCAGGGGGCAATCATAGATATACCCAGGATGAGGATGAGGATCAGATTTCAATGATAACAGGGGACATATGCACACACTCCCATTTTATTCTTGGAAAAAGGCAGCAAAGAGCCCCTCCTTTTATAGAAAAGAAGTCTGTAGACTATTTGCAAGAGAGATTTTAAAATAGAGCATAAAAAATAAGGTTTTTTTTTTTTTAGGATTTTCATGAGAAAACAAAAGGGAAAAAAAGAAACAACAAACACTCAAAAAAAAGAAGAACTGAATCAAAACCCCAGCCCGTGCCAATGATGGGCACGGGCAAAAGAGTAGCTAGTGAGACGCCTGCAGACATACTGACGGGCCCGGGCAACAGTTGAGACCCCTGTGGGCAACAGACAAGCCGTGCAGGAGACCAGTGACCTGGACAAGTTGGATGATTTTCTTGGACTTGGATCAAGAAAGATTGGCCTCAGACTTGACCTTGGCCAGCCAGATACTACAGATTGAAGCCTGAGATTGAGGGCAAGATTGAGAGTTGAGGAGGGTGATGTTTTTGGCCTTGGCCTGTTTGGCGATCCAGAGGATCTCTTGGATTGTCTCACCCCACTCTTTGCGTTTGGTGAGATCATAGGGACAGAGGCCACAATGACAAGTCCTACAACATTTACAACGTTGAGCAATTGATGGCGGGTTGGAATTGTGATTAGCGGTTGGATTGATTGGGAAGGTGGGGATGGTGAGGCTTGATTTGAATTGAGATCGAGGCCAGGTAAGGGTTGGCTTGGACGGGATGTTGATTGAGTAGGGATGAGTGATCTTGGTTTGATGAGGAGTGAGTGATCATGATCTTCTTGGTTGGAGTGAGATAGGTTTGATTTGATTGGACTGATTGGATCATTTGATGTTGATGGAGTTGAGCTTTGAATGGATGATTGATGATGATGGATGATGGATGATAATGATAATGATTTTTTCCATACTGGTCCAGAAGTTTCCCAGATTGGGCACCACATCTCTCCCCAACTTACAGACTGTCCCTAGTCTTCATCTTAGTATCTTTGATGATATATATAAAATAAGAAACTGAGGAATTGAAACAGAAAAAATCCTGTTTGATCTTGAGGGTGATTGAAAAGGGAGCTTGATCCATCCAAAGAAGAGGTCCCGGAAGTGGCTGAGATAAAAGAATGAAGAAGGCATACCAGGTGCTCACATATGTGGCATACAGTAGATTTTCACAAAAAAATGCAGCAGATGACCCCTGGTGGTTCACAATTAGGAGGACTTACTTCTAGAACAAGTTGCCTCCACAACAATGAAATTTCTTGACCTGATCAGCAGAGAACCTTCTGGCCATCTGAGTATGATCCAGCTCCTCCAAAACATATGATCCCCCTCTGACTTGACAAACCACTCAATAAGGACCATTCCAGCAGTTAGAGAAAATCTTTCCCCACTGATTTTCCAAGGATTGATTATAAGCCAACACTAGATCCCCAGGATTCAAGGGATCCCTGATTTGATTGGAGGGCTTATCCTCCCAATACTGGACTGATTTCTCTCTTTACTCCATCATCTTCTCATAAGCTCTTTCACAAACATCTTTACTTTTCTCCAGTTTCTTGGATCTGGCAACTAATAGATCAGTGGTGGAAGAAACATTTTCCCAAGAAATACCTAAGAAAGATTCCATTTCCAGCTCAAGAGGAAGGAAAGCCCTTTGTCCAAAGATAATTTCATAAGTTGAGTAGCCAGTGGTTTGTTTGTCTGAAATTCAATTGGAGGAGAGGACCAGAGGAAGAAATTTACAACAATTCTTTCCACTTTCACCAGCCAGCTTGACAAGGGCAGCCTTCAAAGGAGCATGGCCTCTTTCCACCATGCCTTGACCTTCAGGATAATAAGGAGTGGTTACCCTATGTTGACCAAGAAGCAATTGGATCATTTCAGCCAGTTTGCCGCCAAACTCAGGACCACCATCAGTTGAATAAGATTGAGCCAAGCCATAATGCATTGTCCAAGTCTCATAGAGGAAGGCTGCCACTGATTCAGAGCCAAGGTTCTTAAGGAATTTCGCTTCAACCCATCCAAAAAAAACATCTCTAGCCACTATGAGGTACTTAGCTCCACCAGCTTTAATATGAACCACATCCATAGCAATCCTTCCAAAGACAGTGGACTCTCCAGTAGGATAAAAAAGTTTCCCCTGGGCGCCTAAGATCACATTTCTGACATACTTCACAACTCTTGCACCAGTGAGAGACTGATTTCTTCAAGGATGGCCACCAGAATTGTTTGGATATTTGACAATAAGTTTTGGTTTCCCCACAATGGCCAAGGCCTTCATGGAGACTTTCAAGTATCAAAACTTGTTTAGAGGGTATGGTGAAAACTGTTAGAATTATGGCCAGCAATTAGCTTAGGCAAATGAGCAGTATTTAAAGCAAAAGAAATTCTGGACACTGGGTGTCAATATTTTCTAATGGGGTTCTCAAAATGGGGCAATATCTTGGATGAATTTGATTGGAATAATAAATGAATGGATGGATGGAAAACAGTAGGGAGAAGAGCTCCTTAAGTACATAAGATTTCCCTCTTGTGAGCCCATGATACAACAAGCCAAAAGGCAGATTTTCCGCCCCAAAAGAGCTCTACAGGCTCTACTGGCCTTGTTACTTTGTTTGGAATCCATCAGCCCACATGGCATCAGTCCCTGTACCCTTACAACCAGCCTATTCCAGTTATTTCTGGTGTTTCCACCTCAATGGGGCTGAACCAGCCCCTTAACTGTTCAATCCCCTTGGCTGGTTGTCCATTACAACCAGCCATGATGACCTCATTGCCTTTTTTACGGGATGGTTGCCTCATGCAGCCAGCTCCTGCCCCCTCAAATGGGCCAGGTGGGACCCAGGGCACACCTGGGTCCGGTCTCAGACTCACATGTGGGGGGTGTGACCAGCGGACATGCTCCCCCCCCCCCTCTTTCTCTCAAATCCCTGGTGGGGGCGGTCAAATCCCCTCACCAGGGGCCATGGGGGTTGATACCCCCAGGGCGTCGTCAAGTAAGTTGGCCTGGGAGGTGATCAGGTCCCCCCAGGCCCATCGCTCCTCCCCCTTGGTAAAGGGGGGGGGGGGAGAGCGCCCCTTTCCTGCATGGTTGCCTCAACCAATCAATGGTGGGGGGGTGATGAAATCCCCCCCACCTGCTGGTTGCTACTCTTGCGGCCGGCGCCGCCACCTCCTTGGGCAAGGGGGTGGTCAGGTTCCCCCTTCCCTGACCCACTGCGCTGTTGCGGTTGGTCGCTGGCTGGTTCAACCCAGCCAGCTTGCCCACATCCCCCTTGCAACAGCAAGCGAGGGGAGGGGGAGCAAGCCGGGGCCGCAAGCCCCGGCTCCGTGGCGCTGGTCGCTGGGCGCAACAGCCCCGTGGCGGGCCCTTGGGCCCCGCCTGGGCCGCACAGAGGAATACAGGCGGCCCCGAGGCGGCCGCAACACGGGCAACGGCCCCTAGCGGGCCGCAACAGGAGAGGCGGCCCCAATGGGCCGCCCCAAGCCTGAATTGTGAGAATTACATACTTTGGCGGGCCAGCCCATTTGGCCAAGTATGTCCATAATAAATCTTGGGCCCTTTTATGCCCAAATAAGCCCATCTGGCTTGGGTGGTCCATCCACCCTGGCGGGCCCGTGAGGGCCCATGTCTCAAAAGACCATAAAAACGTGTTTTGGCGCCCAAATGCCTAAAACCAATAACACCCACATAGGTCCATGTGGCCCACGTGATTTCCAATGGGCCATGGAGGCCCATTTTTGCATCCCATTTGGATTACACACTCCTATGCACATTACCTGAGTGCATCCACATTTTAACAAAAACAATAAGAGCACAAGGGTTGCCTCTTTTCATAAGCCTAGTACCTTGGACAAAGAAATTGGAGGACTTCCTTTTGAGTGATTGAAAATCTTTAGCAGAGAGATCAGGAGGCCTTTGGAGAGTGGAGAGATACTGCTCTAATTTAAGCCAGAAGCCTTGTTGGAAGCCAGAATAATCTTGAGAGTAAAAGTTGAAGACAGGACAAATTAAGGCTTCCTCCTTGTCAAAATCCACTCCAACATCCGGTTCTTCATCTCCAAGAGGGCATTGAGATAAACCATCAGGCATGGTGAAAGATTTTCCAGGCCTATGAACAGTATCAAAAGAGAACAACTGGATGAAATCCACCCAATGAGTCATTGGAGTGTTTGGAAGACTGGGGGCATTGATCATTTCAATAATGGATTGTGCATTGACTTGTAACTCAAAGTGTTGACCCCAGAGAACAGTTTGGAGCTTCTTCAACATTTGGGAAACACCACAAAGTTCCAGTTTTGGCTGGGAGTACCTGGATTCCACCTCTGAAAAAAGAAGAGATTCATACAGAGCAGGACAATCCAAACCATTTCCATCTTCCTGAGTAAGGACAGCCCCAACAGATTGATAACTAGAGTCCGCAGTCAGCTTGATTTTGCCAGCCCTAGGTCCATAAGTGATCTTCTTCAAGAAAATGTCTTTTCCAACAATTGTTTTGAGCATCTGAAATGATTGTTCACAAGCTTGGGTCCAAAACCATTCAGCATCCTTCCTGGTTAAGCGACGCAAGGGAATGCAAATTTTGGATAGAGAAGGGATAAAGATCTGAAAATAGATTACAACACCTAAGAAACCTCTGACTTCAGTTGGATTGATTGGAGTAGGCCAACAGAGAATTTTGTTGACTTTTGATGGAGCCATCCTTCTTCCTTCCTTGCAGACCACATGACCATCAATTTCCAAAGCAGGGACACAGGCAGCCAATTTGGATCCAGAGACAGTGAGACCAGACTCCTCAATTCAAAACAGGATCCTTTCCAGAGTGGTTGCATATTCCCAGATACATCAATGGATTCCTGAATGCCAGGTTAAGAGCTCATTGTTATAATCAGAAACTGGACCTTTAATCCCACCATTGTCAATAATGATACCAGCATGATCAGGGATTTCATCCTGGAGGATCCAAACCATCTGAGCCTGATAGACTGCAACGGAATTGGTGGGACCTTGAGGTAATTGAGTAAGTTGGAAACAACCAAGAGGAGTATTGAATTTAGTGAGAGGAAAAGAAATTGGATGTAAGGATTGTTTGTCATAGCCACCCATAATGTCACCTAGACCATAGCAAGCTCTCCCAGAGAAGGATTCAACAAATTCTTCAGTAGCAGGGGGAATACCAAAGTCTTTAATAGTAACCTTATTTAGAGGTTGGAGATCATGAACTATACTAAGTTTACCATTACTCTTGAGAACACAGAAAACAGGACTGGAATAGCTAGAAGTTGACTGTTCATATAAAACTTTTAGAACTTGTTTGCCAACCAACTTGATGAATTTGTCAACTTTAGCATCAGGGATTTGGATCTTCTTCTTTTGCCAGGGCTCATGTTCTACTACAGGGATAATGTAAGGGAGGCCATAGGATTCTTTCAAGAGACCTCTCTCTTCTTCACAGAAATCAATAGATTTTTCCCTAAGGGATAAGACATTTTTTATCAAATTCAACTCATCAGGAAGAAGCCATCCATCTGGACCAAAGTTGGCCACTTTCAGACATTCTTCAGTGACACGACCAGAGGGGATGAATGGACCCGTAAGAGATTGAGGTAAAACGGGGTAATGATTGCGGGATAGAGGGGGGTGCATAAGAGGAGAGTTGAGGTTGAAAGGCATTGGTTGGTTGACTGGTTGAACCTTTTTTGCAACTTTTTTATACTTGGTGGCAAAAGAGAGGAACCCTTTCTTCCTCCAAGCATTGACCAGTGAGACCTGACTACAAAAACTAAGGCCAAGTTCCAACATCTTCCTAGTTCAAAGAATTCTCTTCAATCAGCAAGGCTATTGGTTGGTGATAAGGATCAGGCCACAGAGGGGAAAAGACTCAGGATCAATGAATCAGGGGGAAATCATAGATATACCCAGGATGAGGATGAGGATCAGATTTCAATGATAATGGGGGACATATGCACACACTCCCATTTTATTCTTGGAAAAAGGCAGGGAAGAGCCCCTCCTTTTATAGACAAGAGGTCTGTAGAATATTTGCAAGAGAGATTTATAAATAGAGCGTAAAAAATAAGTTTTTTTTTTTTTTTTTAGGATTGTCATGAGAAAACAAAAGGGAAAAAAAAGAAACAACAAACACTCAAAAAAAAGAATAAATGAATCAAAACCCTGGCCCGTGCCAATGATGGGTACGGGCAAGAGAGTAGCTAGTGAGACGCCTGCGGACATGCTGACGGGCCCTGGAAACAGTTGAGACCGACGCGGTCAATGGACAAGCCGTGCAGGAGACCAGTGAGCTCAACAAGTTGGATGATTTTCTTGGACTTGGATCAAGCAAGATCGGCCTCAGACTTGACCTTGGCCAGCCGGATACTACGGATTGAAGCCTGAGATTGAGGCCAAGATTGAGGGTTGAGTAGGGTTATTTTGTTGGCCTTGGCCTGTTTGGGAATCCAGAGGATCTCTTGAATTTTCTCACCGCACTTTTTGCGTTTGGTGAGATTGTAGGGACAGAGGCCACAATGACGAGTCCTACAATGTTTAAAACATTGAGAAATTGATGCCGGGTTTGGATTGTGATCAGCGGTTGGATTGATTGGGAAGTTGGGGATTGTGAGGCTCAATTTGAATCAAGATTGAGGCCAGGTCAGGGTTGGCTTGGATGGGATGTTGATTGAGTAGGGATGAGTGATCTTGGTTTGATGAGGAGTGAGTGGTCATGATCTTCTTGGTCAGAGTGAGATAGGTTTGATTTGATTGGACCGATGGGATTGTTTGATGTTGATGGAGTTGAGCTTTGAATGGATGATGGATGATAATGAAAATGATTTTTTCTGTACTGGTCCAGAGGTGTCCCAGATTGGGCACCACACCAAGTGTGTTGGCTAGGCTGGTTGCAGAAAGGCGACCGGCAGTGGGGGGGAATTGACCACCACCCCCCCACCATTGAAGGGGTGCTCTCCCCCCCCCTTCACCAAGGGGGAGGAGCGACGGGCTGGAGGGGATCTGACCACCCCCCAGCCCACCTACCATGACAACGCCCTGGAGGCATCAACCTCCAGGGCCCCTGGTAGGGGGATTTAACCACCCCCTCCAGGGATTTGAGAGAAAGAGGGGGGGCTGCATGTCCCCCAGTTACACCCCCCCCCCCCCCCATGTGTGTCTGAGACCAGACCCAGGTGTGTCCTGGGTCCCATCTGGCCATTTGCATGGCCAGGGGCTGGTTGCATGAGGCAAACAGCCAGCATGTGGGGTAACAGGCCGGTTTTAAAAGACAACCGGCCAGGGGTTCAAACAGCTAAGGGGCTGGTTCAGCCCCATTAAGGTGGAAACACCAGAAATGACTGGAATAGGCTGGTTCTAAGGGTACAGGGACTGATGCCATGTGGGCTGATGTAGCCCAAACCAAGTAACAAGGACTGTAGAGCCTGTAGAGCTCCGTTGGGGTGGAAAATTTGCCTTTTGGCTTTTTGTATCATGGGCTCACAAGAGGCCAATCTTTTGTACTTAAGGAGCTCTTCTCCCTTCTGTTTTCCATCATCCATTCATCACCAATATCATCCAATGTATTGCCCCATTGTGAGAGCCCATTAGCAATTATTGACACAAGGTGTCCAGAATTTCTTTTTCTTTAAATACTTCTCATTTACCTAATATAATTGCTGGCCATAATTATAACATGGTCTTGGAGTTTGACTCAAAGTGCCTGATCTTATCCAGAAGGCGTTTGTTGTCAATGAGGAAATTTTTTGGTGCCGGCGCTTTCTTCCAAAGTTCTTCCACCACCAACTTTATCCACAGTCCCTCTTTAGCGCTGTTGATAAGCGTGTTGAATTCTTCCTTTGTTGTCAAAAGTGTTATAATGATTGCTTCCTACTTTTCCACGCTACTGGACAAGACAACCAATTGACAATATAACCGGATTGCAAAAGCCAAGTTTCTGGGTCATCCGCCCAAGTAGCATCCAAAAAAATTTTTAAACAGCCATCATCGCCAGTGGAATTGAGAGTCAGAGAATGATTTCATGTCCCCAAAAAGTAATTCCAAACATGAAGCAGCTCTTTCCAATGTGTAAGAACAGGCTTCTGATTGAACCTGGAAAGCAAGGATGCCGCCGCCAACAGATCAGGTCGCGTCCTGCAGGACAGATGATTGATTATTCCTGTGAATCACCAAAAATTGAGCCCAAGCTTGCTGAATTCTGCGGAATCTTCATTTCTGGCTGGTATCAGTTGCATTCCAGGTGTAATAGAAGTAAGAACTGGACAAAATGACCTTAAACCCAGCTCATCTAAATTCTCTTTGATTAAAGAGTGCTGGTGAAGTGCCAGGCCACCTTTGGTCAGCTTCACCTCCATCCCAAGTACAGTATCTGGTTTGTGAGCGGAAGATCTAGGGAATTGTTGAAGAAACAGATCTTCAAACCAATCACCTTCTCCAAAAACTACCAGATTTTGCACATGAAAGAATAGGGATGAGTTCTTGAGTTTGTGAATATACAGACAAGGATCAGAAGCAGATTCCCTGTACCCAATCAACTCACGCCAACCCGTCAAAGTCCTAAACCAGTTCGCCGGTGCCTGTCTCAAACTGTACAATAACTTCTTGAGCTTCAGAAACTTTGATGTCTGATTGCACCCTTCCGGTTGCAGTATGTAGGTAGCTTCATCAAGAGGAGCAAACAGAAATTCAGATTTAACATCATACTGCCGCATCTGAAGTTTTTGATGCATACCAAAGATGAGCAGAAGAAGAAGAGTAGTGAATTTGCCAGTGGGGGCAAAGGTGTCATCAAAGTCAATCCCTGGTATCTGTAAGTCCCCCATGATTCACAGTTGCAACTTTTTCTTTTCTGGTGACGAGTCGTTGCCGGTTTTATTCTATTGACCACATAGTTCTTAGAAAGTGGTCAGGATTTTGATTCAATTTCTCCAAAACTTCCTGATTTTCAATCTCTTGCAGCTCTATGCCACAAGAATCTAGCCATTCCAACGGGTCCTTCTTTAAATGAGATGAATGAAAGTAGTTCTTTGGCTTAATCTTCTCCAAAAGGACCCTGAGGTTATACTGGTCCACAATTGTTGATTCACGTTCACCAGAAAATTCCATAGATACCAACGGCAAAGGAGAACTGTATGCTTTATTGATGGGGAGAGAGACAGTTGGAGCAGTATCAGAATGGCTGGGAGCGACTAAAGATGGGGAAACGGATGCAAGTGCAACTGTATTTGGGGAAATGATTTCAATGTCATCAGTGCTTGAGGACGCAGAAGAGTTGTCATAGAGAATATCTACTTCATCTTGATCCACAATCTCAAAGTTTTCAATGCTGTCTGAATGTTTGATAGTTTCATCAAAATCAAGTATTCTTATACTCTTGGTGTGTTCACAATCCAATTATCCTTGGTGATTACCTTATAGGAGAGCAAGTTATCATTGTACCCAACTAATTGACCAAAGGAACCTCTATTTTCAAGTTTCTTAAACAATCCCTTTTTTCCTAGAACATAGGTGCAAGGATTCCCAATGGGAAAGAAATAGCTCAGAGGTAGTTTTTGTCCTTTAAACAGTTTTTAAGGGGGATTTCTTGATTTTTAGGATGGAAATTGGTTGATTGTGAGTACGCAGGCTTTGAGTATAATACTCCAATACTTGGTAGGGGGTTTTGATTCAAAAAGAACCGTTCTCAGATCTTCAAGGATTGTTTGATTATACCACTCTGCCAAAGCATTTTGTTCTGGATTATAGGGATTGGAGAATGTTTTTTTGATGTTATTTTGCGTGCAGAAATCATTAATCAACTCATTGAAAAATTCTATTCCTCTTTCAGAGTGCAGAATCATGGGACTTAAACCAAATCTCTTTGATTCCATGTTAATCAGGAATTAAAGAGTGGAGCTAACCTTAATTTTGCTTTTGATTTGTATTGCCGCTAAGAATCTTGTACAAATGTCCACAATATTTAGTTTATAAGAGTCTTTATTGAGACTTCTAGGTTTGATTGGACCTATCAGATCACAGTGGAGTTCCTGAAGAGGCCTTTCTGCTTTTTGATGCTTACATGAGAAAGAAAATCAAGTGATCTTGCTAACAGCACACGCCTTGAATTCCTTTGACTTTAATTTTTTAATTCCCAGCTTCTGTCTGATTTGATGATAACTAGCATTACCAAGAGACTTATGAATAGTTTCCTCTTGACTAAGATGGGAAGAGAGATTGGAAGTTTTTTTTATAAAACTGTAGAATGGGTATATTTCAATCATAGTGACCAACAACTTGTTAAAATACGTATGCACTTACATTTGTGCTACGTATAAGTGTAATCCAAATGGGATGCACATATGGGCCTCTCCAGCCCATTGGAAACTCACACGGACCATAAGGGCCTGTGTGGATGTCACCAATTTGGGGAAACTGGCCTCAAAAGGCATGAAACAGGCCTATTGGTACACGGGCCCTAATGGGCCCGGTGAGGTATATGGACAAATACAGCCAGATAGGCTTGTATGGGAATAATTGGGTCCAAGGTTTATTTTGGACATACTTGGCCAGAAGGGCTGGCCCGCCAAAGTATGGTTTACTTAGTTTTTGGGCTTGGGGCGGCTCATTGGGGCCGCCGCCCGTGTTGCAGCCCGGTTGGGGCTTCCTCCCGTGTTGCAGCCCGGTTGGGGCTTCCTCCCGTGTTGCAGCCCGGTTGGGGCTTCCTCCCGTGTTGCAGCCTGGTTGGGGCTGCCTCCTGTGTTGCGGCCTGCTTGGGGCCACTGTTTTTGCCTTTGGCCCGTCTATGGGGCCCAATGGCCCGCGCAGGGCAGTCGTTGCGGCTGTTGAGCCAATTGCAGCCGCCGGCTGTTGGTGCCGCAAGGGCCAGGGCCAACAGCCCAGGCTCCCTTGCCTTCCCTTGCCCGCCATTGCAAGGGGGAGGTGGGGGCAGCTGGTAGCAACCAGCTTGCCACCCAGGCCGGTTTCATCAAGGCGACCGGCAGTGGGGGGGAATTGACTACCCCCCCACTAGCCCTAGGTGGTTAGGGCAATGACAAGGTAGCTGGTTGCAAAAAAGCAACCAGCGGTGGGGGGCCCTGACCACCCCTCCACCATCCAAGCAAAGGGGCGCTCTCCCCCCCCCTTTACCAAGGGCATGGAGCGACTGGGCTGAGGGGATCTGAACACCCCCCAGCCCACCATTCTATGACAACGCCCTGGGGTTATTGACCCCCACGGCCCCTGGTAGGGTGATTTGACTGCCCCCTCCAGGGATCTGTGAGAAAGAGGGGGGGGACAGCATGTCCGCTGGTCACACACCCCCTATGTGGGTCCGAGACCAGACCCAGGTGTGTCCTGGGTCCCACCTGGCCATTTGTATGGCCAGGGGCTGGTTGCATGAGGCAACCAGCCAGTATGTGAGGTCAGGGATTGAACAGCACAGGGGCTGGTTCAGTCCCATAATGGTGGAAACACCAGAAAGTACTGGAATAAGCTGGTTGCAAGGGTACAGGGACTGATGCCATGCGGGCTTATGTAGTCCAAACCAAGTAACAAGGCCTGTAGAGTCTGTAGAGCTCTTTTGGGGCGGAAAATTTGCCTTTTGGCTTTTTTTATCATGGGCTCACCAGAGGCCAATCTTTTGTACTTAAGGAGCTCTTCTCCCTTCTGTTTTCCATCATCCATTTCATCATCCAATTGAATTCATCACCAATATCATCCAACGTATTGCCCCATTGTGAGAGCCCATCAGCAATTATTGACACAAGGTTTCCAGAATTTCTTTTTCTTTAAATACTGCTGATTTTCCTAATCTAATTGATGGCCATAATCATAACACAACTGACCAACTACCTTTATTGAGAAGAACTTTATCAACA
Source organism: Puccinia polysora (assembly GCA_025617555.3). Taxonomy (NCBI): domain Eukaryota; kingdom Fungi; phylum Basidiomycota; class Pucciniomycetes; order Pucciniales; family Pucciniaceae; genus Puccinia; species Puccinia polysora. Next base: position 2,770,836 of record JAOOQA010000019.1, on the reverse strand, counting down.
AGTAGGGAAATTTCAAAACCTTCCAACAGCAGCAATCAAAAAGAAAACAGATTAGCAGTGGAGTTAGGGGTTTACAGAACACCAGATATTGTTGCTATTTGCCCATTGTTGTCCCTAAGCACTACTGTGCCTATTCCAGTGTATTGAAGACTGTTGATACCTGAACTGGTAGAGATAGATCCAGTTATTAATCAGTCTAATTGGTTGAAGAACAAGACATCAGATACCATATGCATTCAGGATCCAGAGTCTAAGACAAAGGCTTGAGCGCTTGAATGCAAGAGACTAGAGTGAAAAGTTCTAACACTTGTGCTGCCCTGCTTGACCTCATTGGTATTTGTTTTCTTTTTCTTTGGAAAGCTTGGTCTAATTTGAGGACAGAGCTTCCAACAGCGGCCTTCCGGATGCCCTTCCCTAGGATTATGCCAATTGGTTTCACAAGGCTTGACCTCCTTATTAAAGAAGGAGAGGGTGTTATTGGACTCTCCCTTGACGCTAAAAAACCACTCCCAAGAGAAATATTGTTTTGAAACAATCTCCAATGGTCAAGAAGTTGATTGGGGGTAGCCTTTTTGTCTGAGTGTGTAATCTGTTGGACCACAGTGTCAAACAATGATGGAAGTTTCTCGAGTATAAGATGTGCAATAATATCAACCGGTAAATCTATTCCTACTTTGTGAAGATTTAAGATGGAGGTTTTGGTCTTGGTAATAAAACCAATTAAATTCTTGGAGTTAAGAAGTGTTCTAAGAAACTCCTTGAAGACTCTTGCTTGATTCAATGAATGATTGGAAGAAAAGTAGTTATTGATATTGGCCCAGATCAGATGTGCGTCTTTTTCATTTTCAGGAGTGACGATGTTGGCTTGTAGAGAGGTATTCAACTTGGAAGTTAGGATGGTTCTAATTGGGATTTTTTGCACATGACCCAGCCCAATTGGAATTCCATTTGAATCTGCTTTCTTCTTTTTAAGTTTTTCAAAGAGATCTTCTTGCAAATCCATCATGTTGACAACTCAATTACGCCAGATCAATGAGTTGTCCATGGTAAGCAATGTAATGGCTTCAATAGCTGTCTTGAGTAGGGTGGCTGTCATCAATTCAGACATGTGTAGCTCCTTGGTTCAAAGATTCAATTGTAGGTGAAAAATCCGAAATTTTGGAATACTTTCAACTGTTAATTGTGATAACTTTTGAATTTCTTTGTCTTATAAAAACCAAGGAACTGACACATAATAACAAAGATCATTAGAAAAAAGGAAATCAAGATCATTACAGTGAAATTTCCTACCCAGATAACAGATAACAAGGAAAATGTCTGAGATCAAGCCTAGTGATGATAACCTTCCAAATGAGCCTATTAATGATACCTCTACTGTTAATCTTCCATGAAGCCGTCATATATTTGAATTGTTGAATCATTGATTTGAGATTTGAAAGGCTTAAGTTTGTAAATAAAAGAGTTGACAATTTTTCCTTCCTCCTCTTGATCCTTGAACTTGAGAGTGTTATAAGCTAGTGCGGCTTAAGAAGTGATAATGAATATGACTATTGAATATGAACTGCATGCATCCTCACACCCATTTGTGATCAACCAGAACTGATTAAATAAAAATAAAAAAGAAAAAAGTAAATAGAATAAGAAACAGAAAGAAATAGAAAGAAATAAAATATTGAGAGATGATGGCTTGATTGATCTATATCATCAACACTTACGCTTAGTGTTATAGATTGTTTGGTCATCAACATATTTGCCACCATCAATCTTGCTCAATTTTCTTTTGAGTTGAATTGTATTGAGCCCATCATTCATGCCTTCTTTTAGATTTTCTAAGGCTACCCCAGAGATTCTCCTGAGGTGAGGATGCACCAAGGGGTGTGGAGATGGGTCATGGTTATGTTTATTATTCTTGTAGGAGATTTGCCACAAGGGATCCACCTTTGTGTGACTATCACAGATTCAAAACTTGCACCCAACCTTCCTTGTGTTAGTTTTTCTTGACCGTTTGGTGAGAAATTTCCCAGAGTCCAAACCATGTCTATCACAGGCTAAATGCACATATTTATCATGCTTTGAGTTGAAAAATGTTAAAGCGTAACCATGCTTCATTGCCTATGTTTTACAATAATTTTGCACCTCTTCCCTAGTAGGAAAAGCTCTCACAGGAGGTGGGGCAAGTGGATCTGTCATAGTTACATAGTCATAGTTACAGTTTCATGGTTATATTTATGGCATGCACTCCATCAGTTTCAATAAAATTAAATAGGTCAAAGACCAGTAACATAAAATGTTACTCACCACCAGAGGTCATTTCCATTTGTGAAAAATTTTGTTCCTCAATTTTCACCCTTGATCAGGATGCAATTGGGGCTTCCAATGTGTCAGCCTCCTGGATTCCAAGACCCTTGCTATACTTTAGCTACCAGAGATCATAGAATAAATGATTAATATATTATTCAATAAATGCATCAAAAATCTGTAAAATATTTGGATAAAGCTATTTCAAGGTTGATTGGTTTGGTTATGGTTTAATATTCTAAATCAATATTAATAAATTTATTATTAAATAAATTAATAGAGGGGCCAAAATAATGAAAACTTGAGAGTTAGATTTCTAAATCTAATACCAGCAGAGTCTTTAAAAAAAAGGAAGACAGGCTTGAAAAAAATATCAAAAGGACTCTGAGATGATATGGAAAGCATCTTACTGGTACAACAGGGTTGTGAGTGAGGAGACATAAGATGAGACACAGTGGAAAACAGTATAGAGGATAGGAGAATGGACAAGGACTAAAATGGGAAGTCAAAATTAAATATAAATATGATACATGGAATGATAAGACTAAGGAATTGAGGTAAGTTGTCTCACAGCTAGACAGAACTTGAGGTTGAAAGCCGTCAAACAGGAACAGAACCTTGAGGAAGTGAATCAAGGATGTTCAAGAATGTTGCTGAGATTTGATGATACAAATCAAGGATTGTGGGGGATAATGCTGAGACACGAGGAGGGAATTCAAGGAAGATGTGAATTCAATGTAAGAAAGGAAGGGAGGATAGAGGATTGATGGAAGGAGAGGATAGAGGATTGATGGAAGGAACAAGAGGATCAAGGGAGAGATTGATGAGAGGATTGAGGGAAGATTAATGAGAGGAGGGGGAGGATTGAGAGAAGATGCAAGGAGAGAGGACCGGAATGAAAGAGCATTGAAGGCAAGAATGAGGGGTGGATTGAGAGGTGGATTGCAGCAACAAGAGTGATCCATATTTTAAGTGTTGAAACCAGGAGGTATGAGAGTTCAGGGTGAGAGCTGCTATCAACTCAACACACCACTGTGTCTAGTTGTGAGAGGCCAAGACAGAACTTGTGAGATTTAGGACTGAAGATTTGATAGCTGGTTTGGTCAAAGGGTTGGCAAGCATTTGGTGGGATGGGATGAGGTTTGTTATTAATTTTTTTTTCTTCTTGCTGTTCTTGCAGCCACTTAATTTGAGTTTCCACATGCTTGAGAGTGCTGTGGACAGATTGGAAGTTTACAAGGTTGTTGACAGCTTTGTTGTCTATGTTTAAGCAGTGGGATAGCATAAGGCGGGGATTAAGGTTGTGCAGAAGGTTTTCCAGCCAGAGCTTTTCTTGAGTAACCAATACTAGAGCCTTCAATTTTCCTTTGGTGGAAGATAAGGAAACTGAATGCTGTAGCTTGCTGTTTGACAAAACAGGATAACCTCACAGGACTATGATGAATCCTGTGTGACTTCTTTGGTTTATTGCATTGTTCCCACTGTTGGAGTTGCTGAAACACTTGATGTCATATTTGAAACTGGAAAACTTTAACCTGAGAGCAAGATTTTTTGTGTGGTTGAGATATCTCCAGGAGTGCTTGGCTATCAGCAAATCTTGAAGACCGGGCTTGACATTGAATTGTGGGAGGGTGGATACTGCGTGTCACAGATCAGGGAAAGTTTGGCTAGCAATAAAATTCAGGAATCCAGATGATGATTCAAAGTTGATGTTCAGTTTAAGGAATTCTTTGTGCTCTTCATTGGATGCTTGAGATAAATGAAAGTTTGGAGTCATGGGAGTGGTTATTGGTTTGGATTTTAGTACGCCTAATTCTTCTAGTGCAAACTCAATGTGTTTTGGTTGCAATAGAGCTGGACCCTTGGGAGTGTTAACAAGCTGATTCCCAAGGATTTTCTGAAGAGCTCCTTTGTGAGAAATTGAGAAATGTGATTTAGTTTGGCTATCAGCCAATCTTGAAGACTGGGCTTGACATTGAATTGTGGGAGGGTGTATACTGCATGTCACAGATCAGGGAAATCTTGGCTAGCAATAAAATTTAGGAATCCAGATGATGATTCAAAGTTAATTTTCAGTTTAAGGAATTCTTTGTGCTCTTCATTGGATGCTTGAGATAAATGAAAGTTTGGAGTCATGGGAGTGGTTATTGGTTTGGATTTGAGTAGGCCTAATTCTTCTAGTGCAAACTCAATGTGTTTTGGTTGCAATAGAGCTGGACCCTGGGGAGTGTTAACAAGCTGATTCCCAAGGATTTTCTGAAGAGGTCCTTTGTGAGAAATTGAGAAATTTGATTGAATTTTCCTTTCTAATTTTGTGGAATTGCCCACAACAATTAAATCATCAACATAAACAAAAACAAATATAGAGTGATTGTTATTGACATAGAGGCAAGGGTCTGCGCTTGGGGCATTGAAACCTTCTGACACAATCCAGGCACGCAGGGTGTCAAACCAACTTTTAGTTGCCTTTTTCAGCCCATATAAGTCTTTGTTGAGTTTGAAGTACAGGAATGGTGAGGTGTATCCATTGGGTTGTTTGATGAAAACTTCTTTGTCAAGTGGGGCATGCAGAAAGGCTGATTTGATGTCCATCTGGATCATTTCTAGGGCGTGGTGAAAAGAGTAAACTAAAAGATTGCAAAGAGTAACAATTGATCCAGTGGGGGCATAGGTTTCTCCATAATTGCAGAGTTCAAGCTGTTTGAAGCCTTGGAAACACAATCTTGATTTAAATAGGGAGTTGGAGCCATTGGGTTGCTCTTTCAGTTGGTAGGCCCAGATGGTGGATAGCACCTGCTTTCCATCTGGAAGGGCATAAAATCCCTCCCAGACTTTCAGCATATTGATACCATCTAGCTTGACCCTCATGGATTCCAGCCAATGGATTCAATTGGGACTTTTTTTTACTTCCTCATAGGACTTTGTGATTGACAGCATCAGAAAGCCGTATCTCTGAGGGTGCTGAATATTTGATTGCTCACAAAGATGATAGGGATTGTCTGAGGTGAGAAGATACGTTACTTGATTGTCATCCAAAACACTAGAGTTGCATTCAGAAGACGGATCAGTTTCTGGCTGCTGTGTAGATGGAGAAGACAAGGGATTGGAAGCGGAGGGGTTGTATTCAGTGGTTGAAGAGTTAGAACGGGGAAAATTGGGAGATGAATTTGGAGGTTTTTTGGGGATAGGGGACGTGAGAATGTCAGTAAGGGGTTCATTATTAAGAATGGAATCAAAAGGAGAGTTGGAAGAAAGGGAAGGGGGATTGTCAAATTTCATGTTTTTGAAGATTTTAACATGCTTGCTACAAACAATGGATCCTGATTCTGGGCAGAAGACCCTGAAAGAATTCAGATCAAGGTCAAATCCCACTAGGATTCCCTTGATACCTTTTTCATCAAGTTTGGAGTAATGAGGTTTGTTGCCAAGAACAATGGTCTTGGAACCCAGAGTTTGGAAGAGTTTTAATTTTAGATTTTTGTTGTGCCAGATTTCAAAAGGAGATTGCTTGATTTTTGCAGAAGGGATTGAATTGATAATTTTGCATACACTAACCATTATCTCATCCCACAGGATCAGTGGGATGGACATATCAATCATGGTTGTTCTTGTTGCTTCTACAAGTGTTTTATTTCCTTGTTTGGCAACAGGATTGTGTTGAGGAGTATAGGGTTCTGAGGTTGTATGTAAGATGCTGTTCTCTTTCAGGAAGGAGGAGAGCTGAGAGTTTACAAATTCACCGCTGTTATTGGAGTGGAAAATCTTAAGCATTCTGTTGAGGAAATTTTAGTGGAGCTTGATGAAGTTGATAAATTCTTGAGTGAAATTGGATTTGACCTTGATTGGAATACATGTTTTTTACTTGGAGAAGTTGTTGGTGAGTAGAAAAAAATATTTATATCCAGATTTGGAGATAGGATTTAAGGGTCCACAGACATTGGCCTGGATGAATTCAAATGGGTGAGAACTGGGAGGGATGTGGCTTTGGAATGGGTTTTGATGAATTTTTCCTTTTGCGCAAGCGGTGCAGGAGTTGAGATCCCACTTTAAGTTAGGGAAGGAGGTAGACAGGAGTTTTACTTGTTCACAATTAAAATGACCAAAATTTTTATGTATGGTTGACATGGAGAGAAAGGCATGACAGTTGGAGACATTTGGGTTTGATTCTTTTATGTAAAGAAGGTTGTCATGGATTTGACCAGACATAATTATTTCACCTTCAAAAAACACTCCAAAGCTTTTGGGGTTGAGTCAAGCAAGCATGCATCCTTTCTGGAAAAGTTGACCAAGAGAAACCAGATTGATGGAAAGATTGGGTACAAGCAGGGAATTATTAAGGGTAAGTGCAGCTTTTTTGGTATGAATAGTAGTGTTTCCGGCTCTTTGGAACATGATTGAGGTGTTTGGTTTACCTGTGTTTACCTTGGTGCTGTCATCTTTGAGCCAGTCAAAACAGTTGGGATCACCAAACATATTGTTTGATGGGCCTGAATCCAAGAGGAGGTAGTTGCAATCAATGTGGTGTAGGTGGGTGGCGGCAAAGGTATAAGCCAGATTGGCAGAGGCCTTGGAGTTAGATGCTGGTGGTGGTTGATTTTGAGGAGCAGAATTGTTGCTTGAACCATTGTAGTTTGGTCAAAGATGGGGATACAGGGCAAAGCATTTGTTCTTGGGATGTAAAGACTGATTTTTGTGCCAATTGGGCTTACATTGTAGGATTTCTTGGCTGGCAAGCATGGCAGAAGCGTACGTTCCTGCTGCTACCTTGTTCTTGATCTGATTCAAGTGTCTGAGCACCAAGTCCCCATTGATTTTGGCCTCACCAAGCGGATGTTTTATTGTGGTCTTGAATGTTTTATTGTGGTCTTCAGATGTTCAAGTTGAGGAGGAAATTTGTATAAGATTAAATAGGCTACAATGTTGTCATCCATCTTGATTCCAATGTCCAAGATTTGGGGCAGACACAATTGTACGTCAGTGATGAATTTTTCAACATTCTTGGGATCAAAGGCAAGATTGAGGAAATTGAAGAAGATCCACAATCAATTTTCTGTTTGTGAGGAGGTGTAGTACTTGTTGATTGACTTCCAAAGAGCAATTCCGTTCAGTGCGTTGTTTTCCTTTACACAGTTAATGTAAGTTTGATTGTCTATCTTTGTCAGGATGTATCCGGCAATCTCAAGGTTCACATTTGGTGGTCATTCCTTATCTTCTGAGGCATTGGGCCAGTGAGAAATTCCTTTGAGGGAGAAGATGGTGGTCAATTTTGATCACCAAAGAAAGAAGTTTGATTTGTGGAGATTGGGAACTGAGTTGGTCAGTGTTGGAACTCACTCAAGCTCTTACCCAGTGCTTGTACTTCAGACTTGGAGTACCCGCTTGATCATACTCCTCTCACAGGATAGGCTTCTCCAGATTGACACCAAGAGCTTGGCCATTCTCATCTCAATCTCTTTCTTATTTCTCATCCATTCTTCTCATCATCGTCATCCATCCCTCAAGATCATTGTTGTTGTCAGATCAAGATCATTCATCCAAGTCTCTTGATGAAACTTGACTGGTACAATCCTGTAATCAGTTATCCAATGTCCATCTTCAATCTGCTGACATCCATTCTATTCAGATTCATTTTCACTTGTCATTTCTCATCTTTTTTCATTGATTTCTAACTCTCCAAGCCCAATCAGACATACCAATTCTTCACCTCTCTCCTTATAATTCCCTCACTCATATCATGATTGTTTTAGCTGCCATGTTCCTGTCATCAAGCCAAGTCCTCACCTGTTCTTTAAAATTAGAGAATCATCCACCCAATACAACCGTTGGTATTTCTCATTATGATTATTCTTCTCTTTTTCTCATTTTTTCCTCAAGCTGCTGCTGTCAACCTCACAACTCACATACTTGCAATGAACTGGCAGTGGTCCTGGTTTCACAGAATCATATAAACTTTTCAGTCAGGGTTTTGAGAAGGGAGGAATTTGGGTCTTCTGGTCCAGTTGAATCCATATTTCTGGTTTATTGGTTTGTTGCTTTATGCTTTTAACCGTGAAAACTTGAGAGTTGGATTTCTAAATCTAAGACCAGCAGAGTCTTTAACAAAAAAAGGAAGACAAGCTTGAAAACAATATCATAAGGACTCTGATATCATATGGAATGAATCTTACCGGTACAACAGGGTTTTGAGTGAGGAGCCAGAACATGAGACACAACGTCAAACAGTATAGAGGATAGGAGAATGGACAAGAACTAAAATTGGAAGTCAAAAGGAAATTTAAATATGATTCATGGAATGATAAGACTAAGGAAGTGAGGTAAGTTATCTCACAGCTAGACAGAACTTGAGGTTGAAAGCCGTCAAACAGGAACAGAACCTTGAGGAAGTGAATCAAAAACGGTCAAGAATGTTTCTGAGATTTGAGGGTACAAATCAAGGATGGTTGAGGATAATGCTGAGATGCAAGGAGGGAATTCAAGGAAGAGGCAAATTCAAAGTAAGAAAGGAAGGGAGGATAGAGGATTGATGGAAGGAGCAAGAGGATCAAGGGAGAGATCAATGAGAGGATTGAGGGAAGATTAATGAGAGGGCGCGAGGATTTAGATAAGATGCAAGGAGAGAGCACTGGAATGAAAGAGCATTGAAGTCAAGAATGAGTGGAGGATTGATAGGTGGATTGAAGCAACAAGAGTGATCCATATTTGGAGTGTTGACACTGGGAGGTATGAGAGTTCAGGGTTGTTGAATTCTAATCTCACATGTAATAATTGCTGTCTACAGATCTTATTGTCCTACTCATTCTTACTCACTTGGTCCATAATTGCCAAGCACCATCTATGGGTGGTGCGTGTCATTTCAATTTGTTTTTTTACTTTTCTTCCTATTAATTTCTTTCTTTCTTCTTTATCCTCCTCCTATCTTGTTGTCATACGTGTGGGGACGCTGTCCATGGCTGCAACCCTGCCTGCGTATGACACAACTGCAGGCTAGTTGACCTGCCTCAACATCAAACTCTACCACGGAAAAACGTTGATGCAAACATCAATTGAACTTCAAATCCTCAACATTCAACAAGTATCTCAACTCCAACTTCCATACAACCAAACCGCCAACAACATCAAAATGAAGAACAAAGCAACCAGTAATAATCAATTAAGATGACTTGTCACAACTCATCAATCAGTTAATTTATCTGACAATCTTATTCCAGAATCAAATCTTTCAAGGCGCTCTCAATCCTCTCACTCTCAATATTGTCACTGGCTGGACTTGTTGTTACTCTTTGGGCTGATAGTAAATCTCCTCACTTGACTACTCCTCCAGCCCACTCTTACTGATTAGCTTTTACTCCCAGACTACAGAATCAGTCACTTTTCTCTTATGTATCTTATGTGATTCCTAGTCTTCAGCCTGTTTCATCCTGTTGGTAGTCTATGCTTGTCACGGTCTCATCTCATCCCATCTTGTCTTGCAGTCTGATGTTAATGAAATTTCACAGTCTGTTCCTGCTTTCCAATCCAGATTTCATCATGGTTAAAAGCCTGCGCCAATCACCATGGAACAACTGGGAACCTCTTCAACACCAGGACCAGGGGGGGATACAACAAATTACAAGTTCCTGGCCATTAAGTCACTAATTGAGTCAACCCCCCTACTTGCAGCTTAAAATTACAGCATGTGGCCAAACAAATTGAGAAACTCTTCAAGCTTTGTGGGATATTCAACATCATGAAAAATCCTGAAAAAGAAGGGTAATTGGACCAAGACACCAATCAAGAGTTTGTGGCACACATCATTGCAAAGCTGGACACAAACACCTAAAACAACATCATTGACAACAGAAACAAGGACAGAACCAAATTAATCTGGGACTCTACTCAATCTCACTTTTCATCTTCCCAATTGGCAAACAGGGAAAGAGTATTCAATGGCTTCCTTCACTTATCCATGGAGACAGAAATCAATGCATTTGTGATGTCTGTGAAAGTATATCTGAAGAAAATGACAGAAGTTGGAATTGATCTTCCCTCAGAAATGGTTGCTTATCTCATACTCTTCAAATTTCCTTCCTCCATGCTCAACATGAAATTGCAAATCATGCACTCCACTGCCAAAATCAAGATTGATATTGTACTCAACCACCTGATCCAACACAAAAACAAGGCTATGGCTCAAGGTGATTGACCCAAACCAGTTAATGTTGCGATGTACAGGGGAGCAAGGTGTTAGAATGGTAGACATAATCCAGAAGTAACCTCACATCCCCCCAGTTCCTGTTGGTTTGAATTTCCAGAGCTGAAACCTCCAAATCTTCACAATTGAGGGAAGAAGTCCAAGCATAAAGACAAACCTGAAGCTCACTTTGACTTGTTTTTCTGTGGAATGAACTCCCTCAACAATACTGGCTCCAATGGCTTCATCTTGGAGTCGCTTTGCTCTATCCACATGATAGTAGACAAGGAAAGATTCCTCTCTCTGAACAACATTAAATAAAAACAAGAAATACAGAGGGGAAAGAAGGATGCCTCTATAACTATTGAGGCAATTGGAGAGGCTGCCCTGATCACTAAAGATTCTAATCTCAAACTCTTGAATTTTGCCTGTGTACCTGAATCCACCGTTAACTTGCTATCTCTGGGTGCGCTCATGTCACAAGTTGCTAAACTTCAAGTCAATTCCAACACCAATCCCAGTACCTTTCAGGTAAAATTCAACAACTCCTTCCTCCTCTCCAGTTCCATCCTCAACAATCTCTTCATAATAAAGGTGAAAGATATAAATGAGGAAATCCCACATCAGGTTCATTACTCAAACAACAAGCTTCACTCCATTCATTGCACTCTGGGCCACGCTAGTGTCAAAAGGATCAAGAAATATCTAAATTGCACACTTCCGACTGTGCTGAAAGCCAAATACCTGAAAGCCACTTTCAAAGGCCTCAGTTGTGACAGAGCAAAAATTACACACAAACCCTTCAATCACATACAATCAACAGCTCAGAGATGCTTTGAAAAGATTCATCTTGATCTGATTGGACCCATAAACCCCATGTCTAAAGTTGGCTACAGATACATTCTCAATCTCATAGACTCTTGCTTGGGCTACATTGCCTGCTTTCTACTCAAACACAAAGGCAACACAACGGAAACTCTGATATTCATCATTTTAAACCAAAATTGTAATACAAACCTGTTTCCCAAGGAGGTATGTTTGGATGCGGGCGGCAAGTTTGTTAACTCAAAGCTACTGACTTACTATTGAGCACATCAAATCAATCAAATAGTGAGCAAACCATATCACTCTCAACATAACGGTTGGGTGGAACAAGCAAATAGAAGAATCATCGAATCAGCAAGAGCAACAATCTCCAAGGCCAAACTACCAAATTCTTTCTGGCATGAAGTGGTCAGGGGGTGTTGTTTGATGTTGAATCAGATTCCCAAACAAAAGGGGAACAAATTGCCATGGAAGCAAATGCACAACTCAGAACTACCCAAAAATTATGTTAAACCATTGGGATCATTGTTGACATATTGACTCAGCAATGGATAGATTAAGTCCAAACTCGATGAGAAAGGAGCGCCCGGAATACTGGTTGGATTCAATCCTAAACTACTCTCCTACAAAATTATCACTCTGACGGGTAAGATAATAGACACAAAGCATGTTGTATTCAACAGTCAGAAGCCAACTTCTACTTCCTTTGAAGAAGATAGGGTTAAATCCACTGTCAATTATCTGCCACTCACTGTTCATACAGCTCCCCAAGACCCAGAGATCACTTGGGATTTGCTTTCAGAAGAAGTTATCTCATCTCTGATTAAAAGGGAGAAAGATACTGAATCTGAAACCGCTTTTTCAAACGCTGATTCCATCGTCAAAACCAATCTGAGGCCAAACTTACAAAATCAAGACACGTTGGTAAAACCACAAAGATATGGGTTTGTATGCAAAACACTACCCAAAACACTCAAAGAAGCCCTAAAAATACCAGAATGGAAGGAATTGGCTGAGAAGGAATTTGGTAATATAGAAGAGTTGGGAGTTTGGGAAGAAGCAGAAGACAAGGATGCAAAAAACCCTCTCAACACTTGCCCGTGTTTAAAATCAATCATAACGCTCACAATGATTCAGTTGTACTCAAAACTTTTCTGTGCATTCAAGGTTTCAATAAAAAATACAGACTTGATTATTTTGAAACATATGCACCAACGCGGAAGGCAGTTTCTCTACGGGTTGTCCTAACATACATTGCCAACAAGAACCTTGATATGATCCAACTCAATGTAAAGGGGGCCTTTTTTAACTCACAACTAGAAAAGCAGGTATTAATCAAGATCCCAATTGGTTGCAATCAAAAATCCAAATATCTCAGGCTTAAGAAGTCACTATATGGACTCAAGCAAGCTCCCAGGAACTGGTACCACATGCTCATCCAATGGATCAAAGATCAAGGCTTTGGCAATTCCAATTGCCATCCATGTCTGTATATTGGGGATGATGGAATTTCTGTTGTCTACTTACATGTGGAAAACCTTCTGGTGGCCGGTAATGTCAACCCTTTAAGGAAAATTTTCTTGCCAGATTCAAGGATTCCTTGTCTCATTCACCAAACACCTTACTAGGGAAGAAAATTGAAAGAAGAGAAAGTTTAATCCATCTCTTCCTTCCACTTCACATTGAGAAAGGACTGCAGGAACTGGAATTGCTTAACTGCAGACCCATATCTACACCTCTCACACGAGGACATCATCTCTCAGCAGCCAACAGAAAAGACCAAGATAGTTTCACATCCTTAAACTTCAGTTATCAATCTCCAATAGGTTGATTAAACTTCATTTCCGCATTAGCCCAACCTGACATAAGCTTTGCCATATCCATTCTGGCAAAACATTGCGAAAATCCAGGTTTCAGTCACTGGAGAAAACTTATTCATTTCTGGAGGCATCTTTTGGCCATGTAGGATCTAACACTGACAATTGGCCCCAGATTGATCTCAGAATGGACAACGTGCTTCAGTGATGTGACCTGGGCAGATGATCCAGAATCAATAATTTCTCAAAGCGTATATCTCTGCACATTCAAGGGAAGTCCATTATACTGGACAAGCAGGAAGCAACAATGCATTGCACACTCATCCACAGAATCTGAATGTATATTTCTGTCCAGCTGTCGACTAGAAGCGCGCTGGCTACAAAAGCTCATTGAGGAAATTTATTGATTGCAATTCAAGTTTCCTATTTACCTGATTGATAACAAAGGACTAGATGATAAGATAAAAATATTTAGGTCAAACTCAAAAGCAATCACATAGACTTGAAAACCAAAATCTTAAGGGACAACTTCAAACTTGGACTGATCAAAGTCAAGCTAATCTTTTCTCTGTCTATGACAGCCAATGCTCTTACTAAAGCTTCCAACAAAAGCTCAAACACAAAACTTGTGAATTCCTTTAGCTCTCTGTTTCACTGATTTCACTGATTTACAAGTTGAGGGGGTGTGTTGAATTCTAATCTGCCATTTAATAATTGCCGTCTACAGATCCTAGTGTCCTACTCATTCTTGCTCACTTGGTCCAAAATTGCTAAGCATCATCTATGTGTGGTGCGTTTTGTTGCAATTTTTTTTTAATTTTCTTCCTATTAATTTCCTTCTTTCTTCTGTATCCTCCTCCTATCTTTTTGTTGTACGTGTGGGGACGCTTTTCACGGCTGCAAAACTGTCTGCATATGAAACAACTGCGTGCTATTTGAACTGCCTCAACATCAAACTCTACCACGGAAAAAGGTTGATGCAAACATCAATTGAACTTCCAATCCTCAACATTCAACAAGTCTCTCAACTCCAACTTCCATACAACCAAACCGCCAACAACATCAAAATGAAGAACAAAGCAGCCAGTAATAATCAATTAAGATGAATTGTCACAACTCATCAATCAGTGAATTTATCTGACAATCTTATTCCAGAATCAAATCTTTCAAGGCGCTCTCAATCCTCTCACTCTCAATATTGTCACTGGCTGGACTTGTTGTTACTCTTTGGGCTGATAGTAAATCTCCTCACTTGACTACTCCTCCAGCCCACTCTTACTGATTAGCTTTTACTCCCAGACTACAGAATCAGTCACTTTTCTCTTATGTACCTTATGTGATTCCTAGTCTTCAGCCTGTTTCATCCTGTTGGTAGTCTATGCTTGTCACGGTCTCATCTCATCCCATCTTGTCTTGCAGTCTGATGTTAATGAAATTTCACAGTCTGGTCCTGCTTTCCAATCCAGATTTCATCAAGGATGAGAGAGGCTGTCAACTCCAAAAATAATATTGGGGATCTTTAACACCTCTCTTCAGGGAATTCACTTTGAAACCACTTATACCTGGTTACTTTGGAACCTTTAATTTATATTCTTAAAGGATATATTGCCCAAAGATAATATATATATATAATATATGGTGGTGTTACAGGGCCTTTTAGCCAAGCTTCCACGACAGAAAAAGGATAATAAGACTCACTGGTATATTATTAAATCATTTGGGTACCTGTTTGGGACGTGTACTGATGGGTTAAACCTATTACTGTGATTAAAAAGGTTGTTCAGCAGTTTACATTGATAAAAAGGGTTGGGGAAAGATATTATTAATCAGACTAAAGCCATAAATCACTTACTGATCTCTAATAAGTATTTTATTACCTTGGCACGGTGTCTGGATGTAAATATAACGGGGTCTCTGGGTATCAATATCCTCAAAAGAGCTCCTTATTTATAGCTTTTTGAGTACCAATTCTGTCCTTCTGAGGTATACAGGGGCTCAAAGCGAAGGTTGCTAAGGCTAGCAGGGCAACCAGTGGTAGCCTTTCACGTGTTCTTGGTTCTTTAGCACGGTTAACATCTAATTCCACAGGGTACGGGAATTATTCTTCCTTTTGATTGATGTTTAGACGTGTGAATAACACTAATCTGTCCACCTGATTTATTATTTAATTAATTATCTTTGGTAAATATTCCCAGGATGTTAATAAGTCTTTTATTAGGAATTCCTATGGGTAATCTGATGTTTAGTGGGTTCTCATTATGTATTAGCTGATTGGAGTAAAATCATGATATAGATTTTAATCCTTATTTTTAAAATTCAGTTGATTTACGTAAAATAATTAATTAAAAATGTAAGCTATGAGAATTCATGCAATATTTTTACATCATCAGATCCCTTATTATGTCACAAAAATACTGATTTCTTGAAGTTCTCACAATTTTATAGTGAAGTATTTTAATATATTTTTACAAATAGTAGTTATCTTATTTTTGACATTTTTGGTATTTTTAATTATATTTTATAAAAAATACATATAAAGGTTATTTAAGTATTTTTATATACTTTTATGTATCTTTAGATTATCTAATATCCACGGGGACATTTATTACATTTTTAGAATGTCCCCGTCTAGGTTGTAGCACATTTACATGGTACCTGAGCTTCTCAGTCCGCCTGTCACTCTGTCAGCCTGTAGTCCTGTGTCTGCGTACTTGTAAGATGCCTGTGGCTGCGTACACGGCTTGTCAGGGTATTCTGACAGGGTGGCATTGCTGCTGCTCAGCCGCACGAAGCCGTATTGGTTGCCGCGGCTGCGTGCCGGAATTGTGACAGAACACATTCCCGTGTGTAACTCCTAAAATATACAAAACACCTCAATTCTGACTGAATTTTAGGTGTGAAACCTATAAGTGACAATGTGTGTTAAATATTTAATTGGCCAAAAAGCCCCATAGTGGTGCTGTGGTATTTTGGTCTTTTCTTTCTTTAATTATTAAAAATATAAGGAGTTGGATTTCAAGGGTGGGGTCAGTGAGTGACCCTACCTAATTTTGGGTGTAAAATTTATTTCCGCAATAATATTTATGTATTCCCTACTCCTTCTTAAGTTAAATTTGAAAACTTGATAACTGGATTTCAAAATAAGACCAACGGAGTCTTGAAAGAATAATGAATGACAATGGATGAGATTTGAGGAACAGCATAAAAATTGATATGGATAATGAGATGAGATTGTTTATCATACCGTGGATAATCAAAGGAGAACTGATTGATGATTGGAGAAAAGGAATTGGCGAAAGGAATCAATGATAACAGATGGATTGAAAGACAGGAGATATAAAGCTGGAAAAGATGTTAGGACTTCTCGACGGTAAATGATGAATTGATGAATTTATGATGAGCCTCACAGCTGAACAGGAGATCGGAGTTGAGATTCCGGAGATTGTTTAGATGTATAACCGGTAACCAGTGTTGAGGATTGAGGGATTGAGGTCGACAAAGGGAGATGAGACGATGGGAGATGATTGGGATTGAAGAGATTGAGAACGATGATGGAAGAGATTGGAGGAGTGAGTGTGGGGAGCGTATGGAATAGTGATGAAGGTTGAGGACAAAGTATTAGAAAGAATGTAGAGGGTTTAGTTGGAACAAGAGAGTGAGACAAAGGAGATGTGGAGAGAGAATGAGACGAAGGAGATTTGGAGAGATGAAGAAGTAATGTTGGTTGGATTCAGACGATCAGAGTCTGTTGAGAACATGAATAAGACAGGTAAGGAGAAAGGAGAGAGAGACGGATTGGTTGAGTTTAGAGTGTTGACACCGGGGCGTGCCAATTTATTTTTTAAAGTCTGGCTGTCAACTCAACACACCGCCGTGTTTAGTTTTGAGGCGTGAGAATAGTAGAGGTTAAGTTCAGTACGGAGGCTTTATTGGCTGGTTTGGTTAAAGGGTTGGAAAGCATTTGGTGAGATGGAATCTGATTTGTGATTAACTTCCTGGCAGCTTGTTGCTCTCAGAGCCACTTTATTTGAGTATCCACGTGCTTGAGGGCGCTGTGGTGTGATCAAAAGTTAATCAGATCATTGACAGCCTTGTTGTCAACGTTGAAACAATGAGAGAGTGAGAGATGAGGATTTAATTCGTAGAGAAGATTATCAAGCCAAAGTTTTTCCTGGGCAACGGATACCAAAGCCTTAAGTTCACCTTTGGTCGAGGAGAGGGAGACAGAGGGCTGAAGTTTGCTATTCCACAACACTGGACAGCCATACAGAAGTATGACATAGCCAGTGTGACTTAGTCAAGTTTCTGCGTCATTGCCGCCGTCAGAATTGCTGAAGCACTCAATATCGTATTTAAAGTTGGTGGATTTTAATTGAAGAACTAGATCTTTGGTGTGGTTAATATAGCGCCAGGCGTGTTTAGCTTCCAACCAGTGTTGGATGCCAGGTTTGGTGTTGAATTGGGACAAGGAAGATACTGCATGTGATAGATCGGGGCGAGTTCTGCTGGCTATAAAGTTGAGAAAACCAGACAAAGAACGGAAGTTTAAATTAAGTTTAAGGAATTTGCTGTTTTCCTTGTCAGATGCCAGAGATAAATGAACATTGGGTTTCATTGGGGTGGTAATCGGTCTGGACTCGAGTAATCCTAGTTCATTCAGCGCATATTCAATGTGTTTTGGTTGCCATAGGGCAGGAACGTGGATAGTTTCCACGAGTTGATTACCAAGGATTGTTTGAAGAGGGCCTTCATGAGAGATGGAAAATTTGGATTTTAGGCGAGAACAAAACTCAGACGACTTTCCAATGACAATCAGGTCATCCACATAGACAAATACAAAAATTGAGTGATTGTGATTTATATAAAGACAAGGATCCGCACTCAAGACAAAGAAACCCTTGGATATTATCCAGGATCAAAGCGTATCATACCAACTCTTCGGCGCCTGTTTTAAACCGTAGAGAGCCTTTTTGAGTTTGAAGTAAGGAAAAGGGGAGTTATAACCATTGGGTTGTTTAATGAATACATCTTTGTCAAGGGGAGCATGTAAGAACGCGGACTTGATGTCCATCTGAACAATTTCGAAAGAGTGGTGAAATGAGTAGATGAGAAGAGTGCAAAGAGTAACGATTGAACCGGTAGGAGCGTAAGTTTCTCCATAGTCGCAGAACTCCAGCTGTTTGAATCCCTGCACGCAAAGTTGGGATTTGAACAGGGAGCCCAATCCATCCGGTTGTTCTTTAATTCAATAGACCCATACGATGGTTAGCGCTTGCTTCCTGTTGGGGAGAGTGTGATACCCTTCCCAAACTTTCAGCAAATTGATACCATCTAGTTCAACCTTCATGGATTCCAACCATCTGGTTTGGTCAGAGCTCTTCTCAACTTCCTTATAGGATTTGGGGATTGAGCGCATTAAGAAGCCGTATCTCTGGGGGCGTTGGACGCAGGATCAATCGCGAAGGTTGTAGGGTTTGTGAGGAGTGAGTGAATTTAAGACTTGTTTGTCTTCAGAGGTGTTGGAGTCAGAGTTAGATGATGAAGCATTTTTGGATGAATGAGGCGAGGACGGCAAAGATGGGGAATCAGGAGAGTTTGATGAGGATGTAGAAGAGGGTGGTCGAGATAAGTTCAAGTCGGAAGTTTGTGGAGGTTTTGAGGTGGGGGAGATGAGAATATCAGTGAAGGGTTCACTTTCAAGAAGAGAATCAAACGGGGAATCTGAAGAGGAAGGAGAAGCGTCGCTGAATTTAACATTCTCAAAGATCTTGTCAGCCATGAGACAGTTAGAGTTGTCTAAATGTCTGGAAACTCATATGTCCTGCTGGTATAGTGGCTAAGTACTAGGCTCACTTCCCAGTATCTGATACCAAGGTCACTGGTTCAAACCACAATGGAGACAATAATGAAAATTTTGAATAGTTTTTTAATTATATATTAAATCTTAATAATATTATATAATGTTGTATAAGTATGTTTTTATGAGTATGGATTATGGAATTAAAACCTTGATAATTTATATTATCAAGAAGGGGACCCAATATAACTTTAAATTAAGTTATGAGGACTCAGATGCGTCCCAATCATTGATATAGAAGTTCCCAAAGTGTTTCCTCTCTTTGGGAAGGAGTTACAGTAATCATATTAGCCATACTCTCTATACTGTATAAATTAATTACACATTATCCTTCTTTGGGATGTAATTATAAGTAATACTCCCTCTGTACACTTAATACACCTTACTGAGCCTTGAGAGCGTTCACTCAGAGGCTTTAGAACTTAATTTTAAGCTATGAACCTTCTAGTAGCACTTCCAAGAGTATATACCCCTTATAGGTATAGTATAATTATAAATTAATTGCTTATTTAATACTATCCCCTTTTGGATGTAATAATGCTTTAATATACTTCACTGAGCCTTGAGTGCGTCCACTCAGAGGGCTCAGAGTTCATCTGTAGGCTGTAAATCTTTTAATAAACATTGAAAAGAGTATACATACTCTATGTGTATAGTATGAGCTAAGATACTTATAATTAAAATTAAATTATTTGCCAAGGTATTAAGCTACATTAAATAAATATAAATAATCATTATGATGGAATCTAAGGCTTCTATACCGTCCATCTGAGTGATGTATAAGTCCTAAGACCCAGTAAGTAACCTTTTAGTAAGTAAAATGAAAACTTTACCTTGAAAATCCTTCCCAATGGGTACTAGTTCTTCATTACCCATTGAGAATGATGTAATGATGTCTTGGGCCTTTGAGGACGAAACCAAGGAGAGCCTGACACTCCCCTGGTGATTAATAGAGTCCCCTGAGGGGTCCTGTTACCTTAAAAGAGCAGGGTCTTTACCCTATAGCCCTTTCATCATCCATTTTTATATTATTATTTGAACAAGAATACAAGCAAGAGTTAACAAGCCCATTAACCTTAATCTCAAGAAGAAGATTGACTGGGGCTATAAACTTTGGTATCAAATTCAATCAATAACCTATCTGGCAACACCAATTTCGAGTGGAAGGTCTCACTTGAATAAGTAACCCCTGTGTGTTACTCTTTAAAGGGTGTGAGCTTATTTATAAGCAAATCTCCTTTTGGTCTTACTCCTTTAAGACTAAGGCCCCTTACCTATTATAAAGGTTTAAGGTGTGGCTATTTACTCATAATACCTTGGTATTATTCGATTCTGTAAACTTTTAAAGTTGCTTTTTGGAATATATAAGTCAAAACTAATTTAAATATTGGTTTGTCTTTATTCTTTTGCAGGTTTAACCACGGCTAGGTATAGCAATAGAGGTTAAATCCCTGACAATTGGGGGCCTCATCTGGTTTCAGTACCTTTGAGATTGTTTTTTCTCCTTAAAGTACGATATTTTGTGATATTTTAGGCAAAAGTTTTTGCTGATTTATAAATTTTCTGATAAAAATCAGTAAATATATATAAAAAAAAAACAGCAAATTTTCGAAAATTCTGGGATTTTTTGCTTTGAGCTTTAAAGTCCTTCTGTTTTAAGTGTTGAAGCATATTTTGTGCGCACTTTTGACCAATTTTGAACAAATTTTTTTGCTGATTATTGATTTTTTTCATTCCATATAGGAAAATTATAGAAAATAGAAAAAAAAAGGAGAAATTTTCGAAAACTGCTTTTAAAACAGTTAGCCTTTTTAAAAGATATTATTCCACTGATATTAAGCAAATTAATCTAGTGTTCTTGGTTTTGACCTGGTTTTGTTTTGTTTGTTTTAAATATACAAAAAAAAAAAATTTAATTAGGAGAAACCGTCGAAAAAAAAAAAAAACCAAGTTTTTTTTTTTTTCACAGCATCCTAAAAGGAATCGTTGTCTATTGTCCAAGGGTGTGTGTTTGACAATCTTGCTCTCTGTCGACTCGGAGTTCGACAAAGACAATTGCCGCGTAATTCCGGCTAACGGTAGCTCCGCGTAATTTCGCGCCGAGGCAGAGGACAGCCGCATTTGTCAATTAAACGGTGCCGGTGACCTACCGCCGCCTTAACAAAGAATAGATCGTTGTTATTAGTCCCATTATTGGTTAGAAGACAAAGTTAGTATATTTTTTTAAAAAAAAAAAAAAAAAAAAAAAAAAAAAAAAAAAAAAAAAAAAAAAAAAAAAAAAAAAAAAAAAAAAAAAAAAAAAAAAAACATAGTATCAGCGTACCTAAGTTACTTCTTGACACAACATAGTGTCGAGACAATTATCCATTTCTTCCTTCCTTCCGTCTAACCGAGGAAGTTTTCCGAGCTTTGTATTGGAAACTAGCTCAGTCCCGCGAAGCGAAGCAAGGGGACCAAGTATCCGCAGCGTCGAACCTACGGAAAGGGCGAGATCGCCGACTACGGACATTGCGACTCACCGTGAGTCTTCCGTTGTCCTTTGGTGAAGTAACGACGGTATTGAAATAATTTATTACTTATTATTCTTAACTGCGTCTGTTAAATGGCGATTAACACCAGAAGCAAGGGGGCTCAGCTTGTGCCCCCCGGCAATTTTGAACAAAGAAAGAGGCAACCTACCGCCAGGAGCAGCCAATCTGCTGACCTGCCACAGCCAAAACAAAATCAATTATCTGGAGGCTGTGGCGGCCAGCAACACACAGAACCAGGCAATTTTCCTGACCCAAGCCCTGGCAACGCACAGGGCTTTGATCAAGATATTGGGGAGGGAGAAGCTCATGAAAGAAACAGAGAGTTGGGACCCAACCCAGATCAAGAAGCCAGTGGCTCCCAAACCAAAGGCAAAGAGGAAACCATCAGGGGGGATAACCCCACAACCAGTAGCCTCTGGTTCCCAGGTTCCTTTGAGGAACAGAGATCCCTCTCCTCCTCACAACCAGGGAGGAAGGATGAGGAAAAGAAGAGATCACAGGAATTCAATTTATGGAGAGATGATGAGGATGGCGAGATCTCTCCAAGGGGGATTTCAATATTTAGAGGAGGAAAGAGCCAAGAGGGCAAAGAAGGGTTAAGATTATCCCTTGAATCAGAAATTTTGTTAGAAAAATTTTGTGATGTTGTATTCAAAGAGACCCTTCACATTAAGAAGGCAGTAGTACACACAAACCAATATTGTGTTGAAGGCTTTGCAGCCATGGACAAGAAGTACAGTTGTATAGTATCTGATAGCATTGCCCTTAAATCTATTTTAGAGAATTCTGCAAAAGATATAGAAGATTTGACTAATAAGACCATTGAACTGGACCTGATCAAGGTCCAGAATAGTGATTTAAGTAATTTAGATGACAAAGTGACAAGTATTAGTGAATCATTGAAAGATTCTGCAGAAGAATCTGTAGCAGTGAGGAAGGATGTCCATTCATTGACATCCATGATGTTACAAATAAGTCACTCCTTGGAGCTGCTGGAACACAAATTTGACCAAAATATGAATTCTGTCAGAGAAGAGATATTGAAATATCAGGTTGTGTCAGAACAAGGTTTAGAAATTTTGAGTACAAGGATTGATAAGGTACATAAACAATTAGAGCACAACCATGACAAGCTTGTGAGTAGATTGCTCTCCTTGTCCCCAAGCAACCTCAGTCATGCCATGGAAACCAACAACCATGACAGAGGTCATAGGATGGATAGGAAGATAGCGGAAAAAATTGATCCAGTACAAGATTCTAGTAAGAATGAAGTGTTCAAACAGATACTGCAGGGATTGCCCAAGATAAGTGAATGGCCTGATTTCTCCGGAGAAGGTGAATATGACCACACTGAATTCATTTCATGGATTGACACATTGAAAGAGGACACAGGATTACCTGATACTTTGATCACTAGCAGGTTAAGTATCTTGTTTAAAGGTATAGCCTCAGACTGGTATAGAGACAGAAGGAATTCAGTAGGTGTGCAAGACTGGGAATTTTGGAAAAAAGAAATAAGTTCAAAATTTGGTACAGCAAATTGGAAGAGGAAGTGTTTGAATGCTTTTAACAAAGACAGATTCCTGCCAGGTGTTACACCACCAGCAACATGGGTAACCAGACAGAGGAAGAGGCTTAGAGCCTGTGATCCATACCTGGATCAAGATAGTATTAATTTCAAGTTACTATCCTTGATGGATGGTGAAATTTCATTTGCAGTAAAAACTAGTATGAAAACTACGGATGATTGCTCAAACTTGATTAATATACTGGAAGACATAGTAGAAGACACATATCTAGGTAGGAGGAAATCATATCCTCCCAAAGAAGTTCCTATGGAGAAATCCAAAGGCAAAACTCAGCCAAAATTGAACCTGCAGGGCAGAGAATTCTCTTGTTATACATGTGGGAAGGCAGGACATACTTCTAGGACTTGTCCTCCGAAGGCAAGCAAAGTAAATAACATAGAAACTAACAAAGAAGAACAAGTGGAGATTGCTTATGATTCTTGTGATGACCATAGTGAGGAGGATGATAACCACTTAATCATAGGATGCATAAATTCAATAGACTCAGCAAATGACTTGGTACAAATGTCATTGTGCGGAAAGCCTTGCAAGGTGCTTCTGGACTCAGGTGCTTGCAAGTCCATTAAGGAAGGGGATACCTGGAGAAGTTCTATCCCCAATGGAAAGAGCACTTATTAGACTCACCCAAGTTAAATTCACAAAGCTGTTCTGGTGCACTGGAACCTTTAGGAATGGTAAAGATCAGATTGTTCCTGAAAGATTTGGCTCTGGTGATCAAGTTTGTAATAATTGATAATACAATGGTTGAATACTTCATCATTGGAAGTGACTATATGAAAAATTATTGTTTTAGTTTATTCCATGGGCAAAGTTCTTCATCCTTTACCATTGGAAACAGTGAAAGGTTTTACTTCAATAATTTTGGCATGGATATGGTGAACAATGTTTCAGAAAAAGATTTTGGCCAAGAGCTCTTTAGAGACTCAAAAATCAGTTCTTCCTTGAAAGCAGAGGAAAAGGAAGAACTATTTTCCTTGTTGTTTAGGCATCAAGCAGCTTTTGCAACAGTAGATCAGCCTTTTGGGTCAATCAGGGGTCATGAGGTCAAGATTACTTTAACAATAGACAGGCCATATCCCCCAGCTTTGAGGAAACATCCTTTCCCTGCTAGCCCTAGAAGCAAGGAGGCATTGAAAGAGCATATAGATACATTATTGAGGTTGAATGTGATCAGAAAAGTAGGAGCTAATGAGGACGTGGACATCACCACACCTGTCATCATAGCTTGGCAAAATGGGAAGTCCAGAATGGTTGGGGATTTCAGAGCACTGAATTTGTACACAACCCCTGATAGGTATCCTATGCCAAAGATTGTTGAGTCTTTGAGCAAATTGCACCAGGCTAAGTATATTTCTTGTATTTATGTTCTGAAAGGTTTTCATCAGAATGTTGTAGACAATGACAGCAGGAAATTCCTGAGGATAGTATGCCACCTAGGGGTGTTTGAGTATTTGAGAATGCCTTTTGGTATCAAGAATGCCCCATCCCATTTTCAGAGGATGATGGACTCAGAATTTCATCAGGAATTGATGCAAAACTGGTTGATAGTCTACATAGATGACATAATTGTATTTTCAGAAACATGGGATGAACATAAGGAGAGGATTTCCATTGTACTCAAGAAGGTGATCAGGATGAATATGAAAATATCTTTGACAAAGTGTTCATTTGGATTCAATGAATTGATGGCTTTGGGTCATGTTGTGAGTGGTCTGTCACTTGGGATAGATCAGGCAAGAGTAGCAGCTGTATTGCTGAAGCCCACGCCTAGTAACATTAAAGAAATGCAGAGTTTTCTAGGTTTTGCAGGATATTACAGGCTACATATTGGGGATTTTGGAATAATAGCTTCTAGCCTGTATAAGATATGTAGTCCAAATGTTTCATTTGAAATGACTACAGAAAGGTTGAAGGCCTATGAGGTACTTAAGGAAAAGTTAACAAGTGCACCTTTGCTATTTCACCCAGACCCTAAAAAACCATTCAAACTGTATGTGGATGCATTTATGGAGGGTCTTGGAGCTGCATTACACCAAATACAGATTGTGAATGATAAACCAGCTGAGGGGCCAATTTGCTTCATATCCAGACAATTGAAGGATAGTGAGAAGAGATATGGTGCCTCACAATTAGAATGCTTGTGCTTGGTGTGGGCCTTAGAGAAATTGTATTACTATTTGGACGGTTGTCAGTTTGAAGTCATTACTGACTGTACAGCTTTGAAGTCTCTTCTGAACATGAAGACACCCAATAGGCATATGTTGAGATGGCAAATTGCTATCCAGGAGTGGAGAGGCTCTATGACTATAGTCCACAGGGAAGGCCTGGTACATAAGAATGCAGATGGGTTGTCACAATGGGCACTACCTAATGACATCAATAATCCTGCTTATGACCCAGAAGATACTGTAGATACATTACCTATCATGGCCATTTCAATGAGTAGTCTAGCACAGAGTTTTTGGGATTCTGTGTATGACTCTTATTCAGGAGAAAAGAATACTTCACTACTAGTAGAAATTATGCAATCTAAAGTCAATAGACAAGACCTGATTGAGGGACTGGATGAACAATGGAAGAAGGAACTAATTGATGGCAGGCTAGTCCTGTTAGATGGGTTATTATATCATAAGTCAGCCCACTGCTGTTCAGTAGTATTAGTGAAGGACGAGCACATACAGTTGTTGATGAATGAATGCCATGATAATATCTGTTCAGGACATTTGTCTAAGGAGAGGACAACAGATAGGATAAAGATGATAGCTGGGTGGCCTGGTTGGAGAAACACTGTCTCAGACTACTGTGATTCGTGTGAGAGATGCCGGAAAGCTAACAGATCCACAGGAAAGAAATATGGTTTGCTTCAGTCAATAGAAGAACCTAAGGATAGATGGTCCACTATTAATATGGACTTTGTATCTGGATTACCACCGGGAGGAAAGGATAACCACAATTGTGTACTAGTAATAGTTGATAGGTTCTCCAAAAGAGCTAGGTTCCTGCCATGCTATAAGGATAGCTCTGCCATGGATGTAGAATTATTGTTTTGGAATAGTATTGTGAGTGATGTAGGTTGCCCACAAAACATAATTAGTGATAGAGACCCTAAGTTTACTTCTGAATTTTGGAAGAGTTTGTTTGATTTGTTAGGAACCAAATTATCTTTCTCCACAGCCTATCACCCACAGACTGATGGATTGGCAGAAAGAATGATACAGACTTTGCAAGACATGATAAGAAGGTATTGTGCCTATGGGATTGATTTCAAAGACAATGATGGTTATACTCATGATTGGGTATCATTGTTACCTGCCTTAGAATTTGCCTACAACTCTAGTAAGCATTCCACCACTAACATGTCACCTTTTGAATTAGAGAGAGGTTGGATCCCGCGCATGCCCAAGGATATGCTCCTCAGCAAAAGTATTGTACTGCATCCCACTGCAGATTGTTTTAGAAATATGATGGTTAAAGCCGAAAATTTTGCTATCAAATGTGTTCAAGAAGCAGTAGAGTACAATAAGGGTAGATGGGATAGAACACACAAGGACCATGACATCAAAGTTGGAGACATGGTTTTAGTTTCAACAGTGAATTTTTCTAATATAGCAGGGCATAGAAAACTCAAAGACTCATTTGTTGGGCCATTTGTGGTAAAAGCCTTACATGGTAAGAATGCAGTAGAGGTGATTCTGAGCAAGGAGTTTGACAGGAAACATCCAACTTTCCCAATCAGTCTGGTTAAGAAGTTCTTAGAACCCACTGCAAATTTCCCACTGAGGAAGGTACCTGTGGTTGTGGTCCCACCTCTACAGGATGTTGAAGATGGATTACCTCACAAGATATTGAACCATAAGATTATTAGAAAGGACAGTAAAGATGTAAGAGTTTATCTAGTCAGGTTTAAGAATAAATTAGCTGATAGTGACTTATGGTTGGAAGCTAAAGAAATTAAAAACTCTGATATTGTATTAAGGAGATATAGAGCCTCTAAGAGAGCTAAAAATTCCTCTGAAGAGTAATTTTCTTTTGGTGGTAGGGAGTGTCAGCCATGAGACAGTTAGACTTGTCTAAATGTCTGGAAACTCATATGTCCTGCTGGTATAGTGGCTAAGTACTAGGCTCACTTCCAAGTATCTGATACCAAGGTCACTGGTTCAAACCACAATGGAGACAATAATGAAAATTTTGAATAGTTTTGTAATTATATATTAAATCTTAATAATATTATATAATGTTGTATAAGTATGTTTTTATGAGTATGGATTATGGAATTAAAACCTTGATAATTTATATTATCAAGAAGGGGACCCAATATAACTTTAAATTAAGTTATGAGGACTCAGATGCGTCCCAATCATTGATATAGAAGTTCCCAAAGTGTTTCCTCTCTTTGGGAAGGAGTTACAGTAATCATATTAACCATACTCTCTATACTGTATAAATTAATTACACATTATCCTTCTTTGGGATGTAATTATAAGTAATACTCCCTCTGTACACTTAATACACCTTACTGAGCCTTGAGAGCGTTCACTCAGAGGCTTTAGAACTTAATTGTAAGCTATGAACCTTCTAGTAGCACTTCCAAGAGTATATACCCCTTATAGGTATAGTATAATTATAAATTAATTGCTTATTTAATACTATCCCCTTTTGGATGTAATAATGCTTTAATATACTTCACTGAGCCTTGAGTGCGTCCACTCAGAGGGCTCAGAGTTCATCTGTAGGCTGTAAATCTTTTAATAAACATTGAAAAGAGTATACATACTCTATGTGTATAGTATGAGCTAGGATACTTATAATTAAAATTAAATTATTTGCCAAGGTATTAAGCTACATTAAATAAATATAAATAATCATTATGATGGAATCTAAGGCTTCTATACCGTCCATCTGAGTGATGTATAAGTCCTAAGACCCAGTAAGTAACCTTTTAGTAAGTAAAATGAAAACTTTACCTTGAAAATCCTTCCCAATGGGTACTAGTTCTTCATTACCCATTGAGAATGATGTAATGATGTCTTGGGCCTTTGAGGACGAAACCAAGGAGAGCCTGACACTCCCCTGGTGATTAATAGAGTCCCCTGAGGGGTCCTGTTACCTTAAAATAGCAGGGTCTTTACCCTATAGCCCTTTCATCATCCATTTTTATATTATTATTTGAACAAGAATACAAGCAAGAGTTAACAAGCCCATTAACCTTAATCTCAAGAAGAAGATTGACTGGGGCTATAAACTTTGGTATTAAATTCAATCAATAACCTATCTGGCAACACCAATTTCGAGTGGAAGGTCTCACTTGAATAAGTAACCCCTGTGTGTTACTCTTGAAAGGGTGTGAGCTTATTTATAAGCAAATCTCCTTTTGGTCTTACTCCTTTAAGACTAAGGCCCCTTACCTATTATAAAGGTTTAAGGTGTGGCTATTTACTCATAATACCTTGGTATTATTCGAGTCTGTAAACTTTTAAAGTTGCTGTTTGGAATATATAAGTCAAAACTAATTTAAATATTGGTTTGTCTTTATTCTTTTGCAGGTTTAACCACGGCTAGGTATAGCAATAGAGGTTAAATCCCTGACAGATCTTAACATGTTTGCTACAAACAATGGATCCGGTCTCAGGGCAAAAAACCTTATAGAAATTTAGATCAGTGTTGAATCCCACCAGAATGCCTTCAACACCCTTTTCGCCAAGCTTGGAGGGACTTGGGTGATTATCCAGTACAACAGTCTTGGAACCTAGGGTTCGGAATAACTTCAATTTAGGACATTGATTATTCCACAGTTTGAAGGGAGAAATTTTAAGCTTTATGGAAGGGATAGAATTTAGGATTTTGCATGTGCTAACCATGATCTCATCCCACAGGGTCAGTGGGATGGACATGTCAATCATGGAGGTTCTAGTTGCCTCGACCAACGTTCTATTCCCTCGCTCGGCAATTGGGTTATGCTGTGGGGTGTAGGGCTCTGAAGTGGTGTGTAGGATACCGTTGTCCTTTAGGAAGGAGGATAGCTGACTGTTGACAAATTCACCGCCGTTGTCAGGGTGAAAAATCTTCAACATCCGGTTGAGGCGGTTAGAGTGTAGCTTTATAAAATTGATAATTTTGATGGCAACATCGGACTTGAGCTTGATGGGGATACAGGTCTTATATTTGGAATAGTTGTCCGTTAGAAGGAGAAAGTAGCAATGTCCCAAGCAAGATATTGGATTGATTGGACCGCAGACGTCTGCGTGGATGAATTCAAAGGGGAGAGAGCTGGAGGTAATGTGATTCTTGAACAATGAGCGATGAATCTTCCCTTTTGCACAGGCGATACACGAGTTTTGGTCCCATTTGAGGTTAGGGAATGAGGTGGAGAGTATTTTAACTTGATCATGATGAACGTGCCCAAAACGCTTATGGATTGTAGATAAGGTGAGGAAGACGTGGCAGTCTGAGGGATTTGATGCTGTCTCTTCTATGTATAACAGGTTGTTGCAAATATGTCCTGACATGATCATCTTCTCTTGGAAAAAAAGCCCAAAGTTTTCGGAACTGAGGCGTGAAAGTACGCAACCTTTCTGGATCAGTTGCCCAAGAGACACCAGGTTCAGGGCAAGTTTGGGAACAAGCAGGGAGTTGGCTAGAGTGAGGGAGGCCGATTTGGTGTGGATCGTCGCATTTCCAGTTCCTTGAGACATTATGGAGGCACTCGGCTTTCCAGTATTAACCTTGGTGTTATCGTCCTTGAGCCAATCAAAGTAACTAGGGTCGTTGAACATATTGTTTGACGCACCAGAATCAAGCAACAGGGAACGGCAATCAATGTGGTGGAAGTTCGCCATGGCAAAGGTGTAGGCTAAGTTTGCGGAGGCCTTGGGATTGGAGTTGGATTGCAATGTGGAAGGATTTTGGGGAACTGAATTGTTATTAGGAATGAGATGAGGATACAGCGCGAAGCATTTTTTCTTCGGGTGAAAGGCTTGAGGGTTATGCCAGTTGGGTTTGCATTGCAAGGGTTCCTGATTGGTGAGTAAGGCAGAGGCGTATGTGCCGGCAGCTATCTCGTTTTTGATTTGATTTAGGTTTCAAAGGACCATGTCTCCATTGATCTTAGTTTCTCCGAGTGAGTGGGTTATTGTAGTCTTCAAGTGTTCAAGCTGAGGAGGGAACTTATACAGTATTAGATAGGCCACAATGTCTTCGTCCATCTTTATTCCGATTTCCAAAATTTGAAGCAAGCAAGATTTCACATTGGTAATGAATTTTTCTACGTTTTTTGGGTCGAATGAGAGATTTAGGAAGTTAAAGAATATTTGGGATCGGTTAGCGGTTTGAGATGATGCGTAAAATTTGTTGATTGATCTCCATAGGGTGATGCCATCCAACGCGTCGTTTTCCTTGACGCAGTTAATATAGGTTTGATTGTTGAGCTTTGCCAAAATATAACCAGCAATCTTGAGATTAATTTTGGAAGGACAATCCTTGGCCTCACCTTCCTTCAGCCAATGAACTATTCCTTTGAGAGAAAAGATGGTCGTCAATTTTGATCGCCACAATGAAAAGTTTGATTCGTTGAGGTTAGGGATGGAGTCGGTTAGAGTTTTGAGAAGAGAGGAATTGACGTCCGTTGGTCCAGTTGAATCCATATTGCCGGTAGCTTGAGGTAGTTTGTTTCTTTGTTTTGGCTTTTAACCGTGAAAACTTGATAACTGGATTTCAAAATAAGACCAACGGAGTCTTGAAAGAATAATGAATGACAATGGATGAGATTTGAGGAACAGCATAAAAATTGATATGGATAATGAGATGAGATTGTTTAGCATACCATGGAGAATCAAAGGAGAACTGATTGATGATTGGAGACAAGGAATTGGCGAAAGGAATCAATGATAACAGATGGATTGAAAGACAGGAGATATAAAGCTGGAAAAGATGTTAGGACTTCTCGACGGTAAATGATGAATTGATGAATTTATGATGAGCCTCACAGCTGAACAGGAGATCGGAGTTGAGATGCCGGAGATCGTTTAGATGTATAACCGGTAACCAGTGTTGAGGATTGAGGGATTGAGGTTGACAAAGGGAGATGAGACAATGGGAGATGATTGGGATTGAAGAGATTGAGAACGATGATGGAAGAGATTGGAGGAGTGAGTGTGGGGAGCGTATGGAATAGAGATGAAGGTTGAGGACGAATTATTAGAAAGAATGTAGAGGGTTTAGTCGGAAGAAGAGAGTGAGACGAAGGAGATGTGGAGAGAGAATGAGACAAAGGAGATGTGGAGAGATGAAGAAGTAATGTGGGTTGGATTCAGACAATCAGAGTCTGTTGAGAACATGAATAAGACAGGTAAGGAGAAAGGAGAGAGAGACGGATTGGTTGAGTTTAGAGTGTTGACACCGGGGCGTGCCAATTTATTTTTTAAAGTCCGGCTGTCAACTCAACAAAATTGAATATTCTTATTTTTGTTACTTTTGCAGCTTGCTCTGCAATAGTAGCAAGCTGACGGAATGATTCATTAACCAAATCCTTCTTTTCCACAGCTTTTTTTCATTGCACTAATGTAGTCCATGAATGCGGCAATGTTAAAAGGAGGGCTTTCCACTGGTCCCATAATGCAAAAAAAATGCAATGCTACTTCAGTACTCAATCCAACTTTCAATTGAACAACTACCAAGTTTGATCACTTTCAAGTTGAGAAAGATCAATTTTGTAGGATTTTTTATTCTCAGTTTCCTATAGTGTCACTTTAATTTCACTTGATTTCAATTTAATTTCACTTTAGTGTCACTTTATGATTGCTAGATGTGGAAGAACAGTCCCACATAGTAAGTTTTGATCCCAAATTTGGGTTTATGGAACCCAAATGTGGTCCAGGGGGAACCAAAAAGTTTGGCACAAACCCCAGGGGGCATGTACCCCTGAAAACGGCTCAAAACTGCTGTTTATGGGGGCACATGGCTCAAATACTCTGTGTATGGGGTGTATATGGACCCCCGGGGGTTGAATGTGTTTGAGACAACCCTTTGGGCGCTTCTAGACGTGTGTTTTTTCCTGCACGCGCATCTTGAATACATGTATGGGCCCCGCCCGTCCATTGGGCCATCTAGGGCCCTACACAATTCCCACACGACTGGGAGTTGTGAATTTAGCATCACCCTTTTTTTCAAGTTTTATTTATTTATGGGTGATGTTAAATTCACAACTACTAGTCGTGTAGGGCCTTACACAGCCCAATGGACGCGTGGGGGCCCATGAATGCGTCCAAGACGCGCGTTTGGGCAAAAACACGCATCTAGAAGCGCTCAAGGGGTCGTCTCAAACACATGCAATCCCCAGGGGGGGGTATACACCCCTTAAACGGCGGTTTTGAGCTGTGTTTGTGGGTACGCAACCCCTTAAGTTTTTATTTTTTTTTGTTTTTATTTATTTATTTTTACTTATTTTTATATTATTTCTTATTTTTTTTTTAACCAAAAAATCAACCTTTTTTTATCTTTTGGTTGATTTCTGTTTTTTTTTTATTTTGTTTTATTTTATACCCTTTATTTTTTTTTATATATTTTTTTTTGCCCACCAGACTTGTAGCCATTATTGAAACAAGAGGGAGGTACTCCGCTACGCGCATCTTGGATGCATGTATGGGCCCCTGCCCGTCCATTGGGCCGTGTAGAGCCCTACACAACTCCCACACAACAGGGAGTTGTGAATTTAACATCACCCTTTTTTTCAATTTTTATTTATTTATGGGTGATGTTAAATTCACAACTCCTGCTTGTGTAGGGCCCTACACAGCCCAATGGACGCGTGGGGGCCCATAAACGCGTCCAAGATGCGCGTGTGGGCAAAAACACGCGTCTAGAAGCGCCCAAGGAGTCGTCTCAAACACATGAAACCCCCAGGGGGCCGTATACACCACGTACACGGTGTATTTGAGCTGTGTACCCCCGTACACAGCCCATGCAGTTTTCATTGTTTTTATTTTTATTTTTTTTTTCTTAATTATTTTTTTTTTTAACCAAAAAATCAACCTTTTTTGATCTTTTGGTTGATTTCTGTTTTTTTTTTTTTTTTAGTTTATTTTGGTTTATTTTATACCCTTGGTTATATATATATATATATATATGCCCGCCAGACTTGTAGCCGTTGTGGAAAGAAGAGGGAGATACTCCCCTAAGTTGTCCTCAAGTTTGGAAGTTATTGGTCCAAGTGTCTGTAAGGAGGTTGAGTGCTGATGGGTTTTGCAAAAAAGGAGATACTTATAAGAAAAAGATGAATGAATAAAATTATTTTGTATATTCCTGCCCTTCAATCCTTCCCTGATCCTTTGATGATCCAATGTGATGAGATGAGATTAGATGCCCCCCCCCTCCTACAACCCAGAGTTGAGAGTGAGGTTTTGAGTACTCCCTCTCAAACCTAACCTAAGTACAAGCACAACTGAAAGCCTAAAAAAAATTAAGAAAGAAGCCCTAGAACCCAGAACCCTAGCCCAACCTTAACCCATACCACCCAATCCCTCCAAACCCTTCCGCCATTACGTACGTCCAGTTTTTCCTTCTCGTGGTGCGGCCCTCTGCTGCGTCCTACTTGGAGCCCCCTGTTTTTATCCGTACACGCGCATCTGCAGATCCTTTAATTGGAAGATTGGTCCGCACCTATGCTTGCATGGACCTCCCTGGCACAAATGACCCTGCAATTGCCCCACTCCTGCTTTCCAAACTAGCCGCCTGCAAACTTGGTTGGGTTGGCTCCTCCATAACTTGTTCTTGTTGAATCTATGGTTATTGTCTCCTTCCACTCACCCTTTTCCTGTTGAACTTTTGTCCTGCTGTTGTTTCCACATTTCCATTTGTTCTCTTTTCATTTCTTTGTGACTGCCTGTGTCCAAGGATGAGTGTCATTACTCCAGATCTGGAGTGGCCAGCTCTATACTCAACTCTTGGCCTCTCAATCTTCAGTCCATCAAGGAACCATCCTCAAACATCAACCATCACAACAACCAACCCATCAAGACCACCTGCAGACAGCTCAAACTAATTCGTCCAAGGCGCTCCTCTGGTCTCTCTTGGTCAACCTTGTCATGCTGGTGGTTTCCAACTTGTCTCCATTAGACTTCCATTGGTATTGTTTTCTTTTTGATTCCTGGTTCTAAGATGTTGTGTCTCATTCTGTTTCTTGATCTCTTTCTCATTGCAATGCAGTCTGGTCTTGGTTTCCCAACCAATCCTTTCTTTCTCACGGTTCAAAGCCAAAAAGAAGCAATGGCCGCAACCGGACCTTCATCAATGCCAGGACCAGGGGGAGACCCCACAAACTTCAAATCTCAAGCTCTGAAGGTACTCATTGAATCCGCACCACTGCTAAATGAAGAAAACTACAGCATGTGGCGGAAGAAAATGGAGAAGCTATTTAAACTCAGGGTTATTTTCCACAAAATGAGCTCATCGGACGAATTGCTGGTACTAGACAAGGAGACAAACCAAGAAATGGTAGCATACCTAATTGCCAAGCTCAATACCAATACCTTTAACAACATCATTGACAACCGCAATGAAGACAACGCCAAACCTATCTGGCTAGCGACGCAATCACATTTTGCCTCCTCTCAATCAGCAAACAGGACTCGCGTCTTCAACAGTTTTCTTCACCTCACCATGACGCCAAACATTGAAGTGTTTGTGACAACCATCAAAACCTT
The DNA here is from genome assembly GCA_025617555.3 of Puccinia polysora. NCBI lineage: Eukaryota > Fungi > Basidiomycota > Pucciniomycetes > Pucciniales > Pucciniaceae > Puccinia > Puccinia polysora. Next base: position 2,736,053 of record JAOOQA010000019.1, on the reverse strand, counting down.
CCTGAAGAAGCTCACAGAAGTTGGTATTGAGCTTCCTTCCGATATCATTGCCTTTTTATTTCTGTTCAAATTCCCCTCCTTGATGCAGAAAATGAAGGCTCAAATCATGCACTTGACTGCGGAAATGAAAATAGAACCCATCCTAGATCACCTTACCCAGCTCAAAAACAAAGTCAGCGCACAAGAAACACCAAACAAACCAGTCAATGTAGTGTTGTACAATGGACCCAGATGTGAAAACGGCAAGCACAACCCCACCGTGACCTCTCACCCAGCCAAGAGCTGTTGGATCAAATTTCTGGAACTTAGACCCCCCAAAACTCACTATAGAGGAAGCAAAGGCAAAAAGAAAGGCGTCGATGAAGCCCACTATCACAACTTCTCTTTCTTCTGCGGACTAAATTCTTCCTTTCAAGAGAAGTCAACTCCAAGGTGCTTCATACTAGATTTTGGATGCTCCATCCATATGATAACCAAGAAGAACCACTTTCAATCCTTCTCAAACACCAATGGAGAAGGAAGGATACAAACAGGAAAGAAAAACGCCAAGATTGAGATCAGGGGTATTGGTAACGCCATAATTCCCTTTGAGCACTGCAACGTTGATCTTAGCGATGCCACGTGGGTCCCCAATTCAACTGTCAACCTTATATCCCTTGGAGATCTGGTGGAAAAGGGAGCAATATTGACTGTCAATTCAAATTGCTCGCCCTGTACTTTTGCCATACATGTAGGTGACCAGGAAATCATCTCCGGCAAAATACTCAATAACCTCTTTGTCATAAACATGACTGAGGAATACAACGCCGGTTTCTACTCCAGTAATAAGCTGTCCAAAATACACAGAATCCTTTGGCATGCCAGTCTCGGTCAAATGGAAAAATACCTAAATAAGTCAATTCCTTCCCATGAGAAAAAGGATATTGATTTTCTCAATTGCAACAAGGCAAAAATCACCAAATCGCCCTTTTCCCAAGTCCAGCAACCTGCCTCAAAAACCTTAGACAGAATCCATGTGGACTTAATGGGTCCCCTCAATCCAACAGCCAAAGGCGGGTACAGATTCATACTCAACCTCATCCATTCTTACTCCGGATAAATTGTGTGTTTTCCACTCAAGACCAAAGACAAAGCTGCTAGCACTCTCATCTTTGTATTGGAAAACAAACATAGGAAGCACCAAAGATATCCCTTGGAAGTCTGTTCAGACAGTGGAGGTGAGTTCCTTAACCACGAATTGACTGCATATCTAAAAGAACAACATATCAATAAAATTGTTTTGGAACCTTACCACTCCAAAAATAATGGGCAAGTAGAAAGAGCCAATTGAACTGTGATGGAATCAACTCGGGAATTACTCTCAGAAGGTCAAATACCAAAATCGTACTGGCACAAGATTGTTCGCAGCTGCTGTGTATTACTCAATCAAATCACTAAGGAAAAAGGGAGCAAAGCCCCTTGGGAGTTAATGCACAGCAAAGAACTTCCAATAAACTATCTGAAGCCCATTGGCAGCAACCTGGTCTATCAACTCAAAAATGTCCAAATCAAATCCAAACTGCACGAAAAAGGGGAGTTTGGTTTACTCATAGGCTTCAACCCCGCACTCCTCTCATACAAGGTGCTCACTCCTTCCGGCAAGGTCCTCAACACCAAAAACGTGATCTTCCCCAAAGACGCAGACGCAGATGCAAATGTCCAGAGAAAAATGACTGATCCTGACCCGCCGTCCAAAAATGGTATCCACACAACTTCTATTGCACCTACCATTCCAACCAATGAAAAATTGCAGAATTCTGCTATGGACAACCCTATAGTCAAGTCAATAAAGGAAGAAGATGTTACCAATTGTTCCAGTGACTCAGACAAAGACGCAGAAGTGACCACAAGTCTCAGGCCAAACTTAAGGAACAGAGATACCCTCAATAAACCCAATCAATAGGGCTACCACGCGGAGAACCTGCCCAAGAAAATAGAAGAAGCCCTGAGAATCCCCGTGTGGAAGGAATCCGCCATGAAAGAATTTAAGAGTATTGAAGACCAACAGGTCTGGGAGGAAGTTGATGAGGAGCTAGTAACAAACCCTCTGAAGACCGTAGCGGTGTTCAAAATAAAGAACAACACTCACGCCAAACCGCCAACCTACAAGACTCGTCTATGCGTTCAAGGATTCAACCAGAAATACGGCCTGGACTACTTTGAAACATACGCCCCTACCAGAAGAGTTGCCTCCCTGAAAGCTCTTCTCACCTTTGCTGTTTACAAGAGACTTGATCTCCTTCAACTTGATGTCAAGGGAGCTTTCCTACACGCCTACCTTGACAAAGACGTTTTCATTGTGAATCCTCCCGGGTCAGGCAGAAGCGTGAAATATTTGAAGCTAAGAAAATCTCTATATGGCCTGAAGCAGGCGCCACAAAACTGGTACAGAACTCTAACAACCTGGATCAAAGATCAAGGGTACACTAAGTCTGCTTGCAACCCATGTCTCTTCCTCAATAAAGACAATTCCTCTGCTCTATTTTTTCACGTAGAAGACTTAATAGTTGCTGGAAACACAAAAGATTTCAAAAAGAAGTTCCTTGATTGCTTCAAAAACTCCTCAGTACATCCACCCAATACACTCTTAGGAATGAAGGTGACCCGAGACAAGAGCCTCATACATCTTAGTCTTCCTCTCCACATTGAAAAGGGCCTAAATGCCATGGACTTAACCAACTGCAAACCAGTCTCCACTCCCAGGACCGTGGGACTCCATCTCTCTCCAGCGTCGTCTGAAGATCACCAGAAGTTTCTGGACCTTGGCATGAATTATTGATCCCCCATTGGCCAACTTAATTTCATTGCAGGACTGGCCAGACCGGACATCAGCTATGCTGTATCCAGCCTAGCCAGGTTCTCCAAGAAGCCAGGATACTCACATTGGATGGAAGTCATTCATGTGTGGCAATACCTGTCAGCCACCAAGGATATCTCTCTGACTCTTGGTCCCCGCTCAATTTCCAACAGACTCATCTGCTATAGCAACGCTACCTGGGGGGACAATCCCAACAATAGGGTCTCCCAGAGCGGTTTTATCTGCTCTTTCAAAGGCATCCCCTTAAACTGGACAAGCCATTGACAGCAAAACATCACCCATTCATCCACTGAATCGTAATGTGTTGCGCTTTCCAGTTGCCATTTAGAGGGCAGATGGCTTTGCCAGCTGCTGTCTGATCTGTATTGAGAACCTTTCAGCTGTCCACTTCACCTCATTGACAACAAAGGTCTTGACAATAAGATAAAGAAGTTTGGGACCAATTCCAAGGCAAAACATATTGACATCAAAATGAAGAGTTTGAGGGATGACTACAAAAACAAAATAATTGACGTAATGCTCATACCCTCTCAGTCCATGGCTGCCAACGCCTTAACCAAGGCAGCCAACAAAATTTCAAATCAAATACTGGTAAATTCCTTCCACTCCCCTTTTCACTAACCTCTGAGTTGAGAGGGGGTGTTGAATCTATGGTTATTGTCTCCTTCCACTCAACCTTGTCCTGTTGAACTTTTGTCCTGCCGTTGTTTCCACATTTCCATTTGTTCTCTTTTCATTTCTTTGTGACTGCCTGCGTCCAAGGCTGAGTGTCATTACTCCAGATCTGGAGTGGCCAGCTCTATACTCAACTCTTGGCCTCTTGATCTTCAGTCCATCAAGGCACCATCCTCAAACATCAACCATCACGACAACCAACCAATCAAGACCACCTGCAGCCAGCTCAAACTAATTTGTCCAAGGAGCTCCTCTGGTCTCTCTTGCTCAACCTTGTTGCGCTGGTGGTTTCCAACTTGTCTCCATTAGACTTCCATTGGTATTGTTTTCTTTTTGATTCCTTGTTCTAAGCTGTTGTGTCTCATTCCGTTTCTTGATCTCTTCCTCATTGAAATGCAGTCTGGTCTTGGTTTCCCAACCAATCCTTTCTTTCTCAGGTCTGCTCCATCCAAGTGGGTCACAAGCCCAACCTGCCTGGAGTGGGCCCGACCGCACCAAATGCTGAGCCTGACCTGCCCAACTGCTGAGCGCGCAGCCCGCAAAGCAGTTCCTAATCCAAGGTTATAAATACAACACCACACCGTGTGGCATGGCTCAAATGTATTTGTGCGGTGTGGAGAGTCATTTGGGATTGGGTAAAAAGTAGCAAATAGATTGCTGGCAGTCACTTTAGGGGGAATTTAGTACTACAACTACTGATAAGATAGATGAATACTAACGGTGTTTTTGAATTTCCTGCGCCTCTAAGTACTATAGTAGTCTCAAAAAAACAAAATAAAATAGATTGGTGGCTGATTTTCAGATAGAGTTGCTACTATAGTAGTCTCTATCAGACCTAAGATCAATGTATTCAAGCTTGATGAGGAAGAAATGGTGGAACCAATTGGTGACTTGGAGAATAGAAGCTGAGTAAGGGAAGAATCCTTTATCCATTCTTAATCCTTTATGTATTTTATCTTGTTTTATTGGATACTGATAAATACTCCTTTGATATTACAGGTGATGATTTATAGAGTTGAAAATGGTTGAGCCTATACTTGATAACTTATGGTGATGGTTGGAGATGACTATGTTGATGGATGAGGTAGGTGATGATGGATGATGATGATGATGGATGATGATTTTTTTGGATGATGATGATGGTTGAGGTAGGTGATGATGGATGATGATGGGTGATGATGAATGAATAATGTTCATGATGGATGATGATGATTATGGATGGCAATGATGATGGATGGTGATGATGATGAATGATGATGGATGATGATGATGATGATGGATGATGATTGTTGATGATTCTTTTGGATGATGATGATGGTTGAGGTAGGTGATGATGGATGATGATGGGTGATGATGAATGAATAATGTTGATGATGGATGATGATGATGCTGGATGGTGATGATGATGGATGGTGATGATGATGAATGATGATGGATGATGATGATGATTGGTGGTGTTAATGATGATGATTTTCAAGGTATGTGGTAATGGTTTGGATATCTTTTACAAGGTTTTAATATTTTTTATAAGGGTTTAATACCTTTTATAAGGGTCTAATATTTTGTATAAGTGGTTAATATTTTTATAAGGGTTTAATACCCTTTATAAGGGTGGCCACCCCAGGCTGGGTGCCTGGGGGGATGTGGGGGAAATGGCTGGAGAGAGGTCCTTTATTTATAGACATCAGGGGGGGATCCCACCTGGTGGCTGACTTGTGGTTGTGGGTGGTTTGTCTGGTTGGGCAGGCAGTACCCTGCATATATTGCTTCTGTATAATGTCCTGTAAGATTCTGTACAGACTCTGCATGCAGTGTCTTCCGTATGTTGCTGTGTACCCAGGTGTGGTGATTTGTTTGGTGCTGTATAAATTGCTTCTGTACTGAATTATCCTGCTTGGATATATTGCTTTTTATCCAAATGAGGTGATTTGTTTGGTTCTTTATTAATTCCTTCTGTACTGCATGTGCCTGCTTGCATATTTTGCTGTGTACAGATGAGGTGATTTGTTTGGTTCTGCATGCAGTGTCTTGCATATATTAATTCTGTATAGGCTGGTGAGGGTTTTGGGTGGTGTATGGGTTTAATGTATGTGTTATGTACTTGAAGTCTTACAGAGTATGTCCATATATGTCTTTCACTGAGCTGTGCCACCTGATTGGGCTGTATCTTCTGATCCATGAGAGATAGAGGGGTCGTTTGGCTGGGTGAATACAGGTTATTTTTGGTTTAGAATCCATTTTTGAGTTTAATTTGAGGATTGGATCTTTTCTTATATTAGAAAAGTGAGTCTGATGGCTATAGGTGATGTTTTGGTTTACCACAGTGGCCACCACATGGTGGTCTGGTGCCATGTGGAGTACAGCCCAACCACACTAAAATTGTGTGGGATCTGCACAGCTCAGGTGTAGCCATGTAGCCATTCCACAAGGCTCATTTGAGCTGTGAATTTAACATCAACCTTTATTTATTTATTTATTTATTTATTTTTTGTTTTTTTATTCTATTTATTCTTTTGAATCCATATACAGAAAACCTGTGATCCAATTTTGATTTTGTTTTTTTAAAAAAAAGCTTGGTTTTTGGTTTCAAATCAAAAAATTCATTGCTATGCAAACAACAGATAGAAAATGAAATAAATTCTCCTTTTTTTATTTTTTTTATTTATTTATTTTATAAAAAGGAAAGAATCAACAACACTACAAAAAAAGGGGGGGTTGAAGAGAAACAAAAACCAAATCAGTGGGACAAAGTTCTCTTCTCCTGTACAATTAGGCTTTGAAATGGAACCCACTTTATTTTTTTCAGATTGGAAAGCAATTTAATGTTTTCCATGATTGCAATGGGCAATCCAATATTAAGGGTGGTTTCAATTTGCTACATCCCCTTGGATACTGACCCAGATGAAAATGGCCTTCCTTCCAAGATAATTTTCTAACATTTTCCAGTAAATTTGGCCTCCTGGTTGACAATTGACAAATCTCAAGGTCATAAAATTTCAAATTTTTTGTCTTCATCTTCAAGATCCAGTTCATGGTCATTTATATTTAGAATACAGGCAGATCCAGCCACTCAGAAAGGTTGGTGCTCACACAGAGAACTGACTACCACATTTTATTTGAAACTGATAATATTTTTTACAATAAGGTTTTAAATTCTATAAATCCAAGAAACTAATGCGGTTTACATTTTTTATTTTGTTTCACTTACTACTTTATTAATAATTCTGATTTAATTGAGACAAGGCCAAATTCATGCTATATAATTTACTTAAATGTCACTTTTTTTTGACAAAGGAATCATTTCAACATTTTTCTTTTGTTGCTAAATCACACCAAAAGATGTCATTGACTTTATTTATAGTATTTTTTTACTATAATGAAACCTTCTGGCATACTTTCCCAACAAAAGAAGGAATTTAAACCTTGAAATGTGGTTCAATACAAATAGGGGTGATTTTAGACATTTAAGGTTTTCAAAACCTTTTAAGGTTTACAGGAATTTCAGGGGTGGGAGAATATGGCTTTGAACATGTTTTGGCCTTCCAGGCCTGTAAGCATCAATTGAGCCCTTTGGGGGCTAAATTAAATTCTCCCAACTCCCTGTGGTGTCTGTCTGGGGTAGAATTGTTTTGCATATTTAATGATGGACATCACTTAGTCAATGTGACATTTAAAAATACAATAAATGTCATTTTTTTCCCAATGAATTCAAATCTGAGCTCAGATTTGAAAAAAAAAGAAGTATGATGAAAATAAGATAAATGATAAGAATTCATCTTCTTTGCATAAAATGGAATTTTTTGTGTGGAATTTAAATAACTTTGTACCAAACATAAAAAACCAATTAAAAATGCTACACATACCTATTTGATGCTTTGAATTCAAATTTCTTTGAAAGACTTCAACAAAAAATATCATCAGGTACTCCAAAAATTACAAAAAAAATCAAAAAATGAATTGCTTTGAAGAAAATCCAATATTTCTGATGGAATTTAAAAAAAATTGGTAGAAAACATAAGAAAAATGGAAAAGTGCTAAAAATAAATATTTTATGAGGATAATTAAATATTATTAAAATATTCCAACCAAATACTCATCAATTGCAAAAACAAAAACATTAAATATGAAAAATTGATTTCTTTGAATAAGAATTGATATCTCCAGTTGGATGCAAATATCCTATATCAAAAATAAAAAGAAATATAAAAATGGTACATACACCTTTTTTATGAGGAAGATCCAAATTATTTTCAAAATTTAAACAAAGAATTCATTGATTGACATGATAATAATGATAAAATGAAGAATTGATATATTTGAGTAAAAACTGATATTTAACAAGCAATGTAAATTTCTTTTAAAGAAAAGTAAAAAAAATAATAATAAATGTAATACAAATATAGTGCATGATAGAAATTGAAATTTCATTCAAAATTACAAAATAAACTGAAGGAAATTCAGATGATGAGCTTGAGGACTAAACCAACACACTATATTTCAGGGTTAGAGTCAGGATTCAAAAGAGGAAAACATAGCTAAGAAGAATGATCAAAAAGAAGAAAAGGATACCAACAGCACAACCAGACATAATAGAGATTTAAGTTAATCAGGACAAGAAGGACATGTTGAGTATAGGTGGATAGACTATAAGAAGCAGGTCTGTGGAAGCGTCATCAGATCCTTGAGATTGATGAGTGATAGATGTCGAGTTGTCTTACTAGGCAGAGATCACAATATAGGTTGAGGTAAGATTGATGAGAGACAATTCGAGGAGATTCGTTGAAGAGAAGGATGTAGACGTGAAGAGATTTGACGAGGAGAAAGATGTAGGCAGGAGAAGATTTGACGAGGAGAAGTAACAGCGTATGAGCGGGTGATTGGGGAAGAACAGAAAAGATAAAAATCAGAAGCAGACAAAAGAAAAAAAAGAAAACCAAGAAACAGACCAAAGAGACACAGCAGAAGAGATAGATAGGAAAGAAAAGAAATAGAAACCATCCCCGGAGCCCCCCGGGGGTCTCCTCACAGTGCGGGAGCAATTGAGATGATGTGTGAGTCTATTAAGATCTCAACATAAACCTCATCAATTGTAAGAATTATCAAAGAAATATAAAAACTTTATTTCTTTAAATAGATATTGGAATCTAAATATTATTGTTTCAAAAATAAAAAAACATAGTAAAACTGTGAATAAACATGTTCAATCTGAATAATATGAATATTCCAAAATGTTTCAAAAAAAAACATGAAGTACAAAAATAATGCAGGAAAGATCAAAAATACATTTCTTTGAATATGATTCAATAGGGCATATCAAAGTTAAGCAAACCCACCATTTTTCAACAACAGTTTTTAACCCAAATCTGCCATTTGAAAACCACCATTAAAAATCAAAAAACACACTTATTTCAGATCAGAAATGCCAAATTTAACATGAAATAAGTGGTTTTTGTCAATTAAAGTATATAAAGGCTTTCACTGGCTCAACCATGTGTCATTCCACATCATCACCCCTGGTTTCAACCTCCAACCTCATCCAAAAAATTCTACCTCCAACTTCATCAGAAAAAATTGATTTTCATTGCTCTCATCACTTCATCACTCTCATCTCTTTCTATCCTCTTTTCTTCATTTCTCTCATCCCCTCATTGCTTCATTTCTCTCATCCCCTTATCACTTCATCACTCTCACCTTGCTCCATCAGTCTCATCACTTTATCACTTTCATCACATGTATGCTCTCATTGCTTCATTGCCTCATCCCTTCATCACTTCATCCCTCCTTTCATCACATCCTAACTCACATTGCTTCATTGCTTCATCATTTAATCACTTCATCCCTTTTTCCCTGCTTTCATCACATTGCTTCATCACTTTTTTGATTCATCCCTTCATCCCTCTTAATCTTTTTAAATGGCCCTTCAGCAAACCTCCCCCCACAAGTCCACTCAACAATTCAATCAACCAAAGCAAACATCTCCCAGGAACTCAACATCCAACAATCCTCCCCCCATCAGCTTCCAAAGTCTCAAGTCATCTCAAGAGAGCTTATCACATCATCCTGATGAACTAAAGAATAAAACAAAGGTAGGATGGCTCTTTCATCCAAACAGATGAGGAAGAGATTCAAGAACTATCAATAAAAAAATTGCCCCTTTAGCCAATGCCAACAAGCCCCATTCTGTCCCTGTCACTTTATTTTTTCCAAATCATCTCCTCCAATCCACATAATAAATTTGGGGTAAGGATCAAGAAGGGATTCAATTTATCAGAATACATTTTGAGGGTTTCAAGCCCTATTCTTTCCACATCTCTGTATGTTTTTCAAATCATCTCCCCCCATCTTGTTCCCTCCAAACCCTATACTTTGATTGGGGTGAGGATCAATGAGGAATTCAATTTTTTTCATAAAATTTTGAGGGCAGTGGCAGATTTATAAGGCAAAATTTAGTTTCACACTATGGGATTTGAACCCATGGCCTCAACATTGGTGAGTGATGCTTTAACCACTAAGCTAAGTAAGCCATTTCCCAATGGGCCAATGTACCTGTCCCAAAAAGTGTACCTTGGATGGTCATATCATCCATTGGGACTCATCCACAGGAAATCAAATCTGTCCATCAATGGCTGCAACCCCAAATTTATTGATTCCTTGATCAATTTCCGGTGGCAGAAGAGGAGGAGGAGGCAGTGATCAATTGATCAATCAATTGCCGGCGGCAGCAGAGGAGGAGGAGGCCCTGATCAATTGATTAATTTATTTCCGGCAGCAGCAGAGGAGGAGGAGGCCGCAATCAATCAATTGCCAGCAGAGGCAGAGGAGGAGGAGGCTGCAATTGATTGATTGCGGGTGGCATCAGAGGAGGAGGAGGCCATGATTGATTGTGGGCGGCAGCAGAGGAGGAGGAGGAGGAGGAGGAAGCCTCTGCCTGAAATCAATTGATTGCTTGATTGATTGCCGGTGGCAGAAGAGGAGCAGGAGGCCACAATCAATGAATTTCTCTATCAATTGTGGGCGGTTGCAGAGGAGGAGCTGGAGGAGGCCACAATCAATCAATCAATTGATTGCCGGCAGTGGCAGAGGAGGAGGAGGAGGAGGAGGCCATGGGCAATCAATCAATCAATTTCTGGAGGGGGCAGAGGAGGAGGAGGAGGCCACTGCCCATGATTGATTGATCAATTGCCAGCGGCAGCATAGGTGGAGCAGGAGGAGGCCCCCGGCAATCAATCAATCAATTGCCGGCGGGGGCAGGGGGGGAGGAGGAGGAGGGGGGGCTTACCTGGCATATTGAGCAAGGAGGTGTGGGGGGAACAAGATGTTGAATGATAAAATGATCAGCAACCAATGAGTGGCAGGAAGAGGAGGAGGATGAGTAGGAGGGGGGATTACCAGGGGTGCCTACCAAAGAAGGAGGGGGGGTGGGGGAGTGAAGAGTAAAAGGATAATTTCTTTATGACAAAAACTAAGGGCAGCCATGAAAGTATGAGTCACAAAAAAAGGCTCAAAAAAGGAATTCAGAAATAAAAGAAAAAACTTTGAGTCTCTTCAAATCTTCATAATCACCACCAAGACAGGATCTTGAAATAGATAATAGACCCAGATAGGTTTAAATAACTAGGAAATGGTTTAAACTAGATTGCCAGAAGAGTATCTTGAAGAATAGTATGGGACCGTGTTCCCCTTGGGATGTGCATCAAAAGAATTCAAGGTAAGTGAATAAAATCAAAGGAAAGATAAGGAAAGACACAATAGATGACCAAAGAAAAAGGAGGGAAAATAGTGGTCAAGCAGTTAATCATACCAAACTAGATATGGTTCAAACTTGAGGTATTGAGCGGAGAGAGAGAGGTTGCGGTGCAAGGTTGGTCAGTTGTTCTTGAGGTATTGAGATGGGAGAGAGGTTGCAATAGGAGGTTGGTCAGTCGGGGGGGGTTAAAGAGAGAGCAGGTGAGTTTGGAGGAAGAAGAGAATGGAGTTGTCGGAGAGAGGTTGAGATCAGGAGGTGGGAAGAGGGTCTTGATTCAGCTGCTTGTCGCAGGAGACCAACAGAGAAAGGTTTGGATGAGGGGAGCAAGGGATTTTGTGACAGGTGGATGTGAGGTGACAGGCTATGGGAAGCCCTGCCACCATCACAGTACACCAACAAAGAGAAACTCAACACCCCCTGGAGTTTGGTGGGATTAACTGAAACAGGCCTTCAGGAGTAGATCCAGGGATTTCCAATCACTTGCTTTGGACAAACAATCCGCAGTCATGTTGGTTGAGGGAATAAGGATAACCTTGATCTCCTGTGTTTTCAGGATTTCATTGAGGACTTTTGCTTTGATGTCAAGATGTTTTGTCTTGGAGTGAGATCCAAAAATTTTTAATTTGTTGAGAAGGCTGGAATTTTCTATATTAAATATGGAGGCATTGAGTTCACAGTTCCACAGTTTGCCAATGAGATGCCTCATCCAGAGGTTTTCTTGGTATGCATCAGCAAGAGCATTCATTTTGGACTTGGTTGAGGAAAGGGCAATGTTGCATTGTTGACCGCTATTCCAGGACAGAGGGCATGACTTCCAGAGACACAAGTACCCGGTCTGAGATCTTCTAGAATTGTGGTTGTCTCCCCAAGTGGCGTTGGAGTAGTAGGTGATTTCTCAATGATCATCTTTGGAGGGTGATAGGTTTAGGTTGAGGTGTGAGGTACCATTTAGGTACTTGAGGCAGTGGAGGACCTCTTTCCATTTTTGGATACCGGGATTGTTGTTGAATTGAGAGAGAATAGACACGGCGGGGGCCAAGTCTGGTTGCATTTTGGCAGGCCAGAAAGTTGAGTATGCCATTAAAGCGCCTATAGTTGATTCCTAGTCTATTGAACTTGTCCATTTCATTGGAGGTAGGACTCATGAGGCAGACACCTGGATTTAAGGGGGTTAGTACGGTTCTTGAGTTATTCAGATTCAGCTCCTTGAGAGTTTTGTCAATAAGTTTCTTTTGTTTGAGCTTGATGGAGACGTCGTTGATATTTATGTCCATCCCAAGAATGGTGTCCGGATGGTGGGCGGAAGGATTGGGAAAGCGATTGAGAAAGTTTTTTTTAAATAGTTCCACATCGCCGACAACAATTAGATCATCAACGTGGAAGAAGACAAAAGTCTGAGACTCTTTGCTCATAAACAAGCACGGATCAGAGTCAGAAGGAGAGAAGTGAATATCTTTGAGCCATTTGGTGAGTGTTTCATACCAATTGATAGGGGATTGTTTAAGGCCATAGAGAGATTTTTCAAGTTTTAGGAATGCGGATTTTCTTGAGGAGTGTCTAGGAGTTTTTATATAAAAATTTTCCTTCAACGGGGTGTGTAGGAAGGCTCCCTTCACGTTGAACTGTCTTATTTTGAGATATTTATCAATACATAGGGTCAGAAGAGCCAAGAGGGAAGAGAATCTTCCAGTGGGGGCATATGTCTCAAAGTAGTCTACACCGTACGTCTCTTGGAAGCCTTGTATGCACATTCTGGCCTTCTTACTTTCAGGTGAACTAGAGGTGGCGGTCTTGGTTTTCAAAACTAGCACGGTGTTCAGGTAGTTGTTGGGAGTGAAGGAAAAGTCCTCCCATACGTCTTGGCTTTTGATGTTGTCAAATTCTTCTCTTATGGCACCAGAGTAGGAGCGATCATCTTGAGAGAGGTACAAATATTTAGTTGGTTTGATGTTGGTGGTTCTTGGTCAAAGGGAGTAAGTGTTGGAATTTGAGATGGACTTGGTTGGCGGAGGTTCATTGACTTGATCTTCATCCTGTTCTTCTAGTTTGTCATTAGTATTACTCAGTGGCAAAGTGTTGGAACAGGAGTGAAAATCAGGATCTATAGATCCTTCCAACTTGTTCAAGGTCTCTTCCTCTGAGTTGATTTCCCCGGTTTTGGGAAGAGCAGGAGGAGGTTCAGTAGGAGACACTTCTCCATAGTTGTTGTAAATTCAGGGTAGTTTGGAGCTATTTTCTTTAGGGTTGTAGTCGAGAAACGTAATGTGTCTTGAATCAATGATTCTGCCGGTTTCCAGAAGGACTCAATAGGATTGTAGTTCCTTGTTGTATCCAATTAGGGTTCTGGGAAGGCCTTTTGGAGCCAGTTTGGATTGTGGCATTCCCGGAGAGGCTAAGACAATCAGATTTATTCCAATAGGCTTAAAAAATTTTAAGGGTAATTCTTTATTTTTGAAAATTTTATAGGGTGAGGGATTGCTCTTGTGTGAAAGAATTTGATTCAGAGCAAGGGTGACGGACTTAATCACTTCATGCCACAGGAGTTTATTGATACCAGAGTCTTCTTGCCTCCTTCTAAGAGACTTGATGATGGTCCGGTTGAATCGTTTGGCAAGGCCGTTTTGCTCGGGTGTATAAGGATTGGAATGTCTTAAACAAATGAGGTTCTTCTCACAGAAATCTTTCATCATCTGGTATGCAAACTCTGTACCTCTATCAGAATGGATGACCTGAGGGAAATAGCCAAATTGCTTGGCTTCCATTCCAATTATATGAATTGAGGTATGCGGTATATTGCTTTTATGTTTTATGGGAATGGCCAAGCAGAATCTCAAGCAGCTGTTGACCACCGTCAGAAAGTATCTGTGTCCTGCCGCGGAGCTGACTATGGGACGAACGGTGTCTAGGTGGATTTCTTGGAAGGGCCTTTTGGATTTTCTGTGGGAGTGTTTGAAGCTTGCTTGAGTGATTTTGCTGGTTGCACACAATTTACACGGTGATTCTGTTTTCACAGGCAGATTCAGTTTGTTGCGCAGTTGGCTGTAGCTCACGTGTCCCAACAATTTGTGAAGGAATTCTGAGTACAATAGCAAAGAATATTTTTCCATTTCAAGAGCGTTTACAACGGGTAAACTGTTTTGGTAGAATCCAAAGTACATGATTTCCTGGTTTTCACTTATTTGAAAGTTGTTCTTGTTAAAGTTAATAGATAGTCCTTCTAACATCAGACATCTGGCCAAGAGTAGATTGGTGGAGAGATCCAGAACAAAGAGGGAATTGTGAAGAGTCAGCTTTCCATTTCTAAGTCTGATCACAGCAGTTCTGATTCCTTCTATCTTCAGCCTTTTGTCTTTTGAGCCAGTTCTTATGTTTCCTATTTCTTCAGTGGTAAGAGAAGTGAAGTACAAAGGGTTGGACAGCATGTGAGCAGAGGAGCTAGTGTCTAAGACAAATGAGATGGAGGAGTAGTCTGAGGCTTGGTGATTGAAACAACTGATGGTAGTTGACATGCCGTTTTGCTTTTTGTGATATTCTTCTCTCAGCTCTGGGTGGAGAGCCCAACAGTTGGCCGGGGAATGGAAAGAGTTGGGGTTGTGTTTGCTGTTCTTGCATCTGGGAATGGGGTTACTGTCTGGAATTCTCCCAGTGGTGACAAGCGCAGACGGAAGAGAGTTGTATTCCTCAATCTTGGGTTTCTGGTTGTTAAGATGTATTCTGACGTGGTCTAGAACTCTCTTGGGGTTAATGGAGTCCCTATTGTGGGTGATTTGGTCTTTAATGTTACTCATGTTTGGAGGAAGTTTGTGGAGGAGCATGTAGGCCAAGATTTCTTGAGGAAGATCTATACCAACTTTGTGCAGTCTCCTTATGGCGATTTTGGCGGCAGTAATAAACCCAAGTCCGTCCTTTGGGTTGAAGGCAAGGTTCTGAAGGTTGTTGAACACTTGCAATCTGTTGGAAGCTTTGGAGGATGCAAAGAAGTTCAAGATGGCTTTCCAGATGCTTTTTGCATCTTTTTTGTTTTCAACAATGATAATATTGGCGTGTACTGAGGCGTCTAGTTTGGAGGTGATGATGGATCAAAGGTAGATATTGTTCATTTTGGACAGGGTTCCATTCTCTGAGATAAATTTGTTTCTGAGGCCTTGAATATCAAGCATGTTTTCTATTCTTTTTCTCCATAATGAGAAGTTGCCGTGGGTCAACAAAGGGATTGATTTGATGGCCGTTTTTAGGATGGTTTGTTGCAATTGATCTGTCATGGTGTGGGGATAAGGTAGGGATGAATTGTTGTCCGGCTTTGACTGTTAATCGTGAAGAGTAAACGGATAATTTCTTTATGAAAAAAACTAAGGGCAGCCATGAAAGTATGAGTCACAAAAAAAGGCTCAAAAAAGGAATTCAGAAATAAAAGAAACAACTTTGAGTCTCTTCAAATCTTCATACTCACCACCAAGACAGGATCTTGAAATAGATAATAGACCCAGACAGGTTTAAATAACTAGGAAATGGTTTGAACTAGATTGCCAGAAGAGTATCTTGAAGAATAGTATGGGACCATGTTCCCCTTGGGATGTGCATCAAAAGAATTCAAGTTAAGTGAATAAAATCAAAGGAAAGATAAGGAAAGACACAATAGATGAACAAAGAAAAAGGAGGGACAATAGTGGTCAAGCAGTTAATCATACCAAACTAGATATGGTTCAACCTTGAGGTATTGAGCGGAGAGAGAGAGGTTGCAGTGCAAGGTTGGTCAGTTGGTCTTGAGGTATTGAGATGGGAGAGAGGTTGTGATAGGAGGTTGGTCAGTTGGTGGGGTTAAAGAGAGAGCAGGTGAGTTTGGAGGAAGAATAGAATGGAGTTGTTGGATAGAGGTTGAGATCAGGAGGTGGGAAGAGGATCTTGATTCAGCTTCTTGTTGCAGGAGACCAACAGAGAAAGGTTTGGATGAGGGGAGCAAGGGATTGTGTGACAGGTGGATGTGAGGTGACAGGCTATGTGAAGCCCTGCCGCCGTACACAGTACACCAACAAAGAGAAACTCAACAGGGGGGCTTACCAGGGGTGCTGACCAAAGGAGGAGGGGAGGTGGTGGGTGAGCAGGAGGAAGGAGTGGACCAGTGTTTAAGAGTTCAGTCAGCTTTTTTGTGTTTTCAACTTGCTTCCAGGAAGTTTGATTGGACAGGTTGAGAAGGATGGTGATGTGATGTGGGTTGATGAGATGATGATAAGATTTGTGTGAAGCAATGGAGATGTGAAGCAATAGAGATGTGAAGCAATAGAGATGTGAAGCAATAGAGATGTGAAGCAATGGAGATGTGAAGCAATGGAGATGTTAAGCAATGGACATGTGAAGCAATGGGTATTAGATGTGTGTGATGCAATGGAGATGGGATTGGTCTGTATTTGCTGAGGTGGAGGTGTGGATGGGTTTTTTGCATGGGATCGATGGTGGATGGATGATGGTGCATAAATGGTGCTTTTATTCTTTGAAATCCGCCATTTTCATGAAACCTGTCATTTTGAAATTATGCCAGATAGGGGGTATGTGTATTTCAGAAACCAGCCATTAAAAATGGGGGCTTTGTTCAAAAAAATGGTGGTTTTGCTAACTTTGATAAGCCCTAATGTTTCTGATGAAATGGAGCTTAATTTGTTCTAAATTCAAAAAATGATTGAAAATTGCTACATATACCTATTTTGAGAGAGGAATCAAAATATTTTTAAAAATTCAAACTAGAGATTTTTTAATTGTGAGAAAAATTAAAAATATTTATTTTTTCTTATTCAAAGAATTAATTTGTTGATATTTATTTCATCTTTTTTTTTTTTGCTTGATGGAGTTTATTTGGAAATTTTCAACAAGATTTGAATCTGGATTATCAAATATTTTTATGTGAAATTTCTGCATGTTTTCTATTTTTTGTGAAATGATACATACATTCTATGAAAAAAAATTGATTTTTATTTATAGAAATAAATTTATTATTTTTTGTTGAATTATTTCAAAACAATTTAATTCAAAGAATCAAAGAGGCATCATTTGTGGTGTTTTTGTATGTTTTTTTTTTTTGGTACAAAGATATTCAAATTTCCCTGTAAATGTTCCATTTTGTGTTACAGTAAATTAATTATTATCATTTTTCTTAAAATTCATAAAATTTTCTTTAAACTCTGAGATCAGATTTGAAATTTTGTGATATTTATTGTATTTTTACATTTCACATTAACTGAAGTGACATCCATCATTGCATTCTCCAAAATATTCTACCCCAGATAGAACCCACAGGGGGTCTGGAGGCCTTAAGTTAGCCCCCAAAGCCTCCATTGATGTTTAAAAGCCTTGGGAGGCCCAACATGTTCTCAAAGGGGTTTTATAGCACCCCAGGAACTCCTGTAAACTGCAAAAAAGGTGTGATAAACCTTAAATGTCTAAAATCACACCTTTTCTGTATTTGCATGACTTTTCAAGGTTTATGCACTTTCCAGGGGTGGGGAACCATACCAGAACGCCTTCTAGTATGATTTGGACCATGATGAATTTTGGACAAATTTTAGCCTATAAATTGCCAAAATGATGCCTTTTTCAAACAGGGAATCATTTCAGTAATGTTTTTGGAATGAATTCAGCCTGGCCCTTTAATCAAAAATTACAAATTATTTTTATTTTTCACATTCTTCCAATCAAACAACATTTCATTCCCAATCCAAATGAAGAATTTCCAACAAATTCCCAGATTTTGGGACAATACTCTAGTGTTTTGATATAAAAGCTTTCAAAAGCTTAATGCAATTCTTTTTAGAATTGCAAAATCCAAAAATATATGAAATCAACAAACTGAGTAAAAAATTGAAAGGGGAAAATCTTTATGATTTTAAGGATATTGAACAATTATTCCACACATGAGATGCAACATGAGGAATCCCTGCTCTATTCATGGAATTTATTATTTGAACCAAGAATCTGAAATTAAATGCAAGATTATCATTAATTTCATTTTTGAATTCAATTTTAACTGCAAAATAAGCAATCATAAAGAGTATAGATGACTAGAAAATTGAATGAATTAAAAATGAAGCACACAAGAGTGAGAATGAGTGAAAGAAAAAAATTTACAGGAGTGAGATCCATTCAATAACTGGAATGTACTGATAAATTAGTTGATAATGCATGGGAAACGCAAATTCAAACTAATTTTTTAAAGGTGACTAGAAATTGATTAAATTTATCCATTATAGATACAAGCCTTTTGATTTACCAGTTTAGAATTCATTTTTTCACAATTTTAGGAAATGCCAGGGGAAAACAATCATTTTAAAATTCAAGATGAATCACCAGCAATTTGAATATTTCCTTTAGGTGATGACTCATGGTTGGAGTTGGAGAATTTCAAATTATTAGAATGAATTTTTTTTTCTTGATTTTGGAATTCAAAATAGTAAGCAGAATTCACTGGGAATTTACAGTACTTTTGATGAAGTTTCATTCTTTTGGTTTAAAGGGAGATACCAGTGTGAAAGATGTCAAATTTTTCTCTGCAAACAAGATACATTCAGGTCTGAAGCATGACATTTTTCTACAAGGTTTCATTTGCAAAATTGGGATTCAGGGTAGCTTCAAAAGCACTGAATCACTTCTTCCTCTCAAGAATGACCCTCAACCTCACCCAGGCATAATCTCTACACATCAGACCCTCCATATTAACTGCCTATATGCATTCTGTTTTGAATTAAATAGCCTCCCTAGATTAACACAATTTATGGTTTTCTCAAATGAGGCCACTTCACTGGTAAATATGGTGAATAAATTTTTTCTTGAAAGCCACCCAAATCTGAAAAAAAACTGCACTTGGGCCACCATCAAGCCGGTGTGGCTCTTATCCAAGTTAACCTTGGAAACTTACCAAGCTCAAGATGTTCAGGTCAATTTTCAGCTTGGCAACAACCAAGTCAAATGGGCATTCCTTCCAAAATCAAAAACTGGTTTAAGGGAAGGAAGAATCATAAACAAATAGATTTAAAATTACAAAAAACCATTGAATTAATTGGTCTTGGAGAAATATCTCCCCATAATTTTGTGAAATCCAGTCCATGCGCAATAAAATGGTTGAAAACAAGAAAAGAAAATAGGAGATTGTTATAGAGTGATTGCCTCCCCAATCTACTGCTTGATTTGATTAGAAAGCTAAAGAAACTTGTGGGCTGTTTTGATTGGATGTAAAACCTGATTGAATTGGAAAAAAATTTGATTGGATTGAAAAATGGAGAGTAGTGGGGGGGGCACATATTGATTAATTTGAATTCCGGTATTTTTTTTCAAACTTTGCCAAATAATTGTAATTGATGGATTTTAGTGTTATACATTATGACAATAGAATCCCAGGTAATCCAGGAACCAAGGCTTCTAATAAATAGGAAGAATCTATCTGCTCCCATTCATTTTGTAATAATCCAATTGCTGTTGAAGAGTTCATGGTACAAAAGAAGTGCCCATTGATTATGGGGAATCTACAAGTGTCACCAGCTTGGCCTTGGGAACAAGGTCCAAGACTGAAGGTTGACCTTGAATCAACCAAAAAAACAAATCATCAATCAAACGGGAAAAAATCAAACAAAACAACAAGATAGTTTATACAAAACTCTGGCCTCAATGGAGGTCAAAAATAGCCTCATTGATAAAAACCACCATATACTCCAGGTCCAACCCATGCCAATGAATAAGATTGACCATTTGATCAATGAGCTTGGGTTTTTTTCAGGAAGCAGCAAGATTAGTAACCTGTTTCCATGAAATTTCCATATCATGGAGCAGGTTACTAATAGCCTGGGTTGAGATGTTTACCTGGAACGAGTCCTTGAGGAACTCTTGAAATTCTGGGAGGGTGGTGGTTGATTGCAGGTTGAGTTTAAAGAAGGATGCTTGTATTCATCTTTTTTCAGAAAACCTTCTGGGTTTTTTTTTGTGGATCCTGGCCCAATTTGGATCCTTATTCTTGATATATTGAATTTGACAACTTCATAATTTGAATTTCTTGATTGCCTTGTTTACCTTCATTCCATCACCTACAACATTCTCACAGATAAGCTTTGAAACCTTGGGTTTGGTGGTTGCATTTAGTTTGTGGTCCCTGCAAGTTAGTCAATTGTTTTGATGCTTGCAGTTTCTGAGTAGGCTTGATGGCTTTCTGGCACACCTTCTGTTAGGAGGTTTCTCTGCTTTAGCTTGCATAACTCTTTGAGGAGTTCCTGGGCCCATTCCTTGTTGGCTTCAAGCTCTGTGAGTTCATTGGGTTCAACCAACCTGTATTCAGAGGTTTCCAAGGTTTCTGACTCAATGTTGACAGAATCAACCCTTATGAAAAAAAAAAAAAATAGCAAGAAATATCATCAAAAACTTTTGAGAGTTGATGAGACTGCAAAAAAAAAAAAAAATATTGTGATGTGGAGAGGGTGCACGCATGTAGAAGGAGAGCAGGGTAAATGGAGGGAGCAAGGTGGGGTGCCAACAGCTTGGCCTCATCCCAGCCAAACTTGGCTGTGTGCCAAGCTCCACCATGGAAGTGGTCATACTGTCTTTCTAGCTTGACTTGGACACAAGTTACAAATGGTGATGAATTCAATGTCCAACCAAGTTTAATGTCGATCTTTTTGCCCATGACCCCTCAAGTACTAAATTTGAGGGTTACTGGACGTACTGATCATGGTCTTGCAGTATAGGTCCCGTAAGTTTACCCCAGGATGATCTGTTTCTCAAACAACACCTGAAACTGCATGGACCTTCGACCAAGTTCCTTGGACACCATCCTTCAGGCTTTCTGGAAAGTCTATGCGTACCCGCGTACACATCGATATCATCTTTGGGTTTAGGCAACAAAGCTGCATGATCAGTTCGTAGGTGGTTCATATGCACATAAATACTAGATGTATTCGACCAGGATAGGACAGCAGAGCAGCAACTGCTCATCAAAGGATCGAACGAAGAAACTAGTTCAGACAAAAACCTTTACGTATGTGCATACATACATAAATATGTACGTGCGCGCTTGATGTGCAAGTGATCAATTTGTACAATTTGTTCATCTTTGATCGTGGTGCGAGGATTAACATCATACCCTGATGTGTGAATCGACATTATGTCAGATGAGAGTCTTGGCAAACTTGTTTTTCTTTTTTCAAAAAGTGTAATCTCGTATTTCGCTTTGCACATAACCTCCCAATCTGAGGTTAAGGTTGAGTGGTGTGTATGGATGTCGATGGATAAATAGATACTTGCATGTGTAACATGTGGTCGAATCGAGATGAACTCGATCGCTAGACCATGTTTCATCTCAGCTCATGATACAGGTATGGCCTCTCTCATCCCGATTGGGTGGTGAACGGACGATAATGGGTACCGAAGTCTGACCAAGACAAGCCCGAATCAGCTGCTAGATTATGAGATAACGATAGCCCCTCCTTCGCCACGCGGCCAGGAGCCCAATCGAGCTAGCTCCATCGTCTGGGAGTTTCAACGACACGAGCGGATTCGATAGATCTCGCCATCGCCTATTCAGCTTGCGCTCGTCAAGGTAAAAGGACGAGAAAGTCAGATTTATGTATGTACATACAAGGTGATGGAGGGAGCGAGAGAGAGAGATGGAGAGAGAGGGGGGGGGGGGGGGAAGGGAAAGAGCGAGGGAGAGCAAGAGAGAGAGAGGCCTAGATGCACAGAGCGATCAAGAGGCACAGAACGACCGGAAGATGGAGGTTAGAGGGGGTGTGGAGAGCACCCTGCCCTGATGTCTCGAAGTTCGATCTCGATCACCTCTTTCGTCAACCAATCAGCTTCGCACCCGAGTCGATGTGAGCGCGAACACCGCGGGGAATTCAGCGAGAGCAGACTAGAGTCGAGAACCCAGCCGAGTGAGCAATTGACTTCACGGGGTATGTCGAACCCACAACTATGTTAACCCGAAAGGAATGGACAGTAAGCTAACTTAGAGTTGATTCGCTCATGAGTCGATCATCTGATCCACCTCTCGCTTGATGAACCCACGCCGAGCAGGCATTGGAGGGAGGATGATCAAGGCACGACTTTGTGGGAGGTGTGTGTGATAGCTGTGTATATACAACGTTCAGTAACCTGTACCCATTGGCTGAGACGACAGGAAGGATGAGCGCCGAAGGGAAGCTTGTGTAGCTCGATACTATCGATGCATCCCAAACGACGTATCTGCACAAATACAAACCCATCATGATCCTGATCATTACCAAACCTGAGGATTGAATTTCGGTGGTTGGAGCTCTGAAGCAAGTCGGAAGCGAATCGAATCGAGAATCTGTTGAATCGGTTAGAAGGGTTGGTATTGTATGTATGTACATACAGTGCACACGATGGAGAGTGAGGGACTACAAAATCCATGGAAACCTGGAACTGAACCCAGGGCCGACGGTCGACAGAGCTTGTGGCTGGCCATATAGGTTCTCGTTCAGGCACTATTTCATCACCATTCAAAGGCCCAGCACTGCTTTCGGAATTTGGAAATAAACAGGTTTGAATCTTTTTTTCCGGCCTCTGTCTCCCTAATTGTAAGTGTCTGTTTACTTCATACATATAATCTCTGTTACTTCGGTCTGGGTATGATGATGTACCTTGCGGGTATGTATGTACATACAGAAATGACTATTTGCATACATTATGTGTATTATGTCTGCATCTCGACGATTGTCTGTATTATACCTCTTGGATATCGTGTACCATGTTTACTTCACACGTCCATACGTACCCTGCAGACCGACCTCCAACCACTTCCGGAGCGACACTTTCCCCGCCCCCCCCCCTCCACTTCCGCCCATCAAGCTGGCAGCCGCTCGCTCTTCACGCTGCTCGATGACTGCCATCGACTCTACTCGACTGGCACCCACGATGAGCCAAGAAGCTATGCTTATTCGTAATCGCCGTGGGCGGTCATTGACGGATCGTAGGAGAGATGTCGAAGGCTGTCATCATCATCATCATCATCATCATCACCGTCCAGGTGACTGCTTGGGTGGGCATGCCAAGAAGGAGGGCGACGGCGACTGGAGCTGGGTGGACCCCCCAGTCGGCCCTCCTCCTCCCGTGGCTCCGCTGACGAGGTGTGGCAGGCCCCATGATCACGGCCACACTGGTCCAAGTCCCCCTGCTCCAGGCTCAAGTTCGAACGAGGTTACTACCCACGAGCCTCTTGGCAGTCACCCCGGAGCTGCTGATGAGGGGCAGGAGGTAGTGAAGGAGACCGCGAACGGATTGGTGTCGACTCCCTCGGTGCGCACACGCCCAAGAACCCCGGCTGAAGGGGCATGCGAAGCTCCCCCAGCGATCCCAGCCAACACCCGATCGCGAGCACGACTCCAGATCGAGGCCATCCCGCCCACCCCAGCAGCCGTCGACCTGCGAACCGAACCACTCGCTCATCGTTCGAGCGCCCTTCCTCATCCTCCCCCATCGCCCTCGACGCAGCCTCGAGCAGTAGTACTCGAGAGCGGCAGTCGTCATCCTCCCTGCCGTCTTCGTCGTTCAACGTTGGCTGTTGTTATCAGTCGATCGGATAGGAATGACCGAAGCTTATTAGTGTCGGAAGACCATCCAGATTCACATCTTCCAAGCAGCAGGAGGAGGAGTTGTAGTAGTAGTAGTAGTAGCAGGTGGAATATCGTGTCGAGGAAGACAGCTAGTAGTAGCAGTTGTTGTTGTCGTTGTTGTTGCTGTTCCTGTAGCAGTTCTTGTCATCGGAACATTAGTCTTCGTCATCGGGACCCTCCTGCCGTCACAAGATTCCTTCCGGTCGATCTCCAACTCGTTCCTCACTCTCCAAGCTACCCACTGAACACCTGTCCTCGCCAAGTCCAAGGGGATGTGGATGAGAATCCAAACCGTCAAGCAATAGATCGGCATCCTCAACCTTCTTTATCATCAGCCCATGACCATCAGCATCTTCCCTATCAACCCCCATCTTCATCCTGCATCCGTCAACTTACTTCTTCCCCCTCCAGCGCTCGGCTACTCCTGCTCCATGAATCTGCTCCACCTTCAAGTCCAACCCAATCGAGCCCAGCACCCCCACAGCCTGCTCCCTCAAGCCTAGAGCCGACCCAACTGGTTCTGGCTCAAACTACTACTAGTCGTCCTACCACCATCCTCTCCTCTGCTGCACCCACAGCTGCTCCCACCCGAGCCCGTCCAAGATCTTCTAATGCTGGCTTGGCTCATCCATCTCCCAATCTAATCACCTCAGCCCCCAGTCCGCATCTCAATCGGCTCTCATCTCACGCCAACTACCATCCTAAGCTTGACCCCCCTCCCTCCTCCTCCAGTAGCCGTCATCCCCCACTTTCGTCACTTCCTTCTCATCATCCTCCTCATCTTCTCCGTCCATCACTCCCCCCACCCTCACCCTCTCCTCCTCTCGATCTCTCCTCATCCTCTACCTTAATCTCTGACACCAACACCTCCCCCCGTGCCAACTCAACCTCACACTCCTTACCATCTCATCCGTCCTCCTTTTCATCATCCTCTCTCCCCTCCTTTCGCCGCCGTGCTCCCGTCCCACTCAATCACTACCACCAACCCCCTCCTACTTCCTCCTCCCCCATGGCCTGTCTAGATTATCTTCATCCCCAGTCCCTACGTCCTCTGCCCTCGTCGTCAGATCGCTTGGTGGATGATCTTCCCTCTCGTATTGGCTCCTTGGCCGAAAAGTCGACCACCCCAGCCCCCTCCCCCCCCGTGGCTTGCTCCTACCCTTTCTTGTTGAACCATCCATCATCCTCTCACCCCTCATCCCGAATGCCTTCTCTCCTCCAGTCCTCCTCCTCAAAGCGGCGCTCTTGGATAGATTACTCTCTCGTCCTACTTGTCCTTATCATTCTTGGAACCGTTCGTGTTTTCTCCCTCCTCCTCCCTCCTGGCCGCGTATCATCTTTGAGAAGATGTCAATCGAATTAACCATCCTCATCTTGCCTGTTTTGCATCTTCAGATCGCCGTTTTATCAACCGTCAACCTCTACATGGGCATCTATCCTTCAGATGTCATCTTGCTCTCCGAGCTCGAGACTGACGCTCCTCAACCCTCTCGAGTACCCAAAATCATCCATCAGACCTGGAAGACTGAGCAAATCCCCGAGCGTTGGGTCCCAGTTCGCGAAAGTTGTGCTGCTGCTCACAAAGATTGGGAGTACATGTTGTGGACCGACAAGTCTGGTCGGGAGCTCATCGAGCGAGAGTATCCCTGGTTTTTACCGGTCTATGATGGGTATCGGTACCCCATCCAGCGCGCCGATGCCGTCCGATATTTTATTCTTCATCACTGTTAGTAATGGCTCATGATTCGCCCCACGTTTATACTGACATGTTTTCAATCGCGGGTGGACAACTATCTCTGACGCGTTCATGGTTTAATTTTGGTAGATGGAGGTGTTTACATGGACCTTGACATTGGCTGCGTTAGGCCTATGGATAGCCTGCTTCGTTTTGATTTGGTGCTGCCCCAGACAGTTCCTGTCGGAGTCTCGAATGATTTGATGTTCAGCGCCAAAGGTCACCCCTTTATGGACTTTATCATTCATCGCCTCGCTCAGTTTGACCATGATTATCGTCTCAATTGTAAGTCTCGTTCCAACTTTGAATCATAATTATTTTGCTTGATTTCCGTCATCGATGCTAAGGCTTACAGTCAAACCTTGCTTGTCCAGACGCTACTGTTATGTTTTCAACTGGCCCAATGGCCCTCTCGGCTCTCTTGTCACTGTTTCGTCGCTCCCCCTCATTCGGCGTTGCCGCTGGTATGCCTGCCTTTGGCCCTGTCCGCATTCTCCCTCCGAAACTGTACGGCAAGAACCTTGCAGCTCCCCAACCTAGTCCCGGTCCCTATTTCACTCACTACTACGGCTCAAGCTGGCATACCGATGGGGCAAGTGCGGTGCTATGGCTCGGAAAGTTTGGCATTTTTTGGCTTTACGGCGCAATCGGTGTGGTCTTCTTTTTTGCAACTCGTGCTGCGCTGAGGCATTGGCGGAGCAAGGCTTCATCAGATCTGGATCATTCCAGAGGCGGGTCGAATTGTACCTTTGGATCAGCCTCGTCGAAGGGTCGTGGATCTGCGGGGGCTCTCTGGAAGCGTCGGCTCATGCGGGCGAGGCGACTTGAGGGCCGTCTTGCCGACGTCCTTTTGCTGCCTGGCCACTTAATCGATAGAGCGACTAGGCATGCACCCTCCCAGCTTCCCCCTCGCACCTTACGTGCTCAGCGCAACAAGGGTTGCATGCAATGCAACTCGTGTGTGTTGAGTGAAGGGTTTGTAGATCCCAACAACCAGCTGCCGCCTTATGAATCACGGCTGGCTCATTGTTCTGCCTCCGGTCGAAGTAAGTGCCTGTTACTGATCCTTTGGGGTATTGCAATCACGAAGTTTTTGTTTTTTCTCATGATGACCGCTCCTTTCAGGGCCTATGCGGAAATTTAGTCGGAACGACGGCAGTCTCGAGGAAGACGACTGGGAGGAGGTTGATGAGGACACCGCTTTGCTTTCATCAATCAGCGCCTCCGACTTCATCTCGAATCCTACTCCAATTCTTCTCCCAGCCACTCCCACCTTTTATGGGAGCTCCAACTCACACATGGCTGGTTACCCGACACTCCGGGCGGGAGCACATGAAGAAGTGGGTGCGGCACTTCCCTCGCCGCTTCTGAATGCTATCTATAAATTGGCGGAGATGGCGGGAATCGTGAGTGAACACGGCCCAAGCGCGGATCCTCCGACTGGCACCTTTCCTGCTCGCCCTGAAGAGCCCAGTTTTTCAGCCCCGCCAAGACCAAACGTGATTCGCAAAGTCGATTAATGTTCATTTGGGTTTGTGTCAGAGATAGATTGTTAATCTATCGTGGCGAACATGCAAGGTTTCATGTCTAGTTGATCAAATTATTAAAGGCTCAATCAGCAAGGTTTTCGAGGATTTTATGAACCAGGGCACCCTCTAATTTTTTTTCTAGAAAAAAAAAGAGAAGACCGCATCTGTTGGTTTCCTCTCAACTTGTGCGCTATTTGATGTAGCTTCGAGAAAGGTGCACAACTGGAATAAGTCAATTGCTGAGGTTCTGTCTCATTACCCCAGCAGTAGCTTGGATTTTCATCTTCAGATTTGCATAACCCATAGCAAAATATACATATATATTCACATCCACTCGAAAATTCAAACCCTCATTAATTCAACGTGACATTCGCAGTTAATAGTCCCCTCCCCTTCTCTAGCTCTGCATCTCTATCCATCGTTTGGCAAGTTTTTTATTTTACCGTACTTATTGATTTGTCGATTCCAAATCTTCCACTTATTTTCTTCGTCCAATTTTTTTTTGACACGACATCATGCACTCATACATCCCTAGTTCAAGTCCACATTGATCCAGCGATATTTTGATACGCAGTTTTTTTTTTTTTTTTTTTCAAGTTTATGTTCAGTCTTCTCTTTTTCCTTCCGGCTTCGTCTTTCTTTGTCCCCTCTCCCATCCTTCTCTCACTCGTTTTAATTAGGTGACTATTTCTTTATCCTTTTTTCTTTTTAGCTTTCTCCATCAGGTTAGGAGATTTTTCTTCCATGAAGAGGAAGGGGTGAAGGATAGGCTCGTTCTCTTTGTGTACGAATTTTGGTTTCCGTTTTTTGTTACTTTGACGAACGTGTTGTGTACGCGTGGTCTGAGTGTCGATGGTGTTCAGCATGGTGTCCTTTTTTTCTATGTCGTCTTTTTTTGCCGTCTATTTATTCTTTAATGATAAAAATTTGCATCGACATACATACATACATCCGAACATTCATTAGTATGTTGTATAGTTTACCAAGTCAGCCAAGTTCCTTGCAAGGAAATGATCTGAAAAACAACCCCCGAGCAGAAGAAGTAGATACGCAGTTGGATCGACAGATCAAGATCTATCAAAGATTACCAGAGCTCAAAAAGAAATTAAACCAAGTGCTTCAATCATTTCTGTTCTTCTGTGAATGCTAGTGCTTGCTGAATTGATTGTGTGCCAATGTTGAGCTAATCCAGCTGGTTCCCTTATCACTGCATGTGGTGCGATTAACTCTGAATAAACCCATAAATACATCCACTCCCTCACACGCACACATAGAACTAGAGTTGGTCTGACCTATGCAACACCCACCAGGTGTGGTTCAAGATTCTGGAGAATGTTGTAGTCCTTACTCTGACTCCTACCTACCTACTCTGATTTCCTGGGATGACTCTCCAAGTCTGTCAGATCAAAAACTTTTACTGGGTCAGGCTAGCTTGGTGAGGAGGCATTTCTTGGTCCTGAATCCTCAACTCATTTGGTGTCCTTGGGCTTCCATTGCCTGTTGTCCCAACCATGACCTTGCCCAATCCAGTCATGCCCTTATCCCATACCCACATTGAGCTGTGTGCTTATATGCTTTGCCCATGATCTCTTACTTTGTTGTTGCCCCTGCATTGGTTATCTGCACCCTCCTTGTCTCTGTTGATGACCAACAGCAGCTTAGTTTTCCCACAGTGAAGAACAAAACATTTGTGTCCTCTGCATCCCACCCAAAAGGATACTTGGAGAACCCCCTAATGTATGTTCTTCTTTGAATCTGAGTTTCCTACTACAGAGTCTGCAGGGATTTTGAAAAGTTTAAGAACAAATATGATGCCATGGAGAGATGAACGGATGGTTGTAGGCTATTGAGGAGTCTAATTAGGAGTAATAATGAGGCTACAAAGAGCCAATAGAGAGAGGATATGTCTTGTATAGTCAAGAGGAACTGATCTGATGAGGAGGAAGGGGCACTCTGGTATTGTTGACTGGTAATCAGATGAGTTTCATTCATGGTCCAAGGGGAGGACCAGTATTTAAGCACAACTGGAGAACCCCAAAGGGGGCCTAGGGTAGCAAGTTAAGGACAACTAGAGAGCCCCAGAGGGGGCCTGAGGAAGGGTTAATGAGATAATGAAAACAGCAAGTTAGAAGTAAAGGTAACTAAATTTGTTAGTTACAGAATAAGAACAGAAAAAGACAACACACCACCTTAACTGACAAATTTAGGAACCAATTTGAGACCAATCAACATTTCAGAGATTCATGATAATTGAGAAGAGAATATGAGAATGAGAGATTTGAGATTTGAGAAAGGATGACAAGACACCACCTTGTCAGCATATGAGATGGGGAATGAAAGCCTATTTTAAGAGGAGCAACTAGGACCTCAGGCATAGTTGCCTAGCATGATGAAAGCCTATTTTAAGAGGAGTAACAAGGACCTCAGGCATAGTTGCCTAGCATGATATGGGAGGAGTGATATTACTATTTTAAGAGGAGCAACAAGGACCTCAGGCATAGCTGCCTAGCAAGATGGAGAGGATGATATGATGATAATGATAATGGTGATGATGAGGTTAATGGTAATGGTAAAGCTAATATGATAGTGGTGGTGATGGTGATGATGATGGTGATGGATGATGGATGGGATGATGATGGTGATGGGAATGGTAATGGTGATGGTTTTGAAATGGATTGGTAGCAGTTGTAGGATAATGGTGGGTGATGATAGAATATAATAGTAATGAATGTGATGGTGATAATGAAAGAGGGTGGAGAGCACAAAGCAGATAGTATTGAACATAATAATGGGAAGATTCCAACAGATTTTTCATAGATTAGATTAGCATCTTCCTCTTGGGTTCTGGACACCATTCCTCCCAAACTATGGCTGTTATGGTCCAAGTTAAGGTTGTGCCTATAAACTTTCATCATACCCTAATCAAACTTCAATTCTATCCCCAGGATTTCTATTGAATTTCTACTACAATCACCACCATACACCTTCACATATACAATAGAAAAATAAATCCAAAAAAAAAAAAATAAATAAAGAAATTCAGAGAAGAAGAAAAAAAAAACAAAAACAATGGCTTCCCAAAAAAACTGCTCCCAAACCAACCAAACATGCTTCTGGACTGAAGGCCATCCAGCTTGAAAACCAAGCTGTCAAGCTCATTGTTGCTGCTATTTTTATTTGGCATTCCAAAAATTGACCCTGAAATCCTCTACATCCTTGGCTGCTTGACTACTGATTGTGGTTGCCATAAACACACCCACCATAACCCAATGGATGATGTTTTCTTGGTCTGTGATGATGATCTCATAAGATTTGAATGGGGGATCCATCCTCCAGAATTTTGAATGAAAATGTCCCTTGAATCATCTGGAGAGGATCTTTCCTCACCACCTTGCCACCACTCTAACTTCCTGAACTCCATTCCTTGGGCAGATGATACTTAATGAAGTTTGGAACACCAAGAAAAGACAAAAATTCTGAAAGGTCTGGCTCTTGCTGCAAGAGCTCCTAGATCCATCTTCATCCCACTCACTTCTCCAATCTATCCTTCTCTACAATTTTCTATTCCAGCACCTTCAATTGACAATCTCACACCTTCTGGTGCCAATCAAGATCCCAAAGGAACTGCTCCAAGCTTCTAATCCAACTATTGCTGGTCCAATATCCCTTCCAAGATTAGTGATTGTTATTTTTTGTAGGAATCATGTCTGAATATTCAATAGCTAAAAGAGAAGGAATGGGGGGAGGAGGAGGAGAAGGGAGCAGGGGGGTTCAAGATCAAAGCAGTCCCTTTTGGAGACCAGTTTCTAGCACCAAAGAATGTTTCAACTTCTTGATCAGTATAGTAAGATTCAGCAAGGTCTATCCTATGAAAAAAGGTCTGAAAATAGGATTTCAATGATCATAAAAGAAATGGGAATCACCTAGTTCAGTAGAGGAGAAATCAGGAAGTTCCCTAAAGAGCTAGGAGGGGAATATTGAAAAGAGAGGAATTAATAGTCTTGGAAGGGAAGGATTATCTAAGTTATTGATTTAGATGTTGAAAAAAACCTTTACCCAAAGTTGGATTTCACATTCTCTACATTTTGAAGGGATTAAATTCAAAGCTTTCCAATTACAACAGGCTGAAAAAAAGGGATAGTGTTTTTCAATAATAATAAAAAAAAATAAAACAGAAAAAAAATTAATATGATCAGAAATCAACTTTCTCACAGGTGGTATCCTTTGACTCATGGATTCTCAATGCTTGTGTGGCATCAGCCCCACATGGAAAAAACCTTTAGGGTAATGTTCAATTCATGGCTCATTGAGCCATGGAAATGGTTCAAAGTGGGCCATGTGGCATGCCACAGGGTCCAATCCAAGCGGTGTACAACCCCCCACAACTCAAAGAGTTGCACAGCCCACCCAGCCTGGTCCAACGGTGTGTTGGATTCCACACAACTACATTCAAGTTGTGTGGAGTTGTACATGGCTCAAATGTAGTTGTGTGGCACTGTGTATGACCCCCCACGGCTCAAAGAGTCGCGCAGCCCACCCAGCCTGGTCCAACAGCATGTTGGATTCCACAAATCTACATTTGAGTTGTGTGGAGTTGTACATGGCTCAAATTGTCAGCTTGCTACTATGTACAGAGAAACCTGTCATAGCAACACAAAAATATAAAAACAAAATTAAACAAGAATATCTAAATTAAAAAGAAGGAGGAGTGAGAAATCCATGAATATTATTAAAGAAATGGATTACTCACCAAAAATTAGGTAGGGTCACTCACTGACCCCACCCTTGAAATCCAAGTCCTTACATTTTTTAAATAATTAAAAAGAAAAGTACTAAAAATTACAACACCAGTATGGCACCTTTTGGCCATTCTAACATTTCACATTTGTTGTCATGTATAGGTTTTACACCTAAAATTCACTCATAATTGAGGTGTTGTGTATATTTTAGGAGTTACAAGCAGAAATGTGTTATCTCACAATTCCTGCGCACAGCCCTGCATCCTTACATATCCCTACATACTTGTAGTAGCAAATTCCCCCGTACTAGAGACCTGTGCCCAGCTAATTCTGCCACGCACGCAGCGGATCCTACCCCGCGCGCATCTGTACTGACTGATCCCCGCTTCTGGATCCGTTGTGACTAATCTGACAACCAGGTACCGCTCAGAAGAGCTACAACCTAGTTAGGGTTGCCTGGCATATGTAACAAGTTGAAATATAAATTATTAATAGTCTAAAAAGATCAAGACCTAAATAAAATTAATAAAAATTAAGTTTAAAAAACATTTTTTAATAATAAATCAAAGATCAAGGATTACCACGTAAATCATTGACTTTGATCTTTGAAGACCACAAAACACTACAAGGAGTGTTCATAAAAATTATTAAAAATTATCTACGTGATTGGCAGATGATGGAAAATTAGTAAACATCCACATCTGTTCACTTCAAAGCAATACTAATAGTACAAATGAGGCATGAGTGCAGAATGATCAAATTTAGGCCATAATAGATTAACAGATCCTGTGGCTAAAATTGTACAGAAATCCAGCAGATCTAAAGTCAGCTGATTGACAGCACCAAGTGGACGTGCTAATCTTGCCCTGACTTACTTTTCAGACTCAGCCCAAGAGCAGAAACTTCTCTACGTGCCCTGAGAAGCTCAAAATCACTCCAGAAAGGTATTTATACAGACCTCTTTGGATCCATTATTCAGGAGATTATCAGTTTACCAGGAATTATTCTTATCAATCAGACACCGTGTCATTGTTAGTCAAGTGCCTATGAAGAGCCTAAGCAAGTGAATTATGAATTAGTCTGTAGTATTATTATTTATTTCTTAAACCAATCAACCAATTGAAGTTAAATCAAGCAATCCTCCCCAACTGCTCTGAAACCCTTCTTATTATTGCAGGATGTTTGTGTTAAAGTGCTCAGAGTGAGTGTTTCCCTTCCTGTCTTGGACTATGGGCTGTTTAGCCTGGCCATATTAAGGGATAAGCCCTTTCTAAGGCACCCATCTTGAATCCAAGGTTCTTAAGCTGCCTAAGGAGGCCCCTTGAAGAGAGGTTGCTTTGTCTGTAAAGACCCCCATTAGTATAATACTTTGGCCCCTCTTTTATATATATATTGAAAACCTTTTATTTCCAAACCAATTAAACCTTGCAACTGCTCTTATTATATTATTTATTTGAGCCTCTAAGTGTATATTTTTGGAATAATGATTATTATTATTATTCCAGTATTTTTATCACTCTCTGTAGCTAAAGGACTGCAAGGTTCCTGGTAACAGAGAGCTGAAAAAAATGTGGTTGTGTG
Source organism: Puccinia polysora (assembly GCA_025617555.3). NCBI lineage: Eukaryota > Fungi > Basidiomycota > Pucciniomycetes > Pucciniales > Pucciniaceae > Puccinia > Puccinia polysora. The sequence continues at coordinate 2,702,588 of JAOOQA010000019.1, read as the reverse complement.
GCATCCAACACGCCACCGGACCGCGGTGATCCAAAAAAAAAAAGGAATGAAAGGGCACTAACATAACCCATAAATCAAATAAACCTTCCAAAAAAAACAGGAATCAACCAAAAAATCAAAGAAATCAAAAAAAATGTTGATTTTTTGGTTAAAAAAAAAACAAATAAATAAAAAAAAAAAAACTGAAAATATCCAATGGACTAGCCCTAAAGTAAAAAGATCCCCAAAAAAAAACACAAGTAACTGGACTAGCCCTAAACTAAAAACACAAAAAAAAATTTGACTAGCCCTAAAGTAAAAGTGCCAAAAAATACACAAGTTTTTTGGCCATACCTAAAGTAAAAACACCAAAAAAAAAAAAGACAAGTAACTAGACTAGCCCTAAACTAAAAACACACACAAAAAAAAACAAGTTCAACTTGTGTTAAGCTGATACCATCATAAGGAGTAAAATACTCCTTATGATGGAATCAGCCCAACACATGTTGAACTGACTTACCATTAAACTCTCATTCAAAACACTCAATATAATGATGTTAACCAAAAAACTCAACATAATGATGTTCAAAATGTGATAATGCTTTATATTGATAGAACTTGTTAGCTGCATTAGAATTACAATTTATATGAAACCCAATGATGAAATGAAGTCAAAGTGTGTAATCTCTATAATCTAGAATACATTTGCAGTTGATATTTGAGATGATCAACCCAAACAGAGGCTTTTTTAGAAATCAAGGAACACAGTTTTGCTACAATGGGCCAGATTGGATTCATTTCTCCCTCAAGTACTAATAGAACCCAGTGGTTATTGTTTACAAAGGAAATGAACATTGGATCTGATTGATCAGTAACACCATTTTTAATTGGAGTATAAGTATCACATGACTCAAATGAAACATATAGATCTGGAATATGTGTCTGCTATGATTTGACCCATATCTAATTTAGCCAGCCATTTTGAGGAGGGAATCTTTTCATTGATGTCTTCAACATCAAGTCTTTTATTAATATTTTAAACCTCCTTTGCACCACCAAGCCTCCTAATGTAGCATGCTTTATGTTTCTCCAATGTTTGTATCATTTCTTTTCTCACTTTAAACCAACCATGTTCTTCATAGCCAAGAGATTTAGAAATGACTCTAAATCCACAATTAACATCTCAAATTGGATCCCAAACCTCACCCAAGAACTTATGGAATTTCTTGGGTATTTGATTGAGGTATTTCATGTTTGGTTCCTATCATCAAAACTAACTTAGTATTCATTTTTGAATTGAATCATTCAAATGAATGCTCACCAAAGATGAGCTTCTGGTTGAGCTTTTCTGCACGTTGTCTTCCTCTGCAGAGGATTCTGATTCCAAATTAAGTGATTCCAATTCACTTTCAGTCTCTACCTCTGAAATATGAAATTCAGATTCAGATTCTGCCAAATTTGACTAACAATTCATCATTAGTTAGTAATAAAGTTCATTAAACCAAAAAAATGAACATATCCCAAAAGAAAAGACTTACAATATTTTGTCTTTTCTTATTTGGAGCCCTTCTAGTCCTTTTTTCCCCCTTGAGTTGTTTTTCAACATGCTCAAACCAAGATGGTTCTTGCCACATATCTTTCAATTTTGGCCAGCACCTACTTGATTGTAAGACTTTAGGTTCAAGTCTTGGCTTCAATCAATATTTTTTAATCTTCCAAATGATATACTTCAATAGGCCACTTTTCTCATGATCTGGAGATTCCAAGATCATTTCATTCACTTTTTCATGTAACTGAGGAATGCTTAGCATTTTGTCAACATTGCACTTGAAAAATTTAAAATGATCAACAATTAGTGAATTAGAAATAATTAATCAAAAAGCATTAATCACAAAGAGATTTGAACAATCCAACTTAAGCAATTTTACAAAAATAGAAATTCAAGGGTCATAGTCCAACCTCCACTGAGGATAAACATCTTTGGGTACCATGGGTCCTCTGAATGCTTGACAATCACCTATTTGGTGGGAACAAGGCAAACCCATAGTCTTGGAATATGACTTGGTGCACACTTTTGCATCATGATCATTTCTGAATTTCTCAAATTGTTCCCTAATAAGCTGAATTGCCTCAAAAGAAAATTTGTAACCCAAAGGTAACAGTTCAGGAGGAAGAACTGTCCCAAACTTAATTTGAGAGTTATCAAGTGACACATGAACCAATTTAATTTGATTCAAAACTTTTCCTTCAAGGCTTTTCCAAAAATCCAAAAGGTTTCCCAAAGAGTTTGCAAGGAATTGCTTGAGAGTTGCATGGACCCCTTCAACCCAAGATGTTGTTTTGTTTCCAAAATCTGGGTTTATACAATTCCACACTGATACAAACATCTCTTTGATAGGGAAAATATTATTTTAAATATACTCCAGTACATCCTCATAGTCTTTCAAGAAACACTATACAATTCAAAAGGTCAGAACCCAAAACTAGGAAGAAAAAGCAGCAGTTATTTGGACCTAATCAGAGTTCTGCATCATTGAACTCCGCCTCCTCCTTGGTCTTTGAGGCCCCATACTTTGCCCGCAGAGTCATAAAGATTTTACATCCTTCAACTTCATTAAAAAAGGGCGCTTTACAGTTTGCTTGTATGTTTTTAGACAAGTGCCAAGTGCAAAATTGTCTTGATGACTCAGGGAAACAAGATTCAATAGCAGAAATAAGAGCTTTTTCATGGTCCATCACAAAGAATTTTCGAAGTCTATCAGGATCATAAGCCAACTCCTTTAATGCATTTACAGACAAACTGTAGAATTGAAAATTTTATTTTGTTATAAAAACAAGAGCTTTTGTGAAAGTTTTTCAATTGTCTGTTATTCCTACAACATGCAATAGCGGAGTTTTGTACTTATTTGTCTTATAAGTACAATCCAACATAGTAATATGATATAATTTTTTTGAAAGCTTTACTGCCACAGGATTTGCTAACGGCAGGGCCTCCAAGTGATCCTGTCCCCTGAACTTTGACCGGTGAATCCAAATTGTTTCTTCAAGCTGTTCATAGAGTACCTCCATAACAATTTTCCCCTTTATTTTTGCAAGCGTTACCTTCTGCTTAGTTTTATAGATTGTTTGGTCATCAACATAATCCCCTCCATCAATCTTGCTCAATTTGCTCTTAAGCTGCAACCTATTGAGCCCATCATTCACGCCTTCTATTAGATGGTCTAAGGCCACCCCCAAGATTCTCCTCAGTTGAGGATGCACAGAGGGATGTTAAGATGGTTGATGGTTATGTTGGGTTTCTTTTAAGGAGAGTTGCCACAAGGGGCCTGCCTTTGTGCAACTTGCATGGATTAAAAACTTGCATCCAAACTTCCTTGTGTGAGTTAGTCTAGACCGTTTGGTAAGAAGTTGTCCTAAATAGGAACCATGGCAATCACAGGCCAAATCCACATATTTATCTTTCTTTGAGTTAAAAACCGTCAGAGCTAAACCATGCTTCATAGCCCATTTTTGACAATGGTTTTGGGCCTCTTCCCTAGTAGGAAAAGTTCTCACAGGAGGTGGGTCAAGTGGATCTAGCACCAATTCAATGGTTAGGTTTTGTAGTTTCATAGTTACAGGCACCTCATAAGTTAGTTTGAATCAAATTTAATCCGGAAAAGACCACCGTAACATAAAATGTTACTCACAACCAGAGGTTGCATCCCACTGTGAAACATTTTTTCCCTCAATTGTCACCCTTGATGAGGATGCAATTGGGGCTTCCAATGTTTCATTAACCAAATCCTTGGTTTCTTTTTTCAAAGCTTTGTTGATGGCACTATCAATGTAGACCTTCCACGCAGCCATGTCAGAAGAAGGAGGGCTTTCCACTGTTCCCATGAAAAAAAATGCAATGGTATACTTCAGTATTCAATCCAAATTTCAATTGAACAAACAAAGTTTGCTCACTTTTGAGTTGAGAAAGAATTGTTTGCAGGTTTTTATATGATTTAAATTTTCACTTTACTTTCACTTTGGTTTCACTTTAAAGTCACTTGGGAATCACTAGCTGTGGAACAAAATACCCACAAAGTATGTGTTGATCCCAAATTTTGGTTGAGGGAACCCAAGTGTGGTCCAGGTGGTGTTCAAAATTCTTGCACAACTTCCAAGGGGTTGCCCACCCCCAAAAACGGCCATTTTGAGCCATGTACCCCCGTACATGGCTCCAAATCCCCCTGTTTGGGGGGTAAACGGCTCCTATACAGCCCCCTGGGGGTTGCCCATGTTTGGAACAGCCCTTTGTAGTTGTCTATGGGCCCCTGCGGCTCATTTGAGCCGTGTAGGGCCCTACACAACTACCTCACAACTGGAGTTGTGCATTTATCATCACCCAACCCTTTATTACTCAGGAATTTCAAGAATTTATTTCTCTGAAAATTTGATATTGCAGCCCAGTAGATGGGTGTCTCAAAACATAAAAATAAATTTACAATAATTTTTAAATCATTAGAACACCTTGAGAAACTTCAATCAAAAAATAAAAAAAAACCAATTTCTCAGAGGTTCCAAATCTTTTTTCTTTTTTTTTTTTTTGGTATTTTTGGATGTATTCTTGGCCTCCACAAACTGAATACAACATCAAAAAAACTTCAAAATAACACATCCTTTTCATTTTTTTCATTTTTTTTACATCAGGCATGAAAGGATCTTGGCATTGTTTCAACAGAAATTTAGAAAAAAATTTGAAGATAAAAAAAAAATCTGACTTATCACAGGTTTTACCCCATAAAATATTCATCACAGTGAAAATAATTGGAAAAAAGAGGGGTGGTCTTTCTGTATTTATCCAGTTTTTGTTTTGTTTTCCTGGAAAAATGAATGATTATTCTGAATATTTGAATCTTCAGGTTTGCAGAAAGCCTTTGAGAGTTTCCAATAATAATTTTTTAATAATTTTTGAGGCAATATTTGTGTCTCAAGAACTAGACTAAAAAAGGATCAAAATCAATCCCTTTTGGGTTATGGCCCACATTTTTGAGCCCTTGTTCACAAATTAATTCAATATGAATTTGGATGTTTCCAGGAACCTGCTTCCTTCTTGGAGCACTCCAATAATTTTATAAACCATCACCTTGACCTCTTCCACCCACCCATCACCACACCACACCACCCATCACCACACCACACCACCCATCACCACACCACACCACCCCTACCAAACCAAACCACACCACACCACACCAAACCACACCACACCTAACCAAACCAAACCACACCTAACCAAACCAAACCACACCAAACCAAACCACACCACACCAAACCAAAACAAACCACACCAAACCAAACAAAACCACACCACACCAAACCAAACCAAACCAAACCAAACCACACAAAACCAAATCAAACCACACAAAACCAAACCAAACCACACCAACCCAAACCAAACCCCACGAAACCAAAACCAAACACCACCAAACCAAACCAAACCCCACCAAACCAAACCACACCAAACCAAACCAAACCAAACCAAACCAAACCAAACCACACCACAACAAACCAAACCACACAAAACCAAACCAAACCAAACCAAACCACACCAAACCAAGCAAAACCAAACCAAACCAAACAAAACCACACCAAAACAAAGCAAACCACACCAAACCAAACCAAACCACACCAAACCAAACCAAACCAAACCACACCAAACCAAACCAAACCACACCAAACCAAACCAAACCACACCAAACCAAACCAAACCACACCAAACCAAACCAAACCACACCAAACCAAACCAAACCACACCAAACCAAACCAAACCACACCAAACCAAACCAAACCACACCAAACCAAACCAAACCAAACCAAACCAAACCAAACAAAACCACACCACACCAAACCAAACCACACCAAACCAAACCAAACCACACCACACCACACCAAACCACACCACACCACACCACACTAAACTACACCACACCACACCACACCACACCACAACAAACCAAACCACACCAAACCAAACCAAATCAAACCAAACCACACCAAACCAAACTAAACCACACCAAACCAAACCAAACCACACCAAACCAACCCAAACCCCACCAAACCAAACCAAACCACACCAAACCAAACCAAACCACACCAAACCAAACCAAACCACACCAAACCAAACCAAACCACACCAAACCAAACCAAACCACACCACACCAAACCAAGTCACACCAAACCAAACCCTACCACACCAAACAAAACCAAACCACACCAAACCAAACCAACCACACCAAACCAAACCAAACCACACCAAACCAAACCAAACCACACCAAACCACACCAAACCACACCAAACCAAACCAAACCACACCAAACCAAACCAAACCACACCAAACCAAACCAAACCACACCACACCAAACCAAACCAAACCAAACCACGCCACACCAAACCAAATTCAATCAAACCAAACCACACCACACCAAACCAAACCACACCACACCACACCCAACCACACCACACCAAACCAAACCAAACCACACCACACCAAACCAAACCACACCACACAAAACCAAACCACACCACACCAAACCAAACCACACCACACCACACCCAACCACACCACACCACACCCAACCACACCACACCAAACCAAGCCAAACCACACCACACCAAACCAAACCACACCAAACCAAACCAAACCACACCACACCACACCATACCACACCAAACCAAACCAAACCACACCACACCACACCAAACCACACCACACCAAACCACACCAAACCAAACCAAACCACACCAAACCAAACCAAACCACACCACACCAAACCAAACCAAACCAAACACGCCACACCAAACCAAATTCAATCAAACCAAACCACACCACACCAAACCAAACCAAACCACACCACACCACACCAAACCACACCACACCACACCAAGCCACACGGCACCACACCAAGCCACACGGCACCAAACCAAACCACACCAAACCAAACCACACCAGACCAAACCAAACCAAACCAAACCAATTCACACCACACCAAACCAAACCACACCACACCAAACCAAACCACACCAAACCAAACCAAACCACACCAAACCAAACCAAACCACACCACACCACACCATACCACACCAAACCAAACCAAAACACACCACACCAAACCAAACCAAACCACACCACACCACACCAAACCACACCACACCAAACCAAACCACACCACACCAAACCAAACCACACCACACCAAACCACACCAAACCAAACCAAACCACACCAAACCAAACCAAACCACACCAAACCAAACCAAACCACACAAAACCAAACCAAACCACACCAAACCAAACCAACCCACACCAAACCAAACCAAACCACACCAAACCAAACCAAAACACACCACACCAAACCAAACCAAACCACACCACACCAAACCAAACCACACCACACCAAACCAAACCACACCACACAAAACCAAACCACACCACACCAAACCAAACCACACCACACCACACCCAACCACACCACACCAAACCAAACCACACCACACCACACCAAACCACACCACACCACACCACACTAAACCACACCACACCACACCACAACAAACCAAACCACACCAAATCAAACCAAACCACACCAAACCAAACCAAACCACACCAAACCAAACCAAACCACACCAAACCAAACCAAACCACACCAAACCAAACCAAACCACACCAAACCAAACCAAACCACACCAAACCAAACCAAACCAAACCAAACCACGCCACACCAAACCAAATTCAATCAAACCAAACCACACCACACCAAAACAAACCAAACCACACCACACCAAACCAAACCAAACCAAACCAAACCAAACCAAACCAAACCACACCACACCAAACCACACCAAACCAAACCAAACCGCTTCAAACCAAACCAAACCACACCAAACCAAACCAAACCACACCAAACCAAACCAAACCACACCAAACCAAACCAAACCACACCAAACCAAACCAAACCACACCAAACCAAACCAAACCACACCAAACCAAACCAAACCACACCAAAAAAAACCAAACCACACCAAAAAAAACCAAACCACACCAAACCACACCAAATCAAACCAAACAAAACCAAACCACACCAAACAAAACCAAACCACACCAAACCAAACCAAACCACACCAAACCAAACCAAACCACACCACACCAAACCGAACCACACCACACCAAACCAAACCACACCACAACAGACCAAACCACACCAAACCAAACCAAACCAAACCAAACCAAACCAAACCACACCACACCAAACCAAACCACACCAAACCAAACCACACCAAACCAAACCAAACCAAACCAAACCAAACCAAACTAAACCACACCAAACCAAACCAAACCACACCAAACCAACCCAAACCCCACCAAACCAAACCAAACCACACCAAACCAAACCAAACCACACCAAACCAAACCAAACCACACCACACCAAACCAAGTCACACCAAACCAAACCCTACCACACCAAACAAAACCAAACCACACAAAACCAAACCAACCACACCAAACCAAACCAAACCACACCAAACCAAACCAAACCACACCAAACCACACCAAACCACACCAAACCACACCAAACCACACCAAACCACACCAAACCACACCAAACCACACCAAACCACACCAAACCACACCAAATCACACCAAACCACACCAAACCACACCAAACCACACCAAACCACACCAAACCACACCAAACCACACCAAACCACACCAAACCACACCAAACCACACAAAAATCACACCAAACCAAACCAAACCACACCAAACCACACCAAACCACACCAATCCACACCAAACCACACCAAACCACACCAAACCATACCAAACCACACCAAACCACACCAAACCATACCAAACCACACCAAACCACACCAAACCAAACCATACCAAACCAAACCAAACCAAACCACACCAAACCAAACCAAACCACACCAAACCACACCAAACCACACCAAACCACACCAAACCACACCAAACCACACCAAACCACACCAAACCACACCAAACCACACCAAATCACACCAAACCACACCAAACCACACCAAACCACACCAAACCACACCAAACCACACCAAACCACACCAAACCACACCAAACCACACAAAAACCACACCAAACCAAACCAAACCACACCAAACCACACCAAACCACACCGAACCACACCAAACCAAACCAAACCACACCAAACCAAACCAAACCACACCAAAACAAACCAAACCACACCACACCACACCAAACACACCAAACCAAACCCTGCCACACCAAACAAAACCAAACCACACCAAACCAAACCAACCACACCACACCAAACCAAACCACACCAAACCACACCATACCACACCAAACCACACCAAACCCCACCAAACCACACCAAACCACACCAAACCGCACCAAACCACACCAAACCGCACCAAACCACACCAAACCACACCAAACCACACCAAACCACACCAAACCACACCAAACCATACCACACCAAACAACACCACACCACACCACACCACACCACACCACACCACACCACACCACACCACACCACACCACACCACACCACACCACACCACACCACACCACACCACACCCCACCACACCACACCACACCACACCACACCACACCACACCACACCACACCTCAATAAAAACCACTAAAAACTCCAAAACTACCAAATCAATCCTCCTGAATTCAAATATTTCATCAAAAATTGGGATGTCAACCTCCTCAAAAATTGTTTTGGAATATTCCCAACTTTTTAATTCAAATCATCAAATCATCAATTCACCTCAATGAATAATTCTCAAAAACTCTCTTCCATCTTATATCAAGTCTCTGAATAACTTTGTTAAATTAATTTCTGCCAAATCCATTCTTGAAGTATCAACTTCTATCTTCATTTCATATTTCAAAAATAAAATCTCTTTCCAACATGGATCAAGCAAAAATCCACCCACTTTTCCAAACTGTTTTACCATACCCACCCTTCATTACCTCATATAATCAAAGGAGTGATTCAACCCCTCTTTCTCCTTCATCATCTACTAAAACTTATGATTCCACTCTTCTGGCCCCTCCTCTTAAATTATCATATAATCCCAAGGAGGAGGTACTTGATACCATCCAATCATGGGAAAATTCCCATGAATATGCAATATATACCAGAATATCAAATTGAAAAAAGAGTTTGGAAAAATAAACAAAGACCAATTTTATGTTCAGATTATCTGGAAACTTTTCCAAAAGATTGAGTCTCTGTGAGGGTAAGGTATTCTGCCAGACTCCAACCATTCAATTTCAAATTATCCTTAAAATCATTTAATTCACAGAATAATTCAAGGGAAAGAACATGAGACTGTTGAAAATTTAGCCCAAGCTGGAGTTCCCCGCTTAAAGATTATGAATTATCTTATAAAAACCTCCTCATCTTCTGTCCTTACAAATCTATGATACTATTTACAATAAAATTTCCTCCTTTTAAAAAAAGGACTTCATGGCTAATCTCCCATTGAACCCCTCATACCAGAAATCTGCAATTCTTTTTTTTTCTAAAAAATTAACAATATGGAGGTAAAAATGACTCCTTTATTTATTTCAAACCCTAATTCCATTGAACTTCTCAAAATTTCCCCTACTCTTCTAATGATTGACTGCACATATAAAACAATAAAGCTTGGAATGCCCGTTCATCATATTGTTGGGGTAAACAATTTTTCAAGAAATTTCTTAGTTGGTTTCTATTTTTTAACTGAAGAGAAAAGAGATAAATATTTATGGGCCCTCACTCAAATTCAAGAACTTTTAGAAAATCAAGAACCCAGGGTTATTGTGAAAGATAAAGACAAAGCATTAAAGAATTCCATTGAATGGGTTTTCCCTTCTTGTCATCATCTTCTTTTTCTCTGGCATATTTTTGAAAATATTCAAAACCATTGCAGGAGCACTGCAAATCTGAAGGTGGATTGAAGATTTCCCAGATGAAATGGAATGAGTTGGTCCATTCCAATTTTGAACCAATCTATCATGAAAACTTCACCAAAATTTCTCTAGTCTGGAATCCTCCCACTTCTGACTACCTTCTTGATAACTGAATTCCTCTCAAGAGAAAATTTGTCTCTTACTTGACCAACCAACACTCTTACTTTGGAAATACCAGTGCTTCGGGAACAGAAGGCCTTAATTATTAAATTTAAAATTTCATTAATTCATCTATTGGCTCTTTTTATAATTTGTTTGAGAAAATTTAAAATTCCATCACCATTCAAATCTATGAGAGAAAGTTTTTGAAGCCTCTCAGCAAGAGATCAAGGATCTCATTGGTTTGCAAAACTGTCTGGATCATCTCTCAGGAAAAATAAGCCACTTTTACCTCAAAACCATTCATTCATTTTAACAAGATCCTGAATCTTCCACCACTTTCATCAACTGTGATCATTTTCCTTAGATGGGTATACCATGTATTCACAAAGTGAAAATTGCTATCAGAAAGGCTAAAATCTTCCAATTTAAAGATTTATTACTCAATGGCATATGAAAGCCTCATTATCTGAAAGTTTTTTGTTTTTATTAAAGCCCAAATAAATAATTTCCTGACTGATTTCTATGTTGCTTCCTCCAGTTAACTCTGAACCCTGATTCCACTAAATAATAACTTCAATCCAAAAAAATTAATGGAAATTATTTACTACTGAAATATTTGAAGAATTCAACAATTTCCCACCTGTAGAACAGAAATATTATCTGGGTGAAACCAAGAATCCACACAGTGGAAAATATCAACTGGTTCTAATTCAAGACCCCAATCCACTCAAAATACAAGGTAAAAGGAAGACCCAAAGTAGTAGCCAATACTTTCAAGAAGGTCTTTCAGTCCTAAAGTAGAATATATCCATCTGGTTTTGAATATTTAGAAGACCCCAAGAGGAGAGGAAGGCCAAAGAAGAGATTCACAGCAAATTCAAAGGTCAGTAACCATTTTTTGAAAAAACATTTCAAATTTTATAATTAGTATTTTTTTATGTATTTATTCAGTTTTGAAGAAGGTTGAAGGCCAAAAAGGAAAGGGGAAGTGAAAAAAGAAGGAGGAACCACAGGAATATGTTAATTTTTATACATAATTTGTTTTTCTAAATATGGAATTAAATTTTTATTGATTCCTTGCAATTGTTTTAACATAGGATGATTTTCTGACTGAAGAGGAATATTCAGAAGATGAAGAGATTCAAAATTTGGTTGTGGAGAAAGATTCAGAAGTTGAAGAGCTTCAAAATTTGGATTTCATTAAGATGGTGAGATTTCATTTGATATTTTTTTTCATTTTTAGAATATTATTTTTCATTAATTTTTTCATTCAAAATGATCTCAGATGTCTGGAACCATTGTGAATTAGTGTTTTGCTTCTCCTGAAGAAATCCTGGTGCAAGGAAGAAATCCTGGTGCAAGAATCAAGATTATGAAGAATAGAAATCAAGATGATGATGCTCCTTAACATCCTCCTGGAAGGAATTCATTAGCACTAAAAGATTTTTAATTTTCTGATTGTTTTTGGATTTTTGTGCTAGGATTCCTGTATTTTATCTCATTCTTCTTCTGGAGTATTTTGCCAATTCTCAATTAAACAAGTGAGTGGTATCTTCAGAAAATATATGATTTTTTGAAGAATTCTGATTTTTTTTAGTTCAAATACAAATAATTTATTTACCCCAAAACATAAATTCTGCATATATCACATATTAAAGATGCCATAGGGGATGGAAACTGTGGATTTAGGGAAGCAGCCACTTTTTTGGAAAGGAAATCAGAAGAATTGATTGAAAAAGGAAAGAAATGGTGAAATATTTGGATTGAAACCTGATATTCAAGGACGCAAAATTACTGCATGAAATCTGGGGTGAAACTTTGCAAGAAACAAGAAGGCAACTGAACCACTTTTCTTGATCAGCTACCATAAGTATTTGGATGAAATTTAAATGCCATGATTTCCTTCTTGCTGAAGCATATAAGTGTCCAGTGGTTCTTTTTTCTTCTTTGATGCCTTGCCCTTATCTTCCTCTGAATTCCCCTCCAACTCCAAATTCAACATATTATCCCATTTGCTTCATTATTTAAAAAGATTTTCAACATATATTCTCCTTTAAGTTTAATTCTGATCATTGGCAATCTCCAAAATTAGATCCACTTTTCAAGAGCTTTGTGGCCAAGGATTCTAAATCTTGGAAGACAATTATTCAGAAAAATTTGGGGCTTGGTAATGAGAGTTTTTTCCTTCAAAGAGAAAAAGCAGAAAAATACAGACATTTAAAGTTGAATAATATTTGATATTTGCAAAAATATTTGTTCTTTGTATGAGTTAAAATATGACAAAAGGTAGAATGGAAAATGTGGCCCAAACCTTTCTTTTGAGTTATTTTCATTGTGATATATAATTTGTGGGGTAAAAGATTTGGATATCATTCCAAACAATTTTAAAAATCAGGTTTGGATGATTTTCTGGAGTTCTTCAAAAAAAAGAATGGAGGGAAGTTTTGATGCCAGATGTGAAAAAAAAATTGAAATGGACGTGTTATTTTGAAGTATTTTTATGTTGGATTCAATTTTTGGAGGCCAAGAATACATCTAAAAAATCCCAAAAAAAGTATTATAAATTATTCTGATCATTTTATTAAATTTCTAAGACCTTAAATTGAAAAGGCAAAGAGGAGGATTCAAAAGTACAATTAGAAATTCAGTTTTTTCTTTTCTTTTCTTTTCTTTTCTTTTCTTTTCTTTTCTTTTCTTTTCTTTTCTTTTCTTTTCTTTTCTTTTCTTTTCTTTTCTTTTCTTTTCTTTTCTTTTCTTTTCTTTTCTTTTCTTTTCTTTTCTTTTCTTTTCTTTTCTTTTCTTTTCTTTTCTTTTCTTTTCTTTTCTTTTCTTTTCTTTTCTTTTCTTTTCTTTTCTTTTCTTTTCTTTTCTTTTCTTTTCTTTTCTTTTATTTTCTTTTCTTTTCTTTTCTTTTCTTTTCTTTTCTTTTCTTTTCTTTTCTTTTCTTTTCTTTTCTTTTCTTTTCTTTTCTTTTCTTTTCTTTTCTTTTCTTTTCTTTTCTTTTCTTTTCTTTTCTTTTCTTTTCTTTTCTTTTCTTTTCTTTTCTTTTCTTTTCTTTTCTTTTCTTTTCTTTTCTTTTCTTTTCTTTTCTTTTTTTTTTGATTTCTTGAATGAATTTTTTAAGGTGTTCTAATGCTTCCAAAAAATCCCAAAAATATTTTTGAAAGACCTCTGTATTGTTTTTTAACTCTCTGAGAGCTCAAATAAAAAAAAAAATTCAAAACATAAGGAAAAGGATCCAAAACTTCTAGGAGAATTTTTTTTGAATCAATTCTGATGGGCATAAGAATACATCAAAAAGATCCCCAAAAAAATCTCTTTGATTATTTTTTAAAATTTCCAAAAGCATCAAAAACCAGAAAAAAAAATTCAATCTAATTGAAGAGGCAAAGAAAAGGATCCAAAAATCGAAGGTAATTTTTTCTTGTTATTTTTTTGTTTTTTGTTTTCCTAAACAAATGGTTAAGGTTTTCTCATGCATCAAAATTACAAAGTCTTTTTGAGGTTTGAGATATTCAGATACATAGCTGAAGGTTTGGATTTCAAAAGAATGAATCCTTGAACCTCTGTGAAATATAGTATCTGTCTGTGTGGGATTTACGTTGCACAGGCATAGAACCTCCATTTTATGAAGGGTTGTGCTTTTGGAAAAATCAATTCCCTATTTATTATTTATTATTTGTTAGGGCTTTATATTTTTCAAAACCCCAATCCTTGTTTTTGTGGGGTTTTGATGTCCCCACACTGTCCCCAATCCATGCAGTAATCCTTAATTTCACATGGTTTGGTGGGGTGGTCAAAAAAAAAGACAGACACCTAGAAAGGCATCTAAAACCTCTGCAAAAAAACATGAGTGTTTTTGGCATTTACAGACCTTCAAAATTACACTCAAAAAATTGAAAAAAACCCCCCACTTTACATCTCATATCTTTGGGGAATGTTAAATTTGAAACCCTGGGTTGCAAAGGGGCATGAAAATGCATTCACACCCCATATGAGTTGTGAATGTAGGTTCACAACCCATACAAGGTGTGAACAAAAAAAATAAATTAAAATGAATAAAATAGTAAAAAAAAAATTAATAAATAAATAATGAATGAATGAATGAATAAATAAATGAAAAAAAAATAAAGAAAAAATTGAATAAATAAATAAGGAAATAAATAAATCAATGAATGAATAAATAAATAATTGAATAAATCAATAAATCAATAAAAAAATAAATCAAGAAATAAATAGAAAAATGAATAACAAAATCAATAAATAAATAAATAGATAAAAAATAAATAAAGGGCATTGTTTTTTTCAAGGGTGCTACCCTTAAACTCACGGGGTACTATGTCCCCAAGATGTCCAGTATACAAGGTGTAGAAAGTAGGAAGGTGAAACTCTCCTAGTTGTCCTCAAGTTCCAGAATAAATGGTCCTAGCTTCTGTAAGGATAAGGATGCTCCAGTAAAGAGAGAAAGAGAGAGAAATGGAGATGAATAGAGAGATATATAGAGAGGTGAATTTCCTTTCCTTTGCCGTATCCTTTGCCCTCCCTTCATTCATCCATGAATCAATAAATATATCCCTCCTACAAGCTGGAATTGAGAGCACAGACTTTATACCCACCCTCTCAACCCTATCCCAAGTACAAGCGCAACAACAAATAGAAAAGAAACCCTAAAAACCAAAACCCTAGCCTAACCCTAACCCTTTCCCATGCCGCAACTACCCTCAAGCCAGCCAAAAGTTACATACACCCAGTTTGTCCTTCTCATGATGCAGCCCTCTGCTGTGCCCTACTTGAAGCCCCCCGCGTTGTCTTTATCTGCCCGGCGCGCCATGTGACTTCCTGCCCCAGGGGTTGGCCTGCCCTTGCACGCGCCCTTCCCGCTTCTATAGCCTTTCCCATACTGCAACCACCCTCAAGCCCACCTACCGTTACACACAACTGGTTTTTTCCTTCTCATGAAGTGGCCCTCCGCCCCGCCCTACTTGGAGCCCCCTGTGTTGTCCATATCCGCCTGCACTTGCATGCTCCTGGCCCGCTCCTATAGCCTTGCTCCTATAGTCCAAATTGACCTGTTCTATCTTCCTGAACTAGCTTCCTGCAAACCTGGTTGGGCTGGCTCCATTCTTGGGTCTCCACTTTCCAAGCAGGTCATGATGAGCGCGCCAACCGCAGCATGGTTCCCAATCCAAGACTATATAACAACCCCACATCCTCCCCCAACTTGATTTCTGTCCCCAGAGATCTTCCCACTGTTACCTTGACCATACCTGCCATTACACCCGTCAATAGAGAAGAAAACAGATAATAAAGAGAAGCCAACCAAGACCAGAGAAGGAAAGAGAAGAAAAAGTTTTTTCTTTTTCTTTTTTTCTTTTTGTTTTTTTTTTGACGCGCTCCACTCCTTGTCCCACCCTTGGTTTGAGGGGCTTGTCCTTGCATATACAGACCCGGAATTGCGCCAGGCCCGCGTTCCTGCAATACTATCTCTTTGGTTTGTCCCCCCCATGCCTAGCCACTGCCCCCAGTGGTTGCAACCTTCCACTGCGCCAGGAGAGATATTTGCACGGTGTGGTGCCCCATCTGGGACACCCTGGCCGCCTTAAGACCTCAACCCATAAACTGTTGCACAAACGTACCATCCGGCCAAACAACTTATCCTCAGGCTCATCCAAACCATCCTTTATCCATGCGCGTCGCGTGTCACGCCTTGCGCTCTGCGCTTCCTTCATCCGCGCGCGCTGCGCTTCCTTCATCCGCGCGCGTCGCGCCCTGCGCGTTGCGCTTCCTTTATTGGCGCGCGTCGTGCGTCCTTTATCCGCGCGCGTTGTGCGTCCTTTATCCGCGTTGCTCATCGTCCTTGCCGTTGCGTGTTGCTTGTCATCTCCGCCCTTGTCATAGAGCGTCCCCATCTTTGTTGTTGCGCGTCCTCATCTTGCGCGTCCCAATCTCCTCATTGCTACCGTCGCGCGGCACTCATCCATGATTTACTGGATCCATCCCGACCACACCTCCAAGCATTTGGCAAATCCTTGGATCTGTCAAATCTCCCATCTCACTTGATCCTTCAGTCATGAATCTCAAGGCCGTCAGAATTTACTCAACCGTCTCAAGCCAACCTCCTATCCGCCCATCTGCGCTCTCATGGACTTCATCCGTTGTGGTGACCAATCCGGGACACCACGGAAAAAAAAAAAAAAAAAAAAAAAAAAAATTTTTTGGTTGTACCCCTATGGGTAACTTCATTTCCCCCCATCTCTCAACTTCTCCCTGTCCTAGCGGTCTAGGACAGGCCTCTTGCCTGTCTCTCCGCTTTGATCCCCCCCTCCTATGTTCAACTCCTACTTGTCGCGCTCGCGGCCCTGACTTTTGGCAACGCGAGCGATTGTCGAACCACCTTCAACAGTCCCTTTGATCCTTCCCAATCCTCTCATCCAACCGACGCCGTCGCTTGTAGCAACGGTCGTCAACTATCATTCAATCATCTCATCACGCCCTCCAACCATCACGATCAACTCAGATCCCCTATGGCACCTATATCTCTCATCACCACTCGCTTGCTCCGCTCCATCTCAACCACTTGCTTGCCCTCTCATCATCAATTCTACCCTTCAACCTCGGGCAATCCCGCTTGAAACCTCAGTCACCATTCTCTCCACCTCACTTGCGACGCTGTTGCTGCTTCTCATCTTTCTTCCTCCTCGCCCATCATCCAACCCAACGACAACGACAACGATGACGACCGCAAGCGACCAATCGCGGCCATCGGAACCTTCACCCCGCTGTCGCCGCCAATCGGGCAACGACAGCCGTTGTCAACACCCGTGACCGCTGTGGCGGGTGTCCATCTGGTTGCCCGCGGTCATTCTTGATGCGGGCAACATTTCTTTTTTTTTCCTCTCATGTCATTTTTTTTTTTTTTTCATTTTCCCGCACCTATTTGTAGTATCTATTGTACATAGAATACAGGGCCTCATGTCTATAAAAGGAGGGGCTCTCCCCTGCCTTTTGGCCCAGCATCCTATGAGAGCATCATCATCTCATCTCATCTGTTTCCCCCATCATCATAATCAACTTATTCGTGGGCATCCTTCCCCACTTATCTGAGCAACTTATCCGGGTATATCCATGATTGCCCCTTGATCCTTTGAGCCTCTGTACTCAAACTCTGTCCCTTGTGACCTTGATCCTTATCACCAACCAATAGCCTTGCTGGTTGAAGAAGAATTCCTGTCTGAATTCTTGGGTGTGTTATACCACTCTGATCCCTTTTTCCGACCATACTGGTCTTGATCTCTCCTTGATCATCTTTCTGGAGCCAATCACGTTTGATTGAAGAGGTTTTATTAAGCTTAAAACCTGGAGTGTTATACCTCCCTTCTTCTTTAAGGTTGAATTTTGCCACGCTATTCTTGAGTCCCTTGAGAAGTGTTGGGATATTCTTGCTCAAATTTGTTATTGATTTGCTTCTAGAGCTTCATAAACAAATTGCTTTTGTTTTGTTCAGCCTCCCACAGTTATCTGGTACCCTTCAAGCGCTTGATTGCGGAGAGTTGGGCAGGTTCATTGAGAACCTGAAGGTTGGTTGGGATTGAGTTGATCTTTCCTAATCAGCTGCTGACGACCAGAGTTATTAGCTTGTGGGCGTTGTTACTTACAACTGCCTTGTTCTATTGAACTCTGAACAAACCTTGACTTATTTGTTCAAGTCTTTACCTGCAACATCTTGCCTCAGATAGTGTTGTTTCCATCGCTACCAACAACTCTTATCCTCTTCCCTTGCTTTGATTTCTCATCCATAAGGTTCTGGACCTTGATTCTGGTTACATTTAAATATTATTGTAACTCCTAGGAGGGCAGCCTAAACAGCACCTTTCCCCTCCACAGAACTGCCACGGCTTAGCACCGTTTGGGGTCTTACATTTGGTCCCCCGGGCCGGGATCAAACCAGAAGCCTTGGGATTTACAGTCCCAAGACATTTAAAATCACCCTCGAAATCCCATCTTTTTTCCTATTTTTTTCTCTTCTCAAATCTGATCCGTGGAGGCAACTTATCCTAGAAGTAAGTCCTCCCAATTTGTGCACCGCTTGGGCAAGATACTTGTCGTTTTTGGCGAAACCCTACTCTTGCCACACTCGTGAGCCACTTTGGAAATCTGCTCTTTGGATCCCCTAGGAACTCTGTTATTTGATATGGCATCTTCCGCTACTCCAACCACCTCTGTCCGACCTAAGATGGTAAAGATCAAACCTCAGAACAAGAACTTAGGCTTCAACGGTACAAATGTCGAGCAATTCTTGGACTCCTACAAAATGGCTGCTGAAGTGGATGGAGCTAGTGAATTTGATATGGCTTATCAGTTGCGATTCTTTATCTCCTCTGATGAAGTTATGGAGGTAATTGAGTCTTTCAAGGGATTTGAATCCCATAACTGGACGCTTCTCAGGAAGGCTATGTTGGCATACTGGGGTAAAATAGATGTGGCTAGGTTTACTCTGCAGGATTTGGATGCTCTGGTTTCTCAGTGGATCTCCAATGGTGGTATTTCTTCAGCCTCTGACTATCAGATTTTTAGGAAGTCTTGGGATCCCATTAAAAACTATCTTATCCAAAACAATCACATTGACACAGTGGACAAAATTTGAGCAAAGTTCTTCCAATCTTTTTCGTTGGCTGTGCAGGAAAGGATTAAAGAAGAACTGGTCAAATCTGGATCCATGATTACCACCAGGGATAATCGATTCAAGCTCCCTGTTTTTCTCACCCTTAGGAGTACTGTGGATAAAGTCATGAAAGGTCAAACTGCTCTTACCTTTGAAAAGCCTAGAACTAATGAACCGGTCCATGCTCCTTCTTTTAAAGAGTCAAACAATATTATGATTAAAATGGAGGCAGATCGTAGGCCTAAAGCAGATCCTAATTCCAATCAAGAACCTACTACTATAGATGAAATCACCAAGTTACTTAGAGCCTTTGAGAACAAAATAGATCAAAAGATTTCTTTGCTAGCTACTCCTAAAACTCCTTCTTCTGTCCCCAAATCAACTCTGGTCTGTTACTACTGTCATAGGGAAGGCCATGGAACCGGACAATGCCAAGAACTTCAGAAGGACCTAAAGGAGAAGTTGGTAGAGCAGAGGGGGAACAATTACTTCCTCCCTAATGGTGCTCTAATCCCTTTTGACTCGTCTCGTCCTATCCGACATGTGGTGGCCTCTTACCAGCCATCACCTCCTGTGAAAGCATCTCTTGCTTCCTTTGAATTTCGATCATCCTGTGGTACCCTCCAACCTTGGTATCCTCCAGCTATTTCTTCCTCTAGTCTTGCTGGGACTACTTATCAATCTGATCCAGCCAGTAAAAAAAATGGGGACCTAAACCTCATAAGGCTCCTTCCTTGCCAACTTCAATCCTTCAAAAACCCGTTAAACGTAGATCATCACTTGAGCCTCCTTCCTCTGATGTAGAAGACATGGAGGTGGAAAAGGAACCACTCATGGAAAGGTTCCCAGATCACCCTGATCCTTCTCCCTCACCTCAATCTTCTAATCCTATCTTAGATTCTGCGTCACCTGAACTTCCTCCCTCCACCCAGCCCAAAGTTTGATTTGAAAGGGGCATCTCTAAGGATCACCCCAATGCTGTGGAGGGAGTATTAAAGAAAATTTCTGATCTCAAAATTCCTGATCTATCTGTGGCTGAACTCCTATCAATCTCTCCATCTGTTGCTGAAGGAATGAAGAAATGGGTCTCTCGTCGACATGTGGAAATTGGCCCTGAAGAACTCAAAGTCTCCTCTGGTACTTTAATGGAGGACTCTGGTGGAACCAGTCCTTCTTTAGACTCCAACCTTTATTCCTGTCCCCTTGGCTTCCTTCCTTTTTATCTTGGTGACTCAGCTAAAACTGTTTCTCCTCTTGTGGATTCTGGATCTCAGCTTAACTTAATCTTGGATGCTATGGCCTGCAAGCTCAAACTTAGTCCTAGGGTCAGCTTCAACTCTGCAGTGTATGGGATAGGAAATCAAGCTTGTGAACTGGTTGGTATTGCTGAAGATGTACCGGTCAGGATTGGTTGAAATATTGTTGGAACCTGCCACTTTTGGATCACTCGTTTGGACAGTCCTATGATCTTGGGACAACCCTTCTTAATGGACTTTGGTGCAACCCTGATGTTTTCTGATCAAGTTGGGGAGAGAATTCTTCTCCCTGATGCTGATGGCAGGAAAATTGAAGTTCCTCTTTGCTCTTTGGATTCTGGTTGTTGGGAAAGAGATTTTCCTGGTCATTCTCCCAAATCATCTTTTAAGGGGAAGCAGAAGGATAACTCTAGTTCCTCTCATTTTTTAGGGGAATAGTTGATCCTACTAATAGTTGTAGTTCTTTTCAGCCTCAGACTGCAACTCAAGGGTCAACTACCATCCCTCAGGCTTATTTTTCATTCCTTTCATCATTCTCTTCTGAGCTCAAGAATATTAAAAAAAAAAAACATATCAAAATAGAAAAATCCAAAAATATTTCTTCTCCATCTCCTTCTCTCTCTGGATCTGTTGTGTCTTCTTTTCCTTCTACTTTTGAGTCTGATCAATCTTCTCTCAGTTCCGGTTTGAATCTCCGCAATGAGTCTAAACTAGATCCTAATTGCAATTCCGTTTTTGGTGATTTTGGTATGAAGGAATATGGGCTTCAGTGGAGGCAATTTGGGGTACAAGTAAGTCCTCCCAATTGTGCACTGCCAGGGCAATCTTTTACCGTAATTTTTGAAACCCTACCTTGTGCCACACATGTGAGCAACGTATTATCTCCTGGTTCTCCTTTTATGGAAAAGGCACCCTTCAAGGATATTGCAGAACATCGGACTTGGAAGATGTTGGAACTTGGACTCAGCTTTTGTAATCAAGTCTCTCTGGTCAACTCTTGGAGGAAACAAGAACTTCTCTCTTTTGTCACTAAGTATAAACCAGTTGCTAAGAAGATCCAACCAGTCAACCCGCCTATGCCTCTCAACCTCAATCCTCCCCTTATGCGTCCTCCTCTATCTCGCAATCCTTACTGTGGTCTTCCTCAATCTCTTACTGGTCCCTTTGTGCCTAATGGACGGTTCACTGAAGAACGTCTGAAGGTGGTCAACTTTGTTCCAGATGGATGGCTTCTTCCTGATGAGTTAAATTTAATCAAAAATGTCTTATCTCTAAGGGAAAAATCTATTGCTTTCTGTGAAGAAGAGAGAGGTCTCTTGCGGGAATCCTATGGCCTCCCTTATATCATCCCTGTAGTTGAACATGATCCTTGGCAAAAGAAAAAGATCCCTATCCCTGCTGCTAAAGTTGACAAATTCATCAAGTTGGTCCGGGAACGAGTTTGAACTGGCCTGTATGAAAAGTCAACTTCTAGTTACTCCAGCCCCGTCTTTTGTGTCCTCAAGAGTAATGGTAAACTTAGAATAGTTCATGATCTTCAACCTCTTAATAAAGTTACTATTAAAGACTCTGGTATCCCTCCTGATACTGAATAATTTGTTGAATCCTTTGCGGGGAGAGCTTGCTATGGTCTAGGGGATATTATGGGTGGCTATGACGAACAATCCTTACATCCTATTTCTTGTCCTCTCACTACCTTCAATACTCCTCTTGGTTGATTTCAACTTACTCGATTGCCTCAAGGAGCCACCAACTTGGTTGCAGTCTATCAGGCTCAGATGATGTGGATCCTCCAGGATGAAATCCCTGATCATGCTGGTATATTTATTGATGATGGAGGAATTAAAGGTCCAGTATCTGACTATGATAATGAGCTCTTACCTTGGCATTCAGGAATTCGTCATTTTATTTGGGAATATGCTACTACCTTGGAGAGGATTCTGTTTTGAATCGAGGAATCTGGCCTTACTGTCTCTGGATCCAAACTGGCGGCTTGTGTCCCTGCTCTGGAAATTGTTGGTCATGTGGTCTGCAAGGAAGGAAGAAGGATGGCACCAGCAAAAGTCAACAAGATCATCTCTTGGCCTACCCCAATCAATCCAACTGAAGTTAGGGGCTTTCTAGGTGTTGTCACTTATGTTAGAATCTTTATCCCATCTTTATCCAAAATCTGTGCACCCTTGCGTTGTCTAACCAGAAAAGATGCTGAATGGATTTGGACCCAAGATTGTGAATGTGCTTTCCAGCTACTCAAAAGGATAGTTGGTAAAGACATAGTTTTGAAAAAGATCTCTTATGGACCTGGAGCTGGCAAGATCAAGCTGGCTGTCGATTCTAGTTATCAATCTGTTGGGGCCATCCTTACTCAGGAAGATGAAAATGGTTGGGACAGTCCTGCTCTTTATGAATCTTTGTTGTTTTCAGATGTAGAATCTAGATACTCCCAGCCCAAACTGAAACTCTGTGGTGTGGCTCGAATGATGAAGAAACTTCAAACCGTTCTCTGGGCCCAACATTTCAAATTTCAAGTTGATGCTCAATCCATCATTGAAATGATCAACGCTCCCAGTCTTCCCAATGCCCCTATGACTCGTTGGGTGGCCTTTATCCAGCTTTTCTCTTTTGATATTGTTCACAGGCCGGGAAAATCTTTCACCATGCCTGACTGTTTATCTCGACGACCTCTTGGGGACAACAAATCTGATGCTGGAACCAATTTCAATGAAGAGGAACCTTTAATCCAACCTATTTTCTCTTTTTCTTCTCAAAATTATTCTGGCTTTCAACAAGGCTTCTGGCTTAAATTAGAGCAGTACCTTTCAACTCTTCAAAAACCTCCTGATCTCTCTGCTAAGGAATTTCGATCTCTTAAACAAAAGTCTTCTAATTTTTTTGTTCAAGGCTCTAGACTTATGAAGAGAGGCAATCCTTGTGCTCTTATTGTTGTTACTATTCCCTCTAAACACGATTCTATCCTTGAAAGTCTCCATGAAGGCCTTGGTCATTGTGGGGAAACAGAAACTTATCGACGATTATCCAAACGATTCTGGTGGCCATCTTTGAAGAAATCCGTCTCCCAATGGTGCAAGAGTTGTGAAGTTTGTCAAAAACGTGATCTTAGGCGCCCAGCTGAAATTTGTTATCCTACTGGGGAGTCCACTGTCTTTGGAAGGATTGCTATGGATGTGGTTCATATAAAGGCAGGTGGTGCTAAGTACCTCATTGTGGCTAGAGATGATTTTTCCGGAGGGGTTGAAGCAAAATTTCTTAAGAACCTTAGCTCTGAATGGGTGGCAGCTTTACTCTACGAGACCTGGAAAATGCGTTATGGCCTGGCTCGATCTTACTCTACTGATGGTGGCTCTGAATTTGGGGGCAAGCTTGCTGAAATGATCCAATCCCTTCCTGGACAACATAGAGTTACTACTCCTTATTATCCTGAAGGCCAAGGCATGGTGGAACAAGGCCATGTCCCTTTGAAGGCTGCACTTGTTAAACTGGCTGGTGAAAGTGGCAAGAATTGTTGCAAATTCCTTCCTCTTGTTCTCTTCTCTGATCGAATCTCAACCAAAAGGACTACTGGCTACTCACCTTATGAAATCATCTTTGGTCAAAGAGCAGTCCTTCCTTTGGATCTGGAAATGGAATCTTTCTTGGGTATCTCTTGGGAAGAGGTGTCCTCAACTACTGATCTGTTAGTTGCTAGATCCAAGCAACTGGAGCAAAGTGAAGACGTTTGTGATGACGCTTATCAAAAGATGATGGAGTCCAGAGCAAAATCCGTCCAGTATTGGGAGGACAAGCACTCTAATCAAATCAGGGAGCCCTTGAACCCTGGTGACCTAGTTTTAGCTTATAATCAATCTTTGGAGACCCAGTGGGGCAAGCTTTTCTCTAATCGTTGGAATGGCCCTTATCGAGTGGTTCATCAAGTTAGAGGTGGATCTTATGTTTTGGAGGAGCTGGATGGTACTCAGTTGGCCAGAAGGTTCTCTGCTGATCAAGTCAAGAAGTTTCATTGTTGTGGGGGCAACTTATCTCAGAAGTAAGTCCTCCCAATTGTGCACCACCAGGGTCATTTGCTGCGTTTTTGTTGTAAAACTCTACTGTATGCCACATATGTGAGCACCTGGGACGCCCTCTTTGTTCTATTCCTGCCGCTTCTAGGGCTCATTTGGAAGAATCAAGATATTTTCCTCAACTCTTCAATTGCTCTCAAGATCAAGAAATGGCCAATCTTTGCTTCAATTTCTTTGTTCCCTGCTTTTTTTAATCCCTTCAGATTTTAGATGCAGACTAGGGACAGTCTGTAAGTTGGGGAGAGATGTGGTGACCAATCCGGGACACCACGAAAAAAAAAGAAATTTTTTTCGGTTGTACCCCTATGGGTACCTTCATTTCCCCCCATCTCTCAACTTCTCCCTGTCCTAGTGGTCTAGGACAGGCCTCTTGCTTGTCTCTCCGCTTCAATCCCCCCCTCCTATGTTCAACTCCTACTTGTTGCGCTTGCGGCCCCGACTTTTGGCGACGCGAGTGATCGTCGAACCACCTTTGATCCTTCCCGATCCTCTCATCCCCCCATCTACATCCCCCTCCCATCCGTCGGTCGGCATCAAACTCACCTCCGAGCACCTCCAATTGGCGCTTCCAACCTTTCAAATCTAGCATTGCCCTTGGCCCTCTTCCGTCACCCGTCGTCATGAGCACTCCCTCCGCCCCGCCATCTGGTTCATCCGCTCATCTTGTGCCCGCCTTGGATCCTGAACTCTCCGATAAGAGCTCATCTTCACGTACCTCCTCCAACCCCAAGTTGACAACCAAGGATCAGTCCTCCGATTCCGTCAATCTCAAGGACTCATCCTCTCATGCTCCCAATCCATCCACTTGTTGTCGTCAAATCTTTCCCAATCAGCCTGACTTGATCTCAAATCCCTTCAATAGTAACCCTTCGTCATTGCCTTCGATCAACGATAATCTTGGCCCAAACTCCAATTCGCCCCCAAACTCGACCATTCCTCGCCCATCATCTGATCCAACCAACAACCGCGAGCGACCGCTTGCGGCCGTCGGAACCTCCACCCCGCTGTCGCCGCCGATCGGGCGACGACAGCCGTTGTCGACACCCGCGACCGCTGTCGCGGGTGTCCATCTGGTTGCCCGCGGTCATTCTCAATGCGGGCAACATTTTTTTTTCCTCTCATGTCATTTTTTTTTTTTTTTATCTTTTCATTTTCCCGCACCTATTTGTAGTATCTCTTTTACATAGTATACAGGGCCTCATGTCTATAAAAGGAGGGGCTCTCCCCTGCCTTTTGGCCCAGCAATCTATCAGACCATCATCATAATCAAACTTATCCGTGGGCATCCTTCCCACTTATCTGAGCAATTTATCCGGGTATATCCATGATTGCCCCTTGATCCTTTGAGCCTCCATACTCAAACTCTGTCCCTTGTGACCTTGATCCTTATCACCAACCAATAGCCTTGCTGGTTGAAGAAGAATTCCTGTCTGAAGTCTTGGGTGTGTTATACCACTCTGATCCCTTTTTCCAACCATACTGGTCTTGATCTCTCCTTGATCATCTTTCTGGAGCCAATCACGTTTGATTGAAGAGGTTTTATTAAGCTTAAAACCTGGAGTGTTATACCTCCCTTCTTCTTTAAGGTTGAATTTTGCCACACTATTCTTGAGTCCCTTGAGAAGTGTTGGGATATTCTTGCTCGAATTTGTTATTGATTTGCTTCTAGAGCTCTATAAACAAATTGCTTTTTTTTGTTCAGCCTCCCACAGTTATCTGGTACCCTTCAAGCGCTTGATTGCCGAGAGTTGGGCAGGTTCATTGAGAACCTGAAGGTTGGTTGGGATTGAGTAGATCTTTCCTAATCAGCTGCTGACGACCAGAGTTATTAGCTTGTGGGCATTGTTACTTACAACTGCCTTGTTCTATTGAACTCTGAACAAACCTTGACTTATTTGTTCAAGTCTTTACCTGCACCATCTTGCCTCAGATAGTGTTGTTTCCATCGCTACCGACAACTCTTATCCTCTTCCCTTACTTTGATTCCTCATCCATAAGGTTCTGGACCTCGATTCCGGTTACATTTAAATATTATTGTAACTCCTAGGAGGGCAGCCTAAAAAGCCCCCCCCCCTCCACAGAACTGCCATGGCTTAGCTCCGTTTGGAGTCTTACACCGTTGTACATAGTCTAACAGGGCCTCCTGCCCATATAAGGAGGGGCTCTCCCCTGCCTTTTGGAAAATCATTGGAGCATGGAATGATCCAGCATGAAATCAGCACACCTTTGATCCTTGAGCCTCCATACTCAACCCTTGATCCCTGATCCTTATCACCAACCAATAGCCTTGCTGGTTGAAGAAAAATTCTGTCTGTTGGAATTTTTGAGTGTGTCATACCACTCCTTGATCCCTTTCTCTGACCATACTGGTCCTGATCCCTGATCACCTTTCTGGAGCCAATCACGATTGATTGAAAAGGTCTTATTAAGCTTAAGACCTGGAGTGTTATACCTCCCCTTAGCTTCTTTGGAGTTGCATTCTGCCAGCCTACTCTTGAGTCCCTTGAGAAGTGTTGAGGTTATCCTTGCTTCAAATCAGTTACTGTTTGATTTAGAGCTTCTTAAACATTGTGCTTTGTCCTGTACAGCCACCCACAGTTATCTGGTACCCTTCAAGCGCTTGATTGCAGAGAGTTGGGCAGGTTCATTGAGAACCTGGAGGTTGCTTGGGTTTGAGTTGATCATCCCCAATCTTCTGCTGACAACCAGAGTTATTAGCGTGTGGGCGTTGTTTACATACAACAGCTTTTGTTCTTTGAACTCTAAGGGGACTTTAACTTCTTTTTTTCAAGTTTTTCCCTGCATAATCTTGTCTCAGATAGTGCTGTTCCGTCCCTACCAAACTATTATCATCCTTATCCTCTACTCCTTGATTCCTCATTTACCAGGTTCTGGACCTTGATCTTGGTTACATTTAAATATTTTTGTAACACTCAGGAGGGCAGCCTAAACAGCACCTTTCCCCTCCGCAGAACTGCCACCGCCTAGCACCGTTTGGAGTCTTAAATTTGGTCCCCCGGGCCGGGATCAAACCAGCAACCTTGGGACTTACAGTCCCAACTTGAAGAATCAACTCCAAAATCCGATCCAATTTTTTTTTCTTTTCTTTTTCTGTTTGTTCTTTTTTCAGATCTGATCCGTGGAGGCAACTTGGTCCAGAAGTAAGTCCTCCCAATTGTGCACTGCCTGGGAAAGATCCTTGTCGTTTTTGTGAAACTCTACTCTTGCCACACTTGTGAGCCACCTTGGAACTCTGCTTGTTTGGATCTCTTAGGAACCCTTCAACATGGAATCTGCTGGATCCTCTTTATCTTTTTGGGCCAAGATGGTCAAAATCAAACCTCAGAAAAAAAATTTAGGCTTCAATGGGACCAATGTCAAATGATTCCTGGACTCCTATGAGATGGCTGCGGAAGTGGATGGTGCCAGTGAATATGATATGGCTTATCAGTTACCGTTTTTTATCTCTTCTGACAAAGTTATGGAGGTTATCAAATCTTTGGAGGGATTTGAAACTCACAACTGGCGGATCCTGAAGGAGGCTATGCTGGCCTATTGGGGAAAAATAGATGTAGCCAGATTTACTTTGCAAGACTTGGATGCCCTGGTTTCTCAATGGATCTCAAATTGTGGTATCTCCTCAGCCTCTGACTATCAGACTTTCAGAAAATCTTGGGACCCTATCCAGTCCTATCTTATCCGGAACAATCACATTGATACATTGGACGAAATTTGAGTGCGATTTTTTCAGTCTTTCTCTCCAGGGGTGCAGGAAAGAATTAAGGATGAATTGGTGAAATCTGGATCCATGATCACGACAAGAGACAATTGGTTCAAGCTCCCTGCTTTCATGGTTCTTAGGAATACTGTTGATAAAGTGATGAAAGGTCAAACAGCTCTCACCTTTGAAAAACCTAAAATCACTGAACCAGTCCTTGCCCCCTCCTTTCAAGCATCTAACAAAATCATGAAGAAGATGGAAGCCAATCGCAGACCTAAACCCAATCCTCAGACTCACCGGGAGGCACCTACTATAGATGAGATCACTAAATTACTTCAGGAATTTGAGAATAAAATAGATCAGAAAATATTGTCTTTAGCCACTCCTAAACCTGCTAATTCTGTTCCTAAGTCTACTATAGTCTGTTATTATTGCCATAGGGAAGGCCATGGTACCAGTAGATGTCCTGAACTCCAGAAGGACAAGGAGGAGAAGTTAGTAGAGCAGAAGGGAAATAATTTTTTCCTTCCTAATGGTGCTTTGATCCCTTTTGATTCGTCTCGACCAATCCGTCATGTGGTGGCCTCATACCAACCACCAACTCCTAAGAAGGCATCCTTGGTCTCTGTGGATTTTTGATCATCCTGTGGAACTCTGCAACCTTGGTATCCCCCAGCTATCACTTCTTCCAGCTTCCCTGGCACCTATCAATCCAATCCAGCTAGGAAACGCCATGAGGAACCAAAACCTCATAAGTCTCCTCCTGTTCCATCCTCCATTCTGCAAAAACCCTTTAAATGTTGAACTTAACCTGAGCCTCCTTCCTCTGATGTGAAAGACATGGAATTAGAAAGGGAACCACTTATGGAAAGGTTCCAAGACAACTCTGATCCTCCCCCTCTTCAACCTGCCCAACCCTTAGATCCTCTTCCATCACCTATTACACCTGATCTTCCTCCCTCCACCCAGCCCAAAGTTTGATTTGAGAGGGGAATCTCCAAGGACTACCCTAATGATGTGGAAGGAGTATTAAAGAAAATTTCTGATCTTAAAATCCCCGATCTATCTGTGGCTGAACTCCTGTCGATCTCTCCATCTGTGGCAGAAGGGATGAAGAAATGGGTTTCTGGTCGACGTGTGGAGATTGGTCCGGACAAATTAAAGGTCTCCTCTGGTACTCTGATAGAGGATTCTGGTTGAACAGATCCCTATTCAGATACCAACCTGTATTCCTGTCCTCTTGGTTTTCTTCCATGTTGTCTTGGTGAATCAACTAAAACGGTTTCTCTCCTTGTGGATTTGGGTTCTCTGCTCAAATTGATTTTGGACTCCATGGCCTGCAAGCTTAAACTTAGACCAAGGGTCAGTTTCAACTCTGCGGTTTATGGAATTGGGAATCAGTCCTGTGAACTGGTTGGTATTGCTGAGGATATTCCTGTTTGAATTGGTTGAAATATTGTTGGCACCTGTCACTTCTGGATCACTCGTCTGGATGGTCCCATGATCTTGGGAAGGCCTTTCTTAATGGACTTTGGTGCTACCCTGATGTTTTCTGATCAAGTTGGGGAGAGAATTCTTCTCCCTGATGCTGATGGCAGAAAGATTGAAGTTCCCCTTTGTTATTTGGATTCTGGTTGTTGGGAAAGAGACTTCCCTGGTCACCCTCCCAAATCTGTCCTGAAAGGAAAGCAGAAAGAAAACTCTCATTCCTTTCATCCTCATTTTTTAGCAGAATAGTTGGCCCTACTGGTAGTTGTAGTTCTCCTCAGCCTCAGACTTCAACTCATGGACCAACTCCCACCTCAGAGGCTTATTTTTCTTTTTCCTCATCATTTTCTTCTCATCCAAATAAGATCAAAACCCAAACACGTGAAAAATCCGAAAAATCCAAAAATATTTCTTCTCTGTCTGGATCTGTTGTATCTTCTTTTTCTTTTTCTTTTCAGCCTGATCACTCATCCTCTATTCTGGTTTCAAATCTCCCCAATGAGTCTAAACTAGATCTTGATCTCAATTCTTTTCTTGGTAGCTTTGGTATGAAGGAGTCTGGTCTGAGGTGGAGGCAATTTGGGGTAGAAGTAAGTCCTCCCAATTGTGCACCACCAGGGGCTTCTACTACTGTTGTTTTCAAAACTCTACCCTGTGCCACACAGGTGAGCAATGTGTTATCTTTTGGATCCTCTTTTATGGAGAAGGCACCTTTCAAGGATGTAGCAGAACATTGGACTTGGAAGATGTTGGAACACGGCCTCAGTTTTCGTAGTCAGGTCTCACTGGTCAATGCTTGGAGGAAGCAGGGATTCCTCTCCTTTGCCACCAATTACAAACCAGTTGCAAAGAAGGTTCAGCCAGTCAACCAACCAATGCCTCTCAACCTCAACCCTCCTCTTATGCGTCCTCTGCTATCCCGCAATCCTTACTGTGGTCTATCCAAATCCCTCACTGGTCCATTTATTCCCTCCGGTCGGGTCACTGAAGAAAGTCTGAAGGTGGTCAACTTTGGTCCAGATGGATGGCTTCTTCCTGATGAGTTAAATTTGATCAAAAATATTTTGTCTCTAAGGGAAAAATCTATTGCATTCTGTGAAGAAGAGAAAGGTCTCTTGAAAGAATCCTATGGTCTCCCTTACATCATCCCTGTAGTTGAACATGACCCTTGGAAAAAGAAAAAGATCCCGATCCCTGCCGCTAAAGTTGACAAATTCATCAAGTTGGTCCACAAACAAGTCCAAACCGGTTTATACAAACAATTGACTTCTAGCTATTCCAGTCCTGTTTTCTGTGTTCTAAAGAGTAATGGTAAACTTAGAGTAGTTCATGATCTCCAACCTCTTAATAAAGTTACTATTAAAGACTATGGCGTGCCGCCTGCCACTGAAGAATTTGTTGAATCCTTCTCTGGGAGAGCTTGCTATGGTCTAGGTTACATTATGGGTGGCTATGACGAACAATCCTTGCAGCCTATTTCTTGTCCCCTCACTACTTTTGATACTCCCCTTGGTCAATTTCAGCTGACTCGATTGCCTCAAGGTGCCACCCTCCAGGACAAAATCCCAGATCATGCGGGTATCTTTATTAATGATGGTGGGATTAAAGGTCCAGTCTCTGACTATGATAAAGAGCTGTTACCTTGGCACTCAGGAATCCAACAATTTATCTGGGAGTATGCTACTGTCTTGGAAAGAATTTTTTTTTGAATTGAGGAATCTGGCCTTACTGTCTTGGGATCAAAAATTACCACCTGTTTCCCTGCCTTGGAAATCCTTGGTCATATAGTCTGCAAGGACGGAAGAAGGATGGCACCCTCAAAAGTCAACAAAATCATCTCTTGGCCTACTCCAATAAATCCAACGGAAGTTAGAGGTTTCCTAGGTGTTGTTACTTATGTCAGGATCTTCATTCCCTAATTATCCAAAATCTGTATTCCCTTGCGTGGCTTAACCAGGAAGGATGCTGAATGGATTTGGACCCAAGACTGCAAACAATCATTTCAGTTGCTCAAAACAATAGTTGGGAAAGACATTTTTTTGAAAAAGATCACTTATGGACCCGGAGCGGGCAAGATCAAGCTGGCAGTGGACTTGAGTTATCAATCTGTTGGGGCTGTTCTTACCCAGGAAGATGAAAATGGTTTGGATCTTCCTTCTCTGTATGAATCTCTTCTTTTCTCAGATGTGGAATCCAGTTACTCCCGGCCAAAACTGGAACTTTGCAGCGTGGCCCAAATGTTGAAGAAGCTTCAGACTGTCCTTTGGGGTCAACACTTTGAGTTACAAGTCGATGCACAATCTATTATTGAAATGATCAACGCCCCCAGCCTCCCAAATGCCCCAATGACTCGTTGGGTGGCTTTCATCCAGTTATTCTCTTTTGATATTGTTCACAGGCCTGGAAAATCTTTCACCATGCCTGATGGTTTATCTCGACAACCCATTGGAGACGATGAATCGGAGGTTGGAATGGATTTTGATGAGGAAGAACCCTTTGTCCGCCCTGTCTTTGCCTTCTCCTCCCAAAATTACTCTGGTTTCCAGCAAGGTTTCTGGCTTAAGTTGGAGCAGTACCTTTCAACTCTCCAAAGACCCCCTGATCTCTCTGCCAAAGAATTTTGGTCCCTTAAAAGGAAGTCCTCCAACTTCTTTGTCCAAGGTTCTAGGCTTATGAAAAGAGCAACTCCTTGTGCACTTGTTGTGGTCTCTATCCCTTCTAAGCAAGATTTGATCCTGGAAAATCTCCATGAAGGCCTTGGTCATTGTGGGGAAAAGGAAACTTATTGATGAATATCCAAACAATTCTGGTGGCCATCCCTGAAGAAATCCGTTGCTCAATGGTGTAGGAGTTGTGAAGTGTGCCAGAAACGTGATCTTAGGTGCCCGGCCAAAATTTGTTACCCCACTGGAGAGTGCACTGTCTTTGGGAGGATTGCTATGGATGTGGTTCACATTAAGGCTGGTGGAGCTAAGTAACTCATTGTGGCTAGAGATGATTTTTCCGGATGGGTTGAAGCAAAGTTTCTTAAGAACCTCAGCTCTGAATCAGTAGCAGCTTTCCTTCATGAGACTTGGACAATGCGTTATGGCTTGGCCCAATCTTATTCTACGGATGGTGGCTTGGAATTTGGTGGAAAACTTGCTGAAATGATCCAATCGCTCCCTGGACAACATAGAGTTACTACTCCCTATTATCCTGAAGGACAAGGCATGGTGGAAAGAGGCCATGCTCCTTTGAAGGCTGCTCTTGTCAAATTGGCAGGTGAAAGTGGCAAGAATTGTCAAAAGTTTCTCCCCTTGGTCCTCTCCTCTGATCAAATTTCCACCAAGCAAACCACTGGTTACTCTCCTTATGAAATCATCTTTGGTCAGAGGGCTGTTCTTCCTCTTGATCTTGAAATGGAGTCTTTCTTGGGCATCTCTTGGGAACAAGTTTCCTCAACTACTGACCTATTAGTTGCCAGATCAAAGCAACTAGAGCGGAGTGAAGATATTCGTAACAAAGCTTATCAGAAGATGATGGAATCAAGAGCAAAATCAGTTCAGTATTGGGAAGATAAACACCTAAATCAAATCAGGGACCCTTTAAACCCTGGTGACCTGGTATTGGCTTATAATTGTTCCTTGGAAACTCAGTGGGGAAAGCTTTTCTCTAACCACTGGAATGGTCCTTACCAAGTAGTCCGTCAAGTTAGAGGTGGATCATATAGGAGCTGGATGGTACTCAGATGGCCAGAAGGTTCTCTTCTGATCAGGTCAAGAAATTTCACTCTTGTGGAGGCAACTTGATCCAGAAGTAAGTCCTCCCAATTGTGCACCATCTGGGCAAGATCCTTGTTGTTTTGTGAAAACTCTACTTAATGCCACGCGTGTGAGCACTTGGGATGCCTCCTTCATTTTATCTCAGCCATTTCTAGGGTTTTTTTTGGTTGGATCAACATATTTTTTTTCTCAACCACTCTCAAGATCAAAATGGCCATTCTTCAGTTTCAATCATCTTTATTTCCTTTCTTTTTCTATGGCATAAAACTTGGGAGCAGACTAGGGACAGTCTGTAAGTTGGGGAGAGATTTGGTCCCCCATCTGGGACACCCTGGCCGCCTTAAGACCTCAACCCATAAAATGTTGCGCAAACGTACCATCTGGCCAAACAACTTATCCTCAGGCTCATCCAAACCGTCCTTTATCCGCGCGCGTTGCGCGCTGCGCTTCCTTCATCCGCGCGCTTTGCGCGTCCTTTATCCGCATTGCTCATCATCCTTGCTTTGTTCAAGTTTTTCCCTGCATAATCTTGTCTCAGATAGTGCTGTTCCGTCGCTACCAAACTATTATCATCCTTATCCTCTACTCCTTGATTCCTCATTTACCAGGTTCTGGACCTTGATCTTGGTTACATTTAAATATTTTTGTAACACTCAGGAGGGCAGCCTAAACAGCACCTTTCCCCTCCGCAGAACTGCCACGGCCTAGCACCGTTTGGAGTCTTACAACGGCCTCATCCAATCCCACGGGGGTTGTGTCCACAGGCCCTTGTCCCAAAATTCCTTGCAGGCGCGCCTTCTGTTGTCAAATCCCTTGAAACCCCAACCTCTTTCTCACCAGCCATACCATTGACACCCAATCCCTTCATGTTCCTCACCTGAAGCCCCGCCGCACATGTACGTTGCACCAATGCCAAAATCTCCGCTAGCTATGATGGCAACAGGCCCGCCGTTGGCCCATCCATCCTGCACTCCCCACACTCCACTTTCTTCCATTCTGCACACATTCTCCCCCCGTCAAAGGGTTCTGACTCTGGTTGCAATCCTTCAACGCCTGGTTGGTTCCTTTCTCCGGAAGACTTGCCTGCTTCCCATCAGTTCCCAAGCTGCGCGGAATATCCGCTCACATCCCCTTCTCTGCAAGACTTGCCTGCCACCCACTGGTCCCCAAATTGTGCGCAATATCCGCTTCCTGTTCCCTTGTCCTTGCTTTCTTCATAGCAACAGGCTGATCCAACTCCGCCTAGACCCGCTTTCCCAACATGTATCCTGTCTCTGCTGGGGAAAACAATCCCGCGTTTGAATCCATTGTCTGTTTCTCACGTCCAAACCACCAATAGCTGTTATCATCCCCATGTTGCACACCCAAAGTGTAGGCGCGCTAGGGAGCTGAAGAACCTTCAAATAGATCTTGAGGTCCCTTGCCAACTCTGAAAGTTCACTAACCCAAGGGATGGGGTTATGGTACCGGAGCACATGCTGCCCATCATCCAATTCCGCTTGCAACCGGACCCTGCAGTGCAGGCCTGCCTCCTAATCCCATTCTGCTTGCAACCAGACCTCACTGCACATGCCTGCCTTGTAATCCAATTGCGCTTGCAACCAGACCCCACTGCACCCGCCTTCCTCTGCCTTGGATTGTTTGAAATTGCCTTCCCAGAAACAAGGCTTGCGCTTCCCCCATCTTGCCAGCATGTCCCCCCTCAGTTTTGGCCAATCAAGCTTTTGGTAGCCTTCCATCTCTTCCAAGTCCTAAAGCTCTTCTGCATCCATGATAAAAAGGACAAAATGGTGCGCCTTGTTGATATCCAATGCGCCTTTGGAGTCTACAATCACTTCATATTGTGACATGAATTGCTCCACATCTGCGGTGTTGAATTGAATGTGAGGGTAATCCTTTGGGTCAATGAGGAGATAGAAGGAGGAGGAAGAAGAAGGAGAAGCGACTGCTGGTAGCATCTTGAGTACCTTTGAGAGACTTGAGACAAAAGACGTTCCTGGCCAGACCCCCAGATGTGGAAAGTAAGAGAGCAATACTCTGCTAGTTTTCCTCAAGTTCCAGAATCAATGGTCCTAGCATCTGTAAGGATAAGGATGCTCCAGTAAAGAAAGAGAGATAGAGAGATGAATTTCCTTTTCTTTCTGTATCCTTTGCCATATCCTTCCATCCATGTATATATCAGTGTCATAAAAGCTGGGGTTGAGAGCGCAGACTCTATACCCACCCTCTCAACCCTATCCTAAGTAGAAGCACAACAAAAAATAGAAAAGAAACCCTAGAAAACAGAACCCTAGCCTACCCCTAACCCTTTCCCATACCCCAAACACCCTCAAGCCCCCCTACTGTTACATACAAATGGTTTGTCCTTCTCATGACAGGCCCTACTCAGAGCCCCCACTTTGTCTGTATCTGCCAAGCGCACCGCATGATTTCTTGCCCCACAGGTTGGCCCGCGCTTGAAAGCGCCCAGCCGGCTCCTATAGCCTTTCCCTTACCACAACCACCCTCAAGCACGCCTACCGTTACACACAACCAGTTTGTCCTTCTCATGACGCAGCCCTCTGCCGCACCCTACTTGGAGCCCCTGCGCTTGCGCGCGCCCAACCCAGTCCTAAAGCCCCAATTGCCCTGCTCTATCCTCCCAAACTAGCTTCCCGCAAACCTTGTTGGGCCAGCTCCATTCTTGGGTCTCCAATGCCCAAGCGGGCGGCAATGATCCCACCAGCCACGGCATGGTTCCCCATCCATGACTATATAACAACACCACAATGGACAATTCCTTGTTTACACAGGTGTTTCAAGAATTTTTTTTTTGAAATTCTAACACAGAAAGCCTGTAGATAGGTGTATTAAACCCTTATGGCTAATTCTTTATGATTTTGGGACCATTTAAACCCCTTCGAAAATCCACTCAAAAAATTAACAAAATCCAAAAAAAAAACAACTCATTTTTGGAGCTATTCCTTTGGATTTTGGATTCATGTTTTTTTGGAACTTTGAACTCTCACAATATTTATCAATCAGCTGAAGAGCTTCAAAATATTTTATTGAGATTTTTTGGATGTATCCTTGGACTCCAAAAATTGGATGCAACATAAAAACACTTCAAAATAACATATCCTTTTCAAGATTTGTTTTTCACTTCTTGAATCAATTTTTTTCTCAATTTTATTTGGAAAAACTTAAGATTAACCTTGAAAAATTGAATGAAAAATTTGGCTGAGCTTTAATTATAGGTTTTACCCCACCAAATATTCATCACAATGAAAATAATTGAAAATAAAAGGGGTGGTATTTAAAATAAAAGGGGTGGTCTTTCCTTATTTCTGCATTCTTTGTTGTATTTATGTATGAGAATTTGAATTATTTGAACTTCAAAGTTTGAAACAGGCCTTTAAAGGTTTTTAAATATATTTTGCTTCAAAAATTAAATATATTTTTTTCTTAATTTTTGAAGCACTATTTGTGCTCTAAAAACCAAATCCAAAAAGGAGGGCAACAAACCCCCCTCTGGGCTGGCGTCCGCTTTTTTGAGCCCTCCATGCATAAAACCCTAAACATTTCTATTCAATATGAGTTTGAAATTTTTCCATGCCATTTTGGAGCGCTCCCATCCTCCCATCATCCATAAAAGAAACCTCCTCCACCCACGCACCCCCACCCATAACCCCCCATCACCACACCAGACCACTCCACTCCCCCCATCACCACACCCCACCCCACCACACCACACCACACCACACAACACAACACAACACAACACAACACAACACAACACAACACAACACAACACAACACAACACAACACAACACAACACAACACAACACAACACAACACAACACAACACAACACAACACAACACAACACAACACAACACAACACAACACAACACAACACAACACAACACAACACAACACAACACAACACAACACAACACAACACAACACAACACAACACAACACAACACAACACAACACAACACAACACAACACAACACAACACAACACAACACAACACAACACAACACAACACAACACAACACAACACAACACAACACAACACAACACAACACAACACAACACAACACAACACAACACAACACAACACAACACAACACAACACAACACAACACAACACAACACAACACAACACAACACAACACAACACAACACAACACAACACAACACAAAACAACACAACACAACACAACACAACACAACACAACACAACAAAACACAACAAAAAACATCACAAAACCACACAAAACAACACAACACAACACAAAAAAACACAACACAACACAACACACTCCAAACCTCCCACTAACAAATCAAACCTCCTGAACCAAAAACTCTTCTCACTCCATTTTTACTCAAAATCTTTCTGAATCATCAACTAAAATCTCAAATTTACCTTAAAAAAACATCCCTTTTCAAAATTTCTCAACAAAATATCCACCCACTTTTGAGAACTGTCTCACCTGGACCATCCTCCATCACCTCATCTAATAAAACTAGTGTTTCTACTCCTCTGGCCCTTTCCTCATCTACTCAATCTAATGATACCACTCCTCTGGCCCCTCCTCCTGAACTATCATATAATCAAAAGGAGTAGTTAGTTGATGCTATCCAATCATGCGCAAAGTACCATGGATATGCCCTTTTCCTAGAGTATAAAACTTGAAGAAAAATACCTACACATATCAATGTGACAATTCTGGAGAATATAAACCCAGTCAAGATCCCAAAAAAACTGGAAACAACAAGAAAGAACAATTTCCCTTTTAGATTATCTGGAAATTTCTCCAAACTATTAGGTCTCTGGCAAGTTAAATTTATACATCCTGACCACAACCATTCCCCCTCAGATGATCCTTGTAATCATCCAATCCATAGAAGAATTTGTGGCAAGCATCAGGAGACTGTAGAAAACTTAACCAAGGCTGGTTTTCATTAAAAATTCTAATACCTCTTATAAAAAACTCCTTGACTACAGTTCATACAAACCTCAGTAATATTTATAATAAAAGATCTCAAATCCAAAAAAAATTACCTTGATGGAAAAACCCCAATTGAAGCTTTAATAATGGAAATCCAAAATTCTTCTTTTTTGTGCAGGATCAACAATATGGTTGGAAAAATCACTTCTTTATTCATTTCAAATCCTGATTCCATAAGACTTCTAAAACATCTTCTACTCTTCTCATGATGGACTGCACATATATATATATATATATAAAATTGGGATGCCTCTTTTTCATATTGTTGGGGTAAAAAATTCTTCAAGAACTTTCTCAGTTGATTTCTGTTTTTTATCCCAAGAAAAAAAAAGATAACTATGAATGAGCCCTCAATAAACTTCAGGAAATATTAGAACATCAAGAACACAGGGTTATTGTGACAGATAAAGAATAAGCTTTAACTAGCACCATAGAAAAGGTTTTCCCATCTTCTCATCAACTTCTCTGTCTCTGGCATATTTTAAAAAATATTCAAACCAACTGCAGGAAGAATTTCAAGTCTGAAGATGAATGGAAGCTCTTTCAGAAATACTGGAACCAATTGGTCAACTCCAAATCTGAAGCTATTTATAGGGAAAATTTCACCAAACTTTCTCTAGTCTTGAATTCTCCAACATCAGACTACCTCCTTGAAAACTGGGTCCCACTCAAAAATCTTTTATTGTATTACTTGGCCAGAAAATACTCTCATTTTAGAAATAAAAGTACATCAAGAATAGAAGGCCTTCATTCTTCCATCAAGCACTTCATCACTTTCTCTAATGGATCCTTTTCCAATGTTCTTGATAAGATATATAGTTCTATTACCATCCAAATTCATGAAAGAGCTATTGAAGCCTCCCAGCAAGGTCTCAAGCAGCTCATTGGGTTGCCTCACTTTATGAAGCATCTTTCTGGAAAGATTGGCCATTATTCCCTCAAGACCATTCACTCATTCAATGAAGTCTCTGATTCTTCAACCACTTGCATCAACTGTGATTAATCTTCTTATATGGGTATAACAGGTTTTCACAAAGTCAAATCAGCTATCTTCAAGGGTGAAATTTTCCAAATTGAGGATTTCCATCCTCAATGGCATGTCAAACCCCTCTCTTCAGTAAGTTTTTTTTTCTTTATAAAAGTTCAAATGAATAATATTCTGATTAATTTCTAACTTTCTTTCTGCAGTTAACTGCCAGCCCAGACTCAACTGAAGAATCAACCAGCCTTGAAAAGCCCTCAAGATCAACCAATGAGTATAGATATCTTACTGAATTGTTTGAAGAATTACAAAAATTGAAACCTGGAGAACAAAATTATTCTCTGGGTGAAACACAGAAGCTTTACACTGGAAACTATAAACTTTTTCTGATTCAAGAGCCCCATTCTACTCGAAGATCAAAAATAAGAGGAAGAACCAATGGAGCAGAAAATAATTTCAAGAATATCTCTCAATCCTCAAGTTAAAGGGATCCATCAGGCTTTGAATATTTAGAAGCACCAAAGAGGAGAGGAAGGCCAAGGAGGAAATTTTCAGCAAATTCAGTGGTAAGTAATCAATCACTCTTTGAGAAAGAAAAAAAATAACTCATTGTTTTTATATAATCATTCAGGTTTCAATAAATGGAAAGGAAAAAAATCAAAAAGGGAAGGGAAAGAAGAAGGAGGAATCAGATGAAGAGGTAATCTTATATTTATACATAATCATCTCAATATCAACTGAGTATTTCTTTTTTTTCAACATAAGATGATTTTGTGACAGAAGAACATAATTCAAAAAATGAGGAGCTCCCAGATTTTAATGTTATTAAGATGGTGAGATTACATTTGCTTTTTGTATTGAGTGAATTTTTGTTAATTTTCCCATTTATTTTTTTTTAGAGGTCTGTAACTGCTTTCACTAAGAGGGCTCCTTCCCCTGATTACAATCCTGGGACTAGAATCAAGAGAAAAAAGCACAAAAGTCAAGATGACAAAGCCCCTTACAATCAACATGGAAAGCATGTTTTTTTGCAAACAGAAAAAAAAATAAGTGAGAAAGTGAGTCAATTTGATAATACCTGATTTTTTCAGTTTCTCTGATTTTTTTTGGAATTTTTTATAAGGTTCCTGCAAATTATCACATTTTTCTTTTGGAATCTTTGAGAAAGTTTCAATGGAACAAGTCAGTGAAATTTTTCCAACATATTTCATTTTAGATTCAATTCTTATTTTTTTATTTTAGTTCCATTACAAAGACTTCATTTCCCCAGCAACAGCTATTGCCCATATATCCCACTGTAAAGATGTTCTGGGAGATGGTAACTGTGGTTTCAGAGCAGAAGCTTTTGGTTTGGGACAGAAATCTGAAGACTGGATTGAAATCAGGAAAGAAAAGATCAAAGAGCTGGACACCAACCCAATATTCCAAGATTCAAAATTAATGCATGAAATCTGGGGTAAAACCTTTGAAAATGCAAGGCGGCAACTCAACCACCTCTCTGGACCAGCTCCAATAAAAATTTGGATGAAGTTCCCATGCCATGGCTTTCTTCTTTCTGAAACTTATAAGTGTCCAGTGTAAGACTCCAAATGGCGCAGGGTGTTGGAAGTTCTGTGGAGGGGATAGGTGCTTTTGTAGGCTGCCCTCCTGAGTGTTACAAAAATATTTAAATGTAACCAGGATCAAGGTCCAGTAACCTTTGTTAATGAGGAATCAAATGGGATAGGGATAAGTTTATAGCAACAATAGCTGAGGGGGGAAGCAGCACTACCTGAACCAAGATGATGAGGAGAAAGACTTTTAACAAAATAAGTTAAAGTTTGCTCAGAGTCCAATAGAACAAAGCAGTTGTAAGTAACGGCGCCCACATGCTAATAACTCTGGTTGTCAGCAGGTGCTTGGGAGTGATTAACTAAAACCAAATCAACCTCCAGGTTCTCAATGAACCTGCCCAACTGATGAGGTGACCTGGGGCAGCAGAGATAGTGAGTGGAAGGATCATATTTCATATATTAAAATGAGACAAAGAAAAGCATAAAGCCAACGTACCTGGGGAAGCAGAGATAGTGAGTGGAAGGATGAGGAAAGAAAGAGGAATCCTTCCACAGCTGCTGACCCGGGTATACAACACTGCTAGTTACATGACTGTGATATGTACTGGCTGTGACATAGACACCAATCGACGCGGACAAGAGATTGACATGAGCAGTAGTAGGTGTGTGGCACACATGTAAGAAAAGGATACTAAGTATCTGTAACACCCCCCCTTGCTGCAAACCTACTATAGGAGATGGAGAAAAGAGAGAAGATAAAAAAGAAAAGAGAAAGAAAGAAAAAGAAAAAAAAGAAAGAAAGGAAAAAAAAATTAGGGGACAACGCCAAAGGCCAAGCGATGTTTCTCCAGTAACACAAAAGGCAGGGGTTTGGTGAGCATGTCGGCGAGCATCTCCTTAGTGGAGAAATGCTGAAGGGTGATATTTCCCTCTTGCACACACTCAAAAGCAAAGTGGTAGCGCGCATGGATGTGTTTTGCGCGAGCATGATGCTCCGGATTTTGCGCTAGAGTTTTGGCGCCCTTGTTGTCAACACAAAGCGGAAGGGAGCAACGTGGCTTGAGACAAAGTTCAGACAGCAGGTGGGTGAGTCATACACCCTCTTTCCACAAATCAGACAGAGCTTTATACTCCGCTTCCGTGCTGGACAGAGAGACCCTGGTTTGCTTACGAGACTTCCAGGAGATGGCGCCCTTGCCTAGACGGTAGGTGTAGCCCAAAGTTGAACGGCAATCGTCGCGATCTTCTGCCCAGTTGGAGTCAGAATATCCGGATATCTCAAGTTGGCCCCCAAGGCAGAGCTTGAGGTCTTTGGTGGAGATCAGGTAGTTAAGAACCTTCAATGCTGCCTGCCAGTGCGCCTCCGATGGATTGCAAAGATACTGCAATAGTTTGTTGACAAAAAATGAGACATCTGGGCGCGTGCATTGCAAAACCCAAAGAAGGGACCCGATAATCTGGTTGTAAGGTCCCGACGAAGGCGGATCACTGGGCAGTTGACGGACGACTGACTTGAAGATCGAGGACGTTGGTGTTAGGGTGGGCGTGTGTTTGCCGGAGAGAAAGCGCTGGCAGAGTTCGTTGATGTAGTGGGATTGGTTTAGAAAAACATACCGACAATTGGTATTGCGCGTGATGCAAAGTGAGAGAAAATGGTGGAGCTCCTCATTGGCTCCTATTTGAAACTTCCTTCCAAGCAACTTGATGAGATTGTCAACAAACGTTGGTTTACCGACAATAGCTAGGTCGTCCACATGCGTCGTCAGAGCGCCAACCACTTCGTCCTGCTCAATCCTGAAGTAAAGCGTTGGGTCATATTTGGAGTTGACTAGGCCAAGCGAAAGTAGCGCGCGGTGAAGCTCAACGTTCCATTGCCTTGGGGACTTTTTCAACCCGTAGAGAGAGCGTTCCAGGCGACATACCCATTCGGGATGGATCGGATCCTCAAACCCCGGAGGTTGCTCCATGTAGACTTCATGGTCAAGGCAGCCATTGAGGAAGGTGGTCTTGAAGTCAACCTGACAACCCTTCCAGTCCTTTGCGGCCAGTAGGCTGAGTATGAGGCGGAGGGATTCAAGCCGCAGGATGGGGGAGAAAACCTCCTGGTAGTCCAGACCGCGTACTTGGGAGTATCCCATTGCAACCAGCCGTGCCTTGAGTTTCTGGATCGAGCGGTCCGGACTACGTTTGATTTTGAAGACCCATTTTGATTTGATGATCTTCCTTTTTTTCAGACAAGGGATGAGCTGCCAAGTGTGCATTCCGAGAAGCAAGGCAAACTCCTCATCAGCCGCCTTGAGCCACCAAAGTTTGTTTGGCAACCGGAGGAGCTGCCGCCACGTTTTGGGGGTGTCCAGAACCTCATCCGTTGTCGCGGTCTTGGACCACTGGCCGTAGCAATCAGGAAACCTGCGCTGCCTGGCAGAGCGCAGTCTTGGTGGGGAATGCGGACGAGGTGGAGTGTTGTCAGAAGGGGCCGGCGGCGACGGGGGGTTGACATTTTCGGTGGTGCTTATGTCGGAGGGAGCGGGATGAGCAGGCATGGGGAGCGTGCTTGGGGAGAGAGGGTTGGCCGGAGGGGGGGAGAGATGAGAAGGCATGGGGAGCGTGTTTGGGGAGGGGGGACTGGCCGGAGGGGCATGCATTGACGCAACAAGGCCGCAATCAGGACCCTCCCTCAGCGGAACGTGGAGGAGAGGTTCATTCTGGACATCCAACAGCCGCGGAGGAGAGTCATCTTGTCTCGTGAGGAAACAATTGGGTGGATTGGGGGGGGGGGAATCACAGTTAGCACAGGCATCCGCGGTGGTGGAGTTGGCGGTGAAGGCC
Source organism: Puccinia polysora (assembly GCA_025617555.3). Taxonomy (NCBI): domain Eukaryota; kingdom Fungi; phylum Basidiomycota; class Pucciniomycetes; order Pucciniales; family Pucciniaceae; genus Puccinia; species Puccinia polysora. The sequence goes on along the minus strand of JAOOQA010000019.1, from coordinate 2,658,175 downwards.
AGGGGACTTCAACCTCTAGGGGAGACGCAGGCAATATCAGCTCGGCACCATACGGGAAGGAGACCTCAACAAACATAACATCCCGTGACTTGATCACCACCCGTTTTTTGAGATCCCAGAGACAAACGCCATTGCCGTGAGACAGATATGAGAGTAGGATGGACGACCGTGCCTTACTGTTGAGTTTCTTTTGATCCGGCTTGGGTACTTTTTACCAAACAAGACACCCAAATGGGTGAAGTTTGTCAAGTCAAACTGATGGAAGACCCAGGATGGAGAGTGGCGAGTGGAAACCTGCAGGTGTGTTACACGGGAAAGAGTTGTAGCCGTGAAGAACATGGCGCAACGCATCAGCCCAGAATAGTTTGGGTACATTCGCATGTAGAAGAGCACAGCGGACAAGGTTGTTTATGGTTTGGTTTGTCCTCTCAGCAACCCCATTCAGCTCAGGCGAGTGGGGAGGTCCCGGTTCATGATGGATACCCGCGGATTTCAAGTAGGCCAAGAACTCGTTGGAGAGATATTCACCACGGTTGTCTTTGCGGAGAGACCTGACTATGTGTTTGTTGTCTTTTTCAAAGGAGGAGCGGAAGAGTTTGAAACAGTTGAAAACATCACTCTTGGATTTCATAGGGAAAGCATTGGTGAATTTAGAGAAATCATTGACAAATGTAACATAATATTTATATCCCTCCCGTGAGACAGTATTGTACAATGCAACATTGGAGTGGATGATCTGACCCGGACAGGTGGAGCAATATGGCCGTTGTGACTTGAAAGTGTTTCTGGTCATCTTACACTGTATGCACGTTGGGCATTGCTGGACAGCAATCTCGTTCATGGATTGAGGAACAATGCCATGAGCTTTGAGAAATGCTTTGAGCAGTTGAAGGCCTATGTGAGAGAAACGGACGTGATATCCCAGAAGAGTGCAATCAACTTGGGGATTGGCAAGAGTAGAAGCAGAGAGTGAGCTCACATGCTCAGAAGGAAGATAGTAGAGATTTGCACAACAATATCCTCTGCCAACTGGCTGATTAGTGAGTTGAATGGCTGCCAAGGGATAGATTTTGCAGCTCGTACGAGTGAACAAGACAGTGATACTGGCATTGCACAGGGCGGCTACTGACAGAAGGGGTTCATGAAGTGTGGGAACGACCAGAGTCTTGACTTTGGTGTTGTTGGAAAGCGGTAGACTGGTGAAACCTCAGTGAGTGGCCTTTACTTGAGAGTGATTGGCCAGTCTCACTGGTGTGTGGTCTGGCTGGATATCGCTGACTGCGTCAATATATGGAGTCATTGAGACAGAGAATCCAGAATTGATGTTGATGTCTCCGCTGGTGTGACGGGTGTGTGAGGACAACGACGAGACGGTTGCGACTCCAGCAGTGACTTCGTATTCGGATCCTGAGTAGTCTGAATCTTTGTCGTCATCTGCGAGGGGTGCCGCTGAGGCCTTGCAAGCTTTTGCGGGTGGTTTATGGGAAGAAGAAGTAGGTTCTTTTGTATTGGAGCGCCATTTCTGGTTTGCTTTATGTTCTTTAAGAATACGCCAAGTGTTTTTACAGTTGTTGAGATCATGACTGTTGGCCTTGCACAAAAAACAGTGGCGGGTTTTTCGTTGTTTGTTTGGCTGTTTGGCTGGGTGAGGGTTGGATTTGACTGCTGAAGCAGCAACTAGGACATCTGGCTGAGATTGAAGACGGATTGCCTCATTCTTGAGCGCAGAGACAATGGTCTAGGACTTCACTCCGTCTTGGTTCATCAGTGCCGAAACTCAATGAAGCCAGTCTTGCGGTATGGAGCGTAGAAGGGCAGCCGAGTGAACGTCGTTTGAAGTGAGGGGCTTCTCAGGAGTGACAAGAGAATTGAGCCGTTCGTAGTATTGAGCCATTGTGTCAATGTGGTCCAGCATGTCGTCTCCCTCCATCCTTGCTGGGAGGAGCTTGCGAATCCAGTATACTCTCCCTCCGGTGGACAAGTCTTGATGAGCTTTGCCTAGAGCGATCCACATTCCCCGAGCATCCTGACAAAACTCCCTGATATATTGGATGTTTGAGGCATCTATGGTTTGGGTGATGATCAAGCAGACGAGTTTATTTCCGGTTATCCAAGCATCGGGGGGATGTTCAGGTTGTGGGTGGTCAATGATATGGTCAAGGCCAGAGGCATCAAAGTATGCATAGACCACTAGTTCCCAGTCAAGATAATTTGAATCCGGACCTGAGCTCTTTAAGATGGGTAGTCTTGCGCTGGAGAGATTTTGAGAAGAGCTTGCTGGATTGGCGACTTGAGTGTTGTTGTTTTTTGAGTCAGTCATGATTTGGATTAGTTGCTTTGTAGAGAAGCTTACGGATCCTGATAGCTTTACAGATGGTGCGGCTCTGGGCTCATAACCTGATGAGGTGACCTGAGGCAGCAGAGATAGTGAGTGGAAGGATCATATTTCATATAATAAAATGAGACAAAGAAAAGCATAAAGTCAACGTATCTGGGGCAGCAGAGATAGTGAGTGGAAGGATGAGGAAAGAAAGAGGAATCATTCCACAGCTGCTGACCCGGGTATACAACACTGCTAGTTACATGACTGTGATATGTACTGGCTGTGACATAGAAACCAATTGACGCGGACAAGAGATTGACATGAGCAGTAGTAGGTGTGTGGCACACATGTAAGAAAAGGATACTAAGTAGCTGTAACACCAACTCTCCGCAATCAAGCGCTTGAAGGGTACCAGATAACTGTGGGTGGCTGCACAAGACAATGCAATATGTTTATGGATCACTGAAACAAACAGTAACAATTTTGGACTAAGAGTAACCCAACACTTCTCAAGGATTCAAGAATAGTGTGGCAGAATGAAACTTGAATAATTAAAGGGAGGTTTAACACTCCAGGTTTAAACTTAATAAAACCTCTTAGTCAAACGTGACTGGTCCAGAAAGACAATCAAATGAATGATCAAGGCCAAATAATGGTCAGAAAAAGGGATCAAGAGTGGTATAACACACTCAAGAATTCAATTTAATGAATTCTTCTTCAACCAGCAAGGATATGGTTGGTGATAAGGAACAGGACCAAAGAAGGGCAGATCAGAGTTTCAGACTTAAAAAAAAGTCAAGGGTAAGGGATAAGGATCAAGGGATAATCAAAAGATATATCCGGATAAGTGATCAATTTCACCAAGGAAGGAGCTCTTGGATCAGAAGCTCATAATTCTCATTAGTGGGAAGAATTGATGATGGAAAAAAGAAGGGGAGAGCCCCTCCTTTTATAGGCTAGAGAGCCCTGTAACTATTTACAATTGGATAACAAAAATGAAAGCGGTTTTTTTTTTTTTTTTTTTTTCTTTACAATGATGAGGCTCAAGCTTGTGGAGGCCCGGTTCCCTTCTGCCAATATTTCAGACTGGGGTTAGAGATTCACATCCAAGCCTTTTGCTTGCAAACTTCTGTGCGGACGTTTGCACACCTAGGAACAACGCAACACCCCCTCCCATCCAAATCTGGAGGGGGGTGAGAAAGAAAGAAACAGTACAATAAAAGAAAATAATAATAAAAAATAATAAAAAAAATGAGAGAAAAAGAAAAAAAAGGGCAGTGAGCAAACAATTGAAAAAGAGAGTAAGAACCAAAAAAAAGAAACAAAACGAAAATCAAATGAAAAGAAGAAACAACAGCAAGAGAGAGAGAAAAAAAAAGAAAGAGAACAACAAATGAAAAAAAGGAGGAAGGTTGCTTCCGATCGTCCAATCTAGGAGGAGAGGGTGATCCCAATGATTATGGAGGCAATGATGATGGAGTTGGTGAGCAAAATGATGATGATTCTCATCATTGCTGGATGGGTTTGATGATGAGGGATGGGGTTGATGTGATCAATGATCCTTGCTCACAAGCGGTGATGGTGGTGATGATGAGGATGCCATGATAGATGAATCAATGATGAGAGGGAAGGAGATGATTTGCGCATGGCCAAGCAATGGGGAGGATCATGATGAACAACTGATGGTCGCGATGAAAGTGAGGAAGCAATCAAGGATGTGAGCAATGAGGATGAGGAGGAGCAATGCAATGAGTTGCGCATGGCCAAAAGTTAGCAAGAGAGGCCTGAGCGCAAGGAGGGGGGATTGAACCCAGGATAGGAGGGAAGTGGGAGCGATGGAAGGAAGAGGAGGAGCTAAACAACTAGGAAAGGGAAGGTTTGGAGTGAAGGATCCAAATTTTTTCTAAGTTCAATTTTTTTTTTTTTTGATTTAAGGTATGACAAAAAATATGTATAAAATTTTTTTTTAAAATTTTGAATTCTTTTCCCAAGGTGTCCTAAATGGTTCACCACACCAGTGGTTCTTTTTTCTTCTTTAATGCCTTGCACTTACCTTCCTCTGAATTCCCCTCCCACTCCAAATCCCAAATCATCTCATATTTGCTTAATTCTTTTAGAAGATTTCAAAAATATATTCTCTTTCAAGTTCAATTCTGATCATTGGTCAGCCCCCAAACTGGATCCACTGTGGAAAAGCCTTGTGACCAAGGATTCAAAAGCTTGGATGACCATTATTCAGAAGAACTTGGAGCTTGGTGATGAGGTTTTGTTACCAAGGAGGAAATCTAGCAGAAAAATAAAACCCATAGTAGTGGAATAATTTAAAACAAAATTATTGCTATAATATTTGTAATAAAATAATGTGTTTGTCTTTATTAAAACAGAACAAAAATCAGAACCAAAAATGTGGACCACACCTTTTATTTTCAATTATTTTCATTATTATGAATAATTTGTGGGGTAAACCCTGTAAGAAAAGCTCAGCCAAATTTTTAATTCAATTTTTGAATTTTAATCTAAAGTTTTGTCAAAACAAATTGAGAGAAACATTGATTCAAGAAGTGAAAAAAAAATCTTGAAAAGGAAATGCTATTTTGAAGTGTTTTTTATGTTGCATCCAATTTTTGAAGGCCAAGGATACATCAAAAAAATCTCAAAAAAAATATTTTAAAGCTCTTCAGCTAATTGATATATATTTTGAGAGTTCAAAGTGCCAACAAAACTTAGGCCAAAAGCCAAAGGAATAGCTGCAAAAATGAGTTTTTTTTTTTGGATTTTGTTAATTTTTTAACTGGATTTTTGAAGGGGTTTAACTGGTCCCAAAATTATAAAGGATTAGCCATAATTGTTCAAGACACCTATCTACAGGTCTGCTGTGTTAGAATTTCAAAAAAAGTTCTTTAAACGCCTGTGTAAACAAGGATTCCTCCGTGTATACTGGACGTTGCAGGGACATAGTACCGCTGTGAGTTTAAGGGTAGCACCCATGAAAAAAATAATGCCATAACAAAAAAAATAAAAAATAAATTAATTCATAAATAAATAAATAAAATATATCAAAAAATCAAAATATAAAAAAAAATAGAAATAAAAATAAAAAATTGCAACCCTACACAAACTGTTCACACCTCAGATGGGTGTGAATAGCTGTTCAAACCCCAAAATGGGTTGAAATCCGCGCCACACAACCCATTTCATGGTGTGAACAGGTTTTTTTAGGGTTTCAAATTTAACATTTCCCCAAATCTTTCCACATTTTTAAAAATTTCATTTTTATGATTTTGAAAAATCTGAAGGGACAGAAAGTTCCCAAATATGAAAGGAAAGTCAAATATGATATTTTTAGATTTTTAGGAATTCATTTTCCTGCAAGAAAATTGGATTAAAATTAAACATAAAACATTCTTTTCAAATTAGTTTTCCTTATCTTTCTAATTAAGAGTTTTCTGAATTTAGAGCTTGCATTCTTTAAGTGAGAATTGAAAAGGGCACAAGAAAATTATATGAGGATTTTTTTTAGATTTTCTTTTCCCAAATAATTCATAAGTAAAAACCCAAAATTGGCATTTTTTTCTCTAAATCATTGAGTCAATAATAAATAGAAAAAGAAAATATGAAAAATTCAGCAAAAAAAACAAACAAATAATTCAATCAATATCAATTGTTAATACTTTCTTTCTTGGATGCGTAGAATTTTCAGGAGGAAAAAAAATCTTTAAACCAAGTTCCAAGTTATCATGAACAAAATCTTCCCATTATTGTGATTCCTTGCTAGCAAAAGCTATCCAAAGGGGATTTAATTGGGGAGCTGGAAACAGTTCAGAATTAATATAGTGGAAAGCAAATATGTGCTGAGAATCTTTGAAAATAATTAAAAATATGGGAGATGTTTGAGAATTGGAAGTTGGAGGGGAATTAAGTGGCAAATAAGTCTTTGGAATCAACTTAGATAAAAGTAACACTGGCCTTTTGTATGTATCTTCCAGAAAGAAACCATGGCAAGTTAATTTCATACAGTAAATTTGAGTGGCAGGTCCAGAAGTGTGGTTGAGATTTTTTCTTTATTTGTCTAAATTTTCATCCCATACTTGATCCATGAAATTTTCATCCTTGAAGAGAGAGTTTGATTCCATTTTATTGCTCATTTCCTGACATACTGAACTCCAAGATTCAGATTTACGGCCCAAATTTATTGCTACTGATCTTAAACCACAGTTCCCATCACCCATCAAATCTTGAACATGTGAAATGTTTTGTATTGCTGTCTTGGGGAAAATGAAATTTTTGTATGGATACTAAGGAAAAAAAGATGAATATTATTTGAGATGAAATGAAAAAATAACTCATACTTAATTCATCAACAGTCATCCCTTAAAAATTATCAGAAGATGAAAAAGACAATTTTGTGACCTTGAATATCATCCCAAAAGACAAGAACAGGTTAGCAAATGAACCATAAAGCATGATTATTTCAATAATGTATTCACCTTTGCAGTTTCAGAAACTGTAGATGTGGGAGCAAAGATTGTATTCTCTGGAGGCCTATAAGCATCTGCATCTACATTGTCTTGTTTTTTTCTCTTGATCCTCTTCAAATTACCAGGACTCAAATTATGGGAAACAACACTCTTATTGATGATGGCTCCTGACCTCTGATTGACAAAGGAAAATATGAAAATTAATGAAAACTAGAAAAAATATCCTTCCCCCCCAAAGAAATTACTAAATGTATTAAATAAATCTAATTATTTAATATCTGCAAGTTCTTCTCCACTCAATCCCTCTTCTGTTATAAAGTCAACCTGCTCAGAATGAAATGCCTAATTAAAAATAAAATGAAAGAAATCACCTCTTACTCTGATTCCTGTTTCTTTTTTACCTTGGCCTTTTCATTCCATTCAATTAAATTCCTTTCCTTTTCCTCAGAGTCTGAAATTAGAGAAAACCAATTTTTGACCATATTCTGTTAAAATCAATGTAAAAGAAAGAGAGAGAAAAAAACAGAAAAAGAAAAAAAACTAAACATTGCTTTAACCACTTGGTGATTCCTTGGTCTTCCTCCGCTCTTAGTTAATTAAACATATTCAAACACAGATGGCTACCTCTTAGAGAAATGCTGACCTAATATTTTGAATTTATTGAGGGCTCCTTTGGGTCTTCCAAAAATTTTACTTTCTTGCTTTGATAGGGGTTCTTGAATGGGATTCAGTTGATACTTCCATTGAAACAGTTTCATCATTTATCCAAGGTAAAAATCTTGTTCTCCTGGGCAAAATTTAAGGAATTTTCCAAAGAGTTCATTCTGAAAACAATTTATATTGGTTGATTGGGAAGTTGATTCATTGGATAATTGACATTTTTGGAATATTAATTCTCAGCAAGCTATAAATAATTCCCAAATAAAACAAAAGAAATTAAGAAATCAATTTTGGAATTTTATTTTCTTCAAAAAAAGAAAACTTACTGAAATAGGAGGTTTGACATGCCACTAGGGATGAAAATAATTAAGCAAAAGTTTTTTCTTATTGAGATTTGCCTTCTTCAATTTTTGTACACAAGGAATTACCATGAAATAAGAATTGTAAAAATCAGAAAAGGTGGTTGATTTTTCTACTGATGTGTGAAAGGAATGCACATTCTTGAGAGCATTGTGGATGATTTTTACTGAAAGGTATTCAACAAAATATGGAAGACCAATAAATTTATTGAAGTCTTTCCCAGAACTTTGAATGGTGGTTTAATCGAGTTGAGTTGAAATTGAATTATAGATCTGGTGAAAACATCAAAAAAGGAACCACAAGAAGTTTTGATAAATTTTATGACATGAGAGTGAAGCCCTTCTATTCTGGATGTTCTGGTATTTCCAAAACAGGGTGTATCAAAGTTAACCAAACCTGCCTTTAAAAATAAAAAAAAACCCTCTTATTTCAGAGTAGACATGTCAAAGTTAAAATGAAACAAGTGGGGTTTTTCAAGTAAAGTATATAAAGGTACCCACAGCATAAACCACACCCTGCACCACACCATCCATCCCTTGCTTCCTGGTTCCATCCAACTCCAACCTCGTTGGAAATCTCATCCTTTCTTCCCACTTCAATTCAACTCCAAAATCCTTGAACATCTCATCATCCTCACTGCTCATCCTTGCTTTCCACTTCCATCCAACTACAACCTCCTTGGAATCTCATCCTTGCTTCCCACTTCCATCCAACTCCAACCTCCTTGGAAATCTCATACTTGCTTCCCACTTCCATCCAACTCTGGCCTCCTTCAACATCTCATCCTTGCTTTTCACTTCCATCCAACTCAAACCTGCTTGGAAATCTCATCCTTGCTTTCCATTTCCATCCAAATCCAACTTCCTTGGAAATCTCATCATCCTCACTGCTCATCCTTGCTTTCTAATTCCATCCAACTCCAACATTCTTGGACATCTCAACCTTTCTTCCCACTTCCATCAAATCCAAACCTCCTTGAAAATCTCATCCTTGCTTGCCACTTCCATCCAACTTCAACCTCCTCAGAAATCTGATCCTTGATTGCCACTTCCATTCAACTCCAACCTCCTCCAAAATCTCATCCTTGCTTCCCACTTCCATCCAACTAAAACCTCCTCAGAGATCTCATCCTTGCTTGCCACTTCCATCCTACTCCAACCTCCTTGGACATCTCATCATCCTCACTGCTTATCCTTGATTTCCAATTCCATCCAACTCCAACCTCCTTGGACATCTCATTCTTGCTTGCCACTTCCATCCAACTCTAACCTCCTTGGAAATCTCATCATCCTCACTGCTCATAAAACTATCCTCTGAAACATCATCCTATCAAAATGGCCCCACAGAAATTCATAAAAAAATCCACCTACCCAAACAAACATCTCCGAGGAATTCAAAAACAAACAATCCTTCTCCTTCAGCTTCCAAATAATCTGGCCAACTCAAGCAAGAACATAACCTAATCCAAGTCATCTGGCTCAAAGTTTCTTCAAACTATGCTGTTTTCTTTGTGTCTGAAAAAGGAACAAGATTTGTTCCACCGCCATCTTCAGAGGTAAATGGTTATCTCCTGATTGGTAATGAGCTCAAGAACAAAACAAAAGTTAGGCTAAAATTTTCTTTAAAGCAAATGTGGGAGAAATTTAAGAACTACTGGGCCAAGTAAACAAAATCCCACTCCATGTCCATCTCAACTGGGTTTGGAATAACTGCTGCCAATTAATCCAAGGGGATAAACTCTTTGCTTGAGAAATTGAATTCAATCTTCCATTTCTACAACCACATGTATGAAATCTTTGGTAAAAAAGGGAATATGACCCCTCTGGCTGAGTTTGATGCTCAAACAGCAGAGTCAAATGATATGGAGCCCCTTCCCAATGATACTCAGCCTAGTGAAATGAATAACAAGAAAAAATACAATTGGTCAGAATCAGAGCCAGCATCAGCCACCAAGAATGATGTTTCAGAAATTAAAGCTCAATCAGCCCCAATCTAGTCCACAAGAATCTCAAAACCGTTCCTGGATCCATCAATTCCTAGCTTGGATAAACTCAACAATACCACCAACTTTGTGGAAGACTGTCCCAATTCATGATCCAAACATACCTCATGTCAAGAAAGTATGGTTTTTTTCTTGAATAGTGAATTTTAACTGATTTTGTATGAAAAGCCTCATCATTTTCTTAAAAATAATAGAAAGAAAAGCCAATGGGGCCCCCTACATCACCTTCCAAACTGAGTGGAGACATTCAGCTTTCATTGAACTCAGCCAAGTGCAAGCAAAAGGCCTCCAATTTAATGAACATCAACCCAAAAAGTCATCAAAAGAGGGGACACACTTCTAGCTTTGTAGGCTTTGAAGAAATTTGAGAAGCAAGATTCAAGTAAGGAAAATAAATTGGATTGCCAAATATTCCCAAAAATGCAAATCAAATTGATTTATTGACTTTGAAAAAATGTTAAACTATTTTTGAAAGCAAAAAAATTGACTTCTAGATGGAGAAGTGGGAGCATAATCTGGAAATTGAAGACAAAAAACAGAGATAAGAGCTTATAGTTCAGGGAAAACAAATAGAGGCAGAGGTAGCAACCCAACAGAAGAAGATTTATGCTGAAAGGAATATGAAAAAAGATGAGTTGGATTTTAAGAAAGATGAAAAGGACAAAGATCTTGCTCAATCAGAGAAAAAGGAAAGGTTGTCATTGGCAATTGCCTGTGTAAGTAGTGGTCAACCAATGAAAGATTGAAAGGATTGCTCAGATGTTTGGCTTATAAATATTTTTGAATATATTTCTATGCATTCACCTAAAAAATCCAAATTAAATTGTTTACAAGCATTTTTTATCTGTTCTTCATATCCAATAATTTTTGAGAATGTTGAATTTCCATCAATATATTTTTGGACTGCTAGTGCCATTTTATTGGATACTTAAAAAGGGAAGCCTTCTTGTGTATAATTTGTGGATGGTGATAATCCTCCACAAGTTTGATGAGTAAAAAATTTGGATTTAAAAACAGCTAATGTAATTCCAGAAAATTTAGAAAATCAAGATATACCTGATAATCCCTAAATGAAAACTGCCCTACTATCATATCAAAATTATCATCAGCCCAAATATCAGTGTAACTTTCATTGGTTATACTCTTTGGATTGAAGATGGGAATGCATCCTACAAAAGTCCAGGAATTAAAATCAGAATATTGATGGGGGAGGTTTTGAAAATCATATAGGGTGAAGGTTAAGAAGGAAGAAAAATAATAACTCCTGTATTGTTCATCATACTCCATATGGTTCATGCAAGTAATTTTATTTGTAATGATTTCCCTCTGAAACTACTCAAAAATTGTTGAAGGAAATTCTCCAAGTTGTTTGAAAAGCCACTGTCCAGCCCAGATGATTTTGTCTTCTTCTTCTGGGTTTGGTCAAAACGAAATGGCGGGTTTTATAACTCTGATACACCCTATTTTTATGTTGAATGGGCTGCCTTGTGGGATCATTGATGAAATTTTTTTGAAACCTTGTATCCCCTGCAGAACAGAATCACCATGATTTAAATTGAAGAAAAAATGATAAGAAGGTGAATGGTATACTCTACATTTTCCAAACTATTAGGAGGAAGGGTATTAAGTCAGCTTTCCAGAAAATGAGTTCCCCATTGTCAATAATGGGAAAAGATCCTGATAAATACTATAAACATTCTCAAAAGCAATAATTTTGTGATTTTTTTAAAAATAAATGCAAGATATAATACTTTTGACGCAAAAAATAGACTTGGGTAGAATAAATTTAAGACAGTTGGAGATAGGGGATTTTTTAAAACCAGTTCAAAGTAATGAGGTAAAATTTCCACGACCATAAATAGCTTTATCAATGAGATATTTTCCAAGGGGCTCAAGAAGGCTGCTTCACTTATATTTCTGTGTCAGATGGAAGGGTTCAACAACCACAGAGAAGCAGCAAGCTCCCCCACATCTTTGAAAGTTTCTCAAAGAAAATTTTTAACATGAATTTCAAAAAATTAACTGGGGAGTTTCCATCATCTCCTGAATTAATCTTTCATTGGTTTGGTGTGCAATCTTTGTAATTTTTGGTTTAATGCAACAGAAATTCACCAAAATGGCGCACTTTCTTTTGGATCAAGGAAGCCCTTTTATGAAAAGCTAAGTTGCTGATATTAGAAGCCAAATTAATGAAATTTACAATCCAATATTTATTGATTCAAAAGATCAAAGCTTCAGTTTCAAGGTGATTAATTTCAAATTTTCTTCATATTAGATCAATGGGTGATGTTAATTTCACGGCTCCAGTTGTGTGGGAACCGTGTAAACAGCTCCAAGCAAGTGGGAGCCGTTTAGGGCCCCACACCGCCTGTGGGAGTTGTGTAGGGCCCCTCAACGTGTGGGGGCCCATACACTACTCCATATAATTTATAATTTATAATTTATAATTTATAATTTATAATTTATAATTTATAATTTATAATTTATAATTTATAATTTATAATTTATAATTTATAATTTATAATTTATAATTTATAATTTATAATTTATAATTTATAATTTATAATTTATAATTTATTATTTATTATTTATTATTTATTATTTATTATTTATTATTTATTATTTATTATTTATTATTTATTATTTATTATTTATTATTTATTATTTATTATTTATTATTTATTATTTATTATTTATTATTTATTATTTATTATTTATTATTTATTATTTATTATTTATTATTTATTATTTATTATTTATTATTTATTATTTATTATTTATTATTTATTATTTATTATTTATTATTTATTATTTATTATTTATTATTTATTATTTATTATTTATTATTTATTATTTATTATTTATTATTTATTATTTATTATTTATTATTTATTATTTATTATTTATTATTTATTATTTATTATTTATTATTTATTATTTATTATTTATTATTTATTATTTATTATTTATTATTTATTATTTATTATTTATTATTTATTATTATTTATTATTTATTGATTAATTATTAATAATCATATATAATTTAGTAGATATAATTTATGATTTATTATTTATAAATTAATTTATAATTTATAATTTATTATTTATTATTAATTATTTATGAATTAGTGGAGGCTACACAACTTGATTTTAGTTGTTTAGCGTGCCGTACACCCCAAATAGGAAGTTTAGCATTCCACACAGCCCATTTGAGCTGTGTAGGATGCCACACGGCTCATTTGGGTTGTGTAGGGTGCCACACGGCTCATTTGAGTTGTGTAGGGTGCCTCACGGCCCATTGTGCCGTGTACAAGGCTCTGTAGCGGTGAATTTAACATTACCCTTTCATAAAGTAAAGAAAATAAAAAAAATGTCTTCTTAATACTTTTTGAAGATCTCTTCCAAAATTTATTCAAGAAATCAAAAATAAACAACAAATATGGAAACAAGTATCAAATTTTATTCAACTATGATTTGCTTAATCAAGGATGGGCCTGTGAAAAAGTTCTGAAAATTGGGTGGATGTTTTCTTGAGCCATTGAAAAAAGAGATTCTCTTTGTAAAAAATGAAGTGAAGATAGGAGTTGGTAGTTGAGAAATATATTGAGAAGAAATTTAGTTAGAAAAGGTATTCAGAGACTTGATATAAGAGGCAAAAGTGTCTTGTGAAATTATCTGGATTGTTGAGTTGTTTTTGTTGAGGAGTGCTGAATGATCATGAGTGGTTTGTGTTGTGGAGTGGTGATGAGTGGATTGTAGTGGTGATGAGTGGAGCAGATTGGTGATGAGTGGAGTGGAGTGGTGATGAGTGGTGGGGTACAGTGATGAGTGGTGTGGTGTGGTGTGGTGTGGTGTAGTGTAGTGTGGTGTGGTGTGGTGTGGTGTGGTGTGGTGTGGTGGGGGGTGATGGGAGGGTGTTAGAGGTCAAGGGGGTGGTTTATAAGATAATTATAGTGCCCCAAGATTTGTGGAGGTCCCAGGAAAGAATTTTCATTCATATTGAATATATGCATGTGGAAGGGTTCAAGGAAGATTCCCTTTTATAATTTTAGTTCTGACACTCCTTCAACTAAACCAATCCAACCTCTTCATCTGCTTCAACCTAATATCAAATCCAACTTCACTAATCCTGTACCTTTCACTGGATAGTACTACCTTCTGCATCTCTTCCAATATGCATCCTCTTCTACCAGCTTCACCCTCTCCCTTTATGGTGTAAGCTCTGTGTCCACAAACACCTCAACACTGTGCCATGTGATTCAGTCCACCTTCCAAGGATCTCTCCTTCTCCCCATGGCTTTTTAAATCCTCCATCTCTCCTAAACCCAATGGTTATATGAGTTAGTAAATATTACACTTAGTATATACATAGCATATACTCTCCAATGTCTGTTAAGCCCATACTCCCAGGACTCCAGATCAGTACATGTCAAATCCTCCTGGACAGGCCCATCACCCAATTAGTCAACAACAGCTTCCATCAAAAGCAATCAACATGTAATATCATGGGAACTCCAACCTACAACACCAGAAACTCATCCCTCAAGGCCTTCCTCTCAGCTCTCACATATACTGGAATTTCCTTCTCTCCTGGACTGATTCCCACCAAGGAATCAGTATAATAATTCTTACAGGTTAGTACCTCTGCCAGTACGTGTCATCTCAGCACAAGAAATCCTTCACCCAGCCTGCTGAACTCATATCACCTTGTCCCTTCCTGTTTTTATTCTTATAGTATTTAACAAACCCTTATTCAAAAACCTCATCCTGGACTTCTCTATTCCATCTTTCCATCTTCTCATCATTTTCACTCCTCCTCTCATCTTCTTGATTGCAATTCCAAAAAATAATCCTTGAGTTCTATGAGTAGTAGTGCCTGTTCCTTCAGCCCTTTGTACGCCAGGGGCAGTTGTGAAATTATACTAATTCCTTCCTCTTAATTAATACCCACTCTCTTCTCTTCCAATCGTCACCTTCAACCAAATCCAATCCATAAAACCCCTTCTTATGGATATCACTACCTACAAGTGTTTTTTGGGATAGTGCTTGATACAGTGCTAATAATTTGTGTGGGCCTTCACGTTTCCAAAGGAACCTCCTCTAGAGTTATCTCTTTCCACCCAAACCCATCTTTTTGTCCTGTAAGTTTGAATTTGATTGCTCCAATTTTAAAGCTTCAGCTTTGAGGTGCTTTGAGGGGGCCTCAAATAGGCCCAATGAGCTTTGATGGTGCTCAATCAGCTTTGACATGATTTGATAGGACCTCAAATAGCTTTGACTTAATTTGACGGGGCTCAATTAGATTTGAAATACATTGAGGGGAACTCAAATAGCTACAAAATGTCAATGGGTCTTAATTTGCTTTAGAATGCTTTGAAGGGACCTCAAATATCTTCAATGTGCTTCAATGGAGCTCAATCAGCTTCAACATGCTTCAAAAGGACCTTAAATAGCTCCAACATCCTTTGATTGGGCTCCATCAGCTTTGAAGTGCTTCAACAGGCCCTTGAATAGCTTTGACCTACTTTGAAGGTGCTTAATCAGCTTCAATGTGCTTTGATGGGACCTTAAATTTCTTTGAATTGCTTTTAAGGGACTCAATTAGCTTCAAAATGCTTCAAAAGGACATCAAATAGCTTCAACAGGCTTCAATGGGGCTCACTCTGCCTCAACATGCTTTGATGGGACCTCAATTAGCTTTGAAGTGCTTCAATGGGGGTCAACAAACTTCAAATTTGATCTATTTTGGCCATTTCATTCTTCAAATCTTCTCTGGGTACTTTCTTTGGGTCATTTCCCTTGTCTGGTGAATTTTGACACCATCCAAGCCCAAAGTGCACAACTATCATTCATTTCAAGTACACCTCTCACCAGAGCAGCAGGAGGAAGAGGTTCTGTGATCAATATCTCCAATCAGGATCAGTCAACTCCTCAGGCTTGTAGATGTGGGAGGCCAGAAACCTCAACTTCCATGGAAACTGGTATCCTTCCTCCAGCTCCTTCTAGAGCTTCTCTTTATCCTGCCCCACCTGTATTTAGTCACATCAATAATTGTGTAATTGGTCAATATCCCCAAGCAGGCTTTGGATTAGATCCTCAATTTTATAATCCAAGCATCATTTCTATTCTGGATGAAGAGGGCAGGGAAGACAGTAAGGAATCAGGCTTTTACAGAAGGATCCTAAGTAATCTCAATTGATCAACTATGGAACCTCAAGAATTATTCCCAGCTTCAACTTCTACTGCAACCCCTGAACCTCCAACCCAACCTCAACCTCCAACATCTGCTATGGACCCAACCCTCTTCAACCTCCTCCACACCATGACTTCTGCTTTGGAAAAAATTTACCAACCTCCATCAATCAGTACTTCTCACTCTGGCCCCTTTAAGTATCCTTCCATGAATGCTCCCAATATGTTTGAAGGCAAAAATCCTGGCAAACACTGACCATTCCTCCAATCTTGTGAACTTATTTTTGCAAATGATGAAGGAAAACTTTAGCATGGACCAGGAGAAGTTAATCTTGGCAGCTTCCTGTCTCTCTGGAAGTGGAAATCAATGGATCCAAGCCTATCTGGCTCACTTTTCCAATCAAGAGCCCTCTTTCCTCCTCACCTCATGGTCCGACTTTATAGAGTAACTTCAAAACCTCTTTGGTGACAGACTTGATGTCTTCAAGGCTGAAAAGGAACTAGTGAATTTGAAGATGAAGGACTCTGGCTATGATTCAAACCACATCACTGAATTCAGAGAACTTATGACCAGAGTCTCTGGATGGGGTGATAGAGCCTTGTACTTCCATTTTTGAAAAAGCCTACCTTCACGCCTTCTGGACGAAAAAGCAGGGTAAAATGGCTCTCAAGAAACTCTCCAGGATATTATGAATATAGTTTTTGACTATGAAACAAGGTATCATGAAAGGGTAAAAGAAAAATCCTCTTATCTCAATAATTCTCAAGCCTACATTTCTTCTCAATCTCAATCTACCTATAATCAGCCTGACAAGGGTAGTGGTGTCCACTCTCTGATACCAGGAACCTTGCAGTCCTTTAGCTACAGAGAGTGATAAAAATACTGGAATAATAATAATAATTATTCCAAAAATAAACACTTAGAAGCTCAAATAAATGATATAATAAGAGCTGTTGCAAGGTTTAATTGGTTTGGTAATAAATGGTTTTCAATATAATATAAAAGAGGGGCAACAGTATTATACTACTGGGGATCTTGACAGACTAGCAACCTCTCTTCAAGGGGAATCCTTAGGCAGTTTAAGAACCTTTGAATGGAGATGGGTGCCTTAGAAAGGACTTATTCCACTAATGGCCGGGCGTAACAGCGCTAATGGCCAAGACAGGAAGGGAAACACTCACTCTGAGCACTTTACCATGAGAAACCTGAAATAATTGGAAGGGTTTCAGAGCAGATGGGGTGGATTGCTTGACTAAACTTCAAGGGTTGATTGGTTAATAAGAATAAAAAATACTACTACAGACTAAGTCATAAATCACTTTCTTATCTTCATATAAGCACTTGACAAACAATGACACAGTGTCTGATTGATAATAATAATTCCTGGTAAACTGATTAATTGATTGGATCCAAAGAGGTCTGTATAAATACCTTTTTTGGGGTGATTTTGAGCTTCTCAGGGCACGTAGAGAGGGTTCTGCTCGTGGGCTGACGCTGGAAAGCCAGTAAGGGAATGATTGACACGTCCACTTGGTGCTGGCAATCAGCTGTCCTTAGATCTGCTGGATTTATGTACTATTTTAGCCACAGGATCTGTTAATCTGTTATGGCATAAATTTGATCATTTTGTAATCATCCTTCATTTGTACTATTGGTACTGCTTTAGAGCGGGAATATGTGGATGTTTACTGATTTTCCATCATCTGCTGATCATGTAGATAATTTTAAATAATTTTTATGAAAACTCCTTGTAGTGTTTTGTGGTCTTCAAAGATCAGGGTCAGTGATTTACGTGGTCATCCTTGATCTTTGATTTATTATTAAAAAATGTTCTAAACTTAATCTTTATTAATTTTATTTAAGTTTTGATCTTTTTAGACTATTACTAATTCATATGTCAACTTGTTACATATGCTAGGCAACTCTAACTAGGTTGTAGCTCTTCTGAGCAGTACCTGGTTGTCAGATTAGTCACGACGGATCCAGACGCGGGGATCAGTTAGTACAGATGCGCGCGGGGTAGGATCCGCTGCGTGCGTGGTAGAATCAGCTGCGCGCGGGTCTCCAGTACGCGGGAATCTTCTACTACAAGTAGGTAGGGATATGTAATGATGCAGGGCTGCGCGCGGGAATTGTGACCTAACACATTTCCGTGTGTAACTCCTCAAATATATACAACACCTCAATTCTGAGTGAATTTTAGGTGTAAACCCTATACGTGAAAACACGTGTGAAATATTAGAATGGCCAAAAAGTGCCATACTGGTGTTGTGATTTTTAGTACTTTTCTTTTTAATTATTTTAAAAATGTAAGGACTTGGAATCCAAGGGTGGGGTCAGTGAGTGACCCTACCTAATTTTGGGTGAGGAATCCAATTCTTTAATAATATTTATGGATTTCTCACTCCTTATTTTGTTAATTGAGATATTCTTATTTTTCATAGTTTTGTGTTGCTATTGTCAGGTTCCTCTGTAAATAGTAGCAAGCTGACAAGTGGTAAGGTCAGGGAGCATGAAAAGTCCCCAGAAAAGTCAACTTCAACTACAAAATTTACCAGAACCTCTTTGGACCTAGGTCCAGATGGAAAACTCAAGGCAGATGAGAAGGAGGGAAGAGAGAGGGAAGGCTTATGCTTATATTGTGGGGGTAAACATAAGACAGAGGACTGTAGAAAGAAACCTGTCAAATAATCTTCTTCTTTTCCTACTCCAGCACCTTCCAGCGCTTCCCCAAAGCCAAACCAAGATTAGGCTCACCCTTTTCTTCCTCTTTTTCAAGGATTATCTCTATTGTTTGTTTGATTCAGGTGAAACTCAATCTATAATTGGGAATGCCATGGTTAAAATTATCCATCCCTTACAGTCCTCTCCTTTGGGCAAACATACCCATCTTTTGAATTTAAGCTCAGTGAATCAACTTCCCAATTGGTTTCACTATTTCCTTTCCTAGCTTTGAATGAGAAATCCTTCAATTAAATGCAACATTAACTAAATCACCCTGGGAATTGACTCTCTTCATCACTGGAATCCAGAGGCAAACTTGGAAGATGATGCTGATCACCTCAAGAAACCAAATAAACACTGAACTTTCCTCCAATCCTGTTGAAATCAACCTTGCTACAATTCCTACAGCTATCCTTCCCTAAAATCTGCTTTTGGGGCTGCAGCCCAATAAATTTCCCCTTGCTTCAGAATGTTTGAAATTCCCCAACACAACTTCCAATCCCCTTTGAGTTAAACTCTCTTGTAACTTGCTTGGATATTCATTGATCCTTTATTTTTCACCAGAGGAAGATATTTTAGATTAATCCTTGCATACTATGAAATTTGTTACTACTTCTGATGATTCTCTTTTTTACTGATAAAGTTCCTGAATAATCGGAAACCGTGTTAAAGAAATTAACTGCTGATTACCACTGATTACTAGATGAGTTCTACCAGTTCAAAGCAGATCAAATCTCTTCATACTGCGCTTAAAACCACCATTTTGGACTGGATGGCCTCATACCTCCATTTGGGATTGTCTACTCACTACCCCAAATGAGAATTCAACCCTAAAAGCCTACGTAGCAGAGAATTCAGAGAAAGGTCTCATCCAGCCCAAGCACTTCAAGCACTGGAGAAACTGTCCCTTCCTTTCAAGAAGATAAATAGTGGTTTGCAATCATGTATTGATTTTTTCAAACCTCATGCTTTTAAAAAAGAGAACCTTCACCCAATTCCTCCAATGACTTTCACTGACTGCCTTTTTAGGTTCTACAATCGTCAAAAAAATTGATCTAGGAATGCTTAACTCTTAAGAATCACAGGCCTTTTGATTTACTAACTGATCTTTCTTGTTAAAAGTATTACCATTTCTTCCAAAGCTCTCACCAGAAGACATGAGTATTATCTGGAACTCTCTCTTGTTTACACTCACTTCCTTGGAATTTGTTTGTTGGATTCACCCAGCCTCCTGTCACATTGGGAGAATGTGTTCTCAGACAGGGGAACACTTACCCTGAACAGAATCCTGATGAATTTGGAACTTCTGAACTTTTTAACCTCTCTTTGAAAATTCTTGAAGAAAAACTGAGTGAACTGACCTCAAATCAATCAGATGACAAGTTTCTCAAAGATATTATCAAAAGATTGAAACAAGGGGATGAAGTGACTAACAACTCTACAAATTCCTACAGTTTCTTATTATTTCTCATTGTTAAAGTGGGTGCACCCAAAATGCTGACCAAAAAAAGCTAGAAATACTCTTTCAATCAATAAAAATCCTCTGATCAAGATTAAAAAAGCCTATGGATAACTATAGTAACTATTCTGAAATTAATATAAACTGAATACCAAACAGCATTAACCCTGGGAATTAAGTATGGCTATCTGAAAAGAAAATCACTACTGACAGACCTTCCAAGATAGCTCTTGTTTGTTGGGAAACTTTTTTTATTTTGGAAAAATTGGATAATTATGCTGAAAATCAAAAACCCTGATCATTCATCAATCCACCCATCCATTCATCCATCCATCTTTAATCTCACCAACTACCTTCTTGGGACCAACATCCAACTTCATCACTACTAGATTTCCCTGCTTCACCAATCCACCCAACTCTATCCATCATTCCAAACCAAATCAATTGTATAATCTCTTTCCCATTAAAACTGGAATCCCCTTCTCCATCAATTAAATCCAACCCATCATCACAAAACCAATTCATCATATAAATCCTTTTCCAAATCAAAATTCCAATCACATTCACTTTCCAATCACAATTAAATCCATTCATCCTCAATCAAAATAAAATACATAAAAAAATTCCACCATAATAAAAACTCAAAATTTTCCAATCCATCAATTCCAAGTAATATCAAAAAGAAAATATAAATAAGAAATGAAATATTTTCCTTCCTATCCTACAACTTCCAAATATTCATTTCCATCCTACATATCCTATCAGAAAATACTTCCAAATCAAAATATCCTTCCATTCATCTATCATTTCCCTTTAAATCCCATATCTTACTTCTTCCTTCAAATCATCAACTGTCAATCAGGAAACTTCACCTCATCATTATCTCCAAATAATAAATCCTAAAAAACATCAAAATCACCTCAGTTTTATCTTCAATCATCCACTACAAACATTCCTGGAAAAACTCCAACTTCACTTCTGGATCTTCATCACCATCAGCAATTCAAACCAGTCTTCAATACACCAGAATCCTCCAAAAATCATTCATCTCAAATAATTCAAACGTCTTCAATGAGCTTACAGATCCTCATCTTCCCTTTTCCTTTTACCTTCAACACCATCTTGGTCACCTCCATGAATCCCTCTCCTAATATTCTTTCTTCTCTTCTCCCTTTCCATTATTTTCTTCATTTTCTTCACCTTTGTTCAATTGCATATGCTTCCTCCAATATCTTCAGGAGAACTATAATCATCACCATAGTCCAAGGAAGAATCCCTCTCCAAAACTTGTCAAACTTCAAAGTCAAACTGTCAAACTTCAAACTTCAAACTTTGAATGTCAAACTTCAAACTTTGAACGTTGAACTTTGCACATCAAACTTCAAAATTAAACTTTGAACCTCAAAATTCAAACTTTTTAATTCAAAGTTGAACTTGTCAAACCTCAAAAAACAAAATTAAACCATCAAGCTTCATGCTTAAAAATTCATCTTCTACTTAAAATCTGCAACTTCAATCTATTGAATCCCATCCTAGTCTCTGACTTCAATTCCACAACCTGCGCAATCTTTGACTTCCTTAAAGATATTAAAACTTGCTTCCAAGCCTCTCAGCTTTCAATCAGAAATTAAAACAGACTTCAATCTTAAATTCCATCACATACTTCTGAGAATCAGGAGCTGGCCCTTCCCTTTCAGGGGGGGGGGGGGGGTGGGGAGGGGTACTGTCATAACCATATTTCTGAAACTCCTTCAACTAAACCAATCCAACCTCTTCATCTGCTTCACCCTAATATCAAACACAACTTCACTACTCCTGTATCTTCCACTGGATAGTACTACCTTTTTCATCTCTTGCAATCTCCATCCTCTTCTACCAGCTTCACCCTCTCCCTGTATGGTATAAGTTCTATGTCCATGAAAGCCTCACCACTGTTTCATGTGATTCAGTCAACCTTCCCAGGATCTCTCCTTCTCCCCATGGCTTGGTACATCCTACATCTCTCCTAAGCCCAATTGGTATATGAGTTAGTACATATTACACTTAGTATATAAATAATACAAACTCTCTTCTTTCTGTTCAGCCCATACTCCCAGGACTCCAGATAAGTACATGTCAAACCTTCCTGGACAGGCCCATCACCCAATTAGTCAACTAAAGCCTCCAAGCCAAGCAATCAACATGTAATACCATGGGAACTCCAACCTGAAACACCAGCCAATCATCCCTAAAGCCCTTCCTCTCACCTCTCACATTTACTGGCCTCTCCTTCCTGTCCTTGACTAATTCCCCCAAAGGAATTGGTATACTACTTATCACTGGTTAGTCCTTCTACCAGTAGGTCCCATCTTAAAACAAGAAATTCTTCACCCAGCCTACTCAACTCATATTACCTTCTCACTTCCTGGTGTTCATATTGTAGGATTCAACATCTCCTTATTTGAAAAACTCCTCCTGGACTTCTCCATTCCATACTTCCATCTTCTCATCACTTGTACTCCTCCTCTCATCTTTTTCATTGCAATTTCAACAAATCATCCTTGAGTTCTATCATGAGTAGTAGTTCCTTTACCTTCAGCGCCTTGAACACAAGGGGCAGTTTTAAAAGTCCCAGAACCCAAAAGGGTTCTGATATGATGATTATTTGGTTTGGCTTTTGAGAAAAATAGAGCCTCAGAAATTCCCAAAAAATAATTTTTGGAAAGCTTCAGATAATCCCTTTATATCTGAAGCTTCAAATATCTCAGATAATAATTGTACATTTCAGGAAAATAATAAAATAAGGATCATCAAAAAGAGACCACCCATTTCTTTGGTATTTGCTAAAATATGCATGCACTCACATGTGTGCTACGTATAGGTGTAATCCACATGGGATGAATGTAAGTGTATCTAAGGCCCATTGGCAAATAACCAGGACCATAAGGCCTGTGTGGATGTTGTGGATTTGGGTAAACTTGCCTCAAACACATGAAATAAGCCATTTGGTACATGGGCCATCTTGGGCCCCTTGGGATGGATGAGCCACCCCAACCAAATGCTCTTGAGGAGCTATTTTTGGGCCGCCTCTGTATTTTGGACACACGTGGCCAGCCCCCCAAAGATCTCATATCTTGGATTTGGGGTGGGAAGGCCCTTTTGGGCCATTTCCTGTGTTGCAGCCCACTTGGGACCACTATTTTAGATGTCTTGCCTGTTTTGGGGGCCAAAGGCCCATGCAGGGCCTTTGTAGGGGGAAGAGGGACTCCAAATGGAGCCCCCCACCCCGTTTTTTGCTGCCAATCCTGTTGCAGCCAGCAGGTGGGGCCACATGAGCAGGGACCAACGGTCGTGGATCCCTCCCCTACCTCTGCTTTTCATTGCAAGGGGGAACAGGGAATGGCTGGCTGGTAGGAACCAGCCAGAAATTTCCAACCAGTTCAGTTGCATCAATGCAAATGGAAGTGGGGGGGTAGGAGACCTGATCACCCCCCCACCTCAGGTGGGAAGTGAAAACAAGCACATGGGGCGCTCTCTGGGGGAGGGGCCAAGGGCTGGGGGTACCTGATTGCCCTCCATCCCACTATTTTGATGGTTTTACTGGGGAAAACCATGTAACAGGAAACCAGAGGGGTATTTGACCAAACCTTCTGGTCACCGAGCTACAAAAGAGGGGGGGACAGCATGTCCACCAGTTACACCCCCCCTTGCAAGTTTGAGACCAGGCCCAGATGAGTCCTGGGTCCCACCTAGACCATTTTTGGGGCCAGGGGCTGGTTTCATCATTCAACCAGCCATGTGAGTGATTTCAAGAGGTACAAAGGATGGTTGTAACAGAAAAACAGCCAGGTTTTGAACAGCCAAAGGGCTAGGTCCGCGCTGTAAGGATGGAAACATCAAAATCAACCATAACAGTCTGGTCTTAAGGGTACAGGGACTGAAAAAATGTGGGATGATGTAGCCCAAACCAAGCAACAAGGCTTTCAGAGCCTGTAGAGCCCCTTTTTGGAGCAAATTTTTCCTTTTCCCATGTTGTATCATGGGCCCAAAAGAGGCCAATATTTTGTACTTAAGAAGCTCTTCTCCCTGCTGTTTCCCATCATCCATTTGAATTCATCCAATCAATAATCCAAAATATAATCCCATTGTGAGAGCCCATGAGTTACTATAGACACAATGTGTCCAGAATTTTATTTGCTTTAATTATTGCTCCTCCTACCACTAAGCTAATTTCTGGCCATAATTTTTACAGTATTATGTTGATTTTCAATTATAATTTGAGGGGTAAAAAATGTGAAAAGAAGTCAGAATTTTTTTATTCATCTCTTTGAATTCTATTTTAAAGTTTTTCAAAAAAAGATTTGCGGAAATTTTGATTCCAGATATAAAACAAAAAAATTGCAAGAGATGGTTAATTTGAATTGTTTATAAATTGGATTGTACCTTTGGAGGCCCACCAAACATTCAAAAATTATTAAAAAACCATTAAAATTCTCTTTAATAGTTTTTTTGAATTTATGAAAGCTTGAAAAATCAAAAAAATGATCAAAAAGGAAAACAAAAAGATCCAAAAGTCTAATAAGAAAATTGAATTTATTTGAATTTTTTGGTTTTTTGAGGGAATTTTTTAAGGTAATAAAATAAATTCAAAAACTCTGAAAGACCAATTTTAATTCTCTTTGAATTCTTTTGCAACTTTTTGCTATCTTGAATTACCAAAAAAATTGAAATAAAAATGAAAATAACAGGCTGCAAATGTCCAATGAGAAATCTGATTTTATTGATTTTTTTTGTTTCTTGAAGGAATTTTGAAAGTTAAAAGGATACATCAAAAAAATTTGAAACAAATATTGGAAGGCTCTTCAAATTTTTCTTGGAATACTTGGTAGCTGAAATAGCCAAAAGAAAAATTGAATCATCAAAAATAAGGATCCAAAAACCCATGGAAAAACTGGTTTTTTGTGGAATTTTTAAATTATTTCATTCCATTTTTGGGGGGGTTATGAACCCCAGCTATGGGACTCCAGAATCAGAATTCAAAAAAAAAAATTATCAAAAGTACTGTGAAATAAAGTATTCATCTGTGTTGCAGAAAGGAAGTGCAATGGCACAGGGATGTAATCTTTTGTGAAATAGAGGATTTCACCAGTCAGAAAATTAATTCCCAAAATAAATAAATAATATAAATAAATAAAAAATATACATAAATAAAATAAATAAATAAACAAATAAAAATAAAAAAATGTGAAATTTGCAACCCTACACAACCCATTCATAAATCAAAGTGGTGCAGTTTCCAACCCATCTGGGTTTTAAATAGCTTTTAAAACTTCAGATTGGTCAAAAAAGGAAATTCAAAACCCGGATGGGTTGCTTACCTTACCACACAACCCATTTTTAGTAGTAAAATGGTGATTTACGGTTTCAAATTTAACATTTCCCTATTAAAAATTATCTTATTCATCTGCTGGAATTTTTTATAACGTGGCTATGAATCAAGCAGGTTATCACATATATACATTTTTTTTTACCTTGAAGTCAGCCTGAATGTTTTATTTCAGTTTCAATGAAAAAATTTTTTTTCCAAGAAGAACTCATTCCAAATATATACCATTTTGAGTTAGGAGATGGTAAATGGGGGTTCCAAGTAAGAGCCCTACTATTGAGATGGAAATCTGAAGATTAGATCCTGATAAAGCAGGGAATAATCAAATCAATAGATTATAACACACCCTGAAAGAAATATAATTTCATGGAAGATTTAAAATAACTATATTCTAACACACCCTGACAGAAATAAACTTTCATCAGGGAGGGGATTTTTAAAGAAAATGAACTGAAGCACCAAATTTTCAAAACAATTTGAGCATAAACCTTCAAAATAAGGGTGAAAAATAAAAAAAATTCATTGCTCTTTATTTTATTATTTTTGAGGGAATAATTGAGGGTCTTCAATCTGAAAAACTCTGCTCATAGATATTTTTTGGGATTTTGGCAAGCCCTTCCAAACAAATGCAGCATAAAAGTTACAAAAGTTCAAACATTCAAAAACCATGTGAACCACAGGGCTTTAGCATGAGTATATTGAATATGCAAAATGTAAAAAACACATGAATTTAAGAATTATGGGAATGATAAAAAGGGAAAAAATAGAATATAAGAATAACAAGACATAAAAACTATATAGTAGATACTATCCGTTTCAGGAAAACTTTCCTGTTTGATTTAAATTCTTGTCCAAATCTTCAGTTTTTGTCCTCTGTTTTATTTTATCCTGTTGTTTCATTTATTGCCATATGATGAAGTTTCATTTAAGGAAATGTTAAAAAAAAACATGGCTGTGGCTTAAAAAAACTGTCCCATCATATGCTATTTTTGTTCTGATTTTTTGGGTTTTCTGTTTGCCTTTTAATTTTGGTGGAAAATATTTTTTTGTTGGAAGAATTTAGTATAAAAAATATACTAAAAAAATTTTCCTTTTCATTTACAAAATATTAGATTTCCTCTTACTTAAATTACAGAAAAATAGTTAATTACTTGATTACATGAGCAAGTAAAAGGAAACCAAAAAAAAAACTCAAAAAAAAAAAAGGAATTAAGTAATTTGAAGATAAGATCTAGAATTTTTGAAAATATTTCAAGTTATATCAGATTTGCTAAATTTAAATCAAAAATCATCATAAATATGGCATAATTATTAAGATTAGAAGTGCATTGATTTCAAAATCTTTCATTAAATTAATCTTTTTCTGCATTGAGATAAATTCATTATATTTTTTTTTGGTATAATAAATATTCATGAGCTTTTTACTTATTCAAATAAAAAATAAAATAAAGAGGTCTCAAATTTCTTGATTGTCTTTATTTTTCACATTGTGGACCAAAACTATCTTTTTTTATCAGTTCTTTCCAGTATTTTTATAACATGGAACCCATTTGTTCCATTTTATTGAAAAATCCAATATAGAAACTTCTTCAAAAAAAGTTTTTTATTGGACAATGTTTAATTTACAACCTGGCAACCCCCCTTCAAAACCTAAGAAGGATTTCATGGCGCGACTTGCAACCAAGTTAGGGTCTCAAATGGCGGCTCACAACCTGTTGCAGTTGTGAAAGTCCGCTTGTGACCCAGCTCAGTCGCAAAAAGCCACTCACAAACCAATTTTGATTCATGAGGGGCAGTTCATTTGAAAAAAAAAATTATAACCAAATGATTTATAAATTCTTTGGAAACCTGTGAAGCACTTTTGAAATGATTTGTAAATTCTTTGGAAACCCTGTGGTTCCCAATCTGGGACACCTCTGGACCAGTATGGAAAAAGTAAAATTTTTATGAACTTTTCTATAGCCTCCATTTAGATCCAAAAAAAAAACTTTTTGATCCAGAATGATTCCCATATCCAGTTCCTAAACTTCCAGCTCCCACTCTCCTAGTCATCTAGGATCATCTCTTGGGTGCCTAGCGCCCGGTCCTATGTTCAATTTGCCCTTGGTTTGCGCTGCTATCCACCCTTTTGGCAAACATGCGGATGAAGACCAGCTTGGCTTGCGGGCTTCTATCTGGCACCAGCACCCCCAATTGGCTCACCTTGATCACCTTTTTGGCCATCCCGTCCCGATCGTCCAAAAGACAACCAGGACAACAAAGTCGTCCTAATATCCCAACAATACCCATCCTCACCCTCAATCTCTTGTCATAATCATCACCCTTGTTGTCAGCTTACCTCTAACAAACAAGTTGGCAGGCAGGACTTTCAAGTCCCCCAAGAGGCTCAATTGGATAAGGATGATGGAGTCAAACAAATTGATTTGGACTTACTCCTATCCCTCAGACCCACTTCAATCCCCACCCCCGCATCCCTGCAACTTTCCACCAGACTCCTCAATCAGATGAAGACTCAATCTCCTCAATCTATCTACTACTCCTACTACCTCCAATGCGACCCTTGTTTGTGGCCGCAGTTGCTCTTGCCCAATTGCTCGCTTTGTCTCCTCAAGCTCATCCGCGGCTGTGATCTCATCCCCCCCAATCCGCGCTCTCATTGCTCACCGGTTTCCCGCGCAAGCCTTCTGTTGCCTGCGCGGGTTGGTGATGTGTCCCGCGCCCCTCAAGGATTCTGACCGCGGGGTCATCCCTTGACCGCGCTGGTCCTGCTGGCGGTCATCCGCGGGCCAGAGGTTTCCCAGGCCCATCAGCCTGTCCGCGCGGCCCCTCACCTCCCCTTCACCTGCCTGTGCCCACCATTGGCACAGGCTGGTGTCCCTTTTCATCCCTGCTCATTAATTTCCTTTTATTATTTTATTTGTTTTTGATTGTTGATTTTTTTCCCTTCTTTTTTTCAGTTGTCCTTTCATTGTTCTCCCATGATCAAATTAAATCAAATCCTAAAAAAAAAAAACTTTTTTTCAATATTTTCTTTTTTCCGCTCTATCTGTGTCATCACTTGTGAATAGCTTACAGGGACCCATGGCCCATAAAATGAGGGGATCTCCCCTGCTTTTTTTTAAAAACATCAATGGGAGTGTGTGCATATGTCCCCCCCATTATCATTGAAATCTGATCCTCATCCTCATCCTGGGTATATCTATGATTGCCCCCTGATCCATTGATCCTGAGTCTTTGCCCCTCTGTGGCCTGATCCTTATCACCAACCAATAGCCTTTCCCGTTGAAGAGAATTCTGTCTGTTGGAATTTCTGAGTGTGTTATACCACTCCTTGATCCCTTTCTCTGACCATACTGGTCTTGATCCTTCCTTGATCATCTTTCTGGAGCCAATCATGATTGATTGAAGAGGTCTTATTAAGCTTAAGACCTGGAGTGTTTTACATCCCTTATTTTTTTGGAGTTGCATTCTGCCAGCCTACTATTGAGTTACTTGAGAAGTGTTGAGGTTATCCTTGCTTCAAATCAGTTTACTGTTTGCTTTTAGAGCTTCTTAAACATAGTGCTTTGTCTTGTACAGCCACCCTCAGTTATCTGGTACCCTTCAAGCGCTTGATTGCGGAGAGTTGGGCAGGTTCATTGAGAACTGGGAGGTTGGTTGGGTTTAAGTTGATCATCCCCAATCTTCTGCTGATGACCAGAGGTATTAGCTTGTGGGCGTTGTTTACATGCAACAGCTTTGTCTTTGAACTTTAAACAAACTTTAGCTTCTTTTTTCCAAGTTTTTCCCACATAATCTTGGCTCAGATAGTGCTGTTCCATTGCTACCAAACTACTATCCTCTTTAAACTTTACAACTTGATTCCTCATTTACCAGGTTCTGGACCTTGATCTTGGTTAAATTTAAATAATTTTGTAACACACAGGAGGGCAGCCTAAACAGCACCTTTCCCCTCCACGGAACTGCCACGGCCTAGCATCGTTTGGAGTCTTACATTTGGTCCCCCGGGCTGGGATCAAACCAGCAACCTTGGGATTTACAGTCCCAACTTGAAGAATAAACTCTGAAATCCGGTCCAATCCTTTTCTTTTTTTTCTTTTTTATTTCATGATCCAGATCTGATCCATGGAGGCACCATGTTCCGGAAGTTAGTACTCTCAATTGTGCACCATCTGGGCAGGATTCTTGTGATTTTTGTGAAATATACCCTTTCCACGCTTGTGAGTCACCTTGGAGCTCTGCTTTTTGGATCCCCTTAGGAACTCTGTCTTCAAAATGTAATCTGTTCCCTCAACCACTGTTTGGGCCAAGATGGTCAAGATAAAACCCCAGAACAAGAACCTAGGCTTAAATGGAAAAAATGTGGAACAAATATTGGATTCCTATGAAATGGCTGCTGAAGTGAATGGTGCAAGTGAACATGATATGGCCTATCAGTTACATTTTTTATTTCCTCTGATGAAGTTATGGAAGTGATCAAATTGTTTGATGGATTTGAAACTCAAAACTGGAGGCTCTGGAAGGAGGCTATGCTGGCTTATTGGGGAAAAATAGATGTGGCTAGGTTTAACTTACAGGACTTGGATGCTCTGGTTTCTCAATGGATCTCCAATGGTGGTTTCTCTTCAGCCTCTGATTATCAGTCTTTCAGAAATTCTTTGGGTCCTATTCAGTCTTATCTTATTAGGAACAATCACATTGACACTGTGGAAAAAATTTGAGTTTGATTTTTCCAATCTTTTTTTCCAGGAGTGCAGGAAAGGATTAGGGATGAATTGGTCAAGTCTGGATCCATGATCACCACTAGGGATAATTGATTCAAAATCCCTGTCTTTCTGGTCCTTAGGAATGTGGTGGACAAATTCATGAAAGGTCAAACTTCTTTAACTTTTGAAAAGCCCAGGATCACTGAACCAGTCTATGCTCCTTCCTTCCAAGAATCCAAAAAAATCATGAACTAGATGGAAGCCAATTGCAGACCTAAATCAAGCCCTCAGTCCAATAAGGATACTGCTACCATAGATGAGATTATAAAGCTACTTCAGGCCTTTGAGAATAAAATAGATCAGAAAATATCCTCTTTAGCTACCCCCAAACCTGCTAATTCTGTTCCTAAATCCACCTTAGTCTGCTATTACTGTCATATGAGAAGGCCATGGTACTGGTAGATTTCCTGAACTCCAGAAGGACAAGGAGGAGAAATTAGTAGAGCAGAAGGGAAATAATTTCTTTCTTCCTAATGGTGCTTTGATCCCTTTTGACTCATCTTGTCCAATCTGTCATGTGGTGGCTTCTTGGCAACCACCAACTCCCAAGAAGGCATCTCTGGTCTCCTTGGATCTTCAATCATCCTGTGGCACTCTTCAACCTTGGTATCCTCCAGCTATCACTTCTTCCAGCTTCTCTGGTGCTTATCAATCTGATCCAGGTAGTAAACGCCATGAGGAACCCAAACCTCACAATTCTCCTCCTTTTACATCTTCAATCCTTCAAAAACCTGTCAAACATCAATCTTTGCCTCAGCCTCCTTCCTATGATGTGGAAGACATGGAAGTAGAAAGGGAACCACTCATGAAAAGGTTCCAGTACCACTCTGATCCTTCTCCTTCTCTTCAATCTGGTCAACCCCCTCAATTCTCTGATCCTCTTCCAGTACCTGCCTCACCTGATCTTCCTCCCTCCACCCAGCCCAAAGTTTGGTTTGAGAGGGGCATTTCCAAGGACTAACCTAATGCTGTGGAAGGAGTATTAAAGAAAATTTCTGATCTCAAAATCCCTGATCTGTCTGTGGCTGAACTGCTGTCAAGCTCTCCATCTGTTGTTGAAGGCATGAAGAAATGGGTTTCTTGTCAATGTGTGGAAATTGGTCCAGATGAATTGAAGGTCTCTTCTGGCACTTTGATGGAGGACTCTGGTGGAACAGATCCCCCTTCAGATGCCAATTTGTATTCCTTCCCTCTTGGATTTCTTCCCTGCTATCTTGGTGAATCAGCTAAAAAAGTTTCTCTTCTTGTGGATTTGGGTTCTCAGCTCATCTTAATCTCAGATGCTATGGCCTGCAAACTCAAGCTTAGCCCAAGGGTCAGCTTTACTTCTGCGGTTTATGGTATAGGGAATTGTGAAATATAGATTACTGAAAAAGCCAGAACCAGGCTGATATTTCACGCAAGGAAGAAAAATGTTAGAAACGGATAAAACAACAGAATGAAAGAAACGGAAATGACCAACAGAAGACTTCTGCAGATGAAGTAGCAGAAGTGACAAGCGTAGACTGGTTAAGATGAGGAGACAAGAATGGAGACTAAAAGAATCAAAGGAACGGTTAGATATGAGCTGAGGAAATTCATATGAGTCGCAAGTCTATTTACTAGAAATGTCCTGAAGCACGGATGGTTCCAGCAATGACAATTGGAAAAGATTGGAAGAGCGCCTTGAACAAGCTGTTGGAAACACATTAGTTAATTCATAACCAATAAGTCAAATGAGTATCTCACTCTTGTCAAGCTGGCTGCTGATGCCAGAATTCTTGAGGTAGTCTTGGTTGGAACCGTAGAAGAAGGCTTGAGGATGTTGTGGTTGGTTTTTGGTTGATCGTAGCTTGGTTGATGATTGTCTGCCATTGATGGGTGAATCCAGAGACAAGAGTCGCGCGCACTCCGAGAATGGAGAGTGGGCGCTCTGAGTAACCAGCCGCAGCATACAACCACCAGACAGAAAGGAATAACCAACCAACAAGAAGAAGTTAGACATAGAAAAATAGACAAAACAAGAAAGAACATTGGACGCACAGGAGACAGTCCAAAAAGGAAACAGAGAAGCCATAGGCTGAATTGACGCGGTAAGTACATTAACTAAGGAACAAAAGAAAAGATTGGGAATCAGATTCAACAGGAATCAGTCATGTGAACTGGTTGTTATTTCTGAGGATGTTCCTGTTTCAATTGATCAAAATATTGTTGAAACTTGTCACTTCTGGATCACTCGTTTGGAAGGTCCTATGATCTTGGGCTGACTGTTCTTAATGGATTTTGGTGCTACCCTGATTTTTTCTGAACAAGTTGGGGAGAGAATCCTTCTCCCTGATGCTGATGGCAGAAAAATTGAAATTCCACTTTGTTCCTTAGATTCTGGTTTTTGGGAACAAGATTTTCCTAGTTGTTCTCCCAAAAAGGTTCTAAAGTGAAAGCAGAAGGACAACTCTCATTCCTCTCAGCCTCATTTTTTATCAGATTAGTTGATCCTACTGATAGTTGAAGTTGCTGTCAGCCTCAGAATTCAACTTATGGATCAATTTCAACCTCAGAGGTATATTTTTTGTTTTCCTCATCATCTCTTCCTCATCCAAATAAGATCAAAATTCAAAAACATAAAAAATCCAAAAATTCCAAAAATATTTCTTCTCTCTCTGGCTCTGTTGTATCTTATTTTTCTTTTTTCCCTTCAGCCTGATCAATTATCCTCTACTCTGGTTTTGAATCTCCGCAATGAGTATAAACTAGATCCCAATCTTGATTATTTTCTTGGTGGTTTTGGTATGAAGGAGTATGGTATTAAGTGGAGGCAATGTGGGGTAGAAGTAAGTCCACCCAATTGTGCACCATCAGGGTCCTCTACTACTTTCATTTTTGAAACTGTACCCTGTGCCACACATGTGAGCAACGCATTAGCTTTTGGATCCTCTTTTATGGAAAAGGCACCTTTCAAGGACAAGGAGGAACATCAAACTTGGAAGATATTGGAACTTGGCCTCAGTTTTTGTAGTCAGGTCTCACTGGTCAATGCTTGGAGGAAGAAAGGATTCCTCTCTTTTGACACCAAGTATAAACCATGTGCGAAAAAGGTTCAACCAGTCAACCAACCAATGACTCTCAACCTCAACCCTCCTCTTATGCGCCCCCCTTTATCCCGCAATCCTTACTGTGGTTTACCTCAATATCTTACTGGTCCATTTATCCCCTCTGGTCGTGTCACTGAAGAAAGTCTGAAAGTGGTCAACTTTGGTCCAGATGGATGGCTTCTTCCTGATGAGTTGAATTTGATCAAAAATGTCTTAGCCCTTAGGGAAAAATCTATTGCTTTTTGTGAAGAAGAGAAAGGTCTCTTGAAAGAATCCTATGGCCTCCCTTACATTATCCCTGTAGTAGAACATGACCCCTGGCAAAAGAAAAAGATCCCAATCCCTGCTGCTAAAGTTGATGAATTCATCAAGTTGGTCCGCAAACAAGTTCAAACCGGTTTATATGAACAATCAACTTCTAGCTATTCCAGTCCTGTTTTCTGTGTTCTCAAGAGTAATGGTAAACTTAGAATAGTTCATGATCTCCACCCTCTAAATAAGGTTACTATTAAAGAATCTGGTATTCCCCCTGCTACTGAAGAATTTGTTGAATCCTTCTCTGGGGGAGCTTGCTATGGTCTAGGTGACATTATTGGTGGCTATGACAAACAATCCTTACATCCAATTTCTTGTCCTCTCACTACTTTAGATACTCCTCTTGGTTGTTTCCAACTTACTCAATGACCTCAATGTTCCACCAATTTGGTTGCAGTCTATCAGGCTCAGATGGTTTGGATCCTCCAGGATGAAATCCCTGATCATGCTGGTATCTTTATTGAAAATGGAGGGATTAAAGGCCCAGTTTCTAATTATAACAATGGGCTCCTACCCTGGCATTCAGAAATTTGTCAATTTATCTGGGAATATGCAACCACTCAGGAAAGGATCCTGTTTCAAATCAAGGAGTCTGGTCTCACTGTCTCTGGATCCAAATTGGCTGCCTGTGTCCCTGCTTTGGAAATTGTTGGTCATGTGGTCTGCAAGGAAGGAAGAGGGATGGCTCCATCCAAAGTCATAAAAATTCTCTCTTGGCCTACTCCCATAAATCCAAATGAAGTCAGAGGTTTCTTAGGTGTTGTAATCTATGTTTGGATCTTTATCCCTTCTCTATCCAAAATTTGAATTCCCTTGCGTTGCTTAACCAGGAAGGATACTGAATGGTTTTGGCTCAAGCTTGTGAAAGATTTTTTCAGATGCTCAAAACAATTGTTGGAAAACACATTGTCTTGAAGAAGATCACTTATGGACCTAGGGCTGGCAAGATCAAGCTGGCTGTGGACTCTAGTTATCAATCTTTTGGGGCTGTCCTTACTCAGGAAGATTAAAATGGTTTGGATTGTCCTGCTCTTTATGAATCTCTTCTTTTTTCAGAGGTGGAATCCAGGTACTCCCAGCCAAAAATGGAACTTTGTGGTGTGGCCCGAATGTTGAAGAAGCTCCAAACTGTTCTCTGGGGTAAAAACTTTGAGTTACAAGTCAATGCACAATCCATTATCAAAATGATCAATGCCCCCAGTCTACGCTCCAATGACTTTTTGGGTGGCTTTCCTCCAGTTTTTCTCTTTTGATATTGTTCATAGGCTTGAAAATCTTTCACCTACCTGATGGTTTATCTTGATGCCCTCTTGGAGATGAAGAACTGGATTTTGGCATGGATTTTGACAAGGAGGAACCCTTAATTTGTCCTGTCTTCACCTTTTCCTCTCAAGATTATTCTGGCTTCCAACAAGGCTTCTTGCTTAAATTAGAGAAGGATCTCTCCACTCCCCAAAGGCCTCCTGATCTCGCTGATAAAGATTTTTGATCACTCAAAAGGAAGTCCCCCAATTTCTTTGTCCAAGGTACTAGGCTTATGAAAAGAGGCAATCCTTGTGCTCTTATTCTTGTCACCATCCCTTCTAAACAAGATTTGATCCTTGAAAGTCTCCATGAAGGCCTTGTTCATCGTGGGGAAACCAAAACTTATTGTCAAATATCAAAACAATTCTGGTGGCCATCCTTGAAGAAATCAGTCTCTCAATGGTGCAAGAGTTGTGAATTATGCCAGAAACGTGATCTTAGGCACCCAGGGGAAATTTTTTATCCCACTGGAGAGTCCACTGTCTTTGGAAGGATTGCTATGGATGTGGTTCATATTAAGGCTGGTGGAGCTAAGTACCTCATAGTGGCTAGAGATGATTTTTCTGGATGGGTTGAAGCAAAATTCCTTAAGAACCTCAGCTCTTAATCAGTAGCAGCCTTCCTCTATGAGACGTGGACAATGCGTTATGGCTTGGCTCAATCTTATTCAACTGATGGTTGCTCTGAGTTTGGCAGCAAACTGGCTGAAATGATCCAATTTCTTCCTGGTCAACATAGAGTGACCACTCCTTATTATCCTGAAGGTCAAGGAATGGTGGAAAGAGGCCATGCTCCTTTGAAGGCTGCCCTTGTCAAGCTGGCTGGTGAAAGTGCAAAGAATTTTTGCAAATTTCTTCCTCTGGTCCTCTTCTCCAATCAAATTTCAACTAAACAAACCACTGGCTACTCACCTTATGAAATTATCTTTGGAAAAAGGGCTGTCCTTCCTCTTGATCCGGAAATGGAATCTTTCTTATGTATTTCTTGGGAAAAGGTTTCTTCCACCACTGATCTATTAGTTTCCAGATCCAAGCAACTGGATCAAAGTGAACATGTTTGTGACAGAGCATATCAGAAGATTATGGAGTCAAGAGAAAAATCAGTCCGGTATTGGGAGGATAAGCACTCCAATAAAATCAGGGATCCCTTGAATCCTGGGGATCAGCTAGTCTTAGCTTATAATTGATCCTTGGAAACTCAGTGAGGAATGCTTTTCTCTTACCGCTGGAATGGTCCTTATTGAGTGGTCCGTCAAGTCAGAGGTGGATCATATGTTTTGGAGGAGCTGGATGGTACTCAGATGGCCAGAAGGTTCTCTGCTGATCAGGTCAAGCATTTTCATTTTTGTGGAGGCAGCTTGTTCCAGAAGTAAGTCCTCCCAATTGTGCACCACAAGGGGTCATCTGCTGCATTTTTTTGTGAAACTCTACTGTATGCCACATATGAGAGCACCTGGGACGCCTTCTTCATTCTTTTATCTCAGCCACTTCCAGGAACTTTTCTTTGGATGGATCAAGCTCCCTTTTCAATCACCCTCAAGATCAAATGGGCATTTTTCTGTTTCAATTCCTCAGTTTCTTATTTTATATGTATCATCAAAGATACTCAGATGCAGACTAGGAACAGTCTGTAAGTTGGGGAGAGATGTGGTGCCCAATCTGGGACACCTCTGGACCAGCGCAGAAAAAGTAAAATTTATATGAACTTTTCTATAGCCTCCATTTAGATCCAAAAAAAAAAACTTTTTTTTGATTGTTGCTTTTTTCCGCTCTATCTGTGTCATCACTTGTAAATAGCTTACAGGGACCCATGGCCCATAAAAGAAGGGGCTCTCCCCTGCTTTTTTTTAAAAAAAATCAATGGGAGTGTGTGCATATTTCCCCCCCGTTATAATTGAAATCTGATCCTCATCCTCATCCTGGGTATATCTATGATTGCCCCCTGATCCATTGATCCTGAGTCTTTCCCCCTCTGTGGCCTGATCCTTATCACCAACCAATAGCCTTGCCCGTTGAAGAGAATTCTGTCTGTTGGAATTCTTGAGTGTGTTATACCACTCCTTGATCCCTTTCTCTGACCATACTGGTCTTGATCCTTCCTTGATCATCTTTCTGGAGCCAATCATGATTGATTGAAGAGGTCTTATTAAGCTTAAGACCTGGAGTGTTATACCTCCCTTATTTTTTTGGAGTTGCATTCTGCAAGCCTACTCTTGAGTTGCTTGAGAAGTGTTGAGGTTATCCTTGCTTCAAATGAGTTTACTGTTTGCTTTTAGAGCTTCTTAAACATAGTGCTTTGTCTTGTACAGCCACCCTCAGTTATCTGGTACCCTTCAAGTGCTTGATTGCGGAGAGTTGGGCAGGTTCATTGAGAACCTGGAGGTTGGTTGGATTTGAGTTGATCATCCCCAATCTTCTGCTGACGACCAGAGTTATTAGCTTTTGGGCGTTGTTTACATGCAAAAGCTTTGTTCTTTGAACTTTAAACAAACTTTAGCTTATTTTTTCCAAGTTTTTCCCACATAATCTTGGCTCATATAGTGCTTTTCCATTGCTACCAAACAACTATCCTCTTTATCCTTTACTACTTGATTCCTCATTTACCAGGTTTTGGACCTTGATCTTGGTTACATTTCAATATTTTTGTAAAACACAGGAGGGAAGCCTAAACAGCACCTTACCCCTCCACAGAACTGCCACAGCCTAGCACCATTTGGAGTCTTACAATGGGTGAAGCGCTTTTGTGCAAATTTGGGTGTAATTACCTGTTCAATAGGCTGGTGGATTGATTGTGAAAGATTTTTCTGGCTTTGAATATCTTGATGCTGGAATGTGATTTTGATGATTTTGAAAAAAATATCAATTGTTTTGAGGATGGGAGAGTATTTGGGAATAATTTGATTTTGATTTTTCAGGTTGAGTCCTTCATTATATGGACAAATCAATCAAAATCTTCTCCACAATGAATTAGTGAATTTTCCATGATGATGAGGAATTTTGGTGGGCATTTTTCATGGAGACTAAGGATGAATTTTAAAATTTTGAGCAGAACTGTACCTCCTAATTTTACCATCCTCATGCAGAAATTTGTGGTAAATTATCCCTGAATATGCCAGAATCCCAAAAACATGGATCATGATTCCCCTAGCATTGTTTGCAAGGGAAACTTCCTGACCTTAATAAAACCCAAAGAAACAAAAAAACAAAAAAAATCAGTAATTACAATGAGCATCAATCAATTTAAAAAATGATTGATTAAGTAAGTATGTATTAAAGAGATAATTATGACTTAAAAGAAAGTGAAAAACCATCAGGAGGCTTGGTCAAGAGTTGAAAAAAGATTCATAAATAAAGATTAGTTTCCTTTCTACATCAGTGACACAATGGAGAAAAGAATTTTTTGTCTTTTGTAGGAATGAAGCCACATTTCACTTAAAAAGAACTGAAGTCACCATCTTCTAGGTTATTTCCAGACCTTTTAGAAAATTTTGGATTGAAGGGATCAAGATAGATACTTCAAACTTGCCCTTGATTTGGCTAGCCAAGTCCTTCAAACGCAAGAACAGATTATCTTCAAGATGCATCAAAGTTGATGCAATTTAGATATCTTTGACTTTGGTCCTTGTGTGGCGCTTGATTGATTGTCAAACATGACGGTCAGAGATGCCAAAAATTTTGGAAACCTTCAATTGAGATTTTCTTTCATTGAGACTTGCTTTTAAACCAGGTTCTTGATTTTTGACCTTATTGTTTGATGCTATTTTCTTCCCTGAATGATTTTGAATTTTGAATTTTTTTGATTTTATTTTGTCTTTTTAAGGTTTTTGAATCCTTTTGATATATTTTGGCTAGATTTAAGATGGCAATGAAAGTTCTGGATAGCTATAGAATGGGCCTGAATCTCTTCTTGATATTCCTTTCTTTGTCTTTATAAAACTGTGGAATTTTGAGGTAATCAATTTTTTAATCAATTTCAATTCTGTTGCAAATCAAAAAAAAAAGAAAAAAGACTAATAAGTAAGTACTAATTAATAAATAAAATTGAATAGTCCTCTGAATAAATTGAGGAGAAAGTAAAATAGGAAGGAATTACTTAATTATGGCAAGGATATTGAAGGTCACTTTTGGAGATTGATTTCAAAGGCAAGGGGTGTGGTGTGAAGGCTGGTGGTCTCCTGTGGTTGCATATTCCCAGATACATTGACCGATTCCTGAATGCCAGGGTAACAGCTCATTGTTATAATTAGAAACTGGGCCTTTAATCCCACCATTGTCAATAAAGATACCAGCATGATCAGGGATTTCATCCTGGAGGATCCAAACCATCTGAGCCTGATAGACTGCAACCAAATTGGTGGAACCTTGAGGTAATTGAGTAAGTTGGAAAAATCCAAGAGGAGAATCATAAGTAGTGAGAGCAAAAGAAATTGGATGTAAGGATTGTTTGTCATAGCCACCCATAATGTCACCTAGACCATAGAAAGCTCTCCCAGAAAAGGATTTGACAAATGCTTCAGTAGCAGGGGGAATACCAGAGTCTTTGATAGTAACCTCATTTAGAGGCTGGAGATCATGAACTATTCTAAGTTTACCATTACTCTTGAGAACACAGAAAACAGGGCTGGAATAGCTAGAAGTTGATTGTTCATATAAACCAGTTTAAACTTGTTTGCAGACCAACTTGATCAATTCATCAACTTTAGCAGCAGGGATTGGGATCTTCTTCTTTTGCCAGTGATCATGTTCTACTACAGGGATAATGTAAGGGAGGCCATAGGATTCTTTCAAGAGACCTCTCCCTTCTTCACAGAAAGAAAATGATTTTTCCCTAAGGGCCAAGACATTTTTGATCAAATTCAACTCATCAGGAAGAAGCCATCCATCTGGAATAAAGTTGACCACTTTCAAATTTTCTTCAGTGACACAACAAGAGGGGATGAATGGAACAGTAAGAGATTGAGGTAAACCACAGTAAGGATTGCGGGATAGAGGGGGGCGCATAAGAGGAGGGTTGAGGTTGAGAGGCATTGGTTGGTTGACTGGCTGAACCTTTTTTGCAACTGGTTCATACTTGGTGTCAAAAGAGAGGAACCCTTCCTTCCTCCAAGCATAGACCAGTGAGAGCTGACTACAAAAACTGAGGCCCACTTCCAACATCTTCCAAGTTTGATGTTCTGCCTTGTCCTTGAAAGGTGCCTTTTCCATAAAAGAGGATCCAAAAGCTAAGGCATTGCTCACATGTGTGGCAAAGGGTAGAGTTTCAAAAATGACAGTAGTAGAGGCCCCTGATGGTGCACAATTGAGAGGACTTACTTCTTCCCCACATTGCCTCCAATTAAGACCATACTCCTTCATACCAAAACCACCAAGACAAGAATTGAGATTGGGATCTAGTTTAGACTTGTTGCGGAGATTCAAAACGGGAGTAGAGGATAATTGATCAGGCTGAAGGAAAAAAGGAAAAGGAGATACAACAGACCCAGAGAGAGAAGAAATATTTTTGGAAGTTTTGGATTTTTTATGTTTTTGAATTTTAATCTTATTTGGATGAGGAAGAGATGATGAGAAAAACAAAAAATATGCCTCTGAGGTTGAAGTTGATCCATGATTTTAAGTCTGAGGCTGATAGGAACTACAACTATCAGTAGGATCAACTAATCTGATAAAAAATGAGGCTGAGAGGAATGAGATTTGTCCTCCTGCTTTCCCTTTAGAACTGTGTTGGGAGAAAGACCAGGAAAATCTCATTCACAACAACCAGAATACAAGGAACAAAGGGGAACTTCAATTTTTCTGCCATCAGCATCAGGGAAAAGGATTGTCTCCCCAAATTGATCAAAAAAAATCTGGTTAGCACCAAAATCCATTAAGAACAGTTGGCCCAAGATCATAGGACCTTCCAAACAAGTGATCCAGAAGTGACAAGTTCCAACAATATTTTGACCCATTCAAACAGGAACATCCTCAGAAATACCAACCAGTTCACATGACTGATTCCCTATTCCATAAACTGCAGAAGTAAAGCTGACCCTTGGGCTAAGCTTGAGTTTTCAGGCCATAGCATCTGAGATTAAGTTTAGCTGAGAACCCAAATCCACAAGAAGAGAAACTGTTTCATCCAATTCACCAAGATAGCAGGGAAGAAATCCAAGAGGGCAGGAATACAGATTGGCATCTGAAGGGGGATCTGTTCCACCAGATTCCTCCATCAAAGTTCAAGAAGAGACCTTCAATTTGTCCGGACCAATTTCCACACGTTGACAAGAAACCCATTTCTTCATGCCTTCAGCCAAAGATGGGGAGATAGACAGCAGTTCAGCCACAGAAAGATCAATGATTTTGAGATTATAAATTTCCTTTAATACTCCTTTCACAGAATTAGGGTAGTCCTTGGAAATGCCCCTCTCAAACCAAACTTTGGGCTGGGTGGAGGGAGGAAGATCAGGTGAGGCAGGTACTGGAAGAGGATCAGAGGGTTGAGGGGGTTGAAAAAATGCAAAAATACTCCCTTTGGAATTTCCCAAGTAGGATTTCAAGGAAGAATGGACTTTAAGAATTTGAAAAGAACATGTTTGCTCTAGGAATGGAACCCAAGACTCTCATGTGCATGAAAAGTGTACTACCAACTATACTAAGGACAATTTCTTCCCATTGGTCAAGATATGCTTGTAAAGGTTGGGGTTAATGTAATTTTTTAAGGACAGAATGATGAATTATAAACTGACTAGAAGTATCAGAGAATGTGTTCCTGAAGACTGCATGGAATCATTTATCATCTTTAAACATCAGGAAAGTGTCATATTTATGATTGAGTGAGTTTAAGAATGTGAAAATAACATGTGTCCTCTGGGAATTGAACCCAGGTCTCTCATGTGCATGGCAAGTGTACTACCAACTATACTAAGGACGCTTGCTTCCCAGTGATCAAGATATGCTTGTAGAGGTCAACGACAATGTCACTTTGTGAGGACATATGATGAATGAGTAACCAACTACAAGCATGCAGGGACTGAGGTCCTGAAGACTGCATGAAAGCATTGATCATATCGCAACAGTGAGGATATGTGGTTTATCTGTTCCCACAGTCATACAGATTCCCAAATTATAATATAGCTCTGACAAAAAGCATTCATCCAGAGTCTGAATTGTTAAACCAAAATTTTAAAACTTTCTGGAATGGGAAAACTTCCTGGAAAATTCACTAGTTGTCAAAAGACTCAAGGAAGGCTTGGTCTAAATTCGGAACCTAAATTTTACTGAAATAATGCATTTTTTTAAAGAGGGTTTGATTTTATCTTTTCTTTAAAGCTCATGCTTTTGGAATTATTTTATGAAAAAATAAATAAATGAATTATGCTACCAGGCATGAATGTAGTTTTTTTTTACTATATTCATGCCTCTTCAATTTTTTTTCCATTCAAAAAGGCATTTAAACTTGATATTTACAACACCAGAGCGGGGGGGGTGGACAAGCAGGGGGAGGGACATTGGGGGCACACCATCAAAAATGAAACAAAAAATGATTCAGCCTGAAATTTTTAATTCCAGGAAAAAATTAACAGCCACAGATTTTTTTAGCCCATTGAAAACACTGGCTGTGGAAGTA
Organism: Puccinia polysora; assembly: GCA_025617555.3. Lineage (NCBI taxonomy): Eukaryota > Fungi > Basidiomycota > Pucciniomycetes > Pucciniales > Pucciniaceae > Puccinia > Puccinia polysora. Next base: position 2,615,549 of record JAOOQA010000019.1, on the reverse strand, counting down.
TCTAACAAATTTTCTGTCCCTGAAGTGTTTTTTATGGCATCCAATTTTGCATTTAGTGCTAGCTTTTGCAACCCGATTCTTTTTTATTCTAATCTGTTTATTTATTTTATTTATTTTAATTATTTTATATTATTTATTATTCTGAGCTGTTTCTATGGCCGTTATTATGTCTTTGAATCTGGGCTTTGATAGTAGCCCCCTGTGATTTTTTGTTTTATTTTTTATATGTGTTTTTAATTTGTCTAATTTAATTTGTTTAATTTAATTTTATTTCTTTTCTTTCCCTTTCTTTTTTCATTTTTAGTCCATAGCTTGGTATTTATAAGATTTCTATTTATTTATTTATACTATTTGATAATAATTTTAAAAAATTAAATAAATTCTTTTTAGTGATGTAAATGTTGAACATGTATTTGTGTTGTTTTTTTAAAATACAGTAGAACTTGTACTAATTCATACTTGTGACAACCCATAACTTGCGCAAACCCATGGAAAAATTGATCCACAAAATTGGTGCAAGCCAAAAGTGGACTCTTAAACCATGATCCCGCCTAAAGCCGTAACACATAGGTTGAAAATAAAAAAAAAAAAACATAAATTTGGTGTAAAATATATTTTATTCACCCCTACTAACCCATAAATTTTAGTCACCAAATATGTATGTTGTATGTTCATACATATGTACATACATATCTACAATGCTTCACCTCTATTTCCACCATCATATATTCACCATAGCTGACATCTACAACCATCCCACACCATCACCGCCACAAATCTAGTTATTTAAATCTCTTGATATCCTCACCACATATCTTCTTTCTTCCTTTGTTTACTCTGCCTATCCTTCAACTCAATTACACCTCAATCCCCCCATATCAAGACCTGTATGTGTTGCAACATGGCAACACCATTTCCTTCTCAAGCACCCCACATTTCTCTTTTGCAACAATGCTAGATCAAGCCAAACTCAACCTTTTTGAAGCCAGACTTAAAAAATTAAATGAAGAATGTGATGGCAAGAAAAAAAATAATCACCAAATCACGCAGAAATGAGGAATCGACAAACAAGGAAGAAGAATGGCTGCATAATGAAGGAAACCTGATTAACAAGCACATCTTGATTGAAAAACTCAAGAATCTCCCTTTTAATGGTTCATCTTTGATATCACTTAATGAGAAAAAAGTCTCAGCCCTTATGAATTTAGTTGGAAATGTAGAAATGGACAGCCAACATGAGAAAGAATGTAAAAACAAGGAAAATGAAAAGCAAAAAGCCAATCAGAAGATGGATTTGACTTGGAGTTACCCCCCCCCCCACCAAAAAAAAAAATGTCAAACAGCAAGAACTTGGAAAGAAACGCAACACTTGCACAAAAGGTAGAGTTGCTTGACTTTCACTACAAGAAAAGCAAGAACCAAACAAAAAAGGCCAATCATTTTTCAAAAATCTACCCTAGGCTTCAGTTGAAGCAGCCACATACATGATCATGGATCAAGAGTGAAGAGAAGATTTGATTACAACATACCAAAAAAAAAAGGATCTGTCAAGAGGGTGGGGGTCCAGAAACATAGAAATGTCAACAAACTACTTGAAGAATGGGTAAAAATGTCCCTTTCTGCTAAGTTGACGGTCACTGGCAATGTCCTTTGAGAAAAGTGGAAAGATTTTTCCCATCTCTGCGGTATACCCGTGGAAAAGTGGCTTTCTTTATCAAACAATGGCTCAATAGCTTCAAGGCTCAAAACTCTCTTCATCAATTTACCAAACATAGAAAACCAGGAGCTTTCAACCTCCCAATTCTGGGGAAAGAGGTAATGCATGTTTGTATGCTTATGGATCAATACAGTCTGGATGATGTCTTCAATTTTGATGAGACAGGGTTATACTATGCGTAAGTGGATGTGTACATCCAAATCAAATTAAAAAAATTAACTAACATATTAACTTACATTAATTTGTTAGCAGGATGCCTCCCAACAAAGGTCTGTGTCATAACCAAATTGACTCAGTCTCCTCAGGCTTACTCAGCCCTCAGCCAACCTCAGTCCAGTTCAATCACACTCCACTACTGAACATCCTGAAGTATCCCCCTGCATATCCTGCAGCCCTTAGGTAATCTCCCAGGAACACCCTCTACCTCTCTATGGCTTGGTGCATCCTCATCTCTCCTTCAAACTCTATCTAGCATGAGAAGTACATACAGTAAAACCAGAGTACATACTCCTGGCTGGACAACCCATACTCCAGCTCAGTACATGAGCCTCCTGGACAGGCCCATTACTCAACCTGTCAATCTGCAACCTTCAACCCAATTGGTCCACATGTAATGCCATGGGCCTCCCAACCCAGCACCAGTCATCCAATCCTCAAAGCCTCCTCTCAGCTCTCACATATACTGGCCTCTCCTCTCCCATTGGACTAATTCCCCCAAGGAATTAGGGTACTACTTCTTATTGGTTAGCCCCTCATCCAATATGTGTCATCTCAGCACAAGAGAGCCAACCAGCCTACCTTCCTCACCTCACCTATCCCTCTGGTGTTACTCTTACAGGATTCCCTCATCACAATCCTTCAGATCCTTACTCCTGGATTCATCTCCTCATCATTGTCCTTAATCTAAATCCCTTCTTCATTTGCAATCAATCTCTTATCTCTATCCTGAGTTCTTTGAGCAGTAGTGCCTGTGCCCTCAGCCCCTTGCACGCCAGGGGCAGTTGTGACATTATACTAATTCCTTCCCCTCGATTACTACCCACCTCTATATCCCAATAGAATAATTCCATCTCCTGGATAACACTACCTACAATATTTGTGGGCGTGCGTGGTATAGAGCTAAACAGTGTGTGGCCTCCACGTTTCCAAAGGTACACCCTGCAGAATTTATCTGCCTTGACCCCTCTCCTGAAATTGGCCCTCAAACAACACTTCGACTTTGACCTTTGACTTTGACACTTTGACTTTGACACTTTGACTTCAACACTTTGACTTCGACACTTTGACTTTGACACTTTGACTTTGACACTTTGACTTCAACACTTTGACTCTGACCTTCGACTTTGACAGAACCTTTTACAAGTTCAAGACTTATTTTCTGCGGCCAAATTTTCTCTCTCATCTTCTCCGGGTACTTTTCTTGGGTCACTCTCCTAAGGAATACTAGGAAAACATGCCTCCTTGACGTGCACAACCTTCCATCATCATCAGTCCACCTCTTACCAGGGCCGCCCAAGGACGTGCTTCTACCATAGAAATACAAGAACACAATCAATCTACTCCTCAAGCCCGTGGACAAGGGAGGACCTTTTCCAACCTTTCTGCACCAGCTTCCAACACCATGGACACTGGTATCCTTCCTCCAGCTCCTCCAAGAGCTTCTCTGTTCCCTTCTCCTCCTGTCGTCAGACCATTTATTAATCAAGTGATTGGTCAATATCCCCAAGCAGGTTATGGATTGGACTCCCCATCATACGATCCCAGTCTGATCCCTCTCCCTGAGGATGTGGAAGAGGAGGAAGAAAGCAAGGACTCAGGTTTTGACTTGGGGATCCTTAGCAATCTTAACTCACCAACCTCTGGACCTCAGGAAGAAGCCTCCCAACCTTCCGCTTCAACTGCAACCCCATCCCCTCCAGTTCAACCTTCTCAACCTACAACTGTGGATCCTAATCTCCTAGCCTTGCTTCAAACCATGACTTCAGCAGTGGCCAAACTCTCTCAAACCCCAACGACTAGTACCTCCCACTCAGGAACCTTCAAAGCCCCATCGATGAATCCGACAGACCAATTTGAAGGCAATAACCCTACCAAGCTCAGGCCCTTCCTACAAGCTTGTGAACTCATCTTTGCAAACGACGAAGGGACCTTCCGTGTGGATCAAAGGAAAGTTCTGTTTGCTGTCTCCTACCTCACTGGGAACCCAAACCGTTGGATTCAACCCTACTTGGCCCATCTCACCAATCAAGAGCCCTCATTCCTACTCAACTCCTGGCAACACTTCACGGAACAACTTCATACTCTCTTTGGCAATCATCTGGAAACGGCCAAGGCAGAGAAGGAACTTGTGAACTTGAAGATGAAGGACTCTGGATATGCCTTGAACCACATCACAGAATTTTGTTCCCTTATAACAAAAGTTTCTGGATGGGGGGATAGAGCCTTCTACTTCCATTTTCGCCAAAGCCTCCCTGCCCAACTTCTGGATCAATTAGCCGGCTATGATGGTTCTTTAGACACCCTTCAAGACCTTATGGATGTAGTGTTGGACTACAATACCAGGTACCACAAACAAGTCAAGGAGAAGTCTTCCCATCCAAGCTACTCTAAACAGCAAAATTCCTCTCAATCCCAAGCCAATTCTTCCCAGTCTGACAAGGGCAAGGTTAAGGCCATGAAGAAAGACAAATGTGCAAAGAAACAATCCTCTCAGACCAAGCCCACCTTGGACCTAGGTCCTGATGGCAAGCTCAATGCTGAAGAAAAGGCAAGAAGGGAGAAGGAAGGACTGTGTATGTATTGTGCAAGGAAGCACAAGACAGACGACTGGAAAAAGAAGCCTGCCTCCAATACCAACTCCTCCTCCACCCCCAAGCCAAAAAAAAATTAGGTTGTTTTCCTGCTGTACTCCAGGATTATCACCCTACTGACGTTAGGGTACAAAAGATACAAAAAGACTACTCTGACCAACTTTCCAAAGGCTTACGTTTTATTCTCTTTCACCAGGACTTGAGTTATAGTGTTTTGATTGATTCAGGTGCTACTCAATCTGTAATAGCTAACACCATGGTTCTAAAGTTTTCATTGCAGCCCATATCTCTGGGAAAACCTATTCCTCTTTTCAATTTCAGTCCAAATGAGTCACCCTCTCAACTAATCTCCCTCAAGGCAACTTGGGTGGTCTCTCTTCCTTCTTTTCCTAGCTTTGAATGGGAATTCCTCCTTGTTGACGCACTATTCTCAGAAGACCTCATCCTGGGGATTGACTTTCTTCACCACTGGAATCCTGAAGTAAACTGGAGAATGGGGCTGATCACCCCAAGGCACCAGCCCGCTGACAATTTTTCATCCCAATCCGTTGAACTCAACATGGCCAACCTACCTTCAACTGGTCCCGCTCGCACTCTGCCTCTGGCACTGCAGTCCATTGCACTCCCCTTCACTTCAGAACCCTTGCATCCTCAACACCACATCCAATTTCCATCGAGTTCAACAATTTCCCACCTTGCTTGGATATTCACTGATCCCCTGACCATTCCTCTGGAGGAGGAACCTAGGGATTCATCCTTGCATATCATGCAATTGGTCACCTCTTCTAACATTTCTGTTACTCCCCATAAGAACACTTCAGCTGACTGGGACAAGTTTGACATTGACAAAGACCCTGAAGAAATAGAAACTGTGTTGGAGAAAGTTCCTGCTGATTACCATTCTTTCCTAGATGTTTTCTCCAAGGTTAAAGCAGATCAACTTCGTCCTCACCGCGCTTAAAATCACCACATCGAACTGGAAGGCCCACTCCCTCCAGTTGAGCCCATCTCTTCACTATCCCAAGGTGAAAAGGCAACCCTACAGGCCTACATAGCAGAGAATGTAGAGAAAGGTTTCATCCGCTCCAGCACTTCAAGCACTGGGGCACCTGTTCTTTTTGTTGAAAATAAGGATGGGAGTTTTCCGTTGTGTGTTGAATACCGCAAGCTTAACGCTGTCACCAGGAAAAAACGTTACCCTCTTCCTCCAATGATTTTCTTACTGACTGTATTCTCAGGTTCTTCCATCTTCACCAAAATTGACCTCAGAGGCGCCTACAATCTATTGCGCATCAAGGAAGGAGAAAAACACCTAACAGAATTCAGATCTCAGTTTGGAAGCTATGAATACCTGGTCATGCCCTTTGGGCTGACCAATTCCCCAGCTTCTTTCCAAAATCTTATAAATGACATCCTTGCTGATCTCCTCACAATTTATGTGGTGGTTTACCTTGATGATATCCTGATTTTCTCAAAAAACTTACAGGAACACATCCCTCAGGTGTGTGAAGTACTGACCAGACTCAGAAAACACAAGTTATATGCAAAAGCCTCCAAGTGCAACTTCCATGCCCCTTCTGTGGACTATCTGGGCTACGTGGTCTCAGGGGATGGGATCTTTATGGACAACAACAAAGTCAAGACCATCCTTACCTGGCCCACTCCTACAAAAAGAAAGACTTTACAATCTTTCCTTGGGTTTGCTAACTTCTATTGCAGGTTCATAAAGAACTAATCCAAACAGGTCTCTCACCTCACCTCTATCGCTGGAAACAGCTCCCCTTTCAACCTCACTCCTGAAGCTTTGCAACAATTTGAAAACATCAAGAAAGCTTTTACCCAAGCTCCAGTCCTTTGCCATTTTGATCACCTTCTGAGAACCTATTTTGAGACTGATGCCAGTGACTATGCCCTGAGTGCAGTCCTACAACAGGTTACTGCTGATAACACTAAACTCCCTATTGCCTTTGAAAGCAGAAAAATGTCCAGTGCTGAACTCAAATATGAAATCCATGACAAAGAGCTCCTTTCCATTGTTTTTGCCCTCTGGCAATGGAGGTCCTACCTCTTGAGCGTTACTTCCCTTTTGAAGTGCTAACTGATCATTCCTCTTTGAAGTATTTTATGTCTTCCAAGGTCCTTACTAGAAGACAAGCCCGTTGGGCAGAATTCCTCTCTGAATTCAATTTTCTGATCACTTACAGGCCTGGAAAACTCTCAACCATCCCAGATATCCTGTCACGTTGGGACAACGTGTATCCAGCGGGGGGAATGCCATATTCTGAAAAGAATCCTGGAAATTTTCAACAGCTTCTGAAACAAAATGAAGTTGAAGCTTCTAAACTCTTTTTTATTTCTGCTAATAAACTTGAAAATCAACTGAGTGAATTGACTTCTGGTCAACAAGCTGAAAAGTTATTTCAGGGAATCATTAAAAGATTTAATAAGAATGAAGAAGTAACTGATTAATCCTTGGACCCCTTTAGTGGCTTACTCCTGTTCCAGGGTAAAGTGGTCATACCTGACCAAGCTAACCATCTTAAACAAAAAATACTCTATCAAAGACATGATTCTCCTCTTGCAGGTCACCCTGGCCAACAGAAGACTCTCAACCTCATCAAGAGATCCTTCTCCTGGAATGGAATGTCAAAGGATGTCAAGAACTAAGTTTAAGCCTGCTACCTTTGCAACAGGAACAAGGCAATGCATGAAAAGAAACTAGGACTTCTCAAACCTCTTCCAATCCCTGATGGTCCTTGGACCTCACTTTCTGTGGACTTCCTCTTTCAACTCCCTCTCTCCAATGGATTTGATTCTATCCTTGTTGTGGTGGACCGTTTCTCTAAGATGGCCCTCTTCATTAAAACAACTGGTACACTGACTGCAGTAGAACTTGCTAAACTTTTCATCAGTCATTTCTTCTCCAAACATGGCCTACCTGCTGACATCATAAGTGACCGAGGCTCCCTATTCATCTCTTCTTTCTGGAAAACACTTTGTGAAAAATTACAGATCCAAAGGAATCTCTCCACAGCCTACCACCCTGAAACAGATGGTCAAACTGAAAGAGTCAACCAAGTACTAGAACAATACCTCAGAATGTATATCATTTATCATCAGGACGACTGGGATACTTGTTTCCCCTTGGCAGAATTCTCTTACGACAACAGTGTCCACACTTCTACCCAGCAATCACCCTTCTTTACCCTCTATGGAAGGCACCCAAGTTTTGACTTCCTGCATGTGTTGGACAAACAACCTTCCAGTCACTACCTGGACCAGATTCAGAAGAACCAGATTCAATTAAAGAAAGAATTAAAAGAGTCTATGGATAAGTATAAGTACTATGCTGACCTTAATAGAAAAGACATTCCAAAAGGTATTGCTCCTGGAAATAAAGTTTGGTTATCTGCAAAGAATATCAATACTAAAAGACCTTCCAAGAAGCTCTCTGAGCGTTGGTTGGGTCATTTTCTCATTATTGAATGTATAGGATCTCATGCTTTCAAACTCCAACTCCCTTATCAATGGTCTTCCATCCACCCCGTCTTCCACGCTTCCCTTCTCAGACCCTACTCCTCAGACCCAGACTCTCCTAACCACCATACACCCCCAGAACCAGTGGAAATTGATGGCCAGGAAGAGTGGGAAGTGTCTCAGATCCTGGAATCCAAGATTAGACGTGGCAAACTCCTCTATTTAGTCGAATGGAAAGGTTTTTTAGAAGACTCTGAAAGAACCTCATGGGAACCAGTAGCCAATCTCACCAACTGTTCAGCCCTCCTCCACGACTTCCACGCACTCTGTCCTTCCAAACCCAAACCCTAATAATTGCCATTCTGGTTCCCCAATCAAATCCATCCTTTTTCTTGTGCTTTCTCCATAATTCAAAAAATTCACTCCCACTCTCCCAAAACAATAAACCAAACCAAACCTATCTCTATTTCATCCATCTTCATCCAGAAAATTAAAAGAAAACAAACAAACTTTCTATCTACCACTCCCTTTCAATCTTATCAATCAAATCAGTAATTTTAGCTACCCAAACACTAGCCAATTTAATCTTCCTTCCCTCATATTCCTCCTTATCTTTAGCAGTAGCTCCCAACTCATATGTTACACCAGAAAAAGATAAAAAATCCTCTAGCTCTGCCAACACTTCCTTTTTTGCCTCCTTCTTCTTCTTCTTCTTCTCCACTTCTTCCCCATTATTCAAACTCCACCCAAAAATGTCATTGCTCCTGGAATCCTTTGAAAACCTCCCAAGACGCCTTTCAATCTCCTTCAAGTCCCTCACTGGATCATCTTCAATAGCATCCATGGGTACCACTACCTTTCCTCCAGAACAAGCATAAAAACCACTATCCCCCTGGGTCACCTTCCTATATCCATCTATCACTCCATCCTCAGCCAGTAACCTCCCAACCAACTCTCCAACAGACTGAGGGCCAGGGGAATCATCCTCCAATTCTATAACTTCCTTAGCCTTTCCCTTGCCCTGCTCCACTCCACCTCCTTCCCTTTCCATGCTTTCTGTTTCCTCTTCTTCTTCTTCCTCTTCTTTGTCCTCTTCTTCTTCCTCTTCTTCTTCCTCTTCTTCTTCCTCTTCTTCTTCCTCTCCTTCTTCCTCTTCCTCTTCTTCATCATTTTCAGGCTCCCCAGGAGCATCTTCATCCTTGTCCTCCTCTTGCCCTGCTTCAACACCCTCCTTGACTTCGACTTTGACGGGTTTGACTTTAACTTCAATAGAGGCGGCAGGGGTGTTCCCAGCGGGCAGCTCCCCAGCGGTTCAAATCACCTTTGAACTTCAAGCTTTGATGTCTCTTTGACGCTTTGACGCCTCTTCAATCCCCTCTCCGCTACTTTTCCCATGCTTTGACCGGATCACCACCGCTTCGACCGCCCTTCTACGCAGCTCATTCACCTTGACCACCTCGCGTCGAACTTCGACAGGTTCAACCCCGGACCTTCAAACCTCGGCCCCTTCAACCTTTGACCATTGAACTTCAATGGCACCAACCTTCAATCGTCAAACTTCGACAGGTTTGACCTTTGATTGTCAAACTTTGATGGATTTGATTTGGCCTTTTCAAACTTTGATTGGTTTGACGACCTTTTGGCTTGCTTTGACCGCTTTGACGGTGGTTTGACTTTCTTCAACTGGGTTGGCCTGGCTTCGACAAAGGTTTGATTGACCCCCTACGCACTCGGAGTCCGCGATTGAACTAATCAAAGACAAATAGGGGGTCCCCCAATGCACATCCATTGCGTTCAAACTGGTTTCTCCCTTCTTCGACGTAACGTCCAATGCCAGCTGTCCTTTCCTCCTCAATTCCGTGCGGCGTTTCTCCATTCTTTTCATCTTCTCCTTCAGCGCCTCCACTACAATAGTAACATCACGGGCTGGAGTCAGCCTATCTAAACGACACCAATTTAAAAAAAAAAAACACTCACCGTCTGAAGCACCTACCCTACTCTCCACGCCTAGCAACACGCTTGAATTGTCCGGCGCCTCCTTCACTTCAAAGTTGGGGCACAACTTGTCCTTCACCCAAACAACAGGTCCTAGTACCTTCCTTCCAGCGTTGTGGGCTCCAGAACAAGGCCTTTTGTATCTTCAACAATACTCACACTTCCCAGACTTGGGAGTGATGCTGGTGATGCAAATCTTGTCAGTCTCTGCACACCTGGAACAAGGAGGAAAATACTGGTTGACAGGGTGATAGCCGTTGGTGATTTCCATACTGAATGAGGGGGTGGATGATCTACTGTAGGGGGAAAGGGATGTACAGGTATCAGGTGGCAATGGTGATGGATATGGTGGGAGAAAAGATAGTTCAGTCATCTTGAATATCTCAAGCTACTCTCACCTCTTCTTATGGGTATCAGGAGCTACCCCTTCCTCTTCTGGGGGGTACTGTCATAACCAAATTGACTCAGTCTCCTCAGGCTTACTCAGCCCTCAGCCAACCTCAGTCCAGTTCAATCACACTCCACTACTGAACATCCTGAAGTATCCCCCTGCATATCCTGCAGCCCTTAGGTAATCTCCCAGGCACACCCTCTACCTCTCTATGGCTTTGTGCATCCTCATCTCTCCTTCAAACTCTATCTAGCATGAGAAGTACATACAGTAAAACCATAGTACATATTCCTGGCTGGACAACCCATACTCCAGCTCAGTAAATGACCTTCCTGGACAGGCCCATTACTCAACCTGTCAATCTGCAACCTTCAACCCAATTGGTCCACATGTAATGCCATGGGCCTCCCAACCCAGCACCAGTCATCCAATCCTCAAAGCCTCCTCTCAGCTCTCACATATACTGGCCTCTCCTCTCCCCTTGGACTGATTCCCCCAAGGAATTAGTATACTACTTCTTATTGGTTAGCCCCTCATACAATAGGTGTCATCTCAGCACAAGAAAGCCAACCAGCCTACCTTACTCACCTCACCTATCCCTCTGGTGTTACTCTTACAGGATTCCCTCATCACAATCCTTCAGAGCCTTACTCCTGGATTCATCTCCTCATCATTGTCCTTACTCTACATCCCCTCTTCATTTGCAATCAATCTCTTATCTCTATCCTGAGTTCTGTGAGCAGTAGTGCCTGTGCCCTCAGCCCCTTGCACGCCAGGGGCAGTTGTGACAGTCTGGCCCAAAACAGTGGGAAGGGTATCAAATCTGTGAATACAAGGCTTACAATTGGTGCTGCTTGCAATGCAATTGGTACCAAGACGCTCCCCTTACTTTTCATTGGGAAGTCACAACAACCGCAATGTTTTCAAAAAAAAAAATTCCCATCAACTTGGGTACAAATATTACTTCAATAGCAAGGCATGGATGGCCACCTCCATTTTTCAAAATTGGATCAGTTGATGGAATACCAAACTGAAGATCACCAATCAAAAAGTTTTAATTCTTGTCAATAACTTTGCTGGACATGTGATTACACCAGATGGCCTCTCTAATATTCACCTTGAGTTTTTTGCCCCCAACCTAACCTCCCACATTCAACCCCTTGATGCTGGCATTATAGGAAACTTCAAAGCTTACTACCAACGCCAATTAATTTCCTATTCAATCCAAAACTTCAATGATAGTATCCCTGTGTCACAAGTTTACAACATTGATCAGCTATCAGCAATTCAATGGTGCCCATTAGCCTGGGGATATGTCAGCCCAAGGACCATAAGGCACTGCTGGGCTCACACCAAACTTACTCAAAAGAAAAACATTGATTCAGCCAAGGACCTCAAAAATTCTCAGAATGAACTTACCTTGGAAGTGCAAGAGCTTGAGAAAGTTGGCTTGATCAAAGCAAAAAATCAAATCTCTCTTGAATAGATCCTCAATCCAGCTGATGAAGATAGCTTTTTTTAATCTCAACAGAAGAGATATTCCTGTCCAATCAGAGCAACAATGATGAAGATGAGCTAGGAAATGATAATTTTGAAGCAGTACCCAAACCTACCAGTGAAGTCATTTTGAATGCCATCAAAACCTTATTTCAGTACATAAGTCACCTCAACTCTCCTGAGGAAGACTCATTCAATGACTAATTGGAGTCATTAAATTGCTTTTCTCAACTTGAATTCTCAAAAAGGCAAAAGCAGTCCACATTATTGGACTACCTCCAATAAATTTTATTGTATTTTTCTTTTCCAAATATTTTTTCTAGTTAAATATCCCTCAAAAGCTGTTTTCATTCTATGTAAATATCCATAAAAATGTTTACAAAACAAAATAAATGAAACATGTGCCATAATTATCAAACTTAACCTGAGCCACCTTCCTTTCCTAAACCATGGTTTTCATGGGTTAGTACAATACTCTGCTCTAACCCATTAAGAACATGGGTTAGTGTAGGTTTCTTTCCAATCCCATAAGCCGTCCAAACCCATAGAAAAACCAGTCCACTGAATTGTATGGATTAGGACAGGTTCTGCTGTAATTCACATGAAATTTTGTAGAAATGTTCATTTTTTGATTGTATTCTCAACATTTTTCATGCATTTAACAAGTATTTCTTATTAGAAATGGTAAAAACTGACTTTAAAATTATTTTTTCTTCCCCCTCACTATTCACATATCCATTTCTACTCTCCCAAAATAGCCATTCTATCCCCCAAAATGATCAAGAAAAACATATTCAAAATTGGAAAAAACTATACCATCCAAGTTTTATTTTCATAAATTAAAGAGAATAATTTGGTTTATCAGAATTAGAATACCCAACATTTTTTTATTGGCATGTTTCATAAAAATAACCAAATTTCTAAAAAACCATTAAAGATAAAAATAAATCAATTATTTCACATCAGAATTGTCAGATTTAACTGAAAAGAAATGGGTTTTTTTAGATAAAGTATTTAAAGATTTTTTCAACCTCAACCACACATCATTCCATCTCATACACCCATGGTTTCCAAATTTGTTTGACCTCCAAAGTCAATGTAAAAATCCAATTAATCACTCTCATCACTTTATTTTGCTCATCACTTCATCACTCTCATCACTTTATTGCTTTTATCACTTCATCACTCTTATAAAGTCATTGCTATCCTCATCACACCTTCTGTCTTATCATTTCATTGGTATCACTCTCACTCTCATCAATTTATCAACCTCATCAATTTATCACTCTCATCACTTCTTTGCTCTCATCTCTTCATTGCTATACTCATCAATTCATGAGTATTTTAATTTTATCTCTGTCAATGTTACTCTCATTGCTTTATTGATTTTGTCAATTCATCAACCTCATTTCTTCATTGCTCTCATCTATTCATTTATATCATCATCACTTCATCAGTTTTATCATTTCATTGGTCTTACTCTTCTCCAATGGCCCCTCAGAAAATTTACCCCCACAAGTCTACAAAAAAATGCAATCCACCAAAGCAAACATTCCCAAGTAACTACAAAAAATAAAATCCTCCTCAACATCTTCCAAATGCTCAAGTCAGCTCAAGAGAGCTTATAAAATAACCATGGTAAACTGGCTCAAAATTCTCTCCAACTATGATTCTTGCTTTGGATCCAACAATGAAACACACGTTGGCTAACCTCCATACTCAAAGTTCAATGTTTATCTACTGATGCAAATGAACTCAAGAATAAAACAAAAGTTAGGCTGTATTTTCCATCAAAAAAGATGAGGGAGGAATTGAGGAAATATTGATCCAAGGAAAAAAAGGCCCACTCAATGTCCATCCCCACTGGCTTTGGTATCACCAAATCCAATAAAGCCAAGGGGATCAACTTGTTGGTTGATAAGTTGGAATCAATTTTTCCTTTTTATATTAAAATGGATGATATTGATGGTCAAAAGAAGAAAGCTGAGATTATTTCTCATCAAAAAAATGGGATTCCAAGGGTAGAATGAAAAGGCTGAGTTGCTATTTCAAAAAGAGGAAAAGAGGAAGTATCAACTGGAAGATTGCCTTGAAAAGGAGAGGAATTTACTAGATAGGTTATCCATAGCCATTGAAGGAATTTAAAGCGCTAAAACAGTTGAGGAAATACTGCAGAATACTCAATTACTGGGATTTTAAATGTATTTACTTCAAAGAAATAGATTCTTTTTATCTTCAGTTTGGCTTGTTCAAAGTCTATGGGGAGGGCTTTTGATCATCATTTCCTTTTTTGGAAAAATAGAAGGATACAGATCCAAATTTTGCAGTTTTCTTCCAGACCACACAATCTTCTTTTTAATCCTTTCCCCTGCTACTTCCAAAGAGATTTCAAAATATCTCTTTTGAGCCCTATTTTTCTGAGAAGCCCTATTCTTGCCATGCCTCTGTATTTTTATCAAATTATCCCCTCCCATCTGGTTCCCTCCCATTCACATACTTTAATTTGGGTGAGGATATAGAGGCATTAAATTCATTGTGTAACTTTATGAGGGTTGTGGGAGAAGAATGTGTGTTGCAGAAGAAAGATGGGTGTGGAATTAACAATCAAAAGAATCAAATTTACCAAATTTCTTCTGTACAAACTGAAATTCATTAGGTGAGAAAGTGGTAGAAGTGACCAGATCAACTGAAATGATTGCATGAGATCTACATGAAGCTTGATTCATTTGAGTTAATCCATTCAATTTTTGATTCAGTCCTAGGTGGAATAGCTTCAATACCACCCCCAATTTAGAAAATTTTATTTTCTCACAGCCTGGCTGATGGAATCTAGAGAGTAATAGGATTGATATTTTTGTTTTTATTGAACTGTACTTGAAGTGGGTAGATGGTGGGAAGTTTGATTGATTGGAGTTAGACCAAGTCAATTGGGGAGGTGAGAGGGGTGAATTGGTAGGCTCACTTTGTGAAAAAATATTGAGAGTTGTTTGGGAACAGTCTTGACAATGTAGAATTTGGATTGGTTGAGAATTTGACATTTGGATTGTATTTTCTTGATTATTTAGACCTATGTATGCAAACAATGGATGAGTTGGAAGGAGAAGTTTCAGATCAGTTTTGTCAGCCACAAGACAGTAAGACTTGTCCAAATGTCTGGAAACTAATATGTCCTGCTGGTATAGTGGCTAAGTACTAGGCTCACTTCCCAGTATCTGATACCAAGGTCACTGGTTCAAACCACAATGGAGACAATAATGAAAATGTTGAATAGTTTTGTAATTATATAGTAAATCTTAATAATATTATATAATATTGTTTTATAAGTATGTTTTTATGAGTATGGATTATGGAATTAAAACCTTGATAATTTATATTATCAAGAAGGGGATCCAATATAACTTTAAATTAAGTTATGAGTACTCAGATGCGTCCCAATTATTGATATAGAAGTTCCCAAAGTGTTTCCTCTCTTTGGGAAGGAGTTACAGTAATCATATTAACCCATACTCTCTATACTGTATAAATTAATTACACATTATCCTTCTTTGGGATGTAATTATAAGTAATAATCCCTCTGTACACTTAATACACCTTACTGAGCCTTGAGAGCGTTCACTCAGAGGCTTTAGAACTTAATTGTAAGCTATGAACCTTCTAGTAGCACTGCCAAGAATATATACCCCTTATAGGTATAGTATAATTATAAATTAATTAATTATTTAATACTATCCCCTTTTGGATGTAATAATGCTTTAATATACTTCACTGAGCCTTGAGTGCGTCCACTCAGAGGGCTCAGAGTTCATCTGTAGGCTGTAAACCTTTTAATAAAACATTGCAAAGAGTATACATACTCTATGTGTATAGTATGAGCTAAGATACTTATAATTAAAATTAAATTATTTGCCAAGGTATTAAGCTACATTAAATCAATATAAATAATCATTATGATGGAATCTAAGGCTTCTATACCGTCCATCTGAGTGGTGGATAAGTCCTAAGACCCAGTAAGTAACCTTTTAGTAAGTAAAATGAAAACTTTACCTTGAAAATCCTTCCCAATGGGTACCAGTTCTTCATTACCCATTGGGAATGATGTAATGATGTCTTGGGCCTTTGAGGACGAAACCAAGGAGAGCCTGACACTCCCCTGGTGATTACTAGAGTCCCCTGAGGGCTCCTGTTACCTTAAAAGAGCAGGTTCTTTACCCTATAGCCCTTTCATCATCCATTATATATTATTATTTGAACAAGAATACAAGCAAGAGTTAACAAGCCCATTAACCTTAATCTCAAGAAGAAGATTGACTGGGGCTATAAACTTTGGTATTAAATTCAATCAATAACCTATCTGGCAACACCAATTTCGAGTGGAAGGTCTCACTTGAATAAGTAACCCCTGTGTGTTACTCTTTAAAGGGTGTGAGCTTATTTATAAGCAAATATCCTTTTGGTCTTACTCCTTTAAGACTAAGGCCCCTTACCTATTATAAAGGTTTAAGGTGTGGCTATTTACTCATAATACCTTGGTATTATTCGAGTCTGTAAACTTTTAAAGTTGCTGTTTGGAATATATAAGTCAAAACTAATTTAAATATTGGTTTGTCTTTATTCTTTTGCAGGTTTAACCACGGCTAGGTATAGCAATAGAGGTTAAATCCCTGACAATTGGGGGCCTCATCTGGTTTCAGTACCTTTGAGATTGTTTTGTCTGCTTAAAGTTCGCAATTTTGTGATATTTTAGGCAAACGTTTTTGCTGATTTATAAATTTTCTGATTAAAATCAGTAAATATATAAATATATAAAAAAAAAAAAACAGCAAATTTTCGAAAATTCTGGGATTTTTTTTTGCTTTAAGCTTTAAAGTCCTTCTGTTTTAAAGTGTTGAAGCATATTTTGTGCGCACTTTTGACCAATTTTGAACAAAGTTTTGTGCTGATTATTGATTTTTTATATAGAAAAATTATAGAAAATAAAAAAAAAAAAAAAGAGGGAGAAATTTTCGAAAACTGCTTTTAAAACAGTTAGCCTTTTTACAGATATTATTCCACTAAGATTAAGCAATCTTAATCTAGTGTGCTTGGTTTTGACCCGGTTTTGTTTTTTTTTGTTTTAAATATAAAAATAAATAAAAAATTAAAAAAAAAAAAACAAGATTTGATTAGGAGAAACCGTCAAAAAAAAAAAAAAAAAAAAAAAAAAAAAACCAAGTTTTTTTTTTTCATAGCATCCTAAAAGGGAAGACGTTGTCTATTGTCCAAGGGTGTGTTCGACAATCTTGCTCTCTGTCAACTCGGAGATTGACAAAAAGCGACTGCCGCGTAATTCCGGCTAACGTATCTCCGTGTAGTTTTGCGACAGAGCAGAGAACGACTGACCGTTTATAGATTAGCGGTGCCGGTAACCTACCGCTGCCCAAACGAAGGATTGATTATTGTGATTAGTAACATTATTGGTTAGAGGAACGAGTCAGTATAATTTCTTTAAAAAAAAAAAAAAAATACTATAAACGTACCTAAGTTATCTCTTGACACGACATAGTGTCGAGACAACTGTCCATCGCCTCCTTCCTTCCGTCTAACCAAGGAAGGTTGCCAAGTTTTGTATTGGAAACGAGCTCAGTCCCGCGGAGCGAAGCAAGGGCACCAAGTATCCGTAGCGTTGAACCTACGGAAAGGGCGAGATCATCAACGACGGATATCGTGACTCACCGTGAGTCTTCCGTTGTCCTTTAACTGGCGTACAACGTTTTAAATTTCCTATTGATTATTGTTTCTCACTGCGTACATGGCGATGAACACCAGAAGCAAGGGGGCTGAGCTTGTGCCCCCCGGCGAATTTAGTCAGAGAACAAAGAGACCTACCTCCAGGAACAGCAAACCTTCTGACCTGCCACAGTCAGAACAAGATAAGCTACCTGGAGGCAGTAGCTGCAAACAACGTCGAGAACCAGTCCAAGTTCTTAACTCAGGCCCTGGCGACGTACAGGGCCCTCATAAAATTGATAGGTAGGGAGAGTTTGATGAAGGAGACCGAGTGCTGGGATCCAACTCAGATCAAGAAGCCAATGGCTCCCAAACCAAAGGCAAAGAAGAAAATATCAAGGGGGATAACCCCACAACCAGTAGCCTCTGGTTCCCAGGTTCCTTTGAGGAACAGAGATCCCTCTCCTCCTCACAACCAGGGAGGAAGGATGAGGAAAAGAAGAGATCACAGGAATTCAATTTATGGAGAAATGATGAGGATGGCGAGATCTCTCCAAGGGGGATTTCAATATTTAGAGGAGGAAAGAGCCAAGAGGGCAAAGAGGGGTTAAGATTATCCCTTGAATCAGAAATTTTGTTAGAAAAATTTCGTGATGTTGTATTCAAAGAGACCCTTCACATTAAGAAGGCAGTAGTACACACAAATCAATATTGTGTTGAAGGCTTTGCAGCCATGGACAAGAAGTACAGCTGTATAGTATCTGATAGCATTGCCCTTAAATCTATTTTAGAGAATTCTGCAAAAGATATAGAGGATTTGACTAATAAGACCATTGAACTGGACCTTATCAAGGTCCAGAATAGTGATTTAAGTAATTTAGATGACAAAGTAACAAGTATTAGTGAATCATTGAAAGATTCTGCAGAAGAATCTGTAGCAGTAAGGAAGGATGTCCATTCATTGACATCCATGATGTTACAAATAAGTCATTCCTTGGAGCTGCTGGAACATAAATTTGACCAAAATATGAATTCTGTCAGAGAAGAAATATTGAAATATCAGGTTGTGTCAGAACAAGGTTTTGAAAGTTTGAGTACAAAGATTGATAAGATACATCAACAATTAGAGCAGAACCATGACAAGCTTGTCCGTAAATTGCTCTCCTTGTCCCCAAGCAACCTCAGTCATGCCATGGAAACCACCAACCATGACAGAGGTCATAAGATGGATAAGAAGATAGCGGAAAAAATTGATCCAGTACAAGATTCTAGTAAGAATGAAGTTTTCAAACAGATATTGCAGGGATTGCCCAAGATCAGTGAATGGCCTGATTTCTCCGGAGAAGGTGAATATGACCACACTGAATTCATTTCATGGATTGACACATTGAAAGAGGACACAGGATTACCTGATACTTTGATCACTAGCAGGTTAAGTATCTTGTTTAAAGTTATAGCCTCAGACTGGTACAGAGACAGAAGGAATTCAGTAGGTGTGCAAGACTGGGAATTTTGGAAAAAAGAAATAAGTTAAAAATTTGGTACAGCAAATTGGAAGAGGAAGTGTTTGAATGCTTTTAACAAAGACAGATTCCTACCAGGTGTTACACCACCAGCAACATGGGTAACCAGACAGAGGAAGAGGCTTAGAGCCTGTGATCCATACCTGGATCAAGATAGTATTAATTTCAAGTTACTATCCTTGATGGATGGTGAAGTTTCATTTGCAGTAAAAACTACTATGAAAACTACGGATGATTGCTCAAACTTGATTAATATACTGGAAGACATAGTAGAAGACACATCTCTAGGTAGGAGGAAATCATATCCTCCCAAAGAAGTTCCTATGGAGAAATCCAAAGGCAAAACTCAGCCAAAATTGAATCTGCAGGGCACAGAAGTCTCTTGTTACACATGTGGGAAGGCAGGACATACTTCTAAGACTTGTCCTCAGAAGGCAAGCAAAGTAAATAATATAGAAACAAACAAAGAAGAACAAGTGGAGATTGCTTATGATTCTTGTGATGACCATAGTGAAGAGGATGATAACCACTTAATCATAGGATGCATAAATTCAATAGAATCAGCAAATGACTTGGTACAAATGTCATTCTGCGGAAAGCCTTGCAGGGTGCTTCTGGACTCAGGTGCTTGCAAGTCCATAGTAGGAAGGGGATACCTGGAGAAGTTTTATCCCAAATGGAAAGAGCACTTATTAGACTCACCCAAGTTAAATTTACAAAGCTGTTCTGGTGCACTGGAACCTTTAGGAATGGTAAATATCAGATTGTTCCTGAAAGATTTGGCTCTGGTGATCAAGTTTGTAATAATTGATAATACAATGGTTGAATACTTCATCATTGGAAGTGACTATATGAAAAAGTATTGTTTTAGTTTATTCCATGGGCAAAGTTCTTCATCCTTTACCATTGGAAACAGTGAAAGGTTTTACTTCAATAATTTTGGCATGGATATGGTGAACAATGTTTCAGAAAAAGATTTTGGCCAAGAGCTCTTTAGAGACTCAAAAATCAGTTCTTCCTTGAAAGCAGAGGAAAAGGAAGAACTATTTTCCTTGTTGTTTAGGCATCAAGCAGCTTTTGCAACAGTAGATCAGCCTTTTGGGTCAATCAGGGGTCATGAGGTCAAGATTAATTTAACAATAGACCGGCCATATCCCCCAGCTTTGAGGAAACACCCTTTCCCTGCTAGCCCTAGAAGCAAGGAGACATTGAAAGAGCATATAGATACATTATTGAGGTTGAATGTGATCAGAAAAGTAGGAGCTAATGAGGACGTGGACATCACCACACCTGTAATCATAGCTTGGCATAATGGGAAGTCCAGAATGGTTGGGGATTTTAGAGCACTGAATTCGTACACAACCCCTGATAGTTATCCTATGCCAAAGATTGTTGAGTCTTTGAGAAAATTGCACCAGGCTAAGTATATTTCTTGTATGGATGTTCTGAAAGGTTTTCATCAGAATGTTGTAGACAATGACAGCAGGAAATTCCTGAGGATAGTATGCCACCTAGGGGTGTTTGAGTATTTGAGAATGCCTTTTGGTATCAAGAATGCCCCATCCCATTTTCAGAGGATGATGGACTCAGAATTTCATGAGGAATTGATGCAAAACTGGTTGATAGTCTACATAGATGACATAATTGTATTTTCAGAAACATGGGATGAACATAAGGAGAGGATTTCCATTGTACTCAAGAAGGTGATCAGGATGAATATGAAAATATCTTTGACAAAGTGTTCATTTGTATTCAATAAATTGATGGCTTTGGGTCATGTTGTGAGTGGTCTGTCACTTGGGATAGATCAGGCAAGAGTAGCAGATGTATTGCTGAAGCCCACGCCTAGTAACATTAAAGAAATGCAGAGTTTTCTAGGTTTTTCAGGATATTACAGGCTACACATTAGGGATTTTGGAATAATAGCTTCTAGCCTGTATAAGATATGTAGTCCAAATGTTTCATTTGAAATGACTACAGAAAGGTTGAAGGCCTATGAAGTACTTAAGGAAAAGTTAACAAGTGCACCCTTGCTATTTCACCCAGACCCTAAAAAACCATTCAAACTGTATGTGGATGCATGTATGGAAGGTCTTGGAGCTGCATTACACCAAATACAGATTGTGAATGATAAACCAGTTGAGGGGCCAATTTGCTTCATATCCAGACAATTGAAGGATAGTGAGAAGAGATATGGTGCCTCACAATTAGAATGCTTGTGCTTGGTGTGGGCCTTAGAGAAATTGTATTACTATTTAGATGGTTGTCAGTTTGAAGTCATTACTGACTGTACAGCCTTGAAGTCTCTTCTGAACATGAAGACACCCAATAGGCATATGTTGAGATGGCAGATTGCTATCCAGGAGTGGAGAGGCTCTATGACTATAGTCCACAGGGAAGGCCTGGTACATAAGAATGCAGATGGGTTGTCACGATGGGCACTACCTAATGACATCAATAATCCTGCTTATGACCCAGAAGATACTGTAGATACATTACCTATCATGGCCATTTCAATGAGTAGTCTAGCACAGAGTTTTGGGATTCTGTGTATGACTCTTATTCAGGAGAAAAGAATACTTCACTACTAGTAGAAATTATGCAATCTAAAGTCAATAGACAAGACCTGATTGAGGGACTGGATGAACAGTGGAAGAAGGAACTAATTGATGGCAGGCTAGTCCTGTTAGACGTATTATTATATCATAAGTCAGCCCACTGCTGTTCAGTAGTATGAGTGAAGGACAAGCACATACAGTTGTTAATGAATGAATGCCATGATAATATCTGTTCAGGACATTTTTCTAAGGAGAGGACAACAGATAGGATAAAGATGATAGCTTGGTGGCCTGGTTGGAGAAACACTGTCTCAGACTACTGTGATTCGTGTGAGAGATGCCAGAAAGCTAACAGATCCACAGGAAAGAAATATGGTTTGCTTCAGTCAATAGAAGAGCCTAAGGATAGATGGTCCACTATTAATATGGACTTTGTATCTGGATTGCCACCGGGAGGAAAGGATAACCACAATTGTGTACTAGTAATAGTTGATAGGTTCTCCAAAAGAGCTAGGTTCCTGCCATGCTATAAGGATAGCTCTGCCATGGATGTAGCATTATTGTTTTGGAATAGTATTGTGAGTGATGTAGGTTGCCCACAAAACATAATTAGTGATAGAGACCCTAAGTTTACTTCTGAATTTTGGAAGAGTTTGTTTGATTTGTTAGGGACCAAATTATCTTTCTCCACAGCCTATCACCCCCAGACTGATGGATTGGCAGAAAGAATGATACAGACTTTGGAAGACATGATAAGAAGGTATTGTGCCTATGGAATTGATTTCAAAGACAATGATGGTTATACTCATGATTGGGTATCATTGTTACCTGCCTTAGAATTTGCCTACAACTCTAGTAAGCATTCCACCACTAACATGTCACCTTTTGAATTAGAGAGAGGTTGGATCCCGCGCATGCCCAAGGATATGCTCCTCAGCAAAAGTATTGTACTGCATCCTACTGCAGATTGCTTTAGAAATATGATGGTTAAAGCCAAAAATTTTGCTAGCAAATGTGTTCAAGAAGCAGTAGAGTACAATAAGGGTAGATGGGATAGAACACACAAGGATCATGACATCAAAGTTGGAGACATGGTTTTAGTTTTGACAGTGAATTTTTCTAATATAGCAGGGCATAGAAAACTCAAAGACTCATTTGTTGGGCCATTTGTGGTAAAAGCCTTACATGGTAAGAATGCAGTAGAGGTGATTCTGAGCAAGGAGTTTGACAAGAAACATCCAACTTTCCCAATCAGTCTGGTTAAGAAGTTTGTAGAACCCACTGCAAAGTTCCCACTAAGGAAGGTACCTGTGGTTGTGGTCCCACCTCTACAGGATGTTGAAGATGGATTACCTCACAAGATATTGAACCATAAGATTATTAGAAAGGACAGTAAAGATGTAAGAGTTTATCTGGTCAGGTTTAAGAATAGATTAGCTGATAGTGACTTATGGTTGGAAGCTAAAGACATTAAAAACTCTGATATTGTATTGAGGAGATATAGAGCATCTAAGAGAGCTAAAAATTCCTCTGAAGAGTAATTTTCTTTTGGTGGTAGGGAGTGTCAGCCACGAGACAGTTAGACTTGTCCAAATGTCTGGAAACTAATATGTCCTGCTGGTATAGTGGCTAAGTACTAGGCTCACTTCCCAGTATCTGATACCAAGGTCACTGGTTCAAACCACAATGGAGACATTAATGAAAATGTTGAATAGTTTTGTAATTATATAGTAAATCTTAATAATATTATATAATATTGTTTTATAAGTATGTTTTTATGAGTATGGATTATGGAATTAAAACCTTGATAATTTATATTATCAAGAAGGGGATCCAATATAACTTTAAATTAAGTTATGAGGACTCAGATGCGTCCAAATTATTGATATAGAAGTTCCCAAAGTGTTTCCTCTCTTTGGGAAGGAGTTACAGTAATCATATTAACCCATACTCTCTATACTGTATAAATTAATTACACATTATCCTTCTTTGGGATGTAATTATAAGTAATACTCCCTCTGTACACTTAATACACCTTACTGAGCCTTGAGAGCGTTCACTCAGAGGCTTTAGAACTTAATTGTAAGCTATGAACCTTCTAGTAGCACTGCCAAGAATATATACCCCTTATAGGTATAGTATAATTATAAATTAATTAATTATTTAATACTATCCCCTTTTGGATGTAATAATGCTTTAATATACTTCACTGAGCCTTGAGTGCGTCCACTCAGAGGGCTCAGAGTTCATCTGTAGGCTGTAAACCTTTTAATAAAACATTGCAAAGAGTATACATACTCTATGTGTATAGTATGAGCTAAGATACTTATAATTAAAATTAAATTATTTGCCAAGGTATTAAGCTACATTAAATCAATATAAATAATCATTATTATGGAATCTAAGGCTTCTATACCGTTCATCTGAGTGATGTATAAGTCCTAAGACCCAGTAAGTAACCTTTTAGTAAGTAAAATGAAAACTTTACCTTGAAAATCCTTCCCAATGGGTACTAGTTCTTCATTACCCATTGAGAATGATGTAATGATGTCTTGGGCCTTTGAGGACGAAACCAAGGAGAGCTTGACACTCCCCTGGTGATTACTAGAGTCCCCTGAGGGCTCCTGTTACCTTAAAAGAGCAGGTTCTTTACCCTATAGCCCTTTCATCATCCATTATATATTATTATTTGAACAAGAATACAAGCAAGAGTTAACAAGCCCATTAACCTTAATCTCAAGAAGAAGATTGACTGGGGCTATAAACTTTGGTATTAAATTCAATCAATAACCTATCTGGCAACACCAATTTCGAGTGGAAGGTCTCACTTGAATAAGTAACCCCTGTGTGTTACTCTTTAAAGGGTGTGAGCTTATTTATAAGCAAATCTCCTTTTGGTCTTACTCCTTTAAGACTAAGGCCCCTTACCTATTATAAAGGTTTAAGGTGTGGCTATTTACTCATAATACCTTGGTATTATTCGAGTCTGTAAACTTTTAAAGTTGCTGTTTGGAATATATAAGTCAAAACTAATTTAAATATTGGTTTGTGTTTATTCTTTTGCAGGTTTAACCACGGCTAGGTATAGCAATAGAGGTTAAATCCCTGACAAGTTTGTGGTTTGATTATCAAGAAGGGGAGACTTATGGGAGACTGAACAAGCCACATGAACCATGGGAAAATTGATGGATGAGGATGAGGTATTACTGGGGGTCAAATCAAGAATTGAAGGTGAAATTGATTGAGTTGGGGTTGATTGAGATAAAGGTTCAAAGGAGGCTGAGAGTGGTAGTTCATCATCATAATATGGATGTTTCTGTTTCTGTTGCTGTTGCTGATGATGAAGTTCTAATTCAACAATCATTCAAAATCAGTTGTTTAATTGCTGAATCTGATGTTTATTGGTAACTAGTGGTGCTGATGCTTCTTCTTTTCTGTTTGGTTTAAGTAGCACACTCAATATTTTGAGTAGGATCAAATTTTTCTGGTGCCAAGTTTGGTTCCTCAACAGGTGATGATTGTTGATCTCCAAATCACTTGACTGAGGATGCTCATGAAATCCTCCTAGCTGGTAATATTGAATTCCCTCCTCATCCTTTGATTGATTGAAGTTTACCTAGCTCACCATCCCCATCCTCCTTGTTGTACAAGATCAAATTGATTGTAAACTTCTTCAATGATAAAAATTCTGCTCATATTTTAAGCTAGCCTTGCTTTCACATCATTACTTGAATGACTGTGACTAAAATTTACTAATTGAAAAAGAATCATAAAGGTTGAAAACTTACTATGATCTCTTGGGCCATGATGTTACCTTTATTGAGTATGAGAAGACTCAACTCTTGAATTGTGATAAAAAAGCATTTGACCCAATTAGCAATCTGCCATTGGATTGGAAGCGGGCCTTGATAGCTGGTAGTAGGAAAGGATGAAATTTGATTGATTTGGATGGTTTGAATTTTTGGAAAATACTTCTGGGGATAAAGTAAGGGAACAAGGCGGTGATTAAGATTGAATAAGGTCCTCTTCAATCCTCAAATCCACCAACTTTCTCAAGCTTTCTGGGTAGCTTTGTTTTTTTTTGAAAAAAAAAATAAAAAGAGAGAGAGAAATAGATTTGAGAGTTTTTTTAGGTATGCTTTATCTCTCTTTTTCACAACCCCAAAAGTCTGAGTGTATGGTGATGATGATGAAAAAAAAACCAATAGTCCAATGGGTTTTGATGCTGGTTACAAGGATATGTTCAGTTGAGAGAGTGCATTGGGATGTTGAGTTGGATTGATATTTTTTGTAGAGGAGCTGATGGATATAGTGATTGTTTGAGGATTTTTGGATGTATGAGATGTTTTAAAACAATAGATATACTTGAGGCCACAACCATTTCAACTTATTAACATGTGAAGAAAAGGATATGATATGTGTGTGAAGCAATGGGGGTGGGATTGGTATGGATTTGCTGATGTCAAGGTGTTCATGGGTGTTTTTCATGAAATGGATGGTGGATGGATGATGATGCATAAATTGTGGATTTTATTTTTGAAATATTTCATTTCCATGAAAAACACTGATTTTAAATACATCAGTTAGGGGGTAAGTTTATTCCAGAAAAATTCCATTAAAATGGTGGGTTTGGTCAAAAGAAATGGCAGGTTTTTAAAGACAGGTTTGCTAACTATGATTCACCCTTATATCTCTTTCTCAATGAAATCCAATTAGAATTTTTGAAAATTCTCCCAGCTCTATAATGAATCCCATTGGTATTTTACATGTTGCCAATTATTCATCCTACAATCTCTCAAAAATGTATCAATATTTTCATCATCCAACTCAAACAAAATTCCCAACATCTGAATACAATTACAATTGTAATTTCAGTGGTAATTCAAATATATAATTTAATAACTAGGGCTCCATTAAATCTGCTTAATATTAAGATCCAGATTATTTTTGAAATATTTAACAGCCTGAAGCATGGGGAAAATATTTTCAAGGCTATCAAACTTATCAAAATATAACTCAAAGTATGATTTGATTTATAATCCTTCTCATATTCAAAAGATTACTTAAAACGAATTCCATTGATTTGAATTTAGATGTATCCTACTTTTTGTCCAGCAGTGCCTTAATTTTAATTTTCTTCCTTGTTAATTTTTTCAAATAATTAATGATTGATGTGTTTTTGATTTTATGATGGGTTTTTTTCTTAATATAAGGATCTTAAAATTAAATTATTCAATGAATTCAATTCCAAATTTATGCGTCCTTTACAAAAGGGACTCAAAGTATGTGAAATTTTTTGTAATTCTTGGGAATAATATAGGTGTTCAATGATTCACATTTTTTGTTACTATAGCTGATATTTATATTCATACCTCAAATTTTTTTAATGAAAAAAAAAATCAAAAATTTCTGAATAATTACCCCAGGTGGCCTAATTTGATGATGAGGATGCTAATGGTGAAACTGAAGTGGCTTATTAATTAATGTATACTGTGGATCATAAAAAAATTAATATGATTCACTTATAACCAAGCCAGATACAAAGCCACCTCCTGATAGTAATTTTCAAACCTATGCAGAATTGATGAATTAAACCCAAAATTGGGAATATTGTTGTGGGTTTGTATTTACAATCCTCCAATGGTACTTGGTAGGTAATAATCAATAAAAAAATAGTCATTCATCATTTCATAAATCTTCAAGAGGATTTATTGCCAATCCAATATTCATCAAGCCAAAAGAATCAAATGAATCCAATGGAAGCTTGTGTAAGAATTTGAAAAAAAAATCCCTGTTTTTATTCTAGTTTTCAATCAATTGATCCTGGAATTCAAATTGAATTTCAATAAAAATTATAGAAATTATTTATGTAAGGTTTTGAGGCTAAAATGACTTCTTTATTTCAGTTGACAAGACTAAGGAAAAATATCAGCAGAAGTCAAGACAAACCTAAAAGGAACAGTCAGAAAACCAACCAGACAGTAGGAAAAGAGAGGGTTGACAAATGCCATGGTTGAAACAAGCCCTTTGTGGTTCAAGGTAAAGCGCAGGTTCTAGCGGGCAGTTATGTGAAGCAAAGCAGGAATGAGTAGGAGATGAGAAGAGCAGGGTTAGGACAAAAGAAAAAACCAGGAGGTGATAACATGAAGAAAAAAGATGTTTGAAGGAAACACATATGTGACTCAGAAACCTGGGGTCAGTGGTGCAAACTTGTGGTTGCACAAAGAAAGAACTTCCCCAGGATCTGAGCCAGGGGTACAACTTATTCAGGAGAGTGTATTGGATTTGTTGGGTTGGAGTGTCTGCAGCAAGCCCTGCAAGCACGGTAAAAGAGATGGAATCAAAAAAAAAGGAAAAGTAAAAAGAAAAATGGAAAAAAGGAAATGGACACAATGAACACAAGTTTGAGAATTAATTTGAGCATGCTAATAGGATGGGTTAGAGACCCAACATCTCAAGAGCTTTTTATTCTGCCTTGGTGGTTGATAGGGACAATGTTGGTTGTTTCTTGAATTTCCAAACTACCACGCACCCCAGTCACTGAATCAACAGGCCCAATATTAAGAAACGCGTGCTTGGGCACATTTCCCAGTCAGAATTGATGTAAGTGAGCATTTTTGCAGCAGAATCAGCGGCAAAGCTGAGTCCAGTTGAGTTTGTGTGCTGGAGATAGTTAAGAACTTGTATCACCACTTCATAGTGAAGGAGGTTGGTTTTGGCAAGGAATTGGGCCAGATAGTTCACAGCAAAGTTAATGTTGGGACAAGTGCTTACGCTAATGTAGTTTAGTTCCCCAAAAATTTTCCTATAATTGACCCCTGAGGCCACAATGTCTTCATGATCTTCCTCACTTCATGGATAAAGCTTGCCTTTGGGCTTGAAGGCCATGGAGTGCGTCTTGTGGGTTGGAAGCGGATATTGGGCACACAGATGCTCAATGTAAGATTTTTGATGGATCTTGAATCCATCAGCCTGATGTTCTACTTTCATTCCCATTAGCAGATAAGCTGGGCCAAGGTCCTTGATCTTGAAGCGGGACAAGATGAGTTGGAAAAATTGATTGGGGTTGTTGCCAAAGATGGCAATGTTATTGACATGCACATAGAGGTATGTGGAGTTGGACAAAAAACACAGAAACAAGCTTTGCACCAATTGAAGCCTGCCTTTCTAAGCCACTTGCACAAGTTCTCATACCAGGCATGGGGCGCTTGCTTGAGGCCATAGAGCGCCTTCTTGAGGCAAAGAATCTTGCTGGGAGAAACGTGGATGTTGCTTGGGGAGTCAATGTACACCTCTTCTTGGAGAGGGGAATTGAGGAAGGCAGCCCTGAAATCTATTTATCAAAATTTTAACTTTTTGGCGGCAGCTAGGGCAATCAGTAGTCGTAGCAAGGTCTTGTCCCCAGTTGGGGAGAACGTTTCAAGGAAATATAGGCCATATTTTTGGTAGAATCCCTGCACGCACAGGCAAGCTTTGAATTTGATGATTTCATTTTGATCATTGCATTTGGTTCTAAAGACCCACACGCTTTTAAGAGGAAGTTTATGGGGCGGAAGCAGGGTTTCTTCCCAAACGTCAAAGCTGATAAGGTTGAATTCTTCTGCTTTCATTGCTTCAATCCATTCTTCCCGGTACTTTGACTGGAGGGCCTTCTGCAAATTCTTGGGATCCACATAGGAGTGGTAGAAAATCAGGTAGATGGCTGGCAGGCCTACTTGAGAGCCAATCCTGCGGTGTTGATGGATGATGTTGTTTGGCATGAGTTTTTCAAGAGAAGGATTGGCCAATGGAGTGGGAAAATCAGCAATAACGGTGTTGGTTGACGTTTCCATGGGATTGGTGTTGCAAGCGGTTGGATGGGTGATTGGGAAGGGGGTAAAGGAAGCAACTCAGAAGGGTTAATGAGATCAGTTTTCTCAAAGGGAGAATGAAGGGAAGGAAAGAGGGATTCATTGAAGGTAGCATTTCTAGATAAGAAGATTTTAGAGGAGTCCATATCCAACAGGCAAAATGACAAGAAGTCATTGGCGTACCCAAGCATGACTGCCTTTTTGCAGGTGGGTTGGAATTTGAAGACTTGAATTTCTCTCTCTGGGAATCAAAGAACCAAAGGGTCTGAGACAATTTTAGTTGAACTTCCGGTTGTGCAATAGTTGATAAGGAGTAGTTTTTCCTTGTGTTTTGGAGGGGAGAACATTGAGGAGGTGAGCGGCAGAGTTGACCTCTTCATCTCAATATTGAGGAGGTAGGTTTCTCTGGTTTAGGAGGCAACAGGCTTTCTTAAGAATGAGACCATTGGATTGTTTGGCCATGCCATTCTGTTGAGGGGTGTAGGTGGGGGCAAAGTTCTGGATGATTACCTTTTTGGATGCAATAGTCCCTGAGTTCCAAAGAAATGAATTCTCCGCTGTTGTCAGAGATGAATTTCTTGAAAGTTTTTCCAGTCTGCCGTTCAGCTTGATTTACGTAGTCTTTGATGGCCAATGTTGCTTCATTCTTTTGTTTCAGTAGGGCAACAGTTCTGTGACCCAAATGCTGGTTGGTAAGCAAGAGGAAGTCATTGAATCCCAAATTTGAGATGATTGAGATGGGTCCGACTAAGTCAAGATGAATTGCTTCCAGCGTCTCAGAGACCAGTCTGAAGTGATGGTTAAAGGGAGTTGCTTTACCCTTGCAGGTGACACATATTTCACAAGTCAGTGTATTTGATGAGTCCAACATATTCAGAGTCTTGAGGGCTAGGGGCCCAGGTTGTCCTAACCGTATGTTCCAGGTGTTTGTAGACTCCTTGATTAGCACTTTGGGTTGGTTACTCACTGAGAACCAAGTGCCGCACAATTCAGTGAGGTGTTTCAAAGTCATGCCAATGAAATGGGCATCATCACACTTCACCTCAAAGCCTGAGAACCCTATTTTGTTGAAGAAGGTCTTTATCCCTTGAGTTGCGTGAGAGAGACAGGACATTGGTTGATGGTGGGAATCAGGAGAAGGTTTTTCAACTTTATCACAGCTCCAAGGTGATTTATTAGTCTAGCTGATCCAACATGTTTTGCTGTGAGTGAATCTTCAGGTGAGCCAGTGCCAAACTCAATCCTCACAGGTGAGAAATTGAAGAGAAATCTTGGGTTGTTCACAATGTGATTACTGGCTCCCAAATCCAGAACAGGAAGCTGGGAAAGATTAGTTTTATGCGTCAGGTAGATTTGGGAATTGAGGTGCAGTTCAGAATTTGGACTTTGAGAGTCTCTGGTTGGGGTTTCAGCCTTGTCTGCAGCAGCATGAAGATTGGAGTTTGGTCTCTTGTTCCAGTCAGGTCTTGAGTGGGGATGAAGAAACCAGCACTTGTATTCTGAGTGTTCCGCAAGCGGGTTGTGGTGATTCTTGCAGCAGGGATTTTTTGTTTTCTTTCTCTGTGTTGATTTGAGGAGAGATCTGGAGGGACTCAGTTCCAAAGGAGGATTGTTGTTCCCGGCTCAAGAGGATTCCAGATGTGTAACTTCACAAAGGTAACTTCACAAAGTTTGTTGAGAATTCTGGTGGGATTTGTGAACAGTTTGTCATTTAGGATGATGGTGTCCACTATGTTGAAGAAGGAACTGGGGATTTTGGCAAGGATGGTATAGCTGAGAATGTTGGGTGGTACCTTGAGACAAACAACAGCCAGTTTGTTCATCAGTTTTTGGCAATCCTTGATGTACACATTCAGGTTGCCTTTGTATTGGGATTGGATGAAGTTCAGCCAGATTCTGCCGCAATTGTTTGATGATTGAGAAGTGTATCTTGCTTGGATAACTGTCCAAATCTTGTGATGATCACCATTGTTGTTGGAGTTGAAAACAGCGTCAAAGGCTGAGTCACCCAGGTGCTGAATGAGGCTTTTGGTAGCTTCATAAAGCTTCTTCTTTTGGGGAGCAGAGATGGCAACAGGCGCGGGTTCAATGGTCAGTTTGAGGAGACCTTTCCTTTCAAGGTAGCTTCTTATCCAAAGATAACATGCTGGAAAGTTTGAGTTGTTGAGTAGGGGAATGTTCAATTTTGACTGTGAGTTGTCCTTTTTCTCAGACTTAGTTGGTTGTCCGCTGGTCCTTCAAGTCGGTTGGGACTGTAAATCTGTAAGGTTTTTAGGCTAAAAGGACTTCTTTATTTCAGTTGACAAGACTAAGGAAACATATCAGCAGAAGTCAAGACAAACCTAAAAGGACCAGTCAGAAACTGGACCAGAAACAAGGAAAAGATATGATTGATGAATGAAATGGTTGAAACAAGGTCTTTCTGGTTCAAGGTAAAGCGCAGGTTCTAGCCGGCAGTTATGTGAAGCAAAGTGGGAATGAGTAGAGATGAGAAGAGCAGGGTTAGGAAAAAATAAAGAATCAGGAGGTGATAACGTGAAGAAACAAGATTTTTGAAGGAAACACATACCTGACTCAGAGACCTGGGGTCAGTGGTGCAAACCTGTGGTTGCACAAAGAAAGACCTTCCCCAGGATCTGATCCAGGGGTAAAACTTATTCAGGCAAGCATATTGGAGTCATTGGGTTGGAGTGTCTCCAGCCAGCCCTGCAAGCGCGGTAAAAGAGATGGAATCTAAAAAATGGAAAAGGGAAAAGAAAAATGGAAAAAAGGAAATGGACACAATGAACACAACTTTGAGAATTAATTTGAGCATTCTGATAGGATTGGTTAGAGACCCAACATCCAACAAGCTGGTTGAAATTACAATTCAATATTGAAAGAATATAACTACAAGATGGCAAAAATTTAACCAGAAGCAAAGATATTGGAAACATAAAAAATTAAATGAAGAAGGGAAATCTTTGTGTTAAATAATTTCTTCAGAGTTTCCTGAATCTTATTATTCCTTTATTGGATAACTGGATAAATTAAGTGATTACCTCATCAGATGGAACTTTGAAAGCCTTGTTCTTCTCTCACCTTCCATCAATATCTTTGGCTAGAAAATTTCAACATGCATGCATGTTTGATTGCCCATATGGTAGAAATTGATATAGATTTTCCTAGTTGCAATTTTTTTGAATCGCTTCAAAATTCCAAAAATTTGCCTTTTAATTTAACCTGATGAACCATGAAAACCAAGGGCTCTATTTTTGAGATTTTTCATAGATCAGATGGATTTGGGCTGAAAAAAGATACATTCAAAGTATTTTTGACAGACAAAAATTTAGCTCTTATGAATTCAAAAGAGTAAAAAAAAAATATTAGCTGGATTAAAAATGCTTTTGAGATCTGAGGAACATTTTGATAATTTTATTTCTTTCTGGAACACATTTTTTGGGTCAAGAAAAATGAAGGAATATGAATCTAATTGCTCAGGTCTGGATTCCCTCATAAAAAGGGACCCAGAGTTGTCCCATTAAATTAGAAAATTCTTGATGAAGAGTTATAAAATGGTTTTAGGCCTGTGGAATTCAAAACCACTTGCATCTGGTAAATAAAGCTATTCCAATGGCTGAAGGTGCCAATTTTTAGGTATCATACATGCTTTCATGCATTCCTCAGGGCCAAAGTCCCTGAATACTTGTAATTCTTTACTATTTCATGATTCTTTCATCAAAATTGACATTATTATCAACCACAAGAGGGATATATTCAGCACTGGGAAGCAAGCATCCTTGGTATATTTAGTAGTACACCCGCATGCACAAGAGAGAATTAGGTTCAATTCCCAGAGGAAAAATTTTATTTTCACATTCTTACACCTGACTCAAACCTATAGAACCACATGCCATAAGACCTTCCTCCTGCCTTCCAAAGACAACCGCACCCATTCTAAAAATTCTGAGAAACTCCAAAATTCAAAAATAATCCACATTATCACCTTGCAAATCCAGGTTTAATATGAAATTACCAACTAAAAGTAAGCCTCCTAGTCAGAGTTTTGTAATACGGTTAAAAATTTGGTATCTTTCCTCATCCTTTGTCCAACCAAAAGAATTATTGTTCTTGTTATTTCATTCAATAATCAACTTATTCCATATCTTAAACCATAATAGGCTTCTGTTTTGTTTCTGAGTCTTCAATCTTATTTATTTTATGTTCTGAATACACAAAAGACCTTTTTTTAAAAAATACCATGGTAGAAACAGTCTTCAGACAGAGGGGAGACAAGGTGACAATACAAATCTTGTTTTTTGGGTAGCTTTATGCACCCCCCAGAGAGACAGGGGGGTTTGAGAGTCATGACCTTCCCTTATGAAAAATGAATCTGAAGGATTATGACTATTTCTTCCAAAAGCCTCATTATAATTATTTCAAAAAATATCAGTTATTTAAATTAAACACAAGAAAACTGATGTTAATTGAACAGAAAAAATTTCCCGTCTAGAAATTCTGGATTTAGCTTATAATTTCAAGCCTAACTTGTGAATTTTAAGTTCATGGTTCAAATCCCTTAGTGCACAGCTAATATTTGGATCATCAAATCAAAATCCACTGCCACTTACCATCCTATAACTATCTCACACTGCTTCATGAATGAACCCACCCCCGTAACTCCAAAAAGATAAAGAGAAAACCTTCCCCTTCAAAAAATAAAATAAAAAAAAGAAAGACTTTTCCATCAAAAAATAACAAGACACAGAGAAAAAGTTCTCCATCAGAACTCAATCCCCAGTCCACTTATTTTTCTTGTGCCAAGATCAAGATTTCTCTCATCCCTTCTTTTTTCAAAAATAAACTCAGAACAGATAAAAATCAAAAAAAGAAAATATTAATACCCACAAAACAAGGAGGATAAATATTTTTTTAATGGAGAAGATATACTTTATTATCTTCATAAGCTTCAATAAATATTTCCTAGAGGATAATGCAATACTTGAGACAGATTATCAATTATTGGATTATGTTCAAAAAATTCTGGTACTTTGTATAAGAGGATAATGGAGTTGTTGAAGCAGAAAAAAACCTTAAGGAGTATAGAGAATGTAAAAGAAAATGTTTAAAAATGAGAAAACAGAAAAACAAGAAGATTTTTCAAAGAAAATATAATATAACAGAGGGCCTCAAACACATTAGGTCAAATATGTTATAATTATGGCCAGAAATTAGCTTAGGCAAATGAGCATTAATTGAAGAAAAAGAAATGCTGGACACCTTGTGTCAATAAGTGCTTGATGGGCTCTCACAATGGGGCAAAATGTTGGATGATATTGTTGATTAATTTGATTGGATGATGAATGAATGATGAAAAAAGGCAGGGAGAAGATCCCCTTAAGTACAAAAGATTGGCCTCTTGTGAGCCCATGATACAACAAGCCAAAAGGCAAATTTTCCGCCAAAAAGAGCTCTACAAGCTCTAAAGGCCTTGTTCCTTGGTTTGGGCTACATCAGCCCACATGGCATCAGTCCCTGTACCCTTACAACCAGCCTATTCCAGTCCTTTCTGGTGTTTCCACCGTTACAAGGCTGAACAAGTCCCTGTGCTGTTCAATCCATTGCTGGTTGTCCGTTACAACCAGCCCTGTTACTAATCTTAGCCCTTGTACAGCCCTGGCCCCTCATATGGGCCAGGTGGGACCCAGGACTCACCCGAGTCCAACCAAAATCTCACCTGGGGGGGTGTGTAACCAGCAGACATGCCGCCCCCCCCTCTTTCTCTCAAATCCGTGGAGGGGGCGGTCAAATCCCCCTACCAGGGGCCCTGGGGGTTGATACCCCCAGGGTGTCACTATGGTAAGTGGGCTGGGGGGTGGTCAGGTCCACTCCAGCCCTTTGCTCCTCCCCCTTGGTAAAGGGGGGGGGGAAGAGCACCCCTCTGATGGTGGGGGGGTGGTCAATTCCTCCCCATTGCTGTTTGCCTCAATGCAACCAGCCTGGCCACCTCTTTTGGTGGGGGGGTGATCAAGTCTCCCCCACCATGACCAGTCACCCCTTGCAACCAGTCACTGGCTGGTTACAACCAGCCAGCCCTCCCCCTCCCCCTTGCAATGGCAAGCAAGGGGAGGGGGAGGAGCCGAGACCACCAGTTCCCTGGCAGCTGCAACAAAGGTCCTGCGTGGGCTGTTGGGCCCCATAGATGGGCCAAAGGCAAAAGCAATGGCCCCGAGCAGACCGCAACACCAGCAGCAGCCCCAAGTGGGCCGGAACACGGGCAGAAGCCCTGAGTTGGCCGCAACACCGGCAGCAACCCCAACCTGGCAGCAACACGGGCAGCGGCATTGAGGGGGCTGCAACATGGGCAGTGGCTCCAAGCGGGCCGCAACATGGGCAGCAGCACCAAGGGGGCTGCAACACAGGAAGCGGCCCCAAGCGGGCTGCAACCCAGGAAGCATCCCCAACCGGGCTGCGAAAAGGGTGGCGGCTCCAATGGGCCGCCCAAAGCCCAAAAACTAAGTAAAACATACTTTGGCGGCCAGTGCATCTGGCCAAGTATGTCCAAAATAAACCTTGGGCCCAATTACGCCCACAAGAGCCCATCTGGCTGTGTTTTCCCATATCCCCCACTGGGCCCATTAGGGCCCGTGTACCAATGAGCCTGTTTCACGCGGTTTGAGGCCAGTTTCTTCAAATCAGTGACATCCAAACAGGCCCATATGGTCTGTGTGAGTGTCCAATGGGCCAGAGAGGCCCATATGTGCATCCCATTTGGATTAAACTTATACGTAGCACATGCGTAAGTGCATACGTATTTTAACCCACCCCCTTAATCCAAAAGGGGTAAAATCGGAATAATAGTCACAAAGCCTTGATGCTTGTTCCTATCTAAAGCCTTAGTCAAGATATCTGCAATTATTTCCCCAGTGGGCATGTACCTCAACACAATCTCCTAGCAGTTAACTGCATTGCAAATATAGTTATAGTGAACATCAATATGTTTTGTTATTGAATGGAACACTTGGTTTTGCGCCAATGCAATGGCACTCTGGTTATCAGAATACAACAATGCAAACCCTTGTGGTTTATGTGTATCCTCTAAGACTTTTCTCAACCATTTTGCTTCCTGTGAAGCTGCTAAGTAAGCTCTATACTCAGCCTCTGTTGATGAAAGACTTATTGCCAACACCTTCTTGGACATCCATGACACCAGATAGATTGACCTCCTGGTCATTATCTTCGTACTTCTTCCAATTCTTGGCCTCCTTGCAATCCTTAGCATAATTCCCCTTATTCTGACAGTTATAGTATAAGAACTTTAAAAAATCCTTTTTTGCCTTCTTGCAAGATTTTCCAGTCTTTACAACAAGGGCTGTTCCAGAATCCCCCTTCATATTGAACTGAAGATCATCCTTTTCAATCCTTTTCAGCACATCCTCCTCCCCAGGAAGAGGATCCAATTGAGAAATAATTCTGACTAAAGAATCAAAC
Organism: Puccinia polysora; assembly: GCA_025617555.3. NCBI lineage: Eukaryota > Fungi > Basidiomycota > Pucciniomycetes > Pucciniales > Pucciniaceae > Puccinia > Puccinia polysora. The sequence continues at coordinate 2,578,555 of JAOOQA010000019.1, read as the reverse complement.
TCCTTTGGTAGCTTCTGAAGAATTAAGAGTGAGCAACACTCAGGATCCATTTTAAGTCCTGATGACTTAAACTTGGCTATGCTAGACCTAGCCACTGCAACAAACTGTTTACAATTCAAATATTGTAACTTAAACAGTTTATTGAAAGCTATACCATTCTGGTGAACAGAATCACAAGCATACTTGGACTTAAGGAACTTCCAAAGGATGCTTCCCCTCCTTCCCTCATCTTCCCTAAGAGTATCAGCAACCCATGTCACATGAATTTCATCAAGATGCCTAAGGATGAGATGATTAGACTTTTTCTCCACTTCTGAACTGATCAAAGTGTCATCTGCATCCATTATCTCCCCACAAAAGATTTTGTCCAGCTCACTATCCATAAGTACAGCCCAAGCAGTATAACTCTTACTGTTCAGAACTATCTTGGTGGAGCTAACATCAGGGATATAGGACATCTTCTTGGAAAACTTGAGGTCTTTGAGGTTCTCAAGAGTAAGGTACAAGGGTCTAGATGGCTTGGAATTAATGATGATGTGTTATAATTACAGCCAGCAATTAGCTTAGTAAAATGAGCAGTAATTAAAGCAAAAGAAATGCTGGAAAACTTTTTTCAATAATTTCTTGATGGGCTCTCACAATGGGGCAAAACATTGGATGATATTGTTGATGAATTCAATTGGATGATGAATGAATGATGGAAAACAGCAGGGAGAAGAGCTCCTTAAGTAAAAAAGATTGGCCTCTTGTGAGCCCATGATGCAACAAGCCAAAAGGCAAATTTTCTGCCAAAAAGAGCTCTACATGCTCTACAGGCCTTGTTCCTTGGTTTGGGCTACATCAGCCCACATGGCATCAGTCCCTGTACCCTTACAACCAGCCTATTCCGGTCCTTTCTGGTGTTTCCACCGTTACAGGGCTGAACCAGCCCCTGTGCTGTTCAATCCCTGGCTGGTTGTCCCTTACAACCAGCCCTGTTACTTATCTTAGCACTTTTACAGCCCTGGCCCCTCATATGGGCCAGGTGGGACCCAGGACTCACCTGAGTCCAACCAAAATATCACCTGGGGGGGGTGTAACTGGCGGACATGCCAGCCCCCCTCTTTCTCTCAAATCCCTGGAGGGGGCGGTCAAATCCCCCTACCAGGGGCCCTGGGGGTTGATACCCCCAGGGCGTTGCTATGGTAAGTGGGCTGGGGGGTGGTCAGGTCCCCTCCAGCCCATTGCTCCTCCCCCTTGGTAAAGGGGGGGGAGGGTGCCCCTTTGATGGTGGGGGGGTGGTCAATTCCCCCCCACGGCCGGTTGCCTGGATGCAACCGTCCTGGCCACCTCTTTTGGTGGGAGTTGATCAAGTCCCCCCCACCATGACCGGTTGCCCCTTGCAACTGGTTGCTGGCTAGTTACAACCAGCCAGCCCTCCCCCTACCCCTTGCAATGGCAAGTGAGGGGAGGGAAAGGAGACGGGACCACCTTCCCCGTGGCTGCCACCCAGCACGGCAGCCGCAAAGACGGCCCTGCGCAGGCTTTTGGGCCCCATTGACAGGCCAAAGGCAAAAACAGAAGCCCTGAGCAGGCCGCAAAACGTGCAGCAGCCCCAAGTGGGCCGCAACACAGGCAGCGGCACCAAGGGGTTGCAACACGGGCAGCAGCACCAAGGGGGCTGCAACACAGGCGACGGCCCCAAGCGGGCCACAATGCAGGCGGCATACCCAACCGGGCTGCAACACGGGAGGCATACCCAACTGGGCTGAAACACGGGTGGGGGCTCCTATGGGCTGCCCCAAGCCCAAAAACTAAGTAAAACATACTTTTGTGGGCCAGCCCATCTGGCCAAGTATGTCTAAAATAAACCTTGGGCCCAATTACGCCCATAAAAGCCCATCTGGCTGTATTTTCCCTTACCCCCCACCGGGCCCATTAGGGGGGCCGTGTACCAATGAGCCTGTTTCACGCGTTTTGAGGCCAGTTTCCCCAAATCAGTGACATCTACACAGGCCCGTATGGTCCGTGTGAGTGTCCAATCAGCCGGAGAGGCCAATTTGTGCATCCCATTTAGATTACACTTATACTTAGCACACGCGTAAGTGCATATGTATTTTAACACACCCCCTTAATCCAAAATAGGTGACATCCGCATAATAGTCACAAGCCTTGATGCTTGTTCCTATCTAAAGCCTTAGTCAAGATATCGGCGATCTTGCTCCAGTGGGCATGTATTTCAACACAATCTCCTTGCAGTTAACTGCATTGCAAATATAGTTATAGTGAACATCAATATGTTTTTTTCTTGAATGGAACAATTGGTTTTGCGCCAACACAATGGCACTCTGGTTTTCAGAATAGAACAACACAAACCCTTGTGGTTTATGTGTATCCTCTAATACTATTCTCAACCATTTTGCTTACTATGAAGCTTCTAAGTAAGCTCTATACTCAGCCTCTTTTGATGAAAGGCTTATTGCCAAAACCTTCTTGGACATTCATGACACCAGATTCTTACCTAAGAAGAATACAAAACCACTTTTTGATTCCCTAGTGTTACCATCTTCCCAAAATAATTAAGCAATTCAATAGCTGACCTGTAGTTGTTCCCAGATTGAACAAACTCCAGATACTCCTCATCTGTAGACTTCTCTAAACAAATGTTTGACTGCATGGGAGTACCAAACTCCTTTGCATACTTTAAGCCATATTGCTTAAGAAAAACTGCCAGATAATGGCTCTGGTCTAACTTAATACCATTTTTGCTCTTACCAAAGGTGGAGGCTCATCATGTTCCAAATGAATGGACTCCCCTGAAGCGGGAACTGAACCCTCTGGTGGCACATCTGCCATCTCTTCATCTTCTGGAACCACATGTTCCTCAACCTTTGCTGGTGAAATTGGTGCTAATTCTATTTCTTGCTGTTACTTATTCACAACAACATCTTCACTCCTTTTGAGTGGAAAGGTACTTTCATCAAATTTTACATCCCTACTATGGATAACCTTTCTTGTCCCTGGACAATAGATCCTATACAATTTACTTATCAAAGCATAGCCTACAAGTGCCCCTTTTCTGGCTCTAGGGTCTAATTTTCCAACCATCTCATTATGTTGGAAACTATAATAAACCAAGCAATAAATTGTTCTTAGGTGTGATGTTTTGGGGTACAACTTCCAAAACAGATAATGAGGACTCTTCCCACTAAAACTGAAAATGTTGTGCAACAGACAAACTGTACACATCAACTGAGCCCATAAGAACTTTGGTAGACCAGATTGAGACATAATAGTTCTGAATTTTTCCAGTAAAGTCCTATTCATTCTCTCAACTATTCCATCATTCTGTGGAGTACGTTCAGTAGTGACTATATGAATGATACCATAATCCTTCAATAACCTCTCAAACTCTTTACTCACAAATTCACCACCTCCATTGGTAATAACCCTCTTGATCTCCTTCATTAGACCATTGTGTTTCCAGACTTTGAAGATTACAGAAACAACCTCTGTGGTCTTATCCTTAGATTGAATTGGTTTAACCCAAACATCATTAGTTGCAGTATCAACTAAATTGATGAAGTATCTTGCCCCACCAAGGGACTCTGGTGTAAATGGCCCTGAACAATCAATGGAAGATTACTCACTAGGAACATCAGTGCAATCTCTACTCTTTGAGAACACATTTCTAGTCTTAGCCCCCAAGTTAAAACTCTCACAGTTGCTGTCCTTTACCTTATGGCCACTTCTATTGTGATAAAAAGTGCTCAAAGCTGAGATTTTGAACAAGCTTGCACACAAAAGCTTGTTCCAAACCTGTCCACTAAGAACAGTTCTCCCATTCATATCAATAACAAACTTATTTTTTTATGATAACAAATCTGGAAACTTTTTCTCCACAACGCTCCAAGGGAAACAAGGTTATAAGGCAACTCTGGTCCATAGAACACTTTCTCAAAAGAAATTCTGAAACCCAAGTTATTTGCAACAATAAATTTTCCAATTCCTTTAATCTGAATTGTTCTGTCTTTCTGACCAATATTTACAACTCCATCATAATCACTAAGATTATGAAAATAAATTTGGTTCAAAGAACATGTGATATTTACAACTAGAATTCATCAAAACAAGAACATCCTCCTTCAATCCTCTTCATAATCAATCATTTCCATTTCTTGATCCTGATCAATTTTGGCCTTCTGGTTGGGGCCTTCTTCCCCAAGAACCATTTCCATTGGACCATCAAACGCAACCATTGCAATGTTTTCAGTAGTGAGATTGACCTCCTTGTCATTCTCTTTGAACTTCTCCCTCTTCTTGGCCTTCTTTCAATCCTTAGTATAATTCCCCTTATTCTGACAATAATAGTATAAGACCTTGGAAAAATCCTTTTTTGCCTTCTTGGGAGATTTTCCAGTCTTTCCAACAAGGGCTGTTCCAGAACCCCCCTTCATCTTGAACTGAAGATGATCTTTTTCAATCCTTTTCAGCACATCCTTCTCCCCAGGAAGAGGATCCAATTGAGAAATAATTCTGACTAAAGAATCACACTACTTTGGTAGCTTCTGAAGGATTAAGAGTGACAAACACTCAGGATCCATGTTAAGTCCTGATGACTTAAACTTGGCTATGCTAGACCTAGCCTCTGCAACAAACTTTTTACAATTCAAATATTGTAACTTGAACAGTTTATTGAAAGCTATAACCTCCTGGTGAACAGAATCACAAGCATACTTGGACTTAAGGAACTTCCAAAGGATGCTTCCCCTCCTTCTCTCATCTTCCCTAAGAGTATCAGGAACCCATGTCACATGATTCTCATCAAGATGCCTAAGGATGAGATGATAATGAAGAACTTAAGATCTGAATTTCTACCAAAGGACCAACAGATGAAGAAGCACAGGAGAGTGCTGCAGCAGTAATTACAAGATTGAAAGTTGATGAAATGGAAGTTAGAGACTAGAGATGGAAGAGAGTGTGTGAGTGGTTGAGAAAAGCCTCACTGCTAGACAGAACTGGAGATGAATGACAACTCGTTTGTTGAAGCTGATGGGTGTTGAAGGGTTGAGATGATGAATTGAATTGAGGACAAGGTGAACAATGAGGAATGACAGATGGAGGATAGTGAGTTGGATTGGGGAAAAGGAGGAAGGGCAAGGACTGATGAAGGGAGAGGATGAGGATGTTGAGGAGAGTAACAATGATGGGGATGGATGAATGATGATGAGGGTGAGTGTCAAGGGATGAATGGTGATGAGGATGAGTGTCGAGGAGAGGAGTAATGATGAGGATGAGTGATGATGAGGAGGAATAACAAAGAGGAGGAGAGGAGTCATTGGGAGCACGAGTGGAAGGAAGGGGTTTCAGGATTTCAATTTCAAGCATCCTCATCCGTGGTCAGAGCGGGAGGTCAAGAGAGAAGAGAGGAGATCAGTCATCTCTCAACACGCCGCCGTGTCTAGAAGTGAGAGACTGAAGGACTGAGGAAGTGAGTAGCGTGACCAAGGGCTTGATTGCCGGCTTGGTGAGGCAGTTGGGAATCATCCGACCAGAGGGAACAAGGTTTGTTATAAGGTGACCGTTTTCTTTCAGTTTGCAAAGCCATCTTATCTGAGTTTCAACGTGTTTCAATGCGCTATGGTGAGAGTCGTGATTGACAATGTTGTGTACAGCTTTATTGTCAATATTGGAGAAGTGGGTGAATTTGAGGTCTGGATTCAGGTCGAGAAGGAGATTGGTGAGCCAGATTTTTTCTTGAGTGGCGAGAACCAGGGATTTAAGCTCCCCTTCCGTTGATGAAAGAAAAACAGTTGGTTGAAGCTTGCTGTGCCAGGCTACAGGACATCCGTAGAGTAGAATTACAAATCCTGTTTGACTTCTCCAAGTGGCGGGATCATCGGCGCCATCAGAGTCACTGAAACATTCAAGATCGTATTTGAAGGAGGAGGACTTGAGACGCAGAGCCAGCAATCCAGTGGTCTTGAGATAGCGCCATGCGTGTTTTGTTGGAATCCTTTCCTCCTTTTGTTCAATACTATCTGTTTATATCTTCCTATTTTCCACCCTCATTCATTACAATAAACACATTCATTATTATCCAATACTGTCATCACCCACCATTATCCTATAACTGTCACCAATCCATTTCAACTCCATCACCATCACCATCACCAACTCCATCACCATCACCATTACCATCACCATCACCATCACCATCACCATCATCATCATCATCCCATACCCATCACCATTACCACTACTCTCATCATCATCATCATCATCATCATCATCATCATCATCATCATCATCATATCATTCTCCCCATTAAGCTAGGCAACTATGCCTGAGGTCCTTGTTGCTCCTCTTAAAATAGGCTATCATTCCTCCCATATTAAGCTAGGCAACTATGCCTGGGGTCCTTGTTGCTCCTCTTAAAATAGGCTTTCATTCCCCATCTCATATGCTGACAAGGTGGTGTCTTGTCATCCTTTCTCAAATCTCATATCTCTCATTCTCATATTCTCTTCTCATATTCTCCTCTGAAATGTTGATTGGTCTCAAATTGGTTCCTAAATTTGTCAGTTAAGGTGGTGTGTTGTCTATTTCTGTTCATATTTTGTAACTGACAAATTTAGTCAGCTTTATTTCTATCTTACTTCTTTCATTAAGATATTATTCCTGTCTCAGGCCCCCTCTGGGGGCTCTCTAGTTGTCTTAACCCTGCTACATTAGGCCCCCTTTGGGGTTCTCTAGTTGTCCATAAATACTGGTCCTTCCCTTGGACCAGGAATGAAAAAAATCTTATCACCAGACATCAAAACCAGAGTTTCCCTTCCTCCCCATCAGATCAGTTCCACTTGACTATACAAGTATCTTCCCTTTTCCCTTGGCTCTTTTTAGCCCAATCAATACTTCTCATTTGGCTCTTCAGTAGCCTACCGTACTCCTTCCTTCTCCAAATAACCTTGCACCTCTTATTAAAATTTTCATGTTTCATTTCATTCAAGTGGATGGTTCCGGGCTTGGAGTTAAAGCGTGAGAGATTAGACACTGCGTAGGAGAGATTGGGGCAAGTGCGACTTGCAATGAAGTTGAGGTAGCCTGTGGCAGAGCAATAGTTGATACCCAAGTTGATGAACTCATTATTTTTGGAATCGGAGGAACCCCTGAGCTTGATGTTGGGGGTCATTGGAGTCAGTATTGGTCTGGCGTTGGAAAGCCCCGATTCAGAGAGAGTGGTTTCAATATGGTTCGGTTGGTACAGGAGTTTGGAGGAGGAGGTCTGGAAGAGGTGGTTGCCAAGAATTTTGTTTATGGGCCCCTTGAGAGAGATACTGAACTCCTTCTTCAAATTCAGGCGGAATTTGGTTGATTCACCGACTATGACAAGATCATCGACGTAGACAAAAACATAGGTGGAGGTTGATCAATCAATGAACAGGCATGGATTGGATATGGATACGGTGAAGCCTTGCTTGAGGATCCAGGTTCAAAACGTGTCAGACCAGCTCTTGGGGGCTTGCTTCACTCCGTAGAGGGCTTTCTTCAGTCAAAGGTATGAAGCCCCAAGCGGGCCGCGACATGGGAGGCATCCCGAAGCGGGCCGCAACATGGGAGGCAGCCCCAGCGGGCGGCAACATGGGAGGCAGCCCTAAGCGGGGGGCAACATGGGAGGCAGCCCCAACTAGCCTGCAACATGGGTGGGGGCCCCAATGGGCGGCCCCAAGCCCAAAAACTAAGTAAAACATACTTTGACGGGCCAGCCCATCTGGCCAAGTATGTCCAAAATAAATCTTGGGCCCAATTACGCCCATACAAGCCTATCTGGCTGTATTTGCCCATATCCTCCATTGGGCCCGTTAGTGCCCGTGTACCAATTAGCCTGTTTCGCGTGTTTTGAGGCCAGTTTCCCCAAATCAGTGACATCCACACAGGCCCGTTTGGTCCGTGTGAGTGTCCAATGGGCCGGAGAGGCCTATATGTGCATCCCATTTGGATTACACTTATGTGTAGCACACGCGTAAGTGCATACATATTTTAACAAAATATTTTTTATTTGTATCACTTTTTCTTGCATAGTTGTCTGATTTACATGAAAATCTAAAATATTTAGAAAGTTGCTCACAGTATTTGAAATTAGGAGAAATACCAAACCTTTCTAGCCCAAAGATAGTCACTCAAACTCCAAAAGGGGTGAGAACTTATTTTTTAGACATTTAAAGTTACAAGATAGTGCTCCTATTCTCAATTTCTCCTTTTTTTTCTATTTCTTTTATGAATGAATTTGGCCTGTCTCAAAGAATCAATATGTATTCAAATAATGTACTACTGCACCTGAATTTTAATGTAAATATGTTTTCTTTTTCTGTATATCTATTTTTAACAGAATATGATAAGTTACTGAAATAAAGAAACTGGCTCTTATCAAACCTCTTTTAATAATTTCTATCTAATTTCCACCCAGGAGAAATATTCCCTTTTCACTACAATGCATGAGCAGACAGTGATATTCCTCTTTCTTTTTCTCATTAATTAGATTATAAAATCCAATAAGATAGTTCAAACATCAGAGTTGGTTCCATTATGGTTCCCTTAGGGCAACTCAAGTCACATAGTTTATGTTTTTGAGGACCTGGTGAGAGAAATTGCAGAATCTCTTTATTGCATTAACAGAATAAACAAGTATAATTTTTAAATTTGAAAAATATAGAAAACAGCTGGTAGTGGAATACCAAATTAGATTTAGTTTGTTTATCCATAGTTACAGAGGTTATTTTATTGAGATGAAAATATAGAGCCTTTCTTCAAAGTAAGAGGTTACCTTGTAAATCTTCTTGTGTTTATTCTTATCATTGATTCTGAGGTTAATTTTAGTACTCCTCCTTGAGTAGTGTTGATTGCTTTACAGTAGTCCTAACTTGGGAAGGTTTACAAGAAGATGGAGAGGATTTGGGTGAATTTAAGGTGAGAGGAAAATTTTAGAGATAGAAGAAGATATGCAATGATGTTGGAGTGATTGAACGGTGATTGCATTGGAATTAGTGAGTTAGGAGAGAAATTTTTATAAAAAAATGGTAGAGAGGAAAAAAGCTTGAGAAATAGAAATTTATTTTCAAATTGTAACAGTAGTCAGTAGACAAGAAGGTAGACAGAGTCTTGTGGGATTTAGAGTTGTTTGAGATGGTAGAAGCTTGCAAAGTGTGGAAGGTAAAGAAGTTGATGATGGTAGTGTATTTATTGTGGGAGAAGATGGTAGAGCCTATTCATACTCTGGTACTCCTCCTTGTGAAAAATTCAACTGTGGCAAACTAATACCCAACCAGGTGTCACAGCTCTTTGGAAGCCACAAATACATACCTTTGAAACCCTCAAGTAAATAACAGTAACAGCTTATTCTCAACACAAAGAACATAAAAAAACCCTGTCACCTCAGCCAGAATACAGCAATAAAAATACAGGAGCCGCTGCAACTAGTTCAGCTCCTGTCACCTCACCCAGAATGAATTCAAATATACATACAGGAGGCTTTGAAGATGTATACAAAAAAAGTATAGGCAGGAGAAAGTGGAACCAGTCTCAACCAGAACCAACCAAACTACCGGTCCAAGTACCAAAGGGCTACCCGGAAATATATGTAGGCAGCTAGAAAAATTTAGTTATTGAATGTTGAATAATCTTTTATCTAATTTCTGTCTCCATTTTTTTATCCTTGTTTCTTCTTTTGTTTCTTTTTCCATTCTTTTCCTCATTTATGTCACAGAACCATTGCGCTCTCCTCTCTCAATCTTTTGCATCTCTTTTCCATCCGTCTCTTACATGTCATCAATCCTACGCTCTCCTGATACAAGCCTTCAGTCTCTCAACCCTAACAACATCTTGGTTGTTCCCCTTGATCTTTCCCTATTCCTCTACTTGACAACCATTCTCTTTATTTTCTCAGTTTCCTGCTCAGGATCTTTTCTCTCTCTCAACCATGTCCTCATCTTCCCACCAATCTGTTGACTTCACCCCTCATCCTCAACACTTATTCTGTCTGGTAAGAGTGTTCACTATGTTTTTTTCTTAGTTTCTATCTCAACTCTCAAGAGCTCATATCATTGTGCTTTGGAACCAAGATCTTCCTCTGCCAACTCCTCAAATCCCAAAACTTCTTTTCTCTGCTCCAGCCTACATTCAGTCAACTTGTGATCAACCTTCTTCAACTCTCAATGCTTGATTTTTTTTCCTTTTGTCTTTCCCATTTTTCCTTTTGTCATTAATTTCTTTTCCACTGATTCTCCTTGTTTCTCAGCCCTCTTAAGCTCTTCTTTTCAAGTTTTATTCTTCAAAATCCAACAGTAGTACTAAAAAAGCCCAGCACCACACATCAATCTATGTAGTCAGAAGCATGAGATACCAAACAAATGACCAGTAATAAGCACCAAGATACCAAACAAACCACCAATAGTGCACAGAAATACATGAAGCCAGAAAAAAGTAGCACCAAAAAACCACCAGTGATTGCACAGCAACACATGTAGGTAGAATCAAGTAGCACCAAACCCACCACCAGTAATGCACAGGTATATATTTTAGATGCACTAAAAAGCAGTTTATGCAGGGGTGTGCATGCATGAAAACACTGTAAAAGCATTTTCCAACCAGTAAAAATGCCTCATGGAACTGTATCTCACTGTTACTCACCAGAACAGGGAGAGACCTCAGGGGCAGCCTTGACCACCCCTGGAGGCAGGATTTTTCTTTGTAAGAAAGGCCTCTCTTCTCTATCAAAGTTGTATCATCATGCCATCCAGGCCATTCACCCATTCACCCTATGCCATCTGGCCCATCATCCCATCAGTAGTCATCTGTGGTAACTACCCAGGTAAATATTATCATTGAACCAATTATAAAGAAACAGGAAATCAGAGACCAAGTGATAACCCATCTTTAACCATTTAAACCAACCAACAGGTGCTTGAAAAAGGGTTTTCCTGTGACCTAAATACTCAGCACAAAAATAAAGAAGAATTAACCATCAACCAATAAATAACCCTTACAAAGAAAGAGAGTACAACAAAAAGCAACTAAAAACCTTTCCTCTACACAGCTCCCTGTGGGTTAACCCATCCTTGGGTCCTCTCCTGAACCATCAATTTTATAAACCCTTGAACCCTTTAATATTGGGATATTGGTTGCAACCAAATAATTTGATCAACCACTAACCAAAAATTGAATACATCTGGTCCGTTCTTCAACCAATCCTACCAATAACAGTTAATAATCAATCTAGGTCTTATCTGAGACCTGTTTTAAGTCTTGAAGAAACCAGCAATTAATTTAAAGAAATTATTGTGCAGACTTACTATAGTACTAGAAGGGAATGAAATTCAAAACCATCTTAGTCTTGCCAATACTTTAAAGGTGTAGAAGTAATACTAAATTCCCTTTCAATGACTTCCAGAAAGGTATTTGCTGTATTATTTTATATAATCCCAAAGGAGTCTCTACACCCTTCCCCCATCCATCCCTGAGGCTTCTTGCTCACATCCTGCTCCCCTAAAGTTCTTCCTGTGAACAGTGAAGGCCAGGTGTTGTTGGGAGTTAATGCCCAGATGCTTCAACATTCCCATGGCTTTCTACATAATTAATGGACCAAAATTTGGTGATTATTTGGCCATCAGCTGATTGAAATTAATAGGGTCAGTTTCCTTGACTGGGTTTGAATTTATAATGCTGAACTTGCCAAGGGTTTTGTTGCAGAAATCTGTCTGGCAAATTATTAATGATCCATCCGCCTTCAATTCAAGGATGTAGCCCAGTTGTTGGCATGGTTGTTCCTGAGTTTTTATGGTATATTTCTGGCCAAGTGTTTCAAGAAAATTTAGAAAATCATCCCAATAAAAAAACATCAGAAACCCATTGTCAAAATGAATGTGCAGGAACAATGTACAGGCCATTTTCATGACAAGAGATTTTTCACCCACCATTGAGAAGTCCAATGAATTTGAGTGAGTCCACCAGGTGAACCCTCCAGAAAAATGGAGCCTGCTTCTCCCTTGGAAAAACTTGTTTAGTTTCCAGACCCAGCCTTCCTTGCCAGGGAATTCAAAGGTGGTTACCTGAGTGATGTAGACTATTGAATCAATGTATCCATAGAGGAATTTGGTTTTGATTTTGATCTCAATCACCAGAAGATTTTTTTGGACTGCAATTGACAGTAAAATTTTGAAATATCCATTTTTCCCCACCAAAGAGTATGTTTCCCTGTAGTTTTGGGGAAACTACTTGTGATTTCCAAAGCAAGCCAATGTTGAATTCCTTTGGGTGATATCACCAAAATTGTTTTTCTTTTTGAACACAAAACACATACCACCAATTACTTTGTCATCCAAAGGCACAGACAGCTTCTTTTTAGTGTTCCTTTTGATGATGGATGCATTCTTGGCCTCCATTGATTTTATCCAGTGCATTTTTTTTGCTTGATTCCAAGGAGGCCTTTTCAATTGTGATTTTTTCCAACAGGTGAATTTTTTTAGTGGTAAATTGTTATCACAGTAATTAAAGCTTGGCATTGTTTTTTGAGTGCAAATTTTTTGGCCATTGAGAAATTTCCAGGAATTTTCTTGGGTGAAAAATTCTAGTATGGGACATAGGCGTAGTTTTTTGAAGCAATGGAAGGGGTGGCTGTCTGGGGTGGGTCAGGTGCCAGGGTTTGATTTGTGGAAGCAGGGAGGAGAGATGGGAGAGGGGGGGAGGGGGAATGTGATGTGGGCATGGAGGGAATGTGTTGTGGGAATTGAAGCAAGAGACAGAAGAGAGAAGGAAGTTGGGGAATATTGGGAAGAGGTATTCCTGGGTTTTGCTATTTGAGAGGGTATGGACATGTTGATGTAGGGGGGTGATATCTGCAGGAAAGAGGAAGGAGGAAGAGAGGGAGAGGGCTTTTTGATGGCAAGGGGGTTTTTATAGGAGAAAGAAAATGCTGAGGAGGTGAAGTCCCTGCTTATCAGTATTTATCAGTTACTGCTATCCAGGAATTGAGCCAAGTTGGAGATTGGTTTTTATCCAAGGAATAGAAGTGGTTTTTCAGGGGTTTCCACCTTAGAGGGGGACAGATGATGGAAAAAAATTTGATTCCAAAGGGAAGGAGAGTGAAAATTTCACTCATTTGTCCAATACATGATGAGCACTTTTCTATAATGTTGGTTTTGCTGTATTCAGTCCATGGTCTTCAAGCTGGGTAGAAGAAATGAGATTTCAAGGGCCCAAGGGGGCATAGTATACAGGATAGATTTAAAATCCTCCCAGATTGAGGTTTAATATTTGAGTGATGTTTATTTTTCCTCTGTAGGTTTTAATTTTTTTTGATAGGACTTCAAGTTTTTCAGGAGAGATTGGTTGGAGATGGTGGATTTCTTGGAACCCAAGTAATATACCAATTTGAATTTGGATTTCTCTTTACAGGCATTCCTCTTGTATCAGAAATCCAGATTAGCCAGGATCTGAGTTGTGCTTTTATAGCTCATGGCCGTAATTTTCATTAGAAAATTCATTTAGGTTGTTGTATTCTTCTTTTGAATTCAGTGAGCTGGTTTTTGCATATTTGGGTAGCTCCATGATGTGATTGATTTTGTTTGTTATATTGTGTCTGACAGTCAATGGGTTCTTCCTGGTAGGCACTGCAGGTTTTGGTTTGGCTGAGAGAGACAATGTGGCTCTAGTGTTATACCATACTCTTTTGTCCCTGGTTCACTTTATTTGAAACAGAAAATAGCAGGTTTTGAAAGTTTTGGATTCCTGTCTACTATTCTCAAGCATTCTTGGTTAAAATGAATTGTTAAGCAAAGAAGGATGTGTATTTTAGAGCAACTGAACCAACCCAGAGATGAAGCTGTACAGACAAAGGCTGTTGAGATAAATTGAAGCCACCAATCATGTGGAAACTTCCATGATAGGATTTTGGGGGGACTGAGAAGTTTTTGCTGGGGGTGAAATAGGTGTCTTTAAAATTTGAGTTATTTTCTCAAAGGGAGGTTTGAGGTTTGTAGGTTAGGTTTGATAGGTGGTAGAAGAGATAACAGATAAATATTATGGAGTTTTATCCACAGGCTTTTTCCAGGCCATAAATTGCTAAACTTGAATTGTTTTGAAAGTATTTTACCCAGGGAAGTAATTATTTGTCGACAGAATGATATAGGATTTTGATGGTAAGAGCATCTTGCTTTTTGTAATTTCTGTTTTTTGTTTTTTTTTTTTTGTTTTATCCATTCTTTTTGAAGAATTTCTTTGTGGCCCTTTCCAATGAGTGCATTTTTTGTAAATCCCTCTAGTACAGCTGGTTGTTATTGCTGAGCTTCATGATTTAAAATTTGCATAAGTAGTTGTTGTTGGAGCTTTTTTTGGATTCTGGGATTAGGCCTTTTTTCCTTTCAAACTCAAATCAAGGAGCCTCTCCATCATTTTGGGTAAACCTAGTGTTCTGTATTCAGTTATTTTCAAATCTGAGGTTATTTATTTAAGGGAAAGAGATGCCTATTACTACCATGAGATAAATTTGAGGAAGCTCTTTATTGCATTCACAGAATAAACAAGAATAATTTTGAGATTTGAAAAATATAGAAAACAGCTTGTAGTGGAATAAAGTATGAGATTTTAGTGATTTATTAATAATTACAGAGAGTATTTTATTGAAATATAAAATAAAGAGCTTTTTTATTAAAGTAGAGGTTATCATGTGTTGAGATATGATAAATGCTTTCATGCAGTATTCAGGAAAGTCCCTGAATGCTTTTAGTTGGTTACTTGTTCATCATTCTTTCCTCAAAATTTACATTATCATTGACCTTTACAAGCATATCATTAAAACTTGGAAGCAAGTGTCCTTATTATACTTGGTAGTACACTTGCCATGCACATGAGAGACCTGGGTTCAATGCCCAGAGGAAAGATGTACTTTTTGCATTCTAACAGGTTGTGAGCCAAATGCTACCAAAGAAACCATCATGAGTGTGATCTTAGTATGCTTCCCCTGCTTCCTTAACCCTACATTCAGCGCAGGGGTGTGCTGATATATGATACATGCTTTAATGCAGGGAACCATAGTCCCTGCATGCTTGTATTTGGTACTCATTGCTCATTATGTCTTCACAAAGTGAAATCAACATCAACCTCTACAAGCATATCTTGACCACTGGGAAGAAAGTTTCCTTAGTATAGTTGGTAGTAAAATTTCCATGCACATGAGAGAAATGATTTCAATTCCCAGAGGACACATGGTATTTTCACATTCTTACAGGTTATGAGCCCAGTACTACCTAAGCGCCCATCATGAGTGTGATCTTAGCATGTTGCCTTGCTTCCTTCACCTTACATTCAGCATGGGGGTGTGTTGAGATATGATACATGCTTTCATGCAGTCTTCAGTGCCACATTCCCTACATGCTTGTGGTTGGTAACTCATTAATCATTCTGTCCTAAAAATTGACATTATCATTCACCACTACAAGAATATCTTGACCGCTTGGAAGTAAATGTCCTTATTATAGTTAGTACTACACTTGCCATGCACATGAGAGACCTGGGTTTGATTCCCCAAGGACACATGTTATTTTCACATTCTTAAACCTTGTACATTCTCTTGTGATGATTTGTAACATGGAGTCTGGGGTGAACTGGGGTAGTCCTTCTTGACTGGTATGGATCCATTTATGGGAGTTGTACCTTGTGTGAGTTTAATAGAAGATTGAGAGGACTTGGGTGCATTCAAGGTGGGAGGAAAAAATAGGAAAGAGGAAACTTGTGGACAAAGAAGAAGAAGACAGAGGATGATGTTGGAGTGATGGAAGGGTGATTGAGTTGGAGTTAGTGAGTTAGGAGAGACCTTATTATAGAGACATGGTAGAGACCAGTGGTAAGAAAACAAGCTTGAGAAATAGAAATTTATTTTCACACGGTACCAGTAGTTAGTTTAGATGAGAAGGTAGACAGAGGCATGTGAGATTTAGAGTTGTGTGAGATGGTAGAAGCACACTAAATATATTTAGTGTGGGGGAAGATAGTAGAGCCTAGTCATACTCTAACACCTGGTTCTATTCAATCTGAGGTTAGTCAATTTTGGTTTCTTTTGGTTTGAGCTTTCTGGATCTGATTTTATCTCGTACCGATAATGTGTTGTTACAAGCAAGTTTGATTACAAGAAAATAAATTTAATAAGATAAATTATAATGGTGCTTTGTTCAAGGTGCAAAAATATGATCATAAAACTATGTACATCTGGACATGAATGCCGGTCTATTTGCAGAACTGCCTGAGACGGTAGAAGATATTCCCCGAGTGAAGCTCATAGTACAACTTGGCCCTTATATGCACCTGCATTCCCAATTGAGTGTGCTTATGACGCTTTCAACTCAAATACTGTGATGCATTTTGCAATGATCTTTTGCGGGTCATTATTGTATTTACCTGCAAGTGCATTTTAATGTCATACTTGCCTTCGATCCCCTGGGTCTTCAATGCTTGAATGTCCCCTGACATTTCTCGAATCGTTTCTCCAGCATTCAAGACAAGACGCGCCCAAGTCATCAGTAAACGTTTCCGTCGGATGGACACGAATTGTTGAATGAAGATGATGAGTGAAAGGAACGCATGCGAGCGACAAATAATGACAAGATCCGAAAGCTGCTTGTGGCATAGCCTGCCCTTTGACCATGCACATTTCTCTGGACTCGTTGGGCTTGGATAGCCACCGATTCATAGTTTCAGAGCTAGAATATCTTCCGATCGCAACGTCAATTGAATAGACATCAAGAATGTTGACAGGACGGCTGGGTGAATAGCCTGCTAGATTATCATGTCAGCTACTAGGTCGCGCCGTCGCTAACGGAAAAAGGGCTTCAACCGCCAGACCATCCTTGTCAGGCTCGTTGACCCGGGCCCCGTCGTAGCTTGCAACAACAATCGTTTCGGACGGTTTTCCCAACTTATCTTATGAGCCTGTTTTTTATTTTATTTTTATTTTTAATTTTATTTTTGTTTTTATTCTTGTTTTCATTTTTTCATTTTTCATTTTTGTTTTTTCTATTGAGTGCAGCTGGATTTGACACTGCCCACTATGCATATGCTTCTTATTTGAGTGCAGCTGGGGTTGACATTGCGGACTATGCATATGCGACCAAGGGTACGGTCGAGAGAAACAACCCAAAGACAATTTCTACTCCGCAAGCCGACCGGATAAAAGAGTGCGATGCGCTATCTGAATAAGAGTCAGCCTGGTTGTGAAATCTTCATTTGAATACCATTGCATAACTTAAACCAAGAAAACTGTATTACATGAGTGACAGATTGGTCAGCCCCATTACCTCCGCTCACTTGGACATCGCTGTTGTAGGAATTTCGGAAGATTTGTGGCTCTATTGCGTCATAACGCGCGTCGTATTTGAGCTTTGACCCCGATATCGTCAATTAGGATTGCTGTGATGAAGAGTAGAGCAAAGGCTACGGCGCGTTAGCAAGTAATATCCTGGCCTCAGCTTTGTTAGTACCAGGGCTCTGAGGGCTGAAATCGAGCATGTTGGATAGTAAACGTCTCGGGAAAGCAGCACGCGGACTCAGTTCTGCTTTTTCTTATGCTGTTTGCCAGAAATGCACAGCATGGCATGACTTCGCGCTTCAACCATCGCGGATCAACCCTAGTTCTTTGATGCCCATGACTTCTTGAAATTGTGTGATCGACATGGGGAGCATCCCATCAAATACAGAGTTAGTAGACCGAAGGATGAGATAAACTATTCCATAAGCAGACTCTAAGAATTGCTGAGGTTTGGGTGCGACGAAATGCATTGATAACAGAACGTAGAGGAGGACCGATTCTGGGAGAGGCTACAATCTGACTCAAGGGGACAATATCAGGTCATACAATATATAACAAGATGTGGTTATGGCATCTAAATGGATCACGAACATACATAATCATGATGGAAGTGCTCATGAAAAGCTATAAATGTCATAAGCATTCAAACTTAATGATAGTATGATGCATTTAGAAGAGAAATGTTTTTGGGCGGATCAGATGGAAAGGGCCATAAAGTAACAAGGATATCAGCAAGGAATGTTTTTTGGAGTGGCCATGTTTGTGGCGCGCAAATATGCTGCAAGCCCCGATAGTTGCGATGAACTCAGGAGGTGGTAGAGACAAGAGGCAAGCAACAGCGTGGCGCCTAGGAAGCAAAAGTAGCATGCCTCATTATCCAGGTCCCGCGAAAAAGTTGTAAATATTGGTTTTGGAATTATTGAGCCACGTAAAGACAATATTAAATAAAACCAAAGAAATTTCGCCCGAAAGTAAAAATGCAGAGGCTTTTTGTGTAGAGAGGCCCCCCTTGCCTCATCAGATAAATTTTTTCAGCTTTTTTTCTCGAAGCGGAACAGAGTTTCAATTACACTATTTACAAAGTTATCAATGACTG
Source organism: Puccinia polysora (assembly GCA_025617555.3). Classification (NCBI taxonomy): domain Eukaryota; kingdom Fungi; phylum Basidiomycota; class Pucciniomycetes; order Pucciniales; family Pucciniaceae; genus Puccinia; species Puccinia polysora. Next base: position 2,560,127 of record JAOOQA010000019.1, on the reverse strand, counting down.
CAGTAACGCTAAGTCCTATGCTATACTAATTTTGTGACTATCTCCTTATATGTGTTTTTTATATGCACGAAATCGCTAGAAAATACAACGATTACTATCTAAACCTTGATTTGGTATACATTTTTCTTTATCTCATGAGCTGTACGCTAACCAATTATCCCCTCCCCCTTCTAAAGGCTTGTGAGAAAAAGAATGCAATATGTCCAGGGATATTTTAACGAACCTGAATGATTCGCTTCAAATTCTAAGCAGGCGAGTGAACAGATTGGCTCAATATCACCACACCGAAAGTCTGGTGCCAATCTCTCGAGCTAATGGGGAAAGCGGTCGCACCGCCGATTTTAAGGCTAAATTCTCCAACAAAAATCGCAGTTGCTTCCTCCACTTGAAGTCGGGGAAGAGTTTAGTTGATGGCGCCTTGGAGATACGACAGTCCCGCTCGAAATGTCAACTGCCGGACCGCCAATGAATCCATAATCGGGGCTGGGTCCACGCCAACTACGTGGATACTCATCAGGAATGGAATCGGCCAAGCTGGACAACGTCGGCTGACGAAAAGTAGTCGGACATGCGTCACGCTTGGTTCGAAGTCCATATCCAAAATGCTTCGCTTGGACCAACTCGGGTAGGATGGCGGGATTGGGCTTGCAAATTTTCCAATGATTGGGAGAGGGTTCGAGAATCTTTGGAACCTGAGAGCTCGGAGGCGATGCGCAGTGAGAGAAGTTTACTTCATGGTTAGAAGATCCGTTTTTGGCATGATCTGGCCACCAGTTCACTCTGGGCTTCGTCTGGAAAGCTGTCGGCTCCCATCTATTGTAGAAGTATTCAGGAAGCATTGCGGCGCTTCTGTTAAAGGTAGGAGTCGGCGGGAAAGATCGTTGAGTCATGGCGATCGCCATCTCTAGTTCTTTCAGTAAATTCACTTTGGGACCCGGGCGTCGCCCGAGGTCACCCTCCTTTGCCCGATTGGCTGGATCCATCATGCCATTGACATCTACGTCGACTTTTCTGGGTTTTTGGAGCGTCGAAGAAATATTCTGATTAGCTGGCTTCCCTGCCTCCTTGATTGGCCTACTGACAACAAGTGGAACCCACGGGTGCGGAGCGGTTGCCTTAGCCAACCGGATCTTGAGGGGCGCCTCGACGTCTAACCATATTTTCCTGTCGAGATGTTGCACTAAGGCTGCAGCTTCATGCTTGTAAAGAACACTGTATTGGTTTTCCCGAAGCAGAGGCCAACTTGAGCTCTTTGAAATGCTTGACAACAGAAAGCGAAGCAGATTCACTTTACAAAACCCACACCACGGCTGACGCCCCCACCCGAGTTAGCCGCAATCTTATCCCGGATTATGTGTACCTATGACCCGAATGAATCGATAAAATACGGTCCGAAACAATTGAGATAAAGCGAGTCGGGAAGTGTGAATGTCAATTAGTAGAAGTGTCCGGAGGGCTCCAACTAGAAGGCTTACCGTCAGAATGGGAATTCCATCAAATATCTGGGCCAGATCATACTCGCTCCAACTCTTCGGAAAATTTGCCAGAAAAATATTGGTGGGTGATGGCGGGTGGACTGGAGGTAGTCTCAAAAACGCGATGGCGGAGGAAGAACTCTAGTTGGATGATCACATGAGAGAGTGTTTCAGCTCGGAACGTCCATTTCACAATTTCTCTGCGCACAGATTATGTAGTTTGATGCCATCAACAATGACTTTGATATCATCAACAATAAATTTCAAAGTAAAGGCCTCCATCTGAGAAGCTATCATGATTTCAACTTTCATGTCCAATACGATGACACAGTTTTGCTCTTTGGAAAGCTCAATGAAGCGATGTGAATAAAAAACATGACATTGCCGGATGAGCTCCGAAGGTTGCTTAGCTCATGAGTAGCCTCGCTCTAATCCAGAGTTTTCGGCTCATAGCGCTAACCGCGGGCATGGGCATGTAACACACCAGCAGATAGTGATAATCTACTCGAGCCGAAATTCATGCAAATCTTAATTGAAATTCATGAGGTTTCCCGCCCCATTTGGCGCCACCAATCCAGAGCCATTCAACTGGTATTATGGGTTTGAATTATGACCTGAAAAAATCTGAAGTAGAATACTTACATGCTCATCAACATTTAAGCCCTCCAAGACGGTCTGTTCTCCGAAATGGAACTGAAAGTCCTCGACTGGTTGAGACTTTTCGTTTGAAGTGGTGATCCAGTTCTTTCGCTCCATGGCAATGACTCAGATACGGGAATGTTGACTGAGAGAAACGAGATTTTTACAAACTACAAATCCAGAAAGATATAAATCTCCGACCTAGAATCAAGATGTCATATCGAAAGGTTCAGGAAGCAACGCGATGGGATTAAATTGAAGACTCGTCCCACTTTGGAATCATATCGAGAAGAAATCGCAATCTAGCTAATCACAATGACAATGTGTGGTGTCTTTCATCAGGTGCCTGCCCCACAGTTCCCGATGTTGACGTTAAGACTGACACACACTAGTCGTTCTGCGTGGTCAACTCTGGGAGGTCACCTTCATCAGCAAAACTTGCCGCGGAAGGATGGGGAATCACGTTGAGGTAAAAAAAGGCATTCCGAAGATAGGGCTTCCAAAATGCGACAACGGAATGGATTTTCTACCAGACATACAGCCGTCTCTTTGTCAAGCTTGACAAACTGCCGCTTTCCTTCCACCTGGTACCTCCCTTTGCTTGCAAAGGATTTGCTTGCAAAGGCCTCAAATGGTTTGGATGTAATGGTTCCTGCACCGATCACCCCATTTGTGAACCAGATTTTGGGGGCGGAAGGACCCCTGTCGATACATCTAACGTACATTGGGCAGTCCGCGTGTGCGATGTAATCGTTACTTGATGCCAACTTGACACAAACCTTCCCCAGTCATGGGCGGCTTGCACTAATGAAGTTTGGCGCGGCCGCGCATTAAAGTATGTTGCGACACACATCCCATTTGTCACGCCTTGCTTGTCGCTGGAGCCCAAGGACATTTGGAGTCAGGCAATCGACCGCTTGAGGGGTACCACCATCCAAAACTGCTTCATCAGCTCGATGCCAGATATTTCAACAATACAACCATATATAGACTCCCCTCACTCACAGCATCCGTTTTGGCGCTACAATCGCTCTCGTCGAAGCAATGATGAGTCATTTCGCCGGTGGCATCGACGAGCTCACACCAAAATTTCGGTTCAAATAGGCTCGAAAATCCGATAAGCTATTGCATCAACGACTGAAAATTCCTTTATACTTGAAGCTCATATGCAATTAGCTGGAAATATTTCTAACCCAAAGATACGGCTCGATGAATTTTACCAGTATTGCCTTTCCGGCATCTTTTTGTGCTATCGCTGCAGCCTCCGTCCAAATATGATTTTGGTTCTAATATTCATGTTTCCAACTAGAGATAACACTAGCCGATGTTTAGACCTCGAAATAAGAAAACGTACCAACCTAATCATCCCAAAGTAAAGGAGATTTTCCGTTGAACCAACCACTCAATTACAAACCAAGAATAGAGCAAAATTGTAATGTAAGCAGACTGATGTACAGCGCGATGATTTTGAATTAGCTTAGACGGACTTTAAAAAATAACTGGATAGCTAGTACCTGAGGTTTGCCTTATGCATGAAACAATAATTGAAAAGAAGATATAATAATGCAGAAAACTGACCTTTTGAGCTCGAGAAATACCATGCCGGAGTCAACTTTCATACCCTGTCATACAGGATTCTGTTTATAATACAGGATTCTATGTATATGAATTTGTTCTTAAAAAAATAAATTAAATTCTGTCTAATTTAGATAATTCCAACCTGTAGACTTGGAGGTGATTGGATTTTGTTTCTATTATTGGACAAGGACTGTGCAACACAGAAATTAATACAAGGTGTAAAATAATATGGCAGAATATTCTTTTGTTTAATTTTTAAATTTAGAATCAATTATGTGACTGTGAGAGTCCAAAATGTAGCCAACCAATATTGGATTTGAACCCATGACCTCAACATTCATGAGTTATGCTTTAAACACTGATCTAAGTGTGCCATTGCCAGACACATCCTGCAAACAGGTGACATTTTCTCCAGAGAGTTTCCCAGACGCAGGAAGTTGGTGCATAACCCACACTAGTATTCTAGAAACAGTACATGAAGTTCCTGTTGACACTCCCACTGAATTGTGTGGGATACCTGTAGCTCTGCATTGGGCCTAGCTGACTTGAGAGGCCTGTTTCATACTATCCCACATGAGACTACCTGACTTGATTAGCCTGTTTGAAGAGTTTTTCACATGAGTACTTTCAAGTGATTAGTGGAAGCTAAGAAATCCCAGGAATACATCTTGATTAGTGGACTGGATTAGCCACAGATTGATCATACGTTCCTGTAGGGAGAAATTTGGCTATTTCATAATTTCCAGGGGTTGTGTCCATTCATCCCCATTGAAAACTGGTCTCTAATTTTCCCTTAAAATATCTACTGCTATGGATTCTTCCAACAATTTCTTTCAAGCCTCCATGGAAAATATAATCAATCCTATAGTAGCGCTAGATTCCCAAGCCATTGGAAAGCTTCAACAGAATTTGGCCCAGAAGGATGAAGTTATCTCCCAGCTCCTTGCAAAATTCAATGCAATGGAGATACAGAATGCATCAATTTACACCCCACCAAAAAAGGCAGCCATTAAGAAAAATTCCAAACATACCTCAATTCCTAAGAAAAGCCAAGCACCTCCAACTAAACCAAAATCAAAACTAACTGCCAATACCTCCCTACCAAAGAAAACTCCAACCCGCAGCCATTCCCATTCAGAAACTCCTGAAACACCTGTTTCAAGAGTAAAAGCCACAATGAAACCTGTATCAAATTCAAACAAGAAAAGCTGCCTTTAGATTATCAAGCAGGACCATCCTAGTGGCTTTGAGCATACCAAGGCAAGCTCAAATTTCTTTTTTTTAATAAAAAACACATGACTAACTAATTTAAAATTATAGGAGGCATTATATGTTCACATCAAGCTATTTTGGGGCCTTTTAACTCAGAAAGCCATCCCAACCAACCCAATTCCAGAATAAATTGAAAAAATCCATCAACAATTCACCTCATCACCTGATATCCAAAGCGCTCTTGAACACAAGAATGGCCAAAATTTAATACCCATAGAAACCATTCAATTTCTTTGTGAATCATGAAAAAATCAAACAAAAATTTTCCAACACATGATTCACTTACCTAAATCCATGATACAATATTTCCAAGTCTTTTTAGCAAAGGTTGGTCTTTGAAACTGGGAACCAGACCTCATATAAAAATCCAACTATCTATATAATGAAGCTTGCTGGATCTCTGCTATGATGACCTTTCAACAATTATTTTTTGGTGGATCTTACAATTTTATGAATATTAATCAAACATAGGCCAACAAATTTGAGCTTTTGAGACAGAACTACCATCACTATGTTCAATATTTTTTGGCAAAAATCTATTGCAAAAAAAAGAAAGAGGAAGGAAAGCACTGTTGAGATGAAGAAAGAAAGGTCCTAAAAAAATCCTGTCAAAAATTAAGTACCTAAAAATTTAAAATTCTCACTGTTCATTCAATATCTAGAGTTTTATTCTTTCAGTTGCAAGATTCAAGGTACAAGCTTGCAATTAACAAAAATCTTCCAAAAAAATAATTGAGAATCATCAAATCCTTTCAGGCTCACAGAAACAATGAATAATACTCCAAAAATAATGTCTATGTTGTCAAGAAGTTAAATTTCCAATCTGAGGCTGCAACCACGTTCATACAGAGACTTGATGAAGTCATGAAAAAGGAAGATCAGGCTGATGGAAAACAATTCTAAAAGCATTGGCATGTCCAAATGAAGCATCTAGCCCCCACAATTTTTCCCAAGGCTCCCAAAGCTTTGCCAATTGAATTCTATGATGTTGATTGGTACAATGGCAAGCTACCAGGTCAATGCTCAATACAAGACAATTTGGATACTGTGGCATTTTTTCCAAACCCTGCTGAATGACTTCAGTTCAAAAATCTTGATGAACAAATGACTGACAAGAATTTTAATCAGAAGCACTGGGAACATGCAAAAAATAACTACAACTTAAATTTCCTGAAAAAGGATGAATCAGAAGATGATGACTATGGTGACAGCAATTATGGTAAGATCATTGATTTGACATTATTGAATGATGATGGGTCAGAGGATGAACAGGAAGATGAGTATGAAGAGGAGGAGGGAAGCAAAGGAGAGTACCAAAGAAGCATGGCATATAGTAGCTATGGAGAGTATGATCAAGAAGATTTCTGCATGGATAATGATGAAGGCAGCAGTGAATAATTGGGTGCAATGACTCAAAAAAAGTGGATCAAGTTTCAGTAAACCCATGCCCAAAAGGGGTGGTTGTCATGGGATGTGTGGTCTTTTTCAATCCACCTTCCTTTATTTTTGATTTTTTTGTATCATTTCCATTTTCTTCGGATCATGGCCATTGTCTTTTTCTCAGGGCTGCTATTTTTTCTTATGTGGATCCTGCTTGGAATCCCAATTAGAGATGTTTCAAAGAAAATGTCTGACTTTTAGTATGGAATTCAGTACCAATTATGTCTCCTTGTCTTCTGGCCATTATTTTTGTCTCATGTCTGCAATCAAAATGAACAATTTTACAATCATCAATGTAGAAAATTTGGAAATAATTGAGGATCTTTGGATTGTGCACAAATGAACAGAATATGTGAGATGATAGGTACAATATCAACTAATGCTTTCCATGGTTTTCTCAATTGTATCATTTGTAGCAAAGAAGTTCCTGAAGACAAGCCCACCCAGGGGCCTAATCAAGTAGGAAGTTTGAGGTTCACCAAGAATTCATGCAGGCTGAAATTAGTACAAAACAGGGCTTATCACTTCATCAGCTTGTACAAATTGGGACTTCCCAACTTCACCTGCAAAATTTTCAGTCAATGTAAGAACATGGCCAATCAATCAATCCACCTTACCTGTTGCAGTGAACAATATTTCACCATAGTTATCTCAAGATCTCCAATCATCTTTAATATAGTATTTACCACCCCACATTCCTCCTCTGATTTTGGAATAGGATAGTATATCATTAGGCTTCTTATTTAAAATTCTTTTCAAGGGTTGGTGTTTCAGAGACCCAATATTTTATGCTTTTTGGAAACAAACTTGTGAATTATTGAGGTGGGGAAAATCCTTGTATGATTGGATATTAGGAAATTTAATCTTGAAAATGTTGAGGATATTCTGGTACTCTTCTGAGTTGAATAATATTTTTGTATTTTGCTGAATTTTTCTGGGGGGATTTGCACATTGCAGACTTTTCTTGAAAAAGAAACTTTAACACTGGCAGCACTGTCACACGGTGGTATGTGAAACCATAAAAACAGAAAAATTAACTGGTCTTTCAGCCTTTTCCCGGGCCTTTTGGTAAGTCCTTGCCTCTCCATTGGTTTGAATTTGTGCAAGGTATGACAAGCACCTTGACATTATTGAAAGTCAAATTTTCTCTAAAAAACCAAGTAATTGGAAAGCCTAAATTATCTGATTTTTGAATCTTCTAATTTACTTGGGATCATGTTAGATTTAAAATTTTGAAGGAGACTAATCAATTGTTCACCTGGTAATTCCAATACACCCATCAGGGGGCACCTCCATTGGATTGGATCTGGTATGTGAAGTGCATAGTGGTAATTGGGAAACACTAGGTGATCTTGACAAAGCTCCCAGGAAGTGGCAATGTAGATGCTTTAATTTTTTTCAAAGCAATGGATGTCTTCTATTGTTGTTTCCTTGGAGCTGAAAATCCTGGTATATTTAATGGGTGAACAGAGGTTGTTAATGACCATTTGATTCAATGACAAATAATTTTCCATGTTGGAGTTGATAAAACATCCATTACAGCCTAGGGCAATTGGATGGTGAAAAAAGTATGCCATTCACTTGCCTTGAGATTACCATTCTCTGCTCCTCCAAACCCTTGAGGCATCTGAGTTACCCCAGCAGGTACAACTACATCAAGTATGACAGCTATCAGTTTGTTCTTCATTTTATTTTTGAAAAAATTCATTGGAGGAGCAGCCTGACAAGAATCAGATAAATTTCCATTCAAGCCCCACAAAAATAATAAATGGTGTTGCAAAGCACCTTCAAAACAATTGTGCATTACCCCAAGAACACCATGATTCACCAGATCCCAATAAGGTAATTGATTTAGTTCAGACAACCTAAAGCCAGTCAACTTCAATAATTTTGCCAAGGCACTAAATTTTTTCTCTTCAAGCCATCTTCTAGCAACCCCAAGAGTCTTCCTTTGAGTTCAAGGTTGCCAATTTCCGTTGAATAGATATTAGCCTTGGAAGTATTACACCATGAACAAAAATGATTTTCTGAATGGGAGGAAAAGCCAGCCACCTTGTGGGTAGCAACAAAATCACCAAGTAGGGCTCCAAGCCTCACAAAAAACTTCCAACCACAAGCAAAATGACCAGTTCAAGTATTGATCCCATTGTTCAAATGAAGAAGTTCATCAACTAATTGACAGAGCACATGATTCATTTTTAACATGTATGGCTGATTTGGTGCTGGTATTATTCCAGATAGAAATGTGTATTGAGGCTTATTTTGGAGGGAGGGAGGTAGGTTGAGACAGGTGAGGGCCATGAAGCCAAGTGAAGCTTGCTTTAAAGCAAGGTTTTCACCAAGAGGATTGAACCAATCAATGAATAGAGTAAATAATAGATTGAGAAATTTTATTTTTGATTTTGAGTCCTTTTTTGGGTAAATCTTGGAGAAGGCTTCTTACTGACAATATTAAATAACAATTTTCTTTTTGGGATCCATGTTAACAACCCAGTCATCAATGCTTTTTTATATCTATGGAAAGGATAAGAACCATTCCAACAATTTGCAAAAAGCTTGAGTGAAAAAAATATTGGAAGGGTTTGTAAGATGGGGAATGGTTTTATGGGATCCATTTTTTGGTTTGGGGGTCCAGAAATCATTCAAAACTGAGGCATTGTGATGATCAAAAAGATACTGGCTGCATTTTGACAATTTTGAGATGGTTCAATAGCCACATTCGGATGGTTCATATTCAACGGGGTAAAGTGAGAAGCACTACCTACAACAAACATAATATTCAAGTCTTGGGTTGATTTAAGACACTTAGGTATTGTTTGTATATCTTTGGGGACAAATTGAATTTCAAACTTGGGCAGGAGCTTAGAAAATCTTTGAATAAGGGAGGTAATATAGGCTTCTGCCAATTGAAAATTATCCTGGCTAATGCCACAAACAAGGTACAGCCAAGCCAGGAAAAATAGAACATAATCTGAAAAAAAAATGTTTCCGGTCAAAATTTATTCAAAACATTCAGATGATACAAGTGAAAAAGGACTCACTCTGAATGTTACTAACATACTTGGATATATCTTTATCAGAATCACCAAAATTGGTAGCATCATCAAAAATTGAGTTAGTTGGAGCTTGAAGTGGCGTTATGGCAGGATTTGGGAGTTTTCCAAAGTTTAATTCTATAAGAGAATTTGATAGGTAATCTGTGGAGTTGCTGGTGATTTGGGCCCAATGTTGGCAGCAGGTGCAAGGATGAAAATAAAGACCTTGGTGTTGAACTTGATACAAGTCAGTGAATGTATTCTTGAGGCACTCAGGGAAGTTGCAGAGCTCAGGCATGGGAAGTATTGGTTGGGGGGAAAACATCTTGAATAGGAACAGCGTGGGTTTTTTGACAATATGAGGAGGCAAAGGGGCAGATTTTTTTCTTGCAGGCAGTTTTCATGGGCTTGTGGACAAGAAAGAAGGAGCGGAAACCTGAAGGTGGAGTTGACCCTTCCAGGGAGTGTTTTGCCAGGTTGCGCATACAGAGACATCTGGAAAATGCTCTGCAGCAAACATCACCTGTTTTCAAGAGGTGAGATGGGCCATTGTACCTGTCAACTTGCCAAGGTTTTGCTTGGATTTACCTTGAAAGAACTGATGTGTTTTTTGACAATGGTGTTCAGGATGTTGAAAGAGTTGAAAGAATCTGTAGAACCTAGACCAGGCTGATTTGCATCAAGAATAAAGAAAGTTAAGAGTCTAACAGACAACAGACAATAAACTGGAACAGAAGATAGAAAACACCAACACAGAGTACTATTCTGCAGATAGGGATTATTGCCTATGAACAGACTTAGCAGAACTAGGGCAACACTAACTGGCAAAGAGAATTAAGTGAGTGAGACTACGATCAGATTAGGAAAATGAAGGAAAGAGTAGCAGACAAGATTTACAGGACTTTGGACAGAGATCTTGTGATGCTGTTGACTGATCCAACCGGTACCAAAGATAGAGCTATAGGAATAAATCAAGATCTCATATGAGTCTTGATGTAGAGTTGGATTAGTTGAGAGACGTACAGTTCTTTGGATGATGGTGATCAAGTCGTTGGCAAGTTGAGAGTGAGAACAGTTGAGTCACCAAGGTGAGTATCAAGATGGTCGCAATGTTGAAGTTGAGGATAGATCTCATGAGAGGGAATTGGAAATAAAGAGTACTGCGGGGATCCCCGGATAGTTTTGGGTACAACGTAACAGATAGAGCGCACAGTGGGCGCAACAATAGTTAAGGAAGAAAAGAAAGTATAAAAGAACCAGAGATAATGGAGGAACAGAGACAATGAAAGACAGAAGAGAAGAAGGACAAGAAAGAAGGGAGGATGTCATTCAGATAATCAACAGCTGTCAGTAACAAGACTTATAATCCTTGGGTGAAAGTCTGAATAAGAGCAGATTTTGACTCCAACAGTGACAATCAATGATTTTTGTCAGGTTGCTACTATTGCAGAGCAAGCTGCAAAAGTAACAAAATAACATAAATAGAAAAATAAATAAATAAAACTCTTATTGAAGGAAAAATAATATTAGAAATATTATTTCAATTTCTGAATCTACAGAAAAATTAAGGTAGGGTCACTCCAGGACACCTACCTGTTATTCCTACTGCTTATATTTTTAAATAATTTATGAAGATTTGGAAAGAGACACGGCCTTGGGATTTTGGCCATTTCTATATTTCACATAAGACCCCACGTATAGGTTTCACAGTGAATTTTGTGACAGAATCCAAGAATTCTATGATTTGGAGGAGTTAAGGGCAGAAATGGGTTTTTTCACAATTCCCGCACACAGCCCCAGCAACCAACACATCCGCGCGCGGCTGAGAAGCAGCACTGCCACCCTGTCTGCGTACCCTTACAAGTTGTGTACGCAGCCCCAGGCATCTGACAAGTATGCTGTAAGACTAAAAACGGTGCTAAGCCACAGGAAGTTCTGCAGAGGGGAAAGGTGCTGTTTGGGCTGCCCTTTTAAGAGTTACAATAATATTTAAATTTAACTGGAATTGAGGTCCAGGAACTTGCAAATAGGGAATCAATGTAAGGGATGAGTTTGGGAATAGTCAGGAGCAAAAGAATCAACACAATCTGAGGCAAGATGGTGGAGGGAAAGAATTGAACAAAATAAGTAAAAGTTTTCAGCCTCCTGGATTCCAAGACCCTTGCTATCCTTTAGCTACCAGAGGTGAAAGAATAAATAATAAATATATTATTGAATACATGCAGCAAAAATCTGTAAAATATTTGGATAAAGCTTATTGCAAGGTTAATTGGTTTGGTTATGGTTTATTGTTATAAATCAATATAGATAAATTGATTATTAAATATTTTTATAGAGGGTCCACAATCATATTGGGGATCTTTAACAACTCTCTTCAGGGATTCCAATATGAAAACACGTACTCCTGGTTACTTTTGGCTCTTTTGTTTAAAGGATATTTTGCCCAAAGACAATATGTATATAAAATACAAGGTGGAGTGGCAGGAATTTGTGACCAAGCTTTCACGGCAGAGAAAGGATAATAAAACTCACTGGTATATTATTAAATCCTTTGGGTATCTGTTTGGGACGTGTACTGATGGGTTAAACCTGTATACTGGGGTTATAAGGTTGTTCAGCAGTTTAAATGGATAAAAAGAGGTTGAGGATGGATATTATTGATTGGACTAAGCCATAAATCACTTAATTATCTCTTATAAGTATTTGATTACCTTTGCAATGTTTCTGGATGTAAATATAAATGGGTCTCTGACCATCAATATCCTCAAAAGAGCTCTTTATTTATAGCTTGTGGAGTCCCAATATTTTCCTTCTCAGGGGTACAGGGGCTCAAAGGGATGGAAAATGAGGCTAACAGGGTAACAAGTGGTAGCCTGTCACGTGTTATTGGTTCTGTATCACGGGTAGCATCTAATTCCTCAGGGTATGGGAATTATTCTACTTTATAATTGATATTTGGACGTGTGAATAACACCAATCTGTCCTTTTTATGTATTATTTCATTAATTTTACTTAGTAAATGTTCCCAGTAGGTTAATAATTATTTTAATAGCCATTCCTACGGACATTCTGATGTCAGGTGAGTTCTCATTATGTATTAAATAATTGGAGTAAATTCATGATATTGATTTTACTCCTTATTTTTGAATTTCAGTTGATTTACTAAAATAATTAATTAAAAATATAAGTCATGAGAATTCATGTAATATTTTTACATCATTAGTTCTCTTAGTATTTCACAAAAATATTGATGTCTAGAAATTCTCATAATAGTATACAAAAGTGTTTTAATACAGTTTTTGAATTTGTCATTGTCTTATTTTCGACATTCTTGGTACTTTGAATTATATTTAATAAAAAGTACATATAAGGTTTATTTAAGTATTTTCATATAATTTTATGTAATTTTAGACTATCTACTATCCACTGGAACATTTATTACCTATGTAGAATGTTCCTGTGTGGGTTTTAGAATGTTTACGTGTTGAGATTTAATGGCAGAGGAATCATGTCACACCCGGGGCCACTCACCTGATGCTCTCACCCCCAGGACTGTTACGACTGGGGATTGAATTCTCACTTGATTACTACCCTCTCAGTCAAGGACGGGGGGAATCTCAGGGATCTTGGACCAACTCACTCCAACCCTGATTGAACTCACCCTGATCCTACCTACACTCACCCTGATCTTCACCAAACTCAACCAACTGAACCAACTTACCAAAAGTCATCATTTCCCAATCAACATCTTCAGCCTTGTTCTCATCCAACCAGAATAGTCTCTCAAGCGCATCTCATTTCTTTCATTTCTTTTCCTCTTCATTGTTATTTTCTTTGTTTCTTGTTCTTCAACTTCCCTTGACTCGCTCCTGCCTGAAATCATGCCTGGTGAGATTCCTCTTGTACTGCTCAAAACATATATATAGCTTGACAACTCACTTTACGCGCTGTTCTAGCTTGCCCTACTCTAACCTCCCTTTGAACTCAAGAAACAGCAAACTAAATGATCTGCTTCCACTTTAGACTCTGATAATGACTCTTGCAGTCTTTTATTCCTGTTTGTCGTCCTCTCTTGAGTCATTTTCTGTCACTCCTGATTTGTTCTAATCTTTTCTTATCTTTTGAGTTCTCAGCTCTCAGCACAGTAATCAATACAACATCCAATCATCCCTTTACGGTTAAAAGCCCAAAGATGGATTTGATCAAGCTTAACCAACAAAAAAATATTCTGCTGAGAGAGGATCCTAACTGGGCGCTATGGAAATCTTGAAACAAACCATGCTCAAGACTGCTCTCATAACAATTCCACTACTCGGAGACAACAATTAAGGCATCTGGCGAGATAAGATGGACGCCTTTCTTGATTTCAGAGGATGAACAACTGCCATGAACAAAAAGACCACCTCACTGAAAGCCTTCGTGAACAACAAGCTTAAACTTCTCATCATCTCAAAACTTGACTCCACTGCTCATGAGAACATTGTCATGGCTGAAAACAGAAACTTGGCGAAACTCCTATGGAAGGCTATCATTCACAAATTTGCATCATCTCAAGCATCAAACCAAGCCAGAGTGTTCAATGGCCTTCTTTATCTCTCATTCAATCCCAAAGATATTGTTGAGTTCATTACAAAGGTGAAGGTGTGTCTCAAGAAGATGGCCAAGGTTGGAATCAAGTTACCAGACAACATCCTAGCGTACCTTATCCTCTTCAAGTTCCAAACTCTATGGACAATTTCAAAAGGAAAATCATGCACTCAGATAAGGAACTCTCCGTCAAGTTTGTTCTGAATCACCTGACTCAACGGAACAACGAATAAATTGCCCAATCCTCCATCTCTAACTCAAGGTCAAAGCGTGAAGTCGCCCTCTTTGGAGGAAAGACTGCTTTGAACGCAACTTCAACCAAAAAACCCAACCCAAAGCAATGTGTGGAAGGTTATCACCCTGGTCTTGGCAAGAATCACTCGGCCTGAGAGTTTTGGCATCTTCATCCAGAAGTTGCACCTGAGTGGTGGAGAGAGAATCAATCAAAGTTGAAAGCAAAAAGGAGCAGATCAAAAGGCAAGCCCGAGTCTCACTCTGCGCACTACTTAGGTTTGCTCAATCTGTGGATTGAACACAGGGATCCAAATTGGCGTTTCCTGCTTTATAGCAGAGCTTTGGCTCATATGATCAACAATAGCCATTACTTCACCAAGATGGAACCATACTCCGGAGATCCCATCAAGACAGGCAAGGAAGGAGCAAGCTTACCAATAAAAGGAAAGGGTACCGCAATACTTCACTGGGAAAACCTCACACTCGAGCTTGGTGAGACATTCTACGTGCCGGATGTGACTATCAACCTGATAAGGGCCGGTGCCTTGAACAGAAAGGGCTGCGAGATTAGTTCAAGAGGCAGCAAATTCTCGGTATCACATGCTGGAAGAACTGTACTGATTGGACTAATCAAGGCCAATCTTTATACTCTCCCAACTCCATCAAACGGCAAGGTCTCCTCCTCAAAGTCTCTCTTCTCATCTATCTCCTCGACGCCAGAAGAAGCTCTACTTGAGATCCACCAAAAATATGGACATTCCTCCCTTTCAAGACTTGCTCCTCTCATCCAACACATTCCGTCCAAAGCTAAACAAAAATTTCAGTGTGTAGATTGTGTCAAGAGCAAAATAACAAAAGCATCTTTCAAACTCACTTCTACAAGATCCACTAAAGCTTTTGATTGAATAAATTTGGATCTCATGGGACCTATTCAACCGTCCTCCAAGTGCGGTCATAGATTCATACTCTCCTTAGTTGACAACGCGAGTGGATACTTGGCCGCCTTCCCCATTGCTTCAAAAGATGAGACAGCCGACATTATCATCAGTCTGCTCAAAAAAGAACATAACCGTTGTGGGGTATATCCGTCCGAGGTTTGCTCCAATGGAGGAACCAAATTTGTCAACAAAAAGCTATCATCCTTTCTAGAAGAACAACACATCACTCATATTGTCTCAGAACCGTATCATCCAGAGCACAATGGCCAAGCCAAGCGTGAAAATCAAACTATTATAGAATTGAAACAAGCGACCATTAAAGATGGCTGTCTGCCCCCCTCCGTGTGGCATGAAGTTGTGAAGGGATGTTGCTTGATGCTCAATCACATTCCCCTGAAAGGCGAGATGGTGACTCCTTGGGAGAAGATCCACGGTCAAGCCCTTCCTTCCACTTTCTTGAAAACCATTGGAAATCCTTGTATCTACCTCATCAACAAAAGGCAGAAAGGACTCAAATTTGATTCAAAAGGGGAAGAGGTCACACTTGTAGGCTTCAATCAGCTTCTCATGTCATACCAAATTCTGACTAAAAATGGTTCTATTATATCATCTAAGCCTGTCAGATTCCTGCGCATGCCTCCACCCAAAGTTTACAGACCACATTTGGACATTGACTCCATCAATTCCAAGACGGACAACTCTGACCTTGCGCCAGCTCCAAATCAAACCCCTGAAGAACATCCTAATTGTCAAGTACCATGGACGGGGTATAGAGACAGATCCGACGAATCAACAAGCTCAGAAAATGATGCCAAATCAATCAGTCAATTGTCTGATGACTCAAACTCGAGCTCTCCTGCTCGTTCAGCGCAAGAAATTCCTACAAAGTCCCAGGAGGCTGGTCTATCAGTTGAGCAAGCTACCACTTTGACAGGGAAAACCCTTCAGGATAGGTCAAGGATTAAACCTTTGCAACGCAATGGGTTCTTTCATTTCTACAAGCCCAAGACTTACAAGGATTCTCTTTGCTGTGATGAAAATCAAGAATGGATCGAAGCAATGGACCTTGAACTTGGATCAATCAAGGATCTCAGTGTGTGGGAAGAATATTATGGTCCTGATCCGACCAATGCGCTCAAGACCACTTGGATCTACAAAATCAAACTTGATTGCCATGGCGAACCGATAAGATATAAGGCCATGCTCTGTGTGCAAGGGTTCAATCAAGTTCAGGGTTTAGATTACTCTGAGACCTTTCCGACAACTGGTAAACCAGCGACTCTACAAATGTTGCTTCTCTATGCGCTGAAATCAAGCGAGAAGATCCGGCAATTTGACGTCAAGAGCGCTTTTCTTCACTCACCGATCGACAAGGATATAATGATCCAAACTCCAAAAGGCTCAAAAAGAAAATGTAGATTCCTCAAGTTACGGAAATCTCTTTACGGCCTTAAGCAGGCTACCAAGAACTGGTATGAGACTCTGATGGCTTGGTTTGGGGAATTAGGTTTTAAAGAATCAGGATCCGACCCGTGTCTCTATCTATCTGAAGACGGCAAATCTTGAATCTTCTTCCACGTGGACGACTTAGTTCTGGTTGGAGACGGCATGGATTTTGAAAGGAAATTTCTGAAGCGTTTCGCAGGGTCGACAGCAAAGGATCCGGACACCATTCTGGGAATGCGGATAGAGGTAAAGGAAGATAAAATCCTTCTCAGCCAACCTAAGCATATCAAGCGCGGTCTCAAGAAATTAGGTCTGGAAGACGCAAAAACCAGCAAAACTCCACTCACTCCTAATTTGCAACTCAAACCCTGACTAACGACAAGCATGAGCGATTTAGGGCCTTGAATGTGAACTACCAATTGGCTATTGGCTTACTTAATCACATTGCTTGCTTCTCTTGGCCTGATGTAAGTTTTGCCATGTCAAGCCTGTCAAGATTCAATTTCAATCCAGGAATAAATCACTGGAACAAACTCAAAAAGACTTGGAAATATCTAAAAGAAACTCCTTCCATCAAGCTTTGTTTAAGGGTAAATGGCGCGGACTCCTTGACCTCAGCCTTTTCAAATGCGTCCTGGGCCAATGATCCTGACACCAGAAGATCCCAAACAGGGTATCTGTGTGCGGTTTATGATTGCATGGTGTTGTGGAACAGCTGCAAGCAGAAAAACATCACCTACAGTTCTACAGATGCCAAGCTCAATGCTCTTGTCGGCTCATTTCACAAATCCACCTGGATTGGTTCTCTTGCATCCAAAATTTTCTCAACCGGAATCTCACCCAATCGCTCTTCACACAGATAATAGTGGTTTAATCAACAAACTCAAGAAATTTGGGTCTAACTCAAAGACTTGTCATCTGGATCTCAAGACCAAAGGAATGAGGGAGGAGCTGAAGTCTGGAAAAATCTCTGTAAAAATTGTCAATTCTGATCAAATGCCAGCTGACGCTCTCACTAAGAGGTCCAATCTGGGGAGCTTAAAACAACTCCAACTATCCTTCTCCTCCGTAGCTTTGGCGTGACTCCAGTTTTCTCTTCTCTTTTGCTTGTGCTCATTTCTTTTGTTTTTTTTTGTTTTCTTTTTCTACACTCTCTGAAGGGCTTCCAGGACTCCTCATCTCTCCAGGCATGGGGCGTGTTGAGATTTCATGGCAGAGGAATCACGTCTCACCCGGGGCCACTTGCCTGATGCTCTCACCCCCGGGACTTTTACAACGGGGGATTCAATTCTCACTCAATTACTACCCTCTCCGTCAAGGACGGGGGGAATCTCAGGGATCTTGGACCAACTCACTCCAACCCTGATTGAACTCACCCTTATCCTACCTACACTCACCCTGATCCTCACCAAACCCAACCAACTGAACCAACTTACCAAAAGTCATCATTTCCCAATCAACATCTTCAGCCTTGTCCTCATACGGCCAGAATAGTCTCTCAAGCGCATCTCATTTCTTTCATTTCTTTTCCTCTTCATTGTTATTTTATTTGTTTCTTGTTCTTCAACCTCCCTTGACTCGCTCCTGCCTGAAATCATGCCTGGTGAGATTCCTCTTGTACTGCTCAAAACATATATATAGCCCAACAACTCACTTTACGTGCTGTTCTAGCTTTCCCTACTCTAACCTCACTTTGATCTCAAGAACCAGCCAACTAAATGATCTGCTTCCACTTTAGACTCTGATAATGACTCTTGCAGTCTTGTTTTCCTGTTTGTTTTCCTCTCTCGAGTCATTTTCCGTCACTCCTGATTTGTTCTAATCTTTTCTTATCTTTTGAGTTCTCAGCTCTCAGCACAGTAATCAATACAACATCCCATCACCCCTTTATTACGCGGTACCCAAGTTTCTCAGGCTGCCTGTCACTTTGGCAACACATAGTCCCGCAGCTGCGTACTTTTCGGAGGCCTGGGGCTGCGTACACGACTTTGAAGGAGTGACAGAGCTGTATCTCAGCCGCGCGCGGGTGCGTTGGCTGCCGCGGCTGCGTGCGGGAATTGTGACAGAACACATTTCCGTTTGTAACTGCTAAAATATACACAACACCTCAATTCTGACTGAATTTTTGGTGTGAAACCTATACGTGACAATATGTGTGAGATATTTAATTGTCCAAAAAGTTCAATAGTGGTGCCATGGTATTTTGGTCTTTCTTTCCTTAATTATTTAAAAATATAAGGAGTTGGATTTCAAGGGTGGGGTCAGTGAGTGACCCTACCTAATTTTGGGTGGAGAATCCATATTTGTAATAATTTTTATGCTTTTCTTACTCCTTCTTAGGTTAAGTTTATTATTATTTTTTTTATTTTATTTCTGTTACTGTTGCAGCTTTCTCTGCAATAGTAAGAAGCTGACAAAACTCCTTTTCAGAGTTCACTGGAAAAAGGCAGTTGCAAGTAACAACACCCACAAGCTAATAGCTCTGGTTGTCAGCAGAAGCTTAGGAAAGATCAACTAAATACCAACCAACCTCCAGCTTCTCAATAAATCTGCCCAACTATCAGAAATCAAGCGCTTGAAGGGTACCAGATAACTGTGGGGGGCTGAGCAAAACAAAAGCTTTTCAAGCTCTTGAAGCAAAGCAATAACAGATTCAAACAAGAATAACTCAATACTTTTCCAGGAACTCAGGAGTAGCATGGCGGAATAAAACTTTAAAGAATAAAGGGAGGTCTAGAACTCCAGGTTTCAAGCCTAAAGAAACCTCTCAGTCAAACGTGACAGGGTCTGGAAAGATGATCAGGGAAGGATCAAGACCAGTATGTTCGGAAAAAGGGATCAAGGAGTGGTATAAAACACTGAAGAATTCCAACAGCCAGAATTAACTTCAACCAGCAAGGCTGTGGTTTGTGATAAGGAGCAGGTTCACAGATGGAAGGATCAAAAATTTGAGTATGAAGGGGCAAGTATGGATATACCCAGGATGAGGATTAGGATGAAATTGCTATGATAATGAGGGGGAAATACACACACACTCCCATGGATAATTGGAAAAAGGCAGGGGAGAGACCCTTCTTTTATAGAAAAGAGGTCTGTAGACTATTTACAAGAGAGATTTACAGATAGAGTGGATTTTTTTTAGGATTTTCCTGAGAAAACAGAAGAAAAAAAAAGAAAGAAACAAACAACTCAAAAAAAAAATATTAATCATAAATGACAGGAATGGGAAGACCCCGGCCCATGCCAATGATGGGCATGGGCAGGATAGTAGCCAGTGAGAGACCCGGGGACATGCTGACGGGCCCGGGCAACAGCCACAGGCGGAACGCAGAGAACCATGCAGGCAACGGAAAAGCCGCGCAAGAGACCAGTGAGCTCAGGCTGTGGATCAAGGGGTGATGCAAAGGTTCTGACATTTGCAAGAAAGGCTTGTGGTCATTGGCCAATGGATTGGGTGGAGCTTAGATGATTGAGATAGGTTGAGGCAAGGTGGGGATGAGGATGGTGATGATCAGCAGGGTTGGGTAGATAGATGAACTGTTGTTGATGATGATCAATGGTAGATGGTGCTTGCTCAATACTGATATGCAGGAGGCGGGGGGATGTGGTCACTGAAGACTGCAAGCGATGCTTGCAATCATCAGTTGATGGTCATTGGTTCTTGATTGATAGGGTGTCTCTTGTTGATTCCTAGGAGATGGATCAAAGACCAACAACCCCTCTTACCAAAATGATTGTCCTGATGGTCACCAAGACTGACTTAGAGTTGCTTGCTTGATTTGTGGTTGTTGGCAGCCATCAACCAATTTTGTTTCATTCTTGATTTGGAGGATGATGATGATTGGGGTTCATGGCTGTCCGGGCGCGTGTTTGGCAAAAAAAAAAGAAAAAAAGGTAACTGAAGAATGAGGAGCAAAGCAAGAAAGACTTGAACAATGGGAACAGGGGTCTAGGCACTGAGAGATCTTCCTAAGGATAGATCCATAAATCTCACGGACGACTCCTTGCTCCCACGGCTGTGACAGGTTCATTGTCCCCGCGGGGTCACCATTCATGCATGTACGCTCACGTTGTTCATAAATCTAGCTGAGGCTCTCACGGCGCTTTGTTGGTAAACTCATGAAAAACCATCAACTCAAGACAATCCAACCACTCAAGACAAAACTCAAAGATTTGTGGAGTGAAGACCCCACTTCTATCTTCTCCAGTTTTAATTTTTCTTTTCTTCTTCTTCTTCAAATCCCCAATACCTTCAACCCAACGCTCACCCTCAAACATCTCATTCTCAATCATCCAAGCCTCAACCATCTAAGTATGCATCATTTTTAATTGGTAAGACAATTTGTAACT
The DNA here is from genome assembly GCA_025617555.3 of Puccinia polysora. NCBI lineage: Eukaryota > Fungi > Basidiomycota > Pucciniomycetes > Pucciniales > Pucciniaceae > Puccinia > Puccinia polysora. Next base: position 2,539,133 of record JAOOQA010000019.1, on the reverse strand, counting down.
GAAGATCATTCTGAACCTAGCCCATTGGAATCTGCCGTCTCAATTCAGTCTTGTCATGTATTTCTCATTCCCTCTCATATAGCCATAGGCTACTTGGGCAACATCCTTCTTGTGTTGGTTTTCTCAATCTTCTGTCCCTTCACATATCAATTTTCTGTTCTTATTTATTCTGATTCTTATTTTATTTTCATATGCCATAGCTTGTTGTTTCAATCATCAACCAAAGTTTTACAAACCTTGACTTCTTCTATTCAAGTTTTCCCTGGCACCATCTTGCCTCAGATAGCGTTGTTTCCCAGCTACCAACCAATATAACATTTATCCTCTTACATTTGGTCCCCTGTTAACCAGGTTCTGGACTTTTGATCTCAGTTAAATTTAAATATTTTTGTAACACTCAGGAGGGCAGCCTTAACAGCACCTTTCCCCTCCGCAGAACTGCCACGGCCTAGCACCGTTTGGAGTCTTACAATGGTGATTGCTCAGAGCTTGGAAGAAAAGATTTCACATGTCAGAGCTCTAATCCAGGTGGCCTCATGAAATGCGTCAAAAAACGCATTGAGCTTGGCGTCTGTGGAGCTGAAGGTGATTTTTTTCTGTTTTCTGCTGTTCCATGATACCACGCATCCATAAATGGTGCAGAGATAGCCAGTTTGAGATTGTCTGGTGGTTGGATCATCCGCCCAGGATGCGTCAGAGTATTCTGCAGTCAGAGAGCTGGGGTAGTCCACTCTCAACCAAAGCTTGATGTGCAGGGTTCCTTTGAGGTACTTCCAGGTCTTCTTAAGCTTGTTCCAGTGAGGTAGACCGGGTTTTGCGTTAAATCTTGACAGGCTGGACAAGGCAAAACTTACATCAGGCCAAGAGTAGCAGGTGATGTGGTTGAGGAGCCCAATGGCAGATTGGTAGTTGACATTCAGAGCTTGGAACTGTTTGAACTCTTTGTCCGTGGCAGGTTTGAGTTGCAGATTTTGCGTCAAGGGACACTTGATCATCCTTGCGTCTTCAAGGGCAAGTTCTTTGAGTCCATGCACAATATGATTTGGCTTGCTGAGGAGAATTTCCTGATCTTTTACCTCTATCTTCATACCCAGAATTGTGTCCGGATCCTTGGCAGTTGACCCGGCAAAGCAAGTCAAGAATTTTCTTTCAAAGTCATTTCCGTCCCCAACTAGGATTAAATTGTTGACGTGAAAGAAGAGTTGAGAATTCCTGTCATTCAACAGGTAGAGACATGGATTGCACAACAATTCCTTGAATAAGACATCCTTGAACCAAGTTGTGACGGTCTTGTACCAATTCTTCAGTGCTTGTTTGAGGCCGTAGAGAGACTTTTGGAGCTTGAGGAATCAAGAGTGCCTTTTTGATCCCTTGGGAGTGTGAATTATGACTTCCTTGTCGATTGGAAAGTGTAGGAATGCACTCTTGAAATCAAATTGTCAAATTTCATGCTTAGATTCGAGGGCAAAAAGTAACATTAAGTGTAAGGAGGAGGGCTTACCCATTGGCACAAAGTTTTCTGTGTAGTCAAGCCCCTCAATTTGATTGAACTCTTGCACACACAGTCAAGCCTTGTATTTCACTGGGTCGCCATGACAATTCTGTTTGATCATGTAGATTTAGGTAGTTTTTAGTGCATTCTTAGGTTCAGGGCCATTGTATTCTTCCCATACAAGGAGATCTTCAATTGACTCCAGCTTGTTGTCCATTGCCTCAGTCCACTCAAGATGTTTCTTGCATCTCTAAGCGTCCTTGTAAGATTTTGGCTCGTAGTGATGATAGAACCCGTATCTTTGTGGAGGCGCGATGCAAGAGCAGTCCCTCAAGGTCTGTCCTGAGGGTGCTGAAGGTTGCTGCTCAGGTTGAACGTTTATCAAGCTTTACTGAACAGCTGTTGTCAATGATTCAGATGTGATGGAAGACTGGTTGCCCAGTTCCGATTTGGATTTGTTTTCATCCGCAGAACTGGCCAAGTCATCAGAAAGGTTGCAATATCCCTTCCACGGTGCTGAGGGAAGAGGGGGTGCTTCAGGACCCTGATCCTGAGGGTGAGATGAGTAGGAATTGTTACACCAAGAATTGTTTTCAACATTCAGTCCAGCTCCAGGTGTATTTGGTCTGGGCATGTGAAGAAAATTGACATGCTTTGAGGAGACAATAGAACCATATTTGGTCAGAATCCAATATGACAGAAGGAGTGGGTTTAAGCCTACTAGAGTGCCCTCTTGGCCCTTCAACTCAAACTTTGCCCCCTTTTTCCTCTTGTTGAGTAGATATATGCATGGGTTTCCAATAGGTTTGAGGTAGTCACAGGGGAGGACCCTACTGTGCATTTTTGTCCAAGGAGTTGATTCATTGCCTTTTGCCGGAATGTGGTTAAGCATGGTGCAACAGCCCTTGACAACTTCATGCCACACCAAGGAGGGTAGGCAAATGTTGTTGAGTGTTGCCCTTGTCAACTCCGCTATGGTGCAATTAGCTTGTTTGGCTTGACCTTTGTGTTTGGGATGGTAAGGTTCTGAGATAATGTGAGTGATACGTTTTTCTTCAAAGAAGGACAAAAATCTTGAGTTGAATAATTTGGTCCCTCCATCTGAGAAGACCTCTGAAGGATACACACCCCGTTGCTGGTGTTCTTTCTCAAGCAAGCTGATGATGACGTCAGCTGTCTTGTCTTTTGAGTTCATTGGAAAAGCAGCCAGGTATCCACTGACGTTGTCCACAAGAGAAAGGATAAAGCGGTGGCCGGACTTGGTGGAGGGTTGTATTGGACCCATGAGATCCAGGTGGATTCAATCAAAGACTTTGGAAGATTGCGTCAAATTGCAATTAAACAATACTTTTGTGATCTTGCTCTTGACACACTCAAAGCATTGAAATTTCCGCTTGACTTTGCTTGGAATTTGCTGAATAAGGGGGCCTAACCTGGTTAGGGAGGCATGACCAAATTTTCTGTGGAGCTTGAGCAGAGCATCCTTGTGCATGGTTGGAAGAGTATAGACAGAGATGTGGAAGAGCTATGAAGAGGCGTAGGTAGACTGTAGAGGTTGTCCTTGATTTTTCCATTCAGGACCACCCTCCCACCGTGAGAAACCAACAATCAACTGTTGTGGGACTTGATTGTGCAGCCCTTGCCATTCAAGGCCCTAGCGCTGATGAGATTGACCATGACGTCTGGGACGTAGAACACGTCTGTGAGTTTCAGGGTGATGTTGCTCCAGTGGAGTATGGCGGTCCCTTTTCCTTTGATGGGGAGACTGGCTCCTTCTTTCCCTGTTCTGATAGAATTGCCAGCATAAGGTTCCATTTTGCTGAAGAACTGGCTGTTGTGGAGAATGTGCATGGATGCTCCGCTGTCCAGCAGGAATTGTTGGTTGGATTCTCCATGTTTGACCCACAGGTTGAGGAGGGCCAAGTAATGAGCAGAGGGGGGTTCCACTTTCTCTCTTTGAGTAGTCTTCTTTGCTTTCCATTTAGCCTGATTATCTCTCCACCATTCAGGAGCTACTTCGGGATGGAGATGCCAGGAGTTATTGGCGGAGTGATTTTTGTCTTGGCTGCAATGATGGTATCCTTCAACGCATCGTCTTGGATCCGACCCCTTGTTGGTGTGTTGGTGAGATGAGGTCTTTCCTCCAAAGAGGGCAACGTTGCCTTTCTACTTTGAATTTGAGATAGACAATTGAGCCATGGATTTGTTTTTCAGCTGTGTAAGATGGTTAAGAACATATTCTACTGATAGTTCCTTATTGGAGTGCATAATCTGCCTCTTGAAGTTGCCCATGGAGGTCGGAAATTTGAAGAGAATGAGGTATTCCACAATGTTGTTGGGGAGTTTGATTCCAACCTTTGCCATTTTTTTAAGACTAAATTCAACTTGAGTGACGCAGTTGATGATTTCATTGGGATTGAATGAGAGGTAGAGAAAGGTGTTGAAGACCCTTGCACGGTTTGACGCTTGTGACAAGGCAAATTTGGGAATGATGGCCCTCCACAGGAGCTTAGCTGAGTTCCTGTTTTTGGCCGTAACAATGCTCTCATGAGCAGTGGAATCAAGCTTTGAGATGAGGAGAAGCTTCAGCTCATCATTGAAAGAGGGTTCTAGGACAGAGTTCTTGTTGTTGATAATATTGGCGCATCCCCTGACGTCAAGAACAGCGTCCATCTTGTCTCCCCAGATCGCATAATTGTTTTCTCCAAGGAGGGGAATTGTTTGGAGAGCGGTCTTGAGCATGGTTTGTTGAAAGACGTCCATTGTGCCTGGTTAGGTTTGTTCCTCTCTCAGTCCTTGAGTTGGTGATTGATGAAGCTTGATGGGGGTCCTTTGGCTTTAATTAACCGTGAAGAGAAAGTGAGGTTTGATTGATAACAAAGCTAAGAGCTAGAAACATGACAAGATAATGCGCAGTGAGAAAAAAGAATGGCCAAACGAAGATGAAGCACAAGAAGGACAACAAACAGGAAACATAGACTGCAGGAAAGACGAAATAGGTGAGAAAGTTGAGTTGGCCAGACCCTTGAGATTAAGGCAATGGTTCAATTGGAGGGAATTGGTTCAGGATTGGATTAGGTAGGCTGTGTGTTCAGTGAAGGTGATTCTTAGTAGGGTTTGTCAAGTAGTCATGGAGGTATGAATCTCACCAGGCATTCAGAGCGTCAAATTGAAGTTGAGTGAGAGGTAAAAGAAGGAGATAGGAAGAAGAGGACAAGGAAGAAGTAAAAGAAAGATCATATTTTGAGAGCGGAAAGCAAGTGGTGAGCCAAGCAAGAAGACCGCTTGACTACTCATCTTTCCAGGGTCTCTGGTATGCGTGAAAGACAGAGTGGTTGAATGGCCGGGTGCGGCTACCCAGACAATTGGGGGAGAGGAGACCAGACCGTGCACGTCTGACAGAGTTGAGGCTGAGAATCTCAACACTTGGCACAATGATAAGTCTAGAATGGTAACAGACTTCAGAATGCTGAATAACTATCCTCAGGCAGAATATTATACCATCCCCCCAATTGATCATGCTCTGAACAACCTGTCTAAAGCTAAATAAATCACTACTATGAATATTCTTAAAGGTTTCCACCAGATACCTATAAGCCCTGAAAGTAGAAATTTTATGAGAATAATCTGCCATTTAGGAATATATGAGTACCTCAGGATTTCCTTTGGTATAAAGAATATCCCATCACACATCCAGAGAAAAATGAATACAGTTCTGGGTACTTACATCAGACAAGGATGGATGATGGTTTATATAGATGATTTCATCATATATTCTGATGAGTGGGATACTCATAGAAATCAAGTGAGATGAGTCCTACAAATTATCTCCAGGCTGTGATTGAAAGTCTCCATGAAGAAATGCAACTTTGGATATGGAGAACTGAAAGCTCTGGGGAATATAGTCTCTTGTCTAAGTCTAGCTGCTGAGCAGAATAAGATAGCTGTTGTAATGAACAGACCCATGCCTCAGAATAAAACTGAGTTACTATCATTTATTAGTTTTGAAGGTACTAAAGACAATACATCCAAATTTTTTCTATGCTCACTAAAAGTCTGTATGAAATATGCAAAAATAACACCCTCTTTGAAATGAAACATGGGAGGTTGAAAAACTATGAACAATTGAAAATAGCTATGACCTCCCCTCCTCTACTAATCCAACCAGACTACTCTAAACCCTTTAAGCTGTGAATTGATGCTTTTATGGGAGGTTTAGGAGCTGCCTTACACCAAGAAAGAATAGAAGAAGAGAAACCTGTGGAGAAACCAGTAATTTTTATATTTAGACAGATCAAATCCACTGAGAAAAGATATTGAGAAAGTCAGATGGAATGATTGGCTCTAGTATGGGCTATAGAGAAGTTGCACTATTACTGAGAAGGCACCACTTTCCAAGTAATTACGGATTTTAATGCTGTAAGAACTCTCACAAATATGAAGACCCCTAGTAGACATATGCTCAGGTGGCAAAATGCTATACAGCAGTAAAGAGGCCAGATGACTATAGTGCATAAACCTGGAGCTAAACACCAGAATTCTGACAGTTTAAGTAGGAATTCTTTGCCTAATGACCCTAGCAATCCAGGATATGACCCTGAGGATCAGGATATCTTTACTATCTTAAACATCAATCTTTTTACATCAGATGCTCCAATTATGGGGATCCACCTATGTGAATTAGATAATGCTTTATTTGATCTAGTAAGAGAGAACTATTCCTCTGACCTCAAGCTGCTGATTACCATTATGGAATGTGCTTCCCCAGAAGAAGCCCTAATAAATATTTTACCAGGCTCATTACTGAAACCATATAAAGCAGGAAGAATCACCTTTTGGGATGGTCTCCTATACTACAGAAACCAACATTCAAGTGTGTTGATACTAAGTAACAAAGAGCATATACAACACATACTTGAGGAATTCCATGACAACTGTTCATCGCGGCATCTATTCAATGAGAGGACCTTGGAGAAAGTGAAGCAGACTGCTTGGTGGAGAGATTGGAAATATATTACTATTCAGTATGTTTCTAGCTGTGAGAATTTCCAAAAATCTAATCAAACTACTGGAAAGAGGTTTGGACTCCTACAAAAGATCTCTGAACCCAAAACTAGGTGGGAAATCATTAATATGGATTTTTTCACAGGCCTCCCCCCTGGAGGTACACGCTCATATAACTCTGTCCTGGTTATAGTAGAAAGATATTTTATAATTATGACCAGCAATTAGCTTAGGCAAATGAGCAGTATTTAAAGCAAAAGAAATGCTGGACACCTGGTGTCAATAATTGCTTGATGGGCTCTCACAATGGGGCAAAACGTTGGATGATATTGTTGATGAATTTGATTGGATGATGAATGGATGGAAAACAGCAGGGAGAAGAGCTCCTTAAGTAAAAAAGATTGGCCGCTTGTGAGCCAATTATACAACAAGCCAAAAGGCAGTTTTTCCGACCCAAAAGAGCTCTACAGGATCTACAGGCCTTGTTGGTTGGTTTGGGATACATTGGCCCACATGGCATCTGTCCCTGTACCCTTACAACCAACCTATTCCAGTTGTTTCTGGTGTTTCCACCTCAATGGGGCTGAACCAGCCCCTGTGCTGTTGAATCCCTGGACTTTTTGTCTGTTACAACCGGTCCTATTTACTCACACACTGGCTGGTTGCCTCATGCAACCAGCCCCTGGCCATACAAATGGCCAGGTGCGACCCAGGACACACCTGGGTCCACTCTCAGACTCAAATGGGGGGGGGGTGACCAGCAGACATGCTGTCCCCCCCTCTTTCTCTCAGATCCCTGGAGGGGGCGGTCAATTCCCCCTACCAGGGGCCCTGGGGGTTGATATCCCCAGGGCGTTGTCAATGGAAGTGGGCTGGGGGGTGGTCTAATCCCTCAGCCCTGTCGCTCCTGCCCCTTGGTAAAGGGGGGAGGGAGAGTGCCCCTGGTCTCTGCTTTGCTTTGATGGTGGAGGGGAGATCAGATCCCCCCCATGGCTGGCCTTGTCATCCTTTGGGAAAGGGGGTGATGAAATCCCCCTACCCTGACTGACCGCCTTGTTGCAGTCGGTCGCTGGCTGGTTCAACCCCGTCAGCCACCCCCTCCCCCTTGCAATGGCAAGCAAGGGAAGGTGGAGGGAGCCGGGGCTTCTGGCCCTTGCTCCTGCAGCGGTGGCCGTTGTTTGCAACCAGCGGGGCCCACGCGGCGTTGCACTGCGCAGGATCCCTTGGCCGCTGGGACAGCCCTGCGCGGGCCGTTGGGCCCAAGGTGGGCCAAACCAAGGGATACAAGCGGCCTCAAGCAGGCCGTGGCACGGGCTGGGACACGGGCAAAGGCCCCAATGGCCCGCCCCAAGCCGGAAACCTGAGACAAACACACTTTGGCAGGCCAGCCATCTGGCCAAGTATGTCCAAAATAAACCTTGGGCTCAATTATGCCCATACATGCCCACCTGGCTGTATTTGCCCATATCCCTCTCTGGGCCCATTAGGGCCCTTGTACCAATGAGCCTTTTTCACCCGTTTTGAGGCCAGTTTCCCCAAATCAGTGACATCCACACAGGCCCGTATGGTCTGTGTGAGTGTCCAATGGGCTGGGGAGGCCCACATGTTCATCCCATTTGGATTATACTTATAGGTTGCACATGCGTAAGTGCATGGGTATTTTAACACACCCCCTTAATGCAAAAGGCGTGACATCCGCATGTTAGTTACAAAGCCTTGATGCTTGTTCCTATCTAAAGCCTTGGTCAAGATATCTGAAATCATTGCTCCAGTGGGCATGTACCTCAACACACTCTCTTTGCATTTAATTGCATTGAAAATATAGTTATAGTGAATATTGATATGTTTCATTCTTGAATGGAACACTTGGTTTTTTGCCAACGCAATGGCACTCTGGTTATCAGAATACAAAAATGCAAACCCTTTTGGTTTATGTGTATCCTCTAAGACCTTTCTCAACAATTTTGCTTCCTGTGAAGCTGCTAAGTATGCTCTATACTCAGCCTCTGTTGATGAAAGACTCATTGCCTACACCTTTTTAAACATCCATGACACCAGATTCTTACCTAAGAAGAATATGAAACCACTTGTTGATTCCCTAGTGTTACCCTCTGCCCAACTTGAATTGGAATAACTAACCAAATAAAAGTTTGCTCACTTTGTAAACAACATTCCCAGACTGTGCGTTCCTTTAAGATACCTCATAACTCTCTCAAAATCTGACCAATGCCTCATGCTTGGCTTCTCTAAGCGTTGCAACAAGACACTAATTGCAAAAGCAATATTGGGCCTTGTACACTGCCCCAAAAAATTAAGGGATCCAATATCTGACCTTTAGTTGTTCCCAGATTGAACAAACTCCAGATACTCCTCATCTGTAGAATTCTCCAAAAAAATTTTTGACTGCATGGGAGTACCAAACTCCTTTGCATCCTCTAAGCCATATTGCTTAAGAAGAGCTGCCACATAATGCCTCTGGTCTAACTTAATACCATTCTTGCTCTTACTGACTTTCATTCCTAGCACCTGTTGCACCAGACCCAGATCTTTTATCTTGAATTTGTTTTTTAGTGTCTCCATGACGCTCTCTTTACCATTTCCAATGATGAGAAGGTCATCAACCCATACAAACAAAATTGCATCCTTTCTTACAAAAAGACAAGGTTTGGCCTCAGACGTCTTGAAACCAATCTGTATCATTTTTTCACTCATGCTATCATACCACAATGTAGCTGGTTGCTTCAATCCATAAAGGGATCTACACAGCTTGAGGTCATATTACCCTTTATCTACTGAAAGAAAACTTCTAACACAGATTTTCTTCATCATTTCTGGTTAAGTCTCTACTAACCATTCACAAAAACCATCAGGGATTGAGATATAAACAGTCTCCTCTGTTGAATTTAAATAGTGGAAATGTATTCCCCTCTTTTTATTTTTCTTTTATTTCTTTCTATTTTTCTCTTCTTCTTTTTATTCTCCTTTCTTTTTTTTATTTCTTTCCTCTTATTTCTATTACTTCTTCTTCTTGTTCTATTCCAAATCTGCCATGTGACAGATGAGCACGCTCTCTTCTGCGTACTCTCTAAACCTTCCAGTTCTCAGACCAAGAGCGCGCTCCTCTCCAAATTTCACAGCTCTTTCTCATATCTGTCACAAATCTAAGTTCATTTTACTAACTCATTCAAGTCTTGACCAAATGTCAATCCATAAATCTTGTCCTCTCAATTTCTTACTTTGACAAACTCTCTTCAACCTCTTCTTCAATCTCTTTCCCTTTTCAGTCATCCGATATCTTCATTCTCATCTGTTCTTGCATCCTCATCAATTACCTTGTTCTTACAACCACTCTTTTGCCCATCTTCCATCACCTTCCTAATCAATTCTGCCTGGTAAGACTCTTCACCGAATCAACCACTCAACCTCCATATCAATAACTTATGTTGCTCTTTCTTCTCAAGACCATCTTTTCCAACTCCTTCAAATATTCAATTCTTCACACCCGCTCAATTCACCTCAATCCCATCTCAGATTATCACCTATAGAATCTATCTCCTTGGTGTTGGTTTCTTTTTTTTCTTCTTCTTTTCTATCTTTCTTTCTTTTTCTTTTGGTTCTTCATTTCTTCACTTATCTTTTCTTAAACTGATTGTCTTTATCATTTAGCCCTCTTAAGTTCTTTTCTTCTTTTTCAAGTTATCAGAAATCCAACATCCTCCTCTCCAAGTTTTGCATTCAAGTATGCTGTTACAAAATGAGCTTGCTAATATTGCAAAGCAAGCTGAAAAAGTAACAAAAATAAAATAATAATAATAATAATATAATTGACCTAAGAAGGAGTAGGAAAACCATAAGTATTATTTCAGAAATCGATTCTCCACCCAAAATTAGGTAGGGTCACTCACTGACCCCACCCTTGAAATCCAACTCCTTATATTTTCAAATAATTAAGGAAAGAAAGACCATAATACTATGGAAACACTATTGAGTTTTTGGTCAATCAAATATTTCACACAAATTGTCACGTATAGGTTTCACACCCAAAATTCAGTCAAATTTGAGGTGTTGTGTATATTTTAGGAGTTACGGACAGGAATGTGTTTTGTCACAATTACGGCACGCAGCCGTGGCAGCCAATGAACCCGCGCGTGGCTGAGATACAGCCCTGTCACTCCATCAAGGTCGTGTACGCAGCCCCGGGCCACTGACAAGTATGCAGCCGCAGGACTATGGGTTGACAGAGTGACAGGCAGCCTGAGAGGCTTAGGTACTGCGTAAGCATGCTACAACCCACACGGGAACATTCTCTATATGTAATAAATGTTCCTGTGGATAGTAGATAGTCTTAAAGTACATAATATTATATAAAAATACTTAAATAACCCTTATACATATTTTTTATTAAATATAATTCAAAGTACCAAGAATGTCACAAACAAGACAATGACAAATTCTAAAAATATATTAAAATACTTCAATATACTTTTATAAGAATTTCTAGACACCAATATCTTCGTGAAATACTAAGAAAACTAATGATGTAAAAATATTAAATGAATTTTCATTAATTATATTTTCAAGTAATTATCTTAGTAAATCAACTGGAACTCAAAAATTAGGAGTAAAATCAATATCATAACTTTTAATCCAGTTATATAATACATAATGAGAACTCACCTGACATCAGGATGTCCGTAGAAATGTCTATTTAAATAATTATTGAATGACTTGGAACATTTACTAAGGATAATTAATTAAATAATACATAAATGGGACAGATTAGTGTTATTCACACGTCCTAATATCTATTATAAAGTAGAATAATTCCCATACCCTAAGGAATTAGAAGCTACCCACGCTATAGCACCAAGAACACGTTACAGACTACCACTGGTTACCCTGCTAGCCTTAGTTCTGTCCCTTTGAGCCCCTGTACCCCTCAGAAGGACAATGTTGGGACTCCAAAAGCTATAAATAAAGAGCTCTTTTGAGGATATTGATGGGCAGAGACCCAGTTATATTTATATCCAGACACCTTGCCAAGGTAATCACGTACTTATAAGAGATAAGTAGGTGATTTATGGCTGATTCTGATCAATAATATTGGTCCTCAACCTCTTTTTTATCAATTGAAACTGCTGAACAACCTTATAACCCCAGTATACAGGTTTACCCCATCAGTGCACGTCTCAAACAGATACCCAAAGGATTTAATAATATACCAGTGAGTTTTATTATCCCTACTCTTTCGTGGCAGCTTGGTTACAAGGCCTTGCCACTCCACCATGTATATTATATACACATTATCTTTGGGTAAAATATGCTTTAAACTAAAGAGCCCAAAGTAACCAGGACTATGTGTTTTCATACAGAAATCCCTGAAGAGAGGTGTTAAGGATCCCCAATATAATTGTGGCCCCTCTATAAAAATATTTGATAATCAATTTATTCATATTGATTTAAAACAATAAACCATAACCAAACCACTTAACCTTGCAATAAGCTTAATCCAACTATTTTATGGATTTTTGCAGCATTTATTCAATAATATATTTATTATTTATTCTATGACCTCCGGTAGCTTAAGTATAGCAAGGGTCTTGGCATCCAGGAGGCTGACAAGTGGGATAAAAAATTTCTGCTGGGCACCTAAGATCATGCTTCTGACATAATTCACAACTCTTGCACCATTGAGAGACTGATTTCTTCAAGGATGGCCACCAGAATTGTTTCAATATTTGACAATAATTTTTGGTTTCACCACAATGACCAAGGCCTTCATGGAGACTTTCAAGGATCAAATCTTGTTTAGAAGGGATGGTGACAACAATAAGAGCACAAGGGTTGCCTCTTTTCATAAGCCTAGTACATTGGACAAAGAAATTGGAGGACTTCCTTTTGAGTGATCAAAAATCTTTAGCAGAGAGATCAGGAGAACTTTGGAGAGTGGAGAGATACTGCTCTAATTTAAGCCAGAATCCTTGTTGGGAGCCAGAATAATTTTGAGGGGAAAAGGTGAAGACAGGACAAATTAAGGGTTCCTCCTTGTCAAAATCCACTCCAACATCCAATTCTTCATCTCCAAGAGGGCGTCAAGATAAACCATCAGGCATGGTGAAAGATTTTCTAGGCCTATGAACAATCTCAAAAGAGAACAACTGGATGAAAGCCACCCAACTAGTAATTGGAGCGTTTGGAAGACTGGGGGCATTGATCATTTTGATAATGGATTGTGCATTGACTTGTAACTCAAAGTGTTGACCCCTGAGAACAGTATGGAGGTTCTTTGAAGAACTTTGGCCTTTTTATGAATTACAACTGAAAACAGAAACCAGCCTAAAGAAAAGAGGTCACAGTCTTTTAAGACCTAGTTGAAAACCGCAATGAGACAGAAATGTGAGAGGAAAAGAGATGACAAGGTATCATACCACCACTTGACAGGAAGTGAGGAAGGCAAAGAGGCTGTGAAGGAGGAACACCAAGGAGGAGAGGAATTGAGAGAGAACCCTGGCCAGCTGGTAAGGTGGAGGACAACTAAGAAGGGTACGGTCAGATCTTCAGGATGAGAGGAAATGGAAATTGGAATAACTCTTCTCACCAGATGAGAGAGACAGTCTAAGTGGAAGGCAGCCCAAAAGAGCTGGGATGAGTAGACTGAAAGGTGAGGAGCTCCTTGTCAGAGCAGATGAGAAGAGCACTTGTCGGGGGGCTTGAAGGTAGAGTCTGAGATGACTGAAAGAGCCCAATTGACAAAGGTTGAAAGGGATGTGGAAGCAAAAAAAAAGAAAAGAAAAGAAATAGGCAGGACAAGAAATAGTAGAAAGAACAAGAAAGAGAAGAGGAAGGAGAATGGAGGACAAAAGAGAACAGCACAATGATGAGACAAAGGTACAGGTGTGTGACATGTAGATGTAGTGCGCATGAGTGTGAGAACACTTTCTTCAATTTCAACACCCCTGGTCATCTGATGAGAAGAGAGCTGAAAAGCATTTTTCCACCAGACGGGCAGGGATGTTGATGATGAAGCCTTGGTAAGTGCGTCAGCTGTCATTTCCAAGGTTGAGATAAGCCTTACTTTGATTTTTCACGAGGCGTAAAGATCCCTCAGATACTTAATTTTTATTTCAATGTGTTTAGTTTTAGATTTTGAGCCAAAGTTCCTCAGCTTGTTGAGTAAACCTTTATTGTCAATGTGGAAGACTGTGGGTTTGGGAGATTTTCCCTACAGCTCCGTTATTACGTGCAACAGCCATGTGTTTTCTTGAACACCTTCTGATAGTGATGATAGTTAAGATTCCGTTGAGGACATTGCAATAGTTTACTGCTTTTTACTGTTCAACGACACGGGAAAGCCAAGCCAGAAGGCAATGTTGCCGCTTTGAGAGAGTCTAGAGGCTGGGTCATTGGCCCAGGTGGCATCTGTGTAGTACAGCAGGGATGATGAGGCTAAGATTTTATTTGGCTGAAACACAAGAGGCGCCAATTGAGTGCCTTTCAGGTACTTCCAGCAGTGGAAAACTTCCTTCCAATGGTTAATTCCAGGTTTGTGGTTGTATCAAGACAAAAGAGAGACAGCAGCGGAAAGATTGGGTCGAGTTTGGCACGCAATACAGTTCAAAAGGCCAGTGAAAGTCCTATAGTTGATGTTCAGTTTGTTGAACTCCTCCTGTTCTTCTTTGGAAGCCACCCTTAGATGAATGTTGGGCGTCATTGGAGTCTCCACAGCCTTGCAATTTGTGAGGTTGAGCAGTTTCAAGCCCTTGTCAATTAAAGAGAGTTGATTCAGCTTGGAAGAATCTTTGTTGATCTTGACATCCATTCCCAGCAGTGTGTCAGGCTCATGAGCAGAGGAATTGGGGAATAGTAGGAGAAAGTATTGTTCAAAGGCAGAGGTCCTGCCCACAACAAAAAGATCATCAATGTGGAAAAAGATGAAGGAGTCGTTTTCCTTGTGGATAAAAATGCAGGCATCAGCGGTGGATTGTTTGTAATCCAGCTCTTTGAACCAGGAGGTGAGATTTGTGTACCAATTAGCAGGAGCTTGTTTCAGTCCATAGAGCAACTTCTTCAGTTTGAGAAAGGGAGCTGAGCGTTTTGACTCTTTTGGGGTTTTTATGTAAATGTCCTCCCCAAGAGGTGCAAAAAAGAAGGCGCTTTTGACGTCAAACTTTCAGACAGGAAGACCCTTGTCCAAGGAAAGAATGAGAAGTAGAAGCAGAGAAGGAAATTTGCCGGTAGGAGCGAATGTGTTGGAGAACTATATCCCAGGAATTTGCAAGAACACTTGTACGCAGAGCCTAGCCTTGATCTTTTCCTTGGAGGAAAAGGTGCCCGGTTTGAGACGAGTGGCCCACATGGTCAGTAAGTAGTGCTCAGGCGTTTTTTGGTGATCTTGCCAAACGTTGTGAGCTTTGATGTTATCCAATTCAGCGTCCTTGCCTACCCTGACTAGCTTGGGATCAAGGACGTGACTCAGGTAGCTGGAATTTGTTGGTTTAACCTTGGAAGTCCTGGGTCTTAGTGATCTGGAGGGAAGACTCTCAGGTACAGAGGGGCTGTTGGCTTCAGATTCTAGGTTATCTTTGGATTCTGGGTCAGCAGATGGAGGAGATTCAGAAGCTGTTTTGGGATGGTCATCCTCTGGAGTCTCTGGATTAGCAACAGCAGTGTTGAGTTTGGCATTGGAAGTGGATGGTTTCATAGATCCATCAGTGAAACATTTAGTGGAGGTGGATATGGCATCAACAGCTTTGGGAATGTAGGTGAGAAATTGGACGTTCTTAGTGTCAACAATTTTATTTGAGAGAGTGAGTATTTGGAAACATTTTAGAAAGGGATTATATCCAATCAGGGTGCCCAAACCCCCAGGCGGGTGCAGTTTTGCACCCAATTCTTTGGGAAGCAGAAGGTAAGAGACAGGATTGCCAATGGGTCTAAAGTAGGAGAGAGGCAGGGAGTGATTTTTGAAGAGTTTTTAAGACTTTTTGTTTCTATGAGAGGGAATTTGGTTCAGGGTGAGTATAATGGCTGACAGAACTTCACACCAGAGATATTTTGGAAGACTGGCGTCTAAGAGGTTTTTGCAGAGCAATTCAAGGATGGTTCTGTTGAACCTTTCAGCCAAGCCATTCTTCTGAGGTGTGTAGGGGTCTGAGAATGTCTGATTGATAAGATTCTTTTTGCAGAAGAGTTCCAATGTTTGGTTTTTGAATTTGGTTCCACGATCAGAATGAATGATGGAAGGATAGTAACCAAATATTTTTTCTTCACAGTCAATGAGATGGACAAGAGTTGAAGGAATTGATTCTTGCTGGAAACTGGTACAGCTGCGCAGTAACAAGTATTGCCATCAACAAGAGTAAGGAGGTATTTCCTGCCCATTTGAGAGGTGGTTATTGGACCAATAGTGTCTAAGTGGATCTTGCAGAATGGTTTGTTGGCTTGGGACTTCCTTGACTTATATGAGGCACGGGTGATCTTGGAAAGAGCACAGGCGTGACACTCCTTATCTTTCTTGAATGGCAAATTCAGCTTGTGTCTTAGTCTATGATAACTGATTTGGCTGAGTGATTTGTGGAGAAACTCAGAAGAGGACAGGAAGGCAGAGACCAAGTTGGAAAGAAATTTAATGCACAGAATGTTGTTTGAGTAGAAACCTCTCATTGCGAGTTGGTTATCAATATAAAAAGACACTGTTTTTAGGCTGAAATCTACCGAGTACCCGTCTAACAAAAACCTCCAGAGGGACAACAGTTTGACCAACAGGTTGGGAATGTACAAGAATTTCTTTAGCTTCAAACAACCATGGTTGTGTTGCAAAGTGACCGGTCCCTCTCCCTTGATCACCAATGACCCTAATCCGCAGCTTGTGTCTATCAGTCCTCCTTCTTTTGATCCATCTATGTGGGCAAAGAGTGAAGGATCAGCTGTCATGTGGTCCAAGAACCGGGAATCTACAATGAATAAGAGAGAGTCAGAGCAAAAGCACAAGGGAGTGCTGACATAGGCAGATGAACGGTTGTTTTTCTTAGGACAAAGGTGAGGATGAAGCATCCAACAGCGGTGTTCAGGATGATTTGCAAGAGTGTTGTGCCTTTTTGGCTTGCACTTCCCAAACAAGTCGGTGAACAGAGAGGTTGATCCCAAAGCTGATGTGCCCGTGTTGTCCATGGAGGAGTTAATTTGTCCCTTGTTCATTTGAATACGGAGGTGATGCAAGACGGCTTTGGGGGTAATTTCAGAAGAGACGTTAGAGTGTGTTACTTGCTGTTTGATGATTTTGAACGTGTCTGGTAGCTTCCGTAAGATCATGTATGCCAAGACGTCTTGGGGAAGTAGAATCCCAATTTCTTGCATCCTGTTTATTCCCGTTTTGATTTCTAGCAGAAAAGATTGTATATCTATCTTTTTGAACACTATGTTCTCAAAGGAACTCTAGACTCTGGCTCAATTAGCTGGTTGCAATGAAAAAAAATGCTTCAATATGTCCTTCCAGATCTGTTTAGCGTCCTCCTCATTTGTTGTGTTGATTATGGTGATATGAACTGAGGCGGATAGTTTGGAAATTAGAATTGAGGAGAGTATTGAGTTGTTGTCAGAATTGAGAGGAGCCTTGTCGTTAGAAAATGTGTCCTTTAGTTTGTCCAGGTTCAGTAGGGTGTTCATTCTGGGCCTCCAGATAGTGAAGTTTTCATCCGTACAAAGAGGGATGGCCTCTATGGTGGTTTTTAGAATGGTGGGATTTATGCTGTCCATGTTGGTAGCTGGTTGTCTGTAGAGTGGGCAGTGAGTGTATCCATTGAGCAATTGGCAGACGGTTTTTGACTGTTAATCATGAAGAAATTTGGCCTTTTTATGAATTACAACTGAAAACAGAAAACAGCCTAAAGAACAGAGGTAACAGTCTTTTAGTACCTATTTGACAACCGCAATGAGACAGGAATGTGAGAGGAAAAGAGATGACAAGGTATCATACCACTGTTAATTTGATGTATTGCTCAAACTAAAAACTGGGAACTGGAAACAGCAGAGGAGTTCAACAAAGAGATGAAACACGAGTGATTGAGAAATAATGACAAACATCTGGCATTTGGCGGTGAGAAAGCCAACAGGTTGAGGTGTGAGGAGTAGTTGAGGCTTAATGAGGAATGACAACGATGATCACGGAGACAAGAGACAAGACAACGCTAGATAAGGTGAGAATCAAATATAAGGTTGAGTCAATATACAAGATGAGAAACAAGAGAGAGAGAGGAATATCTCACCAGGCACACAGACAGGGCTCATGTGGTTAATATTTGAGGCAGACAAGTGGAGGGATGAGAGTATGAGAACAAGAGTAGGGATGAATGGGGAGAGATAAGAGCAATCAATGAGGGTCCGAGGATGGCGAAAGGATTTGAGATCAGAGTTATGAGAGTCTCCACAAGGTTTGAAGTATAAGTGATATGGAGTATCTCCACTGCTCCCCCGTCTGTCTGAGGCCCGTGCCTGTGTGTCCAATGGCAATACCTCACAACTTAACACCCCACCATGCCCGATGAGATATTACCGGAGTAAAGACAAGATTGAAACACAAAAAAAGGAGAAACTAAGCAAAGAGAAATACAATCACGGAGGGTTTGAGTGAATGAAAGGAAAGAGAAGTGCAATACTTTAGACTAAGGATGCCTTAGTCAAGGCATCTGCTAAAATTTGAGAAGATTTTATGAGATTGAGTTCAATCCTTTGAGCTTGGAGTTCATCCCTGATTCCCTTTGTCTTCAAGTCAAGTTTTTGGGTTTTCAAGTTTTAGCCAAACTTGCAAATCTTGTCGTCCAACCCGCTGTTGTCAATGTTGAGAGGAATCACAGTTAACAACAAGTCAAATATTTTGTTGAAAAGTGCTTTTATCCATGTAGCTTTGTGATAAGCATCCACCAGCGCATTCAACTCGGCGTTGGTGGAAGACCAGGTGATATTTCTTTGTTTGCAACTGTTCCAGGACACTAGGCTTCCAAAGACCGAGCACAAATATCCAGTTTGAGATTTGTAAGTGTTGGGATTGTCGGCCCAGGATGCGTCAGAGAATACTTCTAGCGCCTTTGAGTGAGGGACGTGCTTGAGTTTGAGTTTATAATGTTGAGTTGACTTCAGATATTTCCAGGTCTTCTTTAGCTCATTCCAATGGGTAATTCCTGGTTTCACATTGAAGCGGGCCAGGATCAATACAGCAAAACTGACATCGGGCCTGGTATAGCAAGCTATGTGGTTTAACAAACCAATTGCTGATTGATAGTTAATGTTCAATTCTTGAAATTCTGAGTGCTCCTGGTCAGTGGCCGGTCTGAGCTGGAGGTTCCGGTTGAGAGGAGTTGTGGACTCCCTGCACTCCGTTAGTCCTAGTTCTTTGAGGCCATGCTGAATGTGGTTGGGTTGACTGAGAAATATTTTGTTTTCCTTAACCTCTATTTTCATTCCGAGAATGGTGTTTGGATCTTGGCACATTGAGCCCTTGAACTTTTGTTTTAATTTTTCCTCGAAGCCTTGACCATCTCCCACAAGGATTAGGTCATCCACGTGGAAGAAGAGTCGCGACTTCCCGTTCGCAGATAGGTATAGGCAAGGATTGCACGCCAATTCATAGAACCCAATCTCCTTGAACCAGTCCGTCAACGTCTCGTACCAGTTCTTTGGGGATTGTTTCAATCCATATAGCGATTTTTTGAGTTTGAGAAATTTGGAGGCTTGCTTAGAGCCTTTAGGAGTTCTGATGATGACCTCTTCCTCTATTGGAGATTGCAGGAATGCACTTTTCACGTCAAACTGCCAAACTTTCTGCCCAGACTTCAAGGCATATACCAGCAGTAGACGGAGCTTTGAAGGTTTGCCTGTGGGCGCAAAGGTTTTGAAGAAGTCAATTCCTTCTATTTGGTTGAAGCCGTGTACGCAAAGTCTCGCTTTGAACTTTATCGGATTGCCGTGGCAATTTTCCTTTATTTTGAAGATCCAGGTCGTCCAAAGGGGGTTCAATGGTTTGGGTCCGTCAAATTCTTCCCACACATCAAAGGATTCAATCGACGTCAGTTCCCCATCAATCGCCAAGATCCACTTCCGACTCTCTTCACAGTTTACTGCGTCTTCATAGCTTTTTGGCTTGTATTAATGAAAGAAACCGTAGCATTGAGGTGGTTTGATAGTAGCCCAATCTCTGAGAGTTCTTGTGGGCCATAGCAACAATCCCACCCCGGATGATTGAGGTTGCGCGACACTCACAGGTTCATGAGAAAGAGGATGTGAGACCAAATCCTCAATGTCCGACGACTCTGCTTCAGAAGTAGAGCTGATATCTGGGTCAGAGGATGACTCATCCCCAGACCCATCCCTATAGTCCGTGAATGCTGGAGTATTTCTCTGCCCGGATTCCTCCTGACAAACCTCCTCACAGCGCACTTTACTTGGGATCCTGATCGGTGCCTCTTCAGTCCAGTTGTTGGTTGATCTGGTCAAAATTGAGTTTTGTGGAGTCGGCATTTTTAAAAACTTCACGTTTTTTAAGCAAACAATAGAGAGAGATTTAGTAAGGATGCGATAGGAACGGAAGATGGGATTGAAGCCTACAAGTATTCCCTCTTCCCCTTTTTCCTTGAATTTGAGGCCCCTCTTTCGCTGTGACAGTAGATAGACACAGGGACTACCAATTGGCTTGAGATACGTAGGCGGTAGCGAGTACCCATGGATCCAAGACCACGGTGAGTCAGGATGATCTTCCCTTGGTATTTGGTTGAGCATCAAGGCGCTAGATTTGATTACTTCATGCCACAGGTTTGCAGGTATGAGGGCGTCCTTGAGGATAGTCCTGGTTGACTCAACAATGGTTTGGTTTGCCCTTTCTGCCTTGCTGTTGTGTTCTGGATGGTAAGGCTGTGAGATGACTTGACAGATATGATTCTTGTTGTAGAAATTTTGCAGCTTGTGATTGACAAATTCCAAACCCCCATCCAAACACACTTGAGACGGGTAGTATCCTCAACGCCTACGTTCTTTCTCAATCAGATAGATGACAATTTCCGGAGTTTCCTCCTTAGAATTCAAGGGGAAAGCACCAATGTACCCCGTTGCGTTGTCAACCAGGGTTAGAATGAACCAATGGCCACTCTTGGATTGTGGTTTGAGCGGTCCCATGAGATCAAGATGAATCTGTTCGAAAACCTTTGTTGCCTTTGGCGAGGTTCCCTTGAACAAGGATTTAGTGATCTTGCTCTTGACGCAGTGAATGCACTCAAATTTGTTTTTTGTATCAACGGGAATGTGCTTTGTAACTGTTTCCAACCTGGAGATGGAGGCGTGGCCGTAATTTCGATGAATCTCCATGACTTCCTCTTCTGCCGTCCAAGTCACATTTGCAGCGTAGCCCGGATGCGATACTCGATTGAATTTAGGAGTCTCCACTGTATACAGATTGTCTACAATCGTACCACCAAAGATCCTGCGCCCGTCCTTAGACACATCAAATAAATTTTTGCTAGCATGTAACGTACATCCAGATTGATTGAGGGCTCCGGAGCTTATGAGATTTATGACCAGGCTCGGCACGTAAAATATGTTGGCCAGTTCCAGAGTGAAATTGTTCAAAACCAGCCGGACGGTACCTCTGCCCCCTATCTCAAGTTCCGCTCCCTCCTTACCAGTTTTGATGGATTGGTTATTGCTCGGCGTCATATCGGTGAAGTATTGGCTGTCGTTGATCATGTGAGTAGATGCACCACTTTCCAGGATAAATTTGGATCTTGGATCTCTGTGATCAATCCACATTGAGAGCAGAGCCAGGTAGTGAGCAACTGGATTTGATTTAGACTGAGTCTTACGAGACTTCCATTTGGCTTGTTCTTCTTGCCACCAGTCTGGGGCTACTTTGGGATGCAGGTGCCAGCAGTTGTCTGCGGAGTGATGTTTGTCTTTTCTGGGGTTATGGAATCCTTCAGTGCATCTCTGGTGCTCTCTGGATTTGTTGACAGCATTTGAGGCGTTGGGTTTTGAATTGACCAGAGCCACTTCAGTTCAAGATTGTTGATTTCCCCACGTAGTCTGAGCTTTAGACTCATTATTCAACTGGGTAAGATGGTTTAAAACATATTTGATGGAAAGCCCCTTGTCTGTGTGCATGATTTGACGCTTAATATCATTCATCGATTTGGGAAATTTGAAGAGTAGAAGGTATGCTAGAATGTCGTTGGGAAGGACGATGCCAACTTCAGACATTTTCTTTATAAAGACCCTATCCTTGGTTATGAAGTCCTCAATCTGATCCAGCATGAATGTCAGGTAAAGGAAATTGTTGAATATCCTCGCCCTATTTGATGCTTGGAGAGAGGCATACTTGTTGATGATGGCCTTCCATAGTAGTTTGGCTGAGTTCTTATTTTGAGGAGTGACTATGTTGTTGTGTGTTGAAGCTTCTAACCTTGAGATGATGAGCAGTTTGATCTCGTTGTTGACATCCAAATCTAGAACCAAAGAGTAATCATTGATAGATTTTGAGCATCCGCGAACATCTAGGATGGCATCCATCTTGTCCTTCCATACACCATAGTTGTCCTTGCTGAGTCTAGGGATAGTATTGAGCGCGGTTTTCAACATGGCCTGCCGGAATCCTTCTGAAATTGAACCGGCCATTGTTTCCCAGTTAAATTTATTCGCCAATTGAGAGGTTTGAGGTTCGGTTGTCAAGAGAGTTCCCTTTGGCTTTTAACTGTGTTAATTTGATGTATTGCTCGAACTAAAAACTGGGAACTGGAAACAGCAGAGGAGTTCAACAAAGAGATGAAACACGAGTGATTGAGAAATAATGACAAACATCTGGCATTTGAGGGTGAGAAAGCCGGCAGGTTGAGGTGTGAGGAGTAGTTGAGGCTTAATGAGGAATGAAAACGATGATCACAGAGACAAGAGACAAGACAAGGCTAGATAAGGTGAGAATCAAATATAAGGTTGAGTCAATATACGAGATGAGAAACAAGAGAGAGAGAGGAATATCTCACCAGGCACACAGATAGGGCTCATGGGGTTAATATTTGAGGCAGACGAGTGGAGGGATGAGAGTATGAGAACGAGAGTAGGGATGAATGGGGAGAGATAAGAGCAATCAATGAGGGTCCGAGGATGGCAAAAGGATTTGAGATCAGAGTTATGAGAGTCTCCACAAGGTTTGAAGTATAAGTGATATGGAGTATCTCCACTGCTCCCCCGTCTGTCTGAGGCCCGTGCCTGTGTGTCCAATGGCGATACCTCACAACTTAACAACCACCAGTTGACAGGAAGTGAGGAACACAAAGAGGCTGTGAAGGAGGAACACCAAGGAGGAGAGGAATTGAGAGAGAACCGTGGACAGCTGGTAAGGAGGAGGACGACTTAGAAGGGTACGGTCAGATCTTCAGGATGAGAGGAAATGGAAATCTGAATCACTCTTCTCACCAGATGAGAGAGACAGTCTAAGTGGAAGGCAGCCCACGAGAGCTGGGATGAGTAGACTGAAAGGTGAGGAGCTCTTTGTCCAAGATGATGAGAAGAGCACTTGTAGGAGATGATGAGTGGGGCTTTAAGGTAGAGTCTGAGATGACTGAAAGAGCCCAATTGACAAAGGTTTAAAGGGATGCGGAAGCAAAAAAAAAAAAGAAAAGAAATAGGCAGGACAAGCAAGAGTAGAAAGAAAAAGAAAGAGAAGAGGAAGGAGAACGGAGGACAAAAGAGAACAGCACAATGATGAAACAATGGTACAGGTGTGTGACATGTAGATGTAGTGCGCGTGAGTGTGAGAACAGTTTCTTCAATTTCAACATTCTTCAAAATTTGGGCCACATCAAAAAATTCCAGTTTTGGCTGAGAGTACCTGGATTCAACCTCTGAAAAAAGAAGAGCTTCATACAGAGCCGGACAATCCAAACCATTTTCATCTTCCTGAGTAAGGACAGCCCCTACAGATTGATAACTAAAATCCACAGCCAGCTTGAATTTGCCAGCCCTAGGTCCATAAGTGATCTTCTTCAAGACAATGTCTTGTCCAAAAATTGTTTTGAGAATCTGAAATGATTGTTTAGAAGCTTGGGTCCAAAACCATTCAGCATCCTTCCTGGTTGAGCAATGCAAGGGAATGCAAATTTTGGATAGAGAAGCGATAAAGATCCAAACATAGATTAAAACACCTAAGAAACCTCTGACTTCATTTGGATTGAAGGGAGTAGGCCAAGAGATTATTTTGTTGACTTTGGATGGAGCCATCCTTCTTCCTTCCTTGAAGACCACATGACCAACGATTTCCAAAGCAGGGACACAGGCAGCCAATTTGGATCCAGAGACAGTGAGACCAGACTCCTTGATTCAAAACAGGATCCTTTCCAGGGTGGTAGTCGACACTCTCCACCCCCACCCGGAGATGGAAGGGGGGTGGGAGAGTCCCAGGAAGGGTGACGGATGAAGTTTGTGAGAGCAGGGATGGGCGGATAGGAGATTGGCTTGAGGCAATTGAGTAAATCCTGACGGGCTTGAGATTGGCAACTGACAAACTGAGTGAGGTGGGAGATTGATGGGTCCGAGGATTGGACAAGCGCTTGGAGGTGCGGTCAGGATGGGTTTGGTAAGGCATGGATGAGCAATGCGCGACAATGACAATGAGGATGAGCAATGCGCAAGGATTACAATGAGGATGACCAACAATGACGATGAGGATGAGTGACGATGACAATGAGGATGGCCAACAATGACAATGAGGATGAGCAACAATGACAATGAGGATGAGCAACAATGACAATGAGGATGAGCGACGCGCGACGCGCAAGGATGAGCAATGATGACAATGACGGACACGCAATTATGACAATGCGGATAAGCAACGCGCCACGGGCAAGGATGAGGATGAGCAACGCGCGACGCGCGAGGATGAGCAACAATGATGATGACAGACGCGCGATGATGACGATGAGGATGATGGAAGCGCAATGATGATGATGCAGATGAGCAACGCGCGACGCGGTAGGATGAGGATGAGGATGAGGATGAGGGACGCGCAACGCGCGAGGAAAATTTTTGAATTCTTTTCCCACGGTGTCCCAAATGGTTCACCACACCGCAAGATGTGCAAGCGGAGCAAGGTTGGGGGTTGCAGCAAGATGAGCATGGTCTGAGATGGATGGCAGGTGGTTGGATGACTGGTGGAGGTGGGAAGGATGAGGTAGAAAGATTTAATGGAGGTGGGAAAGCGTCAAGATGGACCAGATGGGTAAGACGGGCGCTTGAGACGGCCGAGTTGGTGGTTGCAGTGGGGGGGGGTGATGGTTGGTTTTTCCTGTGATCAACCTTGCCTGAGTGATCACATTGGTTGATGGGGTGAGGAATGTGAACAAATGATGAGCGAGGTGAGATGAGTCAATGGCTTCCAGGGCATTAGGAGGGATGAATGAGCTGGGCAGGTTGATCTTATTGTTCTCATACTTATTGGAAAGGTTGGAGAGTCAATTGATTGCCTCATGGTGATGATCCAAGTCTTGGTCTTGGTCATCAAACAAGGCATGAGACTTGGTTGCAAGATTTTCATTGGGATTGCATTTGGGGTTGGGATGGGAGATGACCAAGAAGGGGATTGAGGGAAGCCAATTGGGGGTGCCAGCACTGGATAGAAGCCTGCAAGCAAAGCCATCTTGATCCAGGCGTTTGCCAAAAGGGTGGATAGAAGTGCAAAGCAAGGGCGAATTGAACATAGGACCGGGCACTAGGAATCCAAGAGATGATCCTAGACAACTAGGAGAGTGTGAGCTGGAAGTTTGGGAACTGGATATGGGAATCCTTCTGGATCAAAAAGTTTTTTTTTTGGATCTAAATGGAGGCTATAGAAAAGTTCATAAAAATTTTACTTTTTCCGTACTGGTCCAGAGGTGTCCCCAATTGGGCACCACAACGTATAGGTTTCACAGTGAATTTGGTGACAGAATCTAAGAATTCTGTGATTGAGAGGAGTTACAAGCAGGAATGTGATTTGTCAAAATTCCCGCACGCAGCCGCAGTAAGCAACAAATCCACGCGCGGCTGAGAAGCAGCACTGCAAACCTGTCCGCATATGCTGAAAATTTGTGTATGCATCCCTGGGAATCTGAAAATTATGCAGCTGTGGGACTAAGGGCTGACAGAGTGACAGGCCCCTTGAGAAGCCCAGGTAACATGTAAAGATGCTAAAACTTAGAAAGGGACATACTAAAAATAAAATTAATGTCCCTGTGGATAGTAGATAATCCAAAAATACATGAGATTATATAAAAATAATTTAATAAACTTTCTACGTATTTTTTAAAAAATATAGTTAAAAATACCAAGTATGTTGAAAATAAGATAACTACTATTTGTGAAATATTTTAAAATACTTAAAATATAAAATTGGGAAAACTTTCAGACATCAGTATTTCCGTGACATACTAAGAGAACTGATTATGTAAAAATATCACATGAATTCACATACCTTATATTTTTAATTAATTATTTTGAGTAAATCAACAGAATTTCGAAAATAAGGAGTAAAATCAATATCATGATTTTACTCCCATCAGCTAATACATAATGAAAAACCACCTGAAATCAGATTACCCGTAGCAATATCTAATAAGAAAACTTATTAAAATACCAGGAATCTTTAATAAGGATAATTAATTAAATGATGATCATTTGGATAGATTTGTGTTATTCACATGTCTAAACTTCAATCAAAAGGTAAAAAAATTCCCATAACCTGTGGAATTAGATGTGACAAGTGCTACAGCACCAAGAGCACGTGACAGGATACTACTGGCTACCCTGCTGGCCTTAGCAAAAGTCCCTTTGAGCCCCTGTATCCCTCAGAAGGATAGAATTTGGACTCAAAAAGCTAAAAATATAGAGCACTTTTGAGGATAATGATACCCAGAGACCCAGTTATATTTACATCAAGAAACCATTCCAAGGTAATCAAATACTCCTAAGAGATAAGTAAGTGATTTATGGCTTTATTCTGATTAATAATATCCATCCACAAACCCTTTTTATCAATTTAAACTGCTGAACAACCTTTTTAACCCCAGTAATAGGTTTAACCCATCAGTGCACATCCCAAACAGGTAACTAAAGGATTTAATAATATAACAGTTAGTCTTATTATCCTTTTTCTGTCGTGGAAGCTTGGTTAAAAGGCCCTGCCACTCGACCATATATTTTATATATATATTATCTTTGGGAAATATCTTAGGTTTTCAAAGTGAATCCCCTGAAGAGAGGTGTTAAAGATCTCCAATATAATTGTGGCCCCTATAAAAATTTATTTAATAATCAATTTATTAATATTGATTTATTATATCAAACCATAAGCAAACCAATCAACCTTGCAATTGCTTTATCCAAATATTTTATGGATTTTTGCTGCATCTATTGAATAATTTATTTATTATTTATTCTATCACCTCTGGCAGCTAAAAGATAGAAAGGGTCTTGGCATCCAGGAGGCTTATAATTTTTGGGTTTTTCTATCAATATTTTATCCCAAGAAACATATGCAAAAATTCTTAGATGAACTAATTTGGTCATAAATTCAAAGGATTTCAACCAATATTTTAATACTTTTCTTTTTTTTTGGATTTTTAATGATACAAAAAGTGATTGGCCAAAAATTTGTGGCTTTTGTAATTCTTTGAGAATGGTTTTTTGATTTCAAAAATTGACAAAATTGAAAATAGTTTTGCAATTGTGCATATGGTTCTTGAAATTTTTCTTTTCTGGAGATTAAACAATTGATGAAATGAATGAACCTGGAAGTTTTTTATACCTTGTGAATTCTTTTTCAAAAAAGAGTCGGTGAATTTGTTTTTTTATTTGCATTTTTACAAAAAAAAATAATCATGAACAGCTGTTCCAAAAAGTACACACTTCAGTGAAAAAAATAATCTGAATATTTTTGGCATATATATCAGTAAAAGATTTATGTAGAAATTTTATCTCATGGAATCAAACAATTGAATCAAAAATTCATCAATTTTTGCTATCAAACTGAATGATTTCAGGAAGAATTTAATTTTTTTTAAATTAATTTGAGCCTTCTGCTGTTTTTCAAAATCCAAGAAATTTTTTGGAAATGAAATTAATTTTTCAAAATATATTGCATATCTCTATTAAATTGAATCAAATTTTCCCAATTTTACCACAAAGGAAGTGCTATGGCCCACCAAACCTGGAAATTTTTTTCTTTATTTTTTCTATTTTTTTGGGGGGGGATTGTGGAGATATGATACATGCTTTCATGCAGTCTTCAGGAAAAATGTAGATGCATGCTTGTAGAGTATTACTCATTGATCACTATGTCCCCAAAAGTGATTTTATCATTGAAACCTACTTTTTCACAATTGTTTACCCATGTTATAAGAATTCAAAATTATCTTTTCAGGCGCTTTGAAACATCTTCAAGTTGGTTTTTCATAATTTTTATCATATTTTCAATTAGGCAAGGATAAAATAATGCCTAAGGATTACTAAAATTGTTTTAATTATTAAAATTGGTGTAATTTTAGCAATCTACACCATGAAAAAAAATGATCACCTGATTACAATTGACAGACCAGGGCACAAAGGGCCCTTTTGTCCAATGGTATGTCACTTTTAATCAAGTGATCATTGTTTTTTTGTGGTGGTATTTTCTAAAATGATACCAAATGGAATCATCAGATTCATTTTGATATTTTTTTCTATGATCAGGCCACCTGGAATGCTTTCCAAGCCCAAGAAGGCGTGAAGAATCTTTAAGGTTTAAAGGAGTGCCTGGGGTGGGAGAACACACCATTTGATGGCTTTTGGGGCCACCAAATGCCTTTAAACATAAATTGCAACCCTGGGGGGACAGGTTGAGGCCTGCAGACCCCTTTCCTTGGGTATATGATATTATTATCATTTTGAATGGTAAGGATAATTTAATTGAAACACTCAAGAAATATTTCATGATAAAAGATCTGGGACTTTCACAAAAGGCCCTTGGTATGAATGTTCCTCAGTTAAATCATATATTCAAGTTGGATCAGAGCCATTATGTGGAAGCATTTCTTAATCAATACAGCTTATAGGATGAAAAGTAATCTGTTGCTCCCATGTATTCAAAAATATTTTTGTAGAGGTACACAGATGAAGAAAATCTTGAGGCTTTTTGGTCAGGGAATTATGAAAGGTCAGCTATTGTGTATATGAATTATTTTGTAGAGTGTAAAAGACAAGATATTGCATTTGAAATTTGGGTTTTATCACAACACCTAGAGAAACCATTCATCAGGCATTAAGTAGCTTTTAAGTGCTTTATGAGGTATATAAATGGAAAAAATAGTTGAGGACTAAACCTTTCAAATTCAGAAAAATTTTACTTGGTTTCTTATTCAGATGAAAATTGGACTGATGGTAATTCTATAGAATTAAAGGTGGTTTTGTATTCTTTTTAGGTAAGAATATAGTTTCATGGACATCCAGAAGGTTTCATCAATAAGTCACACATCAACTGAAGAAGAGTACATGGCTTAACTACCTGATTTTCAAGAGGAAAAGTGGTTTAGGAATTTCTTAGAGGAGACAAATAAGCCACAAGAGTTTTTGTTAGAAATTAAGCAGAATTGTCCAGTTGAATTTGAATGAGAGGATGAGGAGATCTTATGTTTCCAAGGGTAGCGGATCAGAGGAGAGTCAAGGGAACACTTTCCCGGTTCAAGTGAGGAAGAACTGATGATGTTATTTCAGTTGAAATTGGCAGGATTTAAATAGTAAATACAGGCCATAGTCAACATGATCAAAATGTGGTGAAAGAAAAAACATAATGAATAATAAGTAATGAATGAGAACTCAGCCAGAGATAAACCACAATATCAGTGACACTATCAAGGACAAAAGACAAGGGATATCACAGACAGCTGAGGCATTAATTCAAGCTGATCTGACACAGAAATCAGAAATCAGATTAAGAGAGAAGATGATAAGGAAGGAGGTTCTAGAGTCATGAAAATAATATAAGAAATAGTGACTCAGGGTTCTTAGACTACAAGAGTTTGATCAGAATTATATGACATGCTACTCGAACTAGCATTCTTCCACACATGTTCATAACTTAACCTTGAAATAATCAAACATGAATAACAACTGATTAGAGCAGCAAGAGGAGATATAGACCATAATACTACTAGTTTTATGAATTTATAACAATGATTGAATAATTAGAATATAAGGAGCGTGATTGTTTTTAAGGTTTTGAAGGACTTAAGTGTGAGCAGAATCAGTAGAATTCCAACAGTTTTGAATTTTTTATTTTCATAATCAGATTTCCATTGCATTGGCCAAGAACCAATGAATTTATTCAATGAAAAAACATTTTAATGTTCAATTTAAATATATAGATTATGCATTTAACTGCAAAAAAATATTTATAAGGTACATGCACACTGGAGAAATGATTTTGGATATAATGAATAAGGCCTTAGACAGAAACAAGCACCAAGGCTTTATTTGAATATGCCTATGTCACCTCTTTTTCCTAAAGGAATTCTTTTAAAAGAAACATGCAGTTATTGATATCCAACATAAATATTTATTCCAATTAGGATGCATAGATGTGCCTCTATTGCACAGTGTAACATCACACAGAATATGTGGGCCTGCATGGATGTCATTTTTTTTGGGGAAACTGGATCCAAAACATGTAAATTGACTCATTTTGTACAAGGGTCCTTATGAGCCTGTTAGGGTTAATGTGATATCCTGTTCAAATGGGCTTTAGGGGCTATCATTTGGCCTCATCTCTATTTTTGACAGGCTTGGCAAGCCAGGATAGCCTTCCAAAGTGATCTATTTTGAATTTTGGGATGGGATGGCCCATTGGGGTTGTTTGATAAGTTGAGGACGGTGATTTTGAGTTAATTTCTAACAAAGACCAATGGTATAACAAAATCACACATGAAGGAAACAAAGTTTAGAAATCTTAAAAATTCTTAAATGATAAGGCATGATGAGAAAGAAACCTTACTCAAGAACTCATCAACCGTTGACAAAGGACAATCAGAATAAAATAAAAAAATGAAAAGGAAGAATAAAAGAGAGTGAAGACATGTGGGGCAAGTCTGTAATAGTGAGAACAAAGGAATGAGAATAGTAACATGGGCACCGTGGGGGTAATGATAAACCTCACATCTGATCAAATTTGATGGTTGTTATATTTCGGCAAGATTGAGTCTGAGACGGAGGAAGGTTAGGGAGATGAGGGATAGGAGTTTGATAAGGTCGAGTTACAAAGAGTTGAGTGAAAGATTGAAAGATGTAGGAGGAGAGGTTGTGAGTGTGAAGCAAGAATCAGAAGAGTGGAAGTGAGTGGGTTGAGCGGTGAGAGGTGAGGAGAGGGGAGAGGATGGAAGGAGGATGGTGGAGCTGGAATGTTGAGGGAGCTGGGATTTTGATGATGAAGCTGGGAGGTTCTGGATTGTGATGAGTGGTAGGGATTGAGAATCAAGGTTGATAGTTGTTGGAATTGGAATGGACTTCAAATTGAGAGATTTTGCACTGGGGAAGACTGGGAGGGAAAGCCAGTTGCAGAAAAGATACGGAATAATAACAACATTGTTGCCCATGTTGCAAACTTCTTGGGTCTACTGTGGGGATTTCTCATTGACACAAATTGGAAATGAACCACAAGCAGAAATTAAGGAGTAAAGTTTTTTTCAAAAATAGACAAGCACAGAAAAAAATTACTGAAAATTACTTTTCATTAATTAAAAAATGCAGAGATCTGATATGTTGGAGAAGAAAATAGTGCGCAGAATTCCAAGGACAGTAAGCTGAGGGATTAGGCAAAGCACTGAGATGGGGTTACCCAAATGGGGAAAGAAATAAAATAGAACTAGCAAGGATGAAAAATAAAGCAACAGGCGTGGGACCAGGTGTTCCATAAAATCTTTGGAATGGAGGGTGAGATGAAGTTGAGGAAATGAAGGAAAGGCATGTGATGGCAGAAAGTTGTGCAAGAGGTTACTGCAGAGGTTATTTCTAGAAGGCGCTGGAGATTTGAGTCAGAGAAGCGTTTAAATTTGCATGGGAAACTATTCACAAGGTTATTTTGAGCTGTGAGGGAATGGTGAAGGTTTCTGGGGGGAACATTATAAAAATGTGTTTAAAATATTTAGATTATCTGCGAACCTAAAAAAGGATAATATTTCATTAAACAAAGAATAATTTTAGGAATTAAAAATTTAATAACCAATGAGAAGGGGAAAAGAGAATAAGAAACTCAACCAGAAATACTGCTTTATTCTAAAGGGCGGATTATGGCCCCTAAAAAGACTAAGTAGAATACTTGAAGGTTCAACTGCTAGCCTTTGGGTTTAACAAGCTGGTTAGATTGATCAAAAATAGTTTTAGTAAGGGTTTTATTTGTCTGAGGCTGAGTTGTAGAGCTCAGAAATCTTACTCTTAGCAAGGTTTAAAGGGATTATTCCAATATTGTTGATCAAGATTTAAACTAGGTTCAGCCTTCAGGGTTCAAGCAGGAGCAACTGGGAAGTATTAAAAGAGAAAAAAAAGAGGAGAAACAAAGTGGAAGGGGATCAGATACTATATAGATACCAATGTAATCAAGTAAAAGTGGGGCTCATAGATGTGAAATTTATATGGCATAGTGTTTTAAATCAGTGCCATTTGGCTTACATGCGTTTGGGTGCATGAGAGTACAAGAAAGAGTGACATATCAAAAAATTTAATCCTGTGAAAGGAATAGGAGGAAACATTGGAACTGGGAAGGTCACATGATGGTGGCTCAGAAACTTACCAATGTGGAAAAGGATTGGAGAGTAAATGGGACAAGGCATTTAGGGCGCTTTAATATTTTCAAATCGTATTTACTATAAAAGGGGAGTGTATGTGAGCAGATTAGGACTCATCAAAAATTGAGAAAAAAGTGGAGGTTTTATTATTGGAGATAAGGGAGAATAAAATTTATAGAACCCAAAATTGCAGAAGATAGTCTAAGAAACTTTGTGGAGCTTATTTTTCCTTTATTAAAATTACCACAGTGAGTTGCAGAGACTTGGCCAACACAGTGAAAACAAGACTGCTGAAGGTTTACACAAACTTTGAAGAAGGCCCATTCTATTCTTAGTTGGGTTTTCCACACCACACCCTCCAAACAAAAATTTCTGTCACTTGCTAGCAAGTTCCACCAAGGATCTGAGGCCCAATCTACAACCAAGGTCAGGTCAAGCTCCAGCCAAACTTAGTTCCACCCTAATCCAAGCTTCAATGCACAGTTGCTGTGCATTTTTAACAGTAACTGTGAACCAAAAATTGGTTGGAGAATGATCAGAGCTTAAAATAGAGATTGGAAAGAGCTTCAAACAGAGATACCTTCATGGCACTTGCTAGAAAGTGACATCAAATTTTTCATGGTGACCGCTGTATTTTTTTCTTTGGAATGCTATGGAGCTGTAATAAGGGGAAGGGGGACTCCATTTTGAGTTACTTCATGCTTCTGTTTCAGAAACAATCGAACTGGTTGCAGTCATGGGGAGGAGCAAGCTTTCTACCCCCCATCCCTCCCTTGTTCCAAGGGTGGGGGGGAGAAGCAAAAAAACAGGCCAGCTTAATTAAAGAAACTGTCAGTGGGGAGGGAGGCCTGTCATTCATCCACCAATAGGGGCCATTGCCCCATCTTCACCTCTTACCAAGGGGACTCTGACCGCCCCCAGCCCAATTTTCAATGGGAAATGCCCTGGGGGCATTGAAACCCAGGACCTGGAGGTTAATTTCATCACCCTGCCCCAGTAATCAAGATAAAGAGAGGGGGTGCTGTCATGTATTTTGTGGTGGCAGTTTGAGATAATTGGAAGGCCTAGGAGGAGCCTGGGAAGAGCCAATTAATTTTTTTCCATACCCCAGGTTTCACATGGAAACAAGACGGTTTAAGGGGATTGCTGGGAGAAAACAGACAGGTAAGTTGTGAGAAAAGGATATAACCAGCTGCAAAAGAAAGCCAGGCAGAGATTGAACGGCACAGGGGCCACTGCAGCCACTTGCGGGTGGGTACACACCAGTTGGACTGGATTTTTCAGTAAGGATGGCCATGAAAAGAAAGAATGCAGGCTTTTTGAGGAAAAAGTAATTCAAAATTTAATTATATTCTTTAGATCCCTTTGGAGCGGAATTTTTGCCTTTTCTCTTGTTTAATCATGGCACAACACAATTTTTCTTTTTTACTTGGGAAGTTCTCCTATTGGCTGTTTTCCAATCATCCATTTGAGATCATTACAATCAATCATAATATATATCAGCCATATATTTAACCCTTTCTGGAGCCTTCAACCTTTAGAAGAACCAAATTTCCAGATTATCTTTTGATTTATTACTGCTTCCCTTTCCACTAAGTTAATATTTTGCCATAATTTTCAAAGAATACCTCCCTAAAATCAATTTTAAACTAAATCATTTCCCTTGGAAAAAAGGAATATTCCCCAATGCTTCATCATAGAGGAAAAATGTTTATCCCAGTGGGGGGAGGGGGGGTGGGGGGCAAAGAGCACCTTCCCCAACAAAAACCCCCAAAAAAATGAAAAATTGATACTCTAAGAATTCTAGAAAAATCGGCTCAGTAATAAACAAACTTAAACACAAAGCCTCTGAAATTTGAATGGCCCACCAAACAATGCTTTATGTATAAAAATTTGAAATTAATAAAATTTTCCTTCAGAATACAGGATCAAAAAATTTTTTTATCTAATTTATAAATACTATCTAGTGATACCTGATGTTCCTGATTTTAAATTATCCATATTCAAATATCTGAATGAAATTCTTCTTGATGGTTGTTGTGACCAGGACAAAACCCAGCAGTTGATTGCAAGGGAATTCCACTTGAATGGTTTGTCCAGTCAAGTTAAAGAATCTTTTTAAGACTTGAGATGCAAGATGCAATTTGTTTCCTAAAAACTGTCACCAGTGCAAATAATCCAATCACAGAACATGGGATTCATTTCTTGTTACTTCAACACCAAAGTGAGAAGGAGGAAAAGCAAAAACCATCAAAACAGCTACCAATAATCAGAAGTCTTCAATCAAACCCAAATACTTGTTGGCTAATGCTCCCAAACTCAGTCAATGACTGTGGTGCTTGCACTCCAAGTGCACGCGTACTCCGGAGGCATGGTGCTGCAACGGTCCAGCTGGTAACCTAACTTGTCTGGGCTACTTGCTATGCTGTTGCCGTGTCCCTCCTTGGCTCCTCCAATCTCCAGATTCTGTTGTCTTCCTTCTCATCTCTATCTCTAGTTTCTATTATCTTTCTTTACTCTTGGTCTCTTTTTCTCTTCTTCTCTTCTTGCCTTTGTCTCAAATCCTCTCACCAAGCCATCCATCTTGACATCCACAGAAGCCAACAACAACACACTTGACCGCACCAGTATCACCCTCAGAACTCAGGAGGATTAAGAAGCAGCTCAGGAGGAGGTACCGCTCACCATCACTCCTCTCACTTCATGTCCCCATCCTCTCCCACCCTCTTGTCCTCTCCCTTGTACATACTCACCTTTCCAGTTCTTCTTGTTGTTTTTTTCTCACTGAAGTTCTCAGCTTGCTTTTGGAAATACTCCTGTCTGAGTGGTTGTATTTAATTTTCAAGCTCAACCTTTGGGTCTCCTGGTGATTTCTACTATAACTTACATCCTTCTTTTACTGTGTACAAATTCACTTAAAAGCTACTTCTTCGGCCTTGTCTTGAATAAAGTTATATTTACAGTTACTAATTTAAACCAGGTGCTGAAATAAAGAATTTATTTGTGTTTCCTTGCATGGTAGCAAGAGCCAATTCTTGGAACCTACATAGAACCAAAACAAACAGAGACACACAAGTTTGAGTCCACATGGCAACAGCTCAAACCTCTGGTGCATTGGATATCAACATCCCCAATTTGAGTGATTCAGGGGACAATTACTCTGCCAAGTCCAAGCTCCCATACTCACAAGGCACAACTGGTACAAGTGGAAAGGAAAATTTGAAAACCTGCTCATAAGAAAAAGAAACTAGAATTATCCTTCTGTTTTCCTTTTAGAGATGAGTTAGGAAAATGACCAGGGAAATCTCTTTCCCAGTGACCAGAATCCAAAGAACAAAGAGGAACCTCAATTTTTCTACCATCAGAATCAGGGAGGAGGATTCTCTCCCCAACTTGATTGGAAAACATAAGATTTGCTCCAAAATTGATTAAGAAAGGTTGACCCAAGATCATAGGTCCATCCAAGCGTGTGATCCAGAAATGACAAGTTCCAACAATGTTTTGGCCAATCTGGACTGGAACGTCTTCAATGATTCCAACCAATTTGCAAGACTGGTTTTCTATTCCATAAACTGAAGAGGTGAAGCTGACCCTAGGGCTGAGTTTAAGCTTGCAGGCCATAGCATCTGAGATCAAGATGAGCTGAGAGCCAGAGTCAACAAGGAGTGAGACCGTTTTTGCTGATTCACTAAGATAGCAGGGAAGAAAACCAAGAGGACAAGATTAAATATTAGAATCTGAAGAGGTATTTGTTCCACCAGAATCCTCCATCAAAGTTCCAGAGGAGACCTTGAGTTCTTCAGGACCAATTTCCACACATCAACAAGAAACCCATTTCTTCATTCCTTCAGCAACAGATGGAGAGATTGACAGGAGTTCAGCCACAGATAGATCAGGAATTTTAAGATTAGAAATTTTCTTTAATACCCCTTCCACAGCATTGGGGTGATCTTTGGAAGTTCCCCTCTCAAACCAAACTTTGGGCTGGTTGGAGGGAGGAAGATTGGTGGAAGCAGCAACAGGATCGGGAGATTGAGGAGGTTTACTAGATGAGGGATGAGGATCAGGGTGATCTTGAGACCTTTCCATGAGTGGTTCTTTTTCCACCTCCATGTCTTCTACATCAGAAGAGGGCTCAGGTTAGGATGGTTGTTTGGGTGGTTTTTGGAGGATTGAGGTTGGCAAGGAAGGAGCTTTATGAGGTTTGGGCTCCTCATGTCGCTTCCTAGCTGGATTGGATTGGTAAGTACCAACCAGAGAGGGGGAGGAAATAGCTGGGGGATACCAGGGTTGAAGAGTACCACAAGAAGATTGGAAATCCACAGAAGCCAAGGATGCCTTCATAGAAGGGGGTGGCTGGTAAGAGTACACTTTTAGGCTTAGAAATTGATTATACCGTAAACTGGGAACTGATGCAGATGGGAATCAACACAGGATGAGGAAACATGAGAAAAAGAAAGGAGATAACAAACATCTGGCATAGGCGTGATTGAGGTGCAAGAGTTAGGTGAGGAGCAGCAAGACAAGAGATGACAACAAGAGATGACGAGGACTAAACCAGAAGATGAGTCAATATGAGATCAAGGAAAGATGAGGAAATAGGAAAGTAGAAATATCTCACCGGCACACAGACAGGGCTTGGATCATACAGACAAACAGACAAGGAAAGGAGTTTTGTATTACAATTTGAGCTTATATATATGTGACTTCCACTGGAGTTCAAAGTATCATTGATTGGATTGATTGGATTTATATTATTGTTGTTATTGAAGTGTTAACATAATGGCTCAAATATAACTAGGCTGTGTTCTAAGTAGTGATTTTCAGACTGTCCAAGCATAACATTTCACTTACGATGTCACTTGAACTGCTTATGTTAATTTTGCCTTATTCATTTTGTACTCAACCACTTGTTGTCCAATCATGTATTTAGTCTATATAAACC
Source organism: Puccinia polysora (assembly GCA_025617555.3). Lineage (NCBI taxonomy): Eukaryota > Fungi > Basidiomycota > Pucciniomycetes > Pucciniales > Pucciniaceae > Puccinia > Puccinia polysora. The sequence continues at coordinate 2,501,872 of JAOOQA010000019.1, read as the reverse complement.
ATGGTGCTCTCAAGTGGAATTCATCATCTGTTCAGCCAACACATCAACTGGAGTACCCCTTTCCTCCTGATCTCAGGTCCTTTACGCTTGACGTTACAAGCCCCTTTCACTGATTCTTTAATCCTTTCATCTCACTAGAGCTCAAGCTCTTTTTATCTTTACATGTTGGAGTTGAGGTTGTTGGATTGAGGCGTGGTCAATATTGAGGAGAGATGATGGGGTTAAGAAGCTATCAGGGAGAATCCGGGTTGAGAGGTTGAGACAAGAGGCGTAGCTGGGATCCGGGGCCATGAGACATAAGCTGGATTTGGAGTTTGAGTTGAAGTGTCCTCACTCCCCTGTCTGTCTGTCTGAGTGCCGCGCCTGTGCCAGTGTACCCAGCAAGGGGAGAAGACCTAACATGTCTTAACATCTTAACACCCCACCATGCCCGATGAGATATTACAGCACAGAAGCAAAGATAAGAGAGTTAAGGAGAAGTAAACAACGAGGAGAAGTTCAGGATCAGGATTTGTCAGAGAGGAGGAAAGGAGACAACAATGAAATGCTATGAACGGAGGATGCTTTAGTTAGCGCATCAGCCAACATTACCTCCAACTTTATCAATTTGATTTTTATTCTTCTTGCGTTAAGTTTGTCTCTCATACCTTTGGTTTTCAGATCTAATTTCCAAGTTTTAGAGTTCAACCCAAATTTTTGTATCTTATTGTCTAGTCCGCTGTTGTTCATGTTGAGGGGAATGATTTGTAAGCATAATTTGAAGATTTTGTTAACTAAGGCCTTGATCCATGTTGCTTTGTGATATGCATCTACCAAGGCATTCAACTTGGCGTCAGTAGAAGACCACGTAATATTCTTTTGTTTGCAGCTGTTCCAGGAGACCAGGCTCCCAAACACAGTGCATAGGTAACCTTTTTGGGATTTACGAGTGGAAGGGTCGTCTTCCCAGGATGCATCTGAGAAAGCCTCCAGCGCATTTGATTGAGGTAGGTGCCTCAGTTCCAACCTGTAGTGTTGCGTCAACTTGAGGTATTTCCAGGTTTTCTTCAGTTCATTCCAGTGGGTGATCCCTGGTTTAATGTTGAAGCCAGCAAGACTCAACACCGCAAAGCTAACGTCTGGCCTTGTATAACACGCTATGTGGTTTAGCAACCCAGTAGCAGCTCGATAGTTGATATTTAGCGCCTTGAATTGCGCATGTGCTTCGTCGGTGGCGGGTTTGAGCTGAAGGTTACGCGTGAGAGGTGTGGATGAGCCTTTTTCTTCCTCCAGGCCATGCTGAATGTGGTTTGGCTGGCTGAGCATTATTCTGTCCGTCTAGACCTCAATTTTCATTCCAAGAATGGTGTTTGGATCTTGACACGTTGATCCCTTGAACTTGCGTACAAATTTTTCTTTGAAGCCTTGGCCATTGCCGACCAGTATTAGATTGTCGACGTGAAAGAACAATTGTGATTTCCCGTCTTTTGACAGGAACAAGCATGGGTCGCAGTTTGATTCGTAGAAACCAATCTGTTTGAACCAGTCTGTCAAGGTTTCATACCAGTTTTTGGGTGATTGCTTCAACCCATACAGCAATTTCTTCAATTTGAGAAACTTTGCGGATCGATTCGAGCCCTTTGGCGTTCTGATAATGACTTCTTCCTCAATTGGCGAGTGTAAGAATGCACTCTTCACGTCGAATTGGCGGACCTTTTGAGCGGACTTCAAAGTGTATAGCAGTAATAGTCGCAGAGATGAAGGTTTGCCGGTGGGGGCAAAAGTTTGGAAGTAGTCTATCCCTTCAATTTGGCTAAAGCCTTGCACGCAGAGTCTTGCCTTGAATTTGACAGGATCACCATGGCAGTTTTCCTTTAGTCTGTAGATCCAGGTTGTCCAAAGCAGGTTTGCTGTTTCAGGTCCCTCATATTCCTCCCACACGTCGAACAATTTGATTGAACTTAGCTCCGTATCCATAGCTGAAACCCATTTGATGCTTTCTTTGCTTGTCACAGCGTCCTTGTAACTTTTTGGCTTGTAGTAATGGAAAAAGCCTTAGCGTTGAGGAGGTTTAATGGTTGAGCAATCTCTTAGACTTCTCACTGATCAAGTTGGCGGCAAGGTTTCAGGTAGCAGTTGAGCTGAGATGACTGGAATAGGTGAGTCCTCCCTTTTTGACAATTTTGAGTCGGACGCAGTACTAGCGTCAGAGTTTGATGATAGGTTGGTTTCTGGTACGCTCCTGTAGTTTGTGAAGGATGGGTTGTCCTGCCGACGCATGGCATCCCAATTAAGCTCCAATGGAGCAGGAGAGGTCTTGGCTGAGTCATTTGTGCAAGGCTCGTCGGTCCAGTTGTCTGTTGAGACAGTCAGTATTGAATTTGAAGGGCTTGGCATCTTGAGGAACTTCAGGTGCTTAGAGCAGATGATGGAGTGCAATTTAGTTAGAATGCAATACGAGTGAAAAAGAGGATTGAAGCCTACTAGAGTGCATTCTTCCCCTTTTTCCTTGAACTTGTGCCCTTTTTCTTGTTGCATCAACAAGTAGACACACGGACTCCCAATTGGTTTGAGGTAGGACGGCGGCAGCAAGCGGCCATGTAGTCGAGACCAGGCCAAGTCAGGGTGGTCTTCCCTTGGGATTTGATTGAGCATTAGGGCACTAGATTTTATCACCTTGTGCCAGAGGTTTGCAGGAAGACGGGCGTCCTTGAGGATGGTGCGAGTTGATTTGACAATGGTTCTGTTTGCTCTTTCCACTTTGCCGTTTTGTTCAGGGTGATAAGGTTCTGAGATGATTTTGAGTATGTGGTTCTTGTCATAGAAGTTCTGCAGCTTCTTATTCACAAACTTGGATCTGCTGTCGGAGCACACTTCAGCCGGATAGTATCCCCTTCATTGATTTTCTTTCTCTATGAGATCTATCACGATTTTGGGGGTTTCTTCCTTGGAGACTAAGGGAAAAGCGCCAATATACCCTGTGGCGCTGTCAACCAGCGTGAGAATGAACTGGTGGCTTCCCTTGGACTGCAGCTTGAGAGGCCCCATGAGATTGAGGTGGATTCGCTCAAAGGGTTTCTCAGCGTTGACAGACTTCCCCTTGAAGGTTGATTTGGAGATCTTGTTCTTGACGCAATGGATGCATTCAAAGTTGGTTTTTGCCTTGGATGGTATATGTTTTTTGATTGTCTCTAGTCTTGCAATGGAAGCGTGCCTTTAGTTTCGGTGGATTTCCATGAGCTCCTCTTCGGCGGTCCAGGCAATGTTTGCTGAATGATCTCAAATGTGATTTTGATCAAACCAAGGAGTGTCGAGATTGTAGAGGTTATTAACAATATTCCCACCAAAACCCTTGCACCCATCCCTTGAAACCTCGAATTGCTTTTTGCTTGCTTTCAGCAAGCATCCCAAATGATTGAGTGCTCCCGCACTGATTAAGTTGATGGGAAGATTGGGAACGTAGAACACGTTAGAAAGTTTGAGTGTGAAGTTCTCCCAAATGAGTACCACAGTGCCCCTGCCTTTGATCTCTAGTTCTGCTCCCTCCTTGCCGGTTTTGATCAATTGGTTGTTGCACGGAGACATATTTTTGAAGTATCAACTGTAGTTGATCATGTGAATTGAGGCTTGGCTGTCCAGGATGAAGGGAGATTTGGGGTTTCCATGGTTGATCCACATTGAAAGCAGTGCGAGATAATGGGCTAACGGGCTTGAGTTTGATTTGGATTGGCTTTTGCAAGACTTCCATTTGGCTTGTTCTTCCCTCCACCAGTCAGGCACAACTTCCAGATGTAGATGCCAGCAGTTGTCGGCTGAGTGGTGTTTGTCCTGTTTTGGATTATGGTACCCTTCATTACACCAACGCCGCTCTCCAGATTTGTCATTGTGATTAGAAGCTCTGGATTTTGAATTTGTAAAGGCCACTTCCGTCCAAGAGTGCTGATGATCTCAAGTTGTCTGAGCTTTCAATTCATTATTCAGTTGGGTGAGGTGGTTGAGAACATAATCTACTGAGAGTTCCTTATCTGTGTGCATGATTTTCCGTTTGATGTTGCTCATAGAGTCAGGAAATTTCAAGAGGAGATGGTAGGCCAAGATATTGTTTGGAAGGATGATACCGACTTCTGACATTTTCTTCAGGCAGACTTTGGCTTTGGTTATGAAATTGTCAATGTGATCCGACACAAACGGCAGGTAGAGAAATTTGTTGAAAATCCTGTCTCTGTTTGAGGCCTGCAAGGAGGCATACTTGTCAATAATGGCTTTTCATAGAAGTTTGGCGGAATTCTTGTTGAGTGAGGTGACTATGTTGTTTTGTGTGGCAGCTTCCAGTCTGGATATAATAAGAAGCCTGATTTTGTCATTCACATTGGGGTCAAGAACTGAGTAGTCATTGTTGATGGGTGTGGAGCATCCACAAACGTCAAGGATGGCGTCCATTTTATCTTTCCACACGCCGTAGTTGTCTTTGCTGAGACTGGGGATTGTATCAAGAGCAGTTTCTAGCATGGCCTGCCTAAATCCCTCCGAATTTGAGCTGGCCATGATTTCCCATTTATTCGGTGACGTTTGAGATTGAGATTGGAGAGCTGAATTTGGCTTTTAACCGTGTTAGGCTTAGAAATTGATTATACTGTAAACTGGGAACTGATGCAGATGGGAATCAACACAGGATGAGGAAACATGAGAAAAAGAAAGGAGATAAAAAACATCTGGCATAGGCGTGATTGAGGTGCAAGAGTTAGGTGAGGAGAAGCGAGACAAGAGATGACAAAGAGAGATGACAAGAACTAGACCAGAAGATCAGTCAATATGATATCAAGGAAAGATGAGGAAATAGGAAAGTAGAAATATCTCACTGGGCACACAGACAGGGCTTGGAGCATACAGACAAACAGACAAGGAAAGGAGTGTTGGAGTTGAGGTTGTTGGATTGAGGTTTGGTTGAGATTGAGGAGAGACGATGGGGTTAAGAAGCTATCAGGGAGAATCTGGGTTGAGAGGTTGAGACAAGAGGTGTAGCCGGGATCCGGGGCCATGAGGCATAAGCTGGATTTGGAGTGTGAGTTGGAGTGTCCTCACTCCCCTGTCTGTCTGTCTGAGTGCAGCGCCCGCGCCAGTGTACCCAGCTAGGGGAGAAGACCTAAAATGTCTTAACATCTTAACATACACCACATGACAAATAGGGCGAGACAAATCAAAGGGGATTAGGGCACCATTAGGAAGGAAAAAGTTATTCCCTTTTTGCTCTACCAATTTCTCTTCTTTGTCCTTCTGGAGCTTGAGACATTGACCGGTTCCATGGCCTTCCCTGTGGCAATAAGAGCAGATTAGAGTATTTTGAGGAACAGCACTAGAAGTTTTTGGAACAACAAGGGAGGAAATCTTTTGATCCATTTTTTTCTCAAAGGCTTTGAGCAGTTTAGTGATCTTGTCCATTGTAGCAGTTTCTTGGTTAGGCTGAGGGTTCTTGGGCCTGCAATCAGATTCTATTTTATTCATAATCTCATTTGACTCTTTGAAAGAGGGAGCATGGACTGGTTCAGTGGTTTTAGATTTTTCAAAAGTGAGTGCTGTTTGACCTTTCATAACTTTATCCACCACTCCCCTAAGGATAAGAAAAGCAGGGAGCTTGAATCAATTATCCCTGGTAGTGATCATGGATCCATACTCGACCAGTTTGTCCTTGATCCTTTCCTGCGCTCCAAGAGAAAAAGATTGGAAAAATGGGACTCAAATTTTGTCCACTGTGTCAATTTCATTGTTTTGGACAAGGTAGGATTGGATGGGATCCCAAGATTTCCTAAAGAACTGATAATCAGAAGCTGAAGCCACACCACCATTGGAGATCCACTGGGAGACAAGGTTATCTAGATGCTGCAAAGTAAATTTTGCTACATCTATTTTTCCCCAATAGGCCAACATTGCTCCTAGCAGCAGGCCCAGTTATGCCGTTTGAAACCTTCAAACAACTTGATGATTTCCATAACTTCATCAGAGGAGATGAAAAATTGTAACTGGTAGGCCATATTGAATTTGCTAGCCCCATCCACCAAAGCAGCCATCTTGTACGAGTCAAAGAAGCATTCCACATTTGTCCCATTGAATCCTAAGTTCTTGTTCTGGGGCTGGATCTTAACCATCTTAGGACAAGTAGAAGAGTCGCTGGTAGATTCCATTTTGACAAAGTTTCCTAAAATATCCCAGGAGCATATTTCCAAAGTGGCTCACAAATGTGGCAAGACTAGGGTTTCTCAAAAAATGAAAAGTATCTTGCCCGGATGGTGCAAAATTGGGAGGACTGACTTCTAGAACAAGTTGCCTCCAAGGTTCTAGATGATGACAGAAAAAAAAAGAGATTGGATTTCAAAGTTGATGGTTGTTGGGACTGTAAAGCCCAAGGTTGCTGTTTCAACCCCGGCCCGGGGGACCAAATGTAATACTCCAAACGGTGCTAGGCCGTGGAAGTTCTGTGGAGGGAAAAGGTGCTTTTTAGGCTTCCCTCCTGAGTGTTACAAAAATATTTAAATGTAACAGATATCAAAGTCCAGAACCTGGTAAACAAGAGACCAAATGTAAGAGGATAAAGATGATAATAGTTGGTAGCTGGGGAAACAACACTATCTGAGGTAAGATGATGTCAGGGAAAACTTGAGTAGAAGAAGTCAAGGTTTGTTCAGAGTTCAACAAGACAGGGCAATCGTAAGTGACAACGCCCACAAGCTAATAGCTCTGGTCTTCTGCAGAAGCTTAGGAAAGATCAACTCAATCTCAAACAACCTTCAGGTTCTCAATGAACCTTCCCAACTCTCCGCAATCAAGTGCTTGAAGGGTACAAGATAACTGTGGGTGGCTGCACAGGACAAAGCTACTTGTTTTGATGACGCTCTAGAAGCAAAACAATGAATCATTCAAACAACAATAACCCAAAACTTCTCAAGGGACTCAAGAGTAGCGTGGCAGAATTATACTTCAAAAGAAATGAAGGGAGGTTTAACACTCCAGGTTTTAAGCTTAATAAAACCTCTTCAGTCAAACGTGACTGGTTCCAGAAAGATAATCAAAGGATGATCAGGACCAGTATGATTGGATAAAGGGATCAGGAGTGGTTTAACATGCTCAAGAATTCAATCAGTCAAATTATTCTTCAACCAGCAAAGCTATTGGTTGGTGATAAGGATCAGGGTTTGAGTATGGAGGCTCAAGGATTAAGGGGCAATCATGGATATACCTGGAATTCTAGTCTCAGATAAAGGGGAATGAGACCCCACAGATAATTGATTTCAAGAGGATAGTGATGATGTTACTCTCTCTGGTAAGGTGCCATATCATAACCCTCCCAAAAGGCAGGGGAGAGCACCTCCTTATATGGGAAGGAGGCCCTGTTAGACTATGTACAACTGATCCTACAAATAGAGCAGATTTTTTTTTTTTTTTGATTTCAGATGATCAGAAAAATTGATCACGCCGGCCAGTGGAAATCCAACCTCCCTGAATGGGGCGGGATCTTTCTCATCCCTTCACCATCTCTTGCGTCCATCCGCAGATGGGCGCGCGCGACAACACCAGGATCACCCACCCCTCACCAAAAGGTGGAAGGGGTGGGAAAAGAAATGAACCAGACCGCCAGCGGACATCCGCAGGCGGTAGATGACGCTTTACACCCCCACCCAAAGATGGGAGGGGGTGGGAGAGTGGAAGATGATGAGAAGATGGGCGGATTTGATGAAAGCCTGACGGTTGGGATCCCAATCGGGGGGATTGAGACCAAGGAGGTAGATGAGAGCGGTGGCTAGAGGTTGACAGAAGGAGATGGAGAGTAAGAAGCAGGAGATTAAGAGGCTCAAGGAGGAGATCCAAGTCAATCTTTGATGGGGTTGACAGAGTTGTAGGTTGGATTGAGTACCAACAAAGGGGGTGATGGATCTAGGGGATTAGTTGGAAGGACCAATGGGAAGCAATTCAATTGTATGGGATGATGGATTGAGGTCATCCCATGCCGGGAGTAGACAAAGGTGTTGCAGGAAGTTGACAAAGGGCTGTAGGCCATAGACACCACGGCTGATGCTTTGCTGGGAATGCTTGGGGGAATCAATGGGGAAGAAGTTGTCCAGTTTGGATTTTAGTTGATTCCATAGTAGGATGGGATCCAAGGGTAGATGGTGGTGGATGAAAAGCTGATGATTGTGGGTGGATGATGAGGTAACAATGGGCAAGGGAAGATTGGGCTGAGCGGGTCTTGGCCCATGCGTTTGGCCAAAAGGAAGGGGGGAATGAAGAGAGAAGGAATCAAACGCAATGCCTAGGTGATAAGTCCAAGAGAGGCCTTTCCTAGACCACTGGGACAGGGGAATGCTTGGCAGGTTGAGGAAATTGAAGGAGTGATACTGATAAAAAAAATTCCAATTTTTTTTTTTTTGAATGACACCTAAATAAAAGAATGGTGACAAAAATTTTTGAATTTTCCGCATCTGGTCCAGGGTGTCCAGATTTGGTCACCACACCGCACGAGTTAGGTTACCAGCTGGACCGTTGCACATCATGCCTGCAGGGTACGCGTGCACTTGGAGTGGAAGCACCACGGTCATTGAATGAGGTTGGGGTCATTAGCCAACACTCCTCCTGGCTTCAGCCTCAGTCAGCCTTAGTTGGTTACGAGTGGGGACAACCTTGATAGTTCCTAGGGGCTTGGTAAGTATGTTGACCATTATCTCTGAGGAGGGAACCTGCTTGACAGATATGAGGGTCTTAGCCACCAAGTCCTGTAGGTATTGGTACCTAACTTCAATATGTTTAGAGTTGGGGTTCAGTTGTGCTTCCTTACTAAGGAAGTTGGCACCAGAGTTGTTTTTGTAGATGACTGGGACGGAAATGTTGATTCCAAGGTTGGTGACAAGGGCTGATAACCAATTTGTTTTTTTGACACAGTGGTTCATGGCAATGAACTTGGCTTCCATGGTGGACTGAGCCACTACTGACTGTTTCTTGGAGGCCCAGTGTACAGGTTTTCTGTACAAGGTGACAACAAAGCCCATAGTGGACTTTCTCATGTCAGTGCAGTTGGCGTAGTTGGCATCTGCCCATCCCCTTAGGTGCTCATTTGGATTTGCAGATTTTTGGTACACAATGCCAACATTGGTTGGCCGCCAAGGTACCTGAGGAGGTTTTTGATCAGGTTCCAGTGTCTGATGGTAGAATTGTTGGTATACTGGGAGAGGATGTTAACGGTGTGCATGATGTTGGGTTGTTTGTGTAAGGCCAGGTGGTTCAGCATCCAAATGGCCTTCTCCATGATTTTCACATTGAAAGGATCAGCATTCTTGGATGCGTGTCTGACAAGGTTCATTGGGGCTGGAATCTTGACTGGATTAGGGCCGTACACTGAGAACTCATCAAGCACTCTTTTGCAGTAGTCACATTGATGAATTAGAACAGCGCCATCCTCCTTCCAGTCAAGGGTATAGCCCAGGTGTTTCACTAGCCTCTCAGTTGACTTGATCTTGTAGGTCAACTGAAGGTTGGTGAGGAACTGAAGAATCTCCTTGCCAGATTTTCCCACAATGAGGTTTTCATCAACATTGATGTGCAGGATGAGTGTCTTGGACTGGTTGAGAAAGAGAGATTTGTCCGCTTTCAATGCCTCTATTCCTAGCGCACTTAGGTTATCCGTGAGATGTTTTTTCCAGCACCATGGGGCCTGTTTGGTACCTTAAAGTGACTTATTGAGTCGCCAGACCCAGTCCTCTTTCCCAGGAACCTCAAAACCTGAAACTTGCGAAACGTGGATGGCTGCATTGATGTCTCTTTGGAAGAAGGAAGTTTTGACATTGAACTGAAAGACCAACCAACCGTGCTCAACTGCCATGGAGAGAATGACCTTCATTGACTTGTTTTTTCCAACGCTGGAATAGGTGTAGTATTAGTGTATGCCTTCTTCCTGGTGATTAACAAAAAAACCCACCTGGACTTGCGCCAAGTGATCTCAACATACTCATTCTTTTTCCTGAATTTCCTCCACATTCCTTGTACAACCTTATCTTCAGTGGTTCAAGGTACCAACGTTCCCTTGTTTCTAGACAGGAAGGATGCCTTCTCCTCTGCCATAGAACTCAGCCACTTAGGTTTTTCCAGCGGATCTTTCATGAAATTCTTGACAGTGTCCACCTTGGTGAGATTAGTTGAGTTGTCTCCTGTTTCTGTATTGCAAGAGGCAGACTTCTGTCCCCTGCAAGACTTATCCAGGATGGCGGAAGGCTCAATGACCCCGGTTACATTCCTATGGGCCACTTTGTAGTACGGGACCTAGGCATAACCCTTGGCTGCAACTGTAGATTGTTGGACAAGTCTGAGGGTGGTGACTGCTGGTGCATCTGAGGCTGGCATGGACGGGATAGGAGGCAAGGAGGACACATCAGGTGTTGGATTGGCTTGAGAATGCCCTCTTTTGGTACTTTTCCAAGAGCTCATTGGTATCTTTACCCGTGGGGGAGGTTAGTGCAAGGAAGGGATGGAGGGAGATTAGTGAGGCCGGAGAGTGGAAGGGGGTTTCTTGAGGGCATCAGGAGAGTTGTACCTGAAGTTGAGTTCAGCAGGAGAGAAGTCTATACTTACTATTATGATCCCCTTGGCTTGGTCTAGGAATCTGGCGGCATTGGACAAGGGTTCATATCCAAAACAGAGCACAGGGCAGCAAGGCAGAAAGACTTTTGAGTTGGAGGACTTTTAGTGAACATGAACTTTGATGCCAAAGGGTAGGAGGTGGTGTATGCTGCGGTTTGGTTCCATTAGTCTGGTTGTGTGTACCAGTCTTCTAATGGGAGTGTCCCATTTGAGGGCTTTCCTTGGAAGGTGGTTGATGAGCATCAAGCAGTACCTTGCGCCGTTGTCCCAGTATGATATTGGTATGTTGTACTGAGCCAACACGCATTAAAGTTTAGTGAGTAGAGTCTGTTTGAAACACTCAGCTAGACAATTTGTTTGGGGGGATTCAGCTGGCACCCTATCCACTGCAGTTCCTCCATGATATAGTTCACACAGGAAGGAGGTGAAGTTGAACTGCACAACTCTATCAGAGTGGAATACCGCTGTTCCTCTGCATGCTGGGTTGCCACTTGGCAGACCTTTGAGAGGAATTTTGCCAGGTATGAAAGGCAGGTCTGGGAGCTTTTTGAGCAGTCTATACAATTGGAGTAATGGGATTGCAATTTGGGGTTGAGGCTTTGTTTTGCCAATGATGTGAAGGGTGTGAGTTGGAAGTGTGGTAAGAGGTGGTGGCAGAAGGTTTTGGGTGATTGGTGAGATAGGTCTGTTCAGGGCTTTTGGTTTCCCTTTGAGTTTCCTCTGTCCCTTTGAGTTTCCTCTGCTAGGAGTTGGTTGTATACCTTGCTGAACCGGAAGGGTCGGATATTGTGACATGACTGAATCAGGGAGTTGAGGGATTGTTCAAGTCCGAAACTCTTTAGAAAGAGAATTGCCGCTAGAGAAGATGATACAATGATATTTTCTTTGGTATTGGTGGTTTCTTGTGCATTGAGGGTTTCTCTGAGGGCAAGGTAACGTTTGCAGAAGATAATGTCATAATATTGGATTGAAGAGTCAGGCTGATACAACAGGTATACCAGCTGAGAAACTTGATCAACTATTACTATTAGCAAATCTTTCCCCCACACCGGCTTCAGTTCACTGAATGCCCAAGGAAATTTTTTCCAGAGTTGTACCTTGGGGGATAAGACTAGAACTGTTTTCTCTGAGAGTAGAGATCACAATGATGTTCCTAGAGAGGAATTTTCCATTGATTTGGCAGGGCCATTCACACCAGAGCTGCTTTGTGGAGCAAGGTACTTCATCAATTTAGTTGATCCTGCAACTAATTATGTTTGGGTTGAACCAATTTGATCTAAGGATCAGACCACAGAGGAGGTTTTGGTAATCTTCAAAGTCTGGGAACGGAATGGTCTGATGAAGGAGATCAAGAGGGTTATTACCAATGGAGGTGTTGAATTTGTGAGTAAAGAGCTTGACAGGTTATTGAAAGATTACGGTATCATTCATATACTCACTACTGCAAGTACTCCACAGACTAATGGAATAGTTGAGAGAATGAATAGGACTCTACTGGAAAAAGTCAGAACTATTATGTCTCAATCTGGTCTACCAAAGTTCTTATGGGCTCTGTTGAGGTGTACAGTGTGTTGGCTGAACAAAATTGTAAGTGTTAATGGGAAGAGTCCTCATTATTAAATTTGGAAGTTGTACCCCAAAACATCACACCTAAGAACAATTGCTTTCTTGGTGTATTATAGTGTCCACCATAATGAGATGGTTGAAAAATTAGACCCTAGAGCCAGAAAAGGGGAACTTGTAGGCTATGATTTAATAAGTAAATCATATAGGATCTATTTTCCAGGGACAAGAAAGGTTATCCACAGTAGGGATGTAAAATTTGATAAAAGTACCTTTCCACTCAAAAGGCATGAAGATGTTGTTTTGAATAATTCACAGAAACAAATATAATTAGCACCTATTTCCCCAGAAAAGGCTGAGGAACATGTGGTTCCAGAAGATGGAGAGTTGGCAGACGTGCCACCAGAGGTTTTAGTTCCCACTTCAGGGAAGTCCGTTAATTTGGAACCTGATGAGCCTCCACCTCCAGTTAGAAGGAGTGGAAGGGTTAGAGTGCAAATTGATAGGTACTGGGAATGGAAGTCCCATTATGCTTCTGCAGGATATGAGGAAGATTGTCAGCTCTCTGATACCAGGAAACGTGGAGTCCTTTAGCTACAGAGAGTGATAAAAATGCTGGAATGATAACAATAATTATTATTCCAATAGTAAATGCTTAGAAGCTCAAATAAATGATTTAATAAGAGCAGTTGCAAGGTTTAATTGGTTTGGTAGTAAGTGGTTTTCAATATAATATAAAAGAGGTGCCACAGTATTATACCACTGGGGATCTTTACAGACTAGCAACCTCTCTTCAAGGGGACTCTTTAGGCAGTTTAAGAACCTTGGAATAAATATGTGTGCCTTAGAAAGGACTTATTCCACTGGTGGCCAGGCTTAACAGCACAAACGGCCTAGACAGGAAGGGTAACACTCACTCTGAGCACTTTACCACGAAAATCCTGGAATAATTGGAAGGGTTTCAGAGCAGATGGGGTAGATTGTTTGACTAAACCTCAATGGTTAATTGGTTTAATTAAGGTAAATAATACTACTACAGACTAATTCATAAATCACTTGCTTATCTTCATATAAGCACTTGATCAACAATGACAGGGTGTCTGATTGAAAATGAATAATTCCTGGTAAACTGATTAACTTATTCTGGATCCAAAGAGGTCTGTATAAATACCTTTTTGGGGTGATTGTGGTCTTCTCAGGGCACGTAGAGAGGGTTCTGCTCGTGAGCTGAGGCTGGCAAGCCAGTCAGGGCAGGATTAGCACGTCCGCTTGGTGTTTTCAATCAGCTGTCCTTAGATCTGCTGGATTTCTGTACTATTTTAGCCACAGGATCTGTTAATCTGTTATGGCATAAATTTGATCATTCTGTACTCATCCTTCATTTTTACTATTAATATTGCTTTAAAGCGTGAAGATGTGGATGTTTAATGATTTTCCGTCATTTGCTGATCATGTAGATAGTCTTTAATAATTTTTATGAACACTTCTTGTAGTGTTTCGTGGTCTTCAAAGATCAAGATCAGTGATTTACGTGGTAGTCTTTGATCTTTGATTTATTATTAAAAAATGTTTAAAACTTAATTTTCATTAACTTTATTTAAGTTTTGATCTTTTTAGATCATTATTAATTCATATGTTCGTTTGTTACATATGCTAGGCAACCCTAACTAGGTTTTAGCGCTTCTGAGTGGTACCTGGTTGTCAGATTAGTCACGACTGATCCAGGCGCGGGGATCAGTTAGTGCAGATGCGCGCGGGGTAGGATTGGCTGCGTGCGTGGCAGAATCAGCTGCGCGCGGGTCTCTAGTACGCAGGAACCTGCTGCTGCTTGTATGTAGGGTTATGTAATGATGCAAGGCTGCGCGCGGGAATTGTGACATAACACATTTCCGCGTGTAACTCCTGAAATATACACAACACCTCAATTCTGAGTGAATTTTAGGTGTAAACCCTATACGTGAAAATACGTGTGTAATTTTAGAATTGCCAAAAAGTGCCATACAGGTGTCATAATTTCCAGTACTTTCCTTTTGAATTATTTTAAAAATATAAGGACTTGGAATTCAAGGGTGGGGTCGGTGAGTGACCCTACCTAATTCTGGGTGAGGAATACATTCCTGTAATAATGTTTATGGATTTCTCACTCCTTACTTTGTTAATTGAGGTATTCTTATTTTTCATATTTTGTGTTACTATTTGACTGTTTTGTTCTGTATATAGTAGCAAGCTGACATTCCCCTGCTCCAAGATATGTCTATATCTGAAAAATAATTTGGTCTAATGCCTCCTGTTGGCTCTGTATTTCCTCAGGTGTATAGGTCCATCAGGGATATTATGTTCAGGAAACCATTCATCTTTATCAGCCAATTCTCCCTTGTATCTAACCAGGTAGAGTCTGATGTCTTTTCCATTGATCCTATCTTTCTTATCCTTAAGGATCTTGCTAATTTTACCTTTGTCCTTTTCAGGTTCTTCTGTAACAGGTATTGCAGGTGAAGGAGTATTTTCTCCATTCCTTTGGTGGTAGTCTTTGATGAGGCTTACTTGGAAGACTGGATGTTTCCTAGAAAGCCTGAGGATTACTTCCACAGCATTTTTACCGTGAAGTTTATTGATGGTGTAAGGTCCAAAAAAAGCTGGTCCAAGCTTCCTATTTCCACCCAAGTTGGTAACGTTAGTGGTAGAGATCAAGAATTGATCACCAATCTTGAAATCAGGTTCCTTATGGGTTTTATCCCACCTTTGCTGGTTATACTCCATTGCATCCTGGACACACTTCACAGCATGTTTGTTTGCTACATCTATCATGTTTTTGGAATCAAGTGATGTAGGGTGAATATTGGTCAGCTGGTGGTTAAGGTTATCCTTGGGTAGTCTAGGAATCCATCCTCTTTCCAGTATGTAAGGTGCTTCATTAGTGGTAGAGTGCTTGCTACTGTTGTAGGCCATCTCCAGTGCAGGTAAAAGGCTAACCCAATTGTGGCAATAACCGTCAGAATTCTTTTATTCTAGTCCATAGCCACAGAATCTCCTGAGCATGTCTTCCAGGGTCTGAATCATCCCTTCAGCTAATCCATCCCTCTGAGGGTGATAAGCGGTAGAGAAAGCTAAGGTGGTTCCAAGCATATCATGTAGATTCCTCCAGAACTCAGAGGTGAATTTAGGATCTCTGTAACTGATAATAATCTTGGGAACTCCAACATCAGAAATGAGTCTGTTCCAAAATAATAGGGCAACTTCCATAGCAGTGTCTTCCTTGTGATTAGGTAGGAACTTTGCTTTCTTGGAGAACCTATCCACAATGACTAAGACTGAGTTGTAGGAAGAGGCTCCTCCTGGTTGTAGTCCAGTCACAAAGTCCATATTGATGATCTCCCATATTTTCTTGGGTTTTGCAATTTTTTGCAGTAGTCCAAACCGTTTCCCAGTAGTCCTGTTGGACTTCCGACAAGTTTCACAACTGGTAACGTACTGTATAGTGGAGTCTCTCCAATTAACCCACCAAGCAGTTTTTTTAACTTTATCCAAGGTTCTATCAGCAGAAAAATGACCAGATGAGCAGTTATCATGGCACTCAGCCAGAACATGTTTGATATGGTCATCCTTAGTTAAGACTATGAAACTTGAATGTGGATTCCTATAGTATACCAGACCATCCCATATGGTGAACCTTCCGGCTTTGTATGGTTTTAAAAGAGGTTCAGGTAGGCTATTGATCAATTCAGGAGGTGGAGAAGTAATTTCCATAATATTAATCAGAGTCTTTATGAAAGAACTGTAAGCTTCTTTGATAGAGTTGAACAATGATTCATTTAGTTCACAAACGTGGATGCCCATTATAAGAGCTTCAATGTTTAACCTGTTAATATTAAGGATAGGGAAGATGTCATTATCCTCTGGATCATAGGCAGGGTTACTTGGGTCATTCGGTAACGCATTCCTGCTTAAACTATCAGCATTCTGATGTTTAGTCCCAGCTTGATGAACTATGGTCATCTGTCCTCTGTACTGTTGTATAGCTATCTGCCATCTCAACATATGCCTGCTAGGGGTCTTCATTTTCATCAAGGTTCTGACAGCGTTGCAGTCAGTAATAACAGTGAAGTTGGTGCCTTCTAAGTAATAATGGAGTTTCTCTAGGGCCCATACTAAGGCCAGGCATTCCATTTGGCTTGCACCGTACCTTTTCTCAGTTTCTTTAATTTGTCTAGATATGAAGAGTATAGGTTTTTCCACTGGTTTATCATCTTCTATGACTTCCTGGTGTAAAGCAGCTCCTAGCCCTTCCATGCTGGCATCTATGTAGAGCTTAAAAGGTTTAGATTAATCTGGCTGGATCAGTACTGGAGCTGAGGTCATTGCTCTTTTGAGTTCCTCATAGTTCTTGACTCTATCATGAGTCATTTGAAACACAGTGGTGTTGTTGCAGATATCATACAAACATTTGGTTAGAATAGCAAACTTTGGTAAATACTTCCTATATTAGCTGCAGAAGCTGATGAAGGATAGGAGTTCAGTTTTATTCTGAGGCATAGTCCTATTCATTACTGCTGCTATCTTGTTTTGGTCAGCAGCTAAGGTTAGTCCAGAGACAATTTGTCCTAAGGCTTTGAGTTCCCCGTAGCCAAAGTTACACTTTTTCATTGATACTTTCAATCCTACGGCAGAGATGGTTTTGAGGACTAGCCTTAATTTCTCCAGGTGAGTATCCCAATGATCAGAGTAAATGATAACATCATCAATGTATACCATAATCCATTCCTGTCTGATGAATAATCCTAGGACTGTGTCCATCATCCTTTGAAAATGAGAAGGAGCATTTTTAATAACAAAAGGCATCCTAAGATACTCATAAATTCCCAAATGACAGATAATTCTCATGAATTTCCGGCTATCAGGGCTGATAGGTATTTGGTGAAAACCTTTTGTTAAGACTCGCCTCACAAATATCACACTCCCTATGCCTGCGCTCTCTTATCATCCGCGCGCCGCCTTCCTTATCCCGGGTACCCCCGGACTCATTCTCGGAGACTCTTCTCTATCCTGGTGTCTTCCTCTCCGATCTGCTCTTTCTACCTCCTTTTTGGATTCTTCTTTTCTTTCTCCTTTTCCGTATTGTGTCTCTATCTTCTTTTTCTCCCTTCTCTATTCCTGTATTGTCTCAATACTCAACCAACCAACTACCAACTCCTCAATCGACTCCGGCGCGACCACCGATCCACTCTCTTTCCAGCTATTGCCCTGGCGCCGAGTCTCTGACTGGAAGACTCAGATTTCTCAAGTTCTCAATAGTATTGTCTCTGATCTGATCGCCTCATCCACTCAGTCCTCTACTCTCAAGATCATCGCTTGTGTTCTCTTCATCCTACCTCTGCTGCCTATTCCCTTTTTCATTCTGTCAACTCCACCTCTCTCAACACTCACAAGGCTCAGACTGTAGGACCTCTTTCCATTTTACTTCCTTTCTCCTATTGTCCTTCCTATCTCTGTTTATGTGTTTCTCATACTCTTCTATTTCTTCCATAGCCTATGCTGGTTTTGAATCATACAGAAATTTAGGATTCTCTTATCACGGTTAAAAGCCAAACGCCCTACAATTAAACCGAACTAAATCAATCATGACCGAACCAGCGGGAGCGGCCGACTACTTCCACCAGGTGGCTTTGAAATCCTCAGTTGACGCAATTCCTCCTTTGAACGAAGAGAACTATTTGATATGGCGAGATAAGATGTTGATGCTGTTTGATCTGAAGGATATCAAGGAAGCTATAACCCGAAATTCTGGACCCCTCTCTTCCAAACAGGACCGAGAAATACAAGCCATTATCTTATCAAAACTTGACAGCACAACCCACGCTAACGTGGTCAACACCTCCAACATATCCTCGTCAAAGCTCCTATGGGCCGAAATTACGCAAAGATTTGCATCTTTGGAGAAAGCGAACAGGGCAAGAGTGTTCAACCATTTCCTACACTCAATCTTCCACAAGCAAGCCATCGAAGGATTCATCACCAAAATGCGAAAGTCTATCACTAGGATGACAGACGTGGGGATCGAATTGCCCAAGGACATACTTGCGTACCTCTTACTCTTTAAATTTCCACCCATTCTTGAAAACCTCAAGCAGCAGATCATGCACGTTGAAAAGAACCTGACAGTTGACGTAGTATTCAACCATCTCACCCAATATAATAATGAGAGGAAGGCCCAATTGAATCCAGTCAAACCTGCGGCGGACGTTTCTCTGGTATCAACTAAGACAAAGATCCACAAGGAAGAAAAGAAACCAAAGATGAGATGCCGAGAAGGCTATCATGATCCTAACGCCCCCCATGCGGAATCCTCCTTCTTCCATCTCCATCCTCAGAATGCTCCTGAATGGTGGATTGAACAACAAAACGAGTGGAAAAATAGGACAAAAAATAATCCAACTATCAATTATCACGCCTTGCTTACCCTCTGGATCAACGCCGACAACAATCCCAATCTTCTTCTGGACTCGGGCGCCAATGTCCACATTTTCAACAACCTCAAATACTTCACATCTGTTAGCCTGCAAGAAGAATTGGAGGAAATCAAGACAGGTAAACTGGAAGCAAATCTAAAAATATGTGGCACTGGAACCGTTAAACTAGAGTGGAAAAACTCGACTATAACGCTCGAGAACTGCGTTTACGTACCTGGCATCGTCGTCAATCTCATTAGTCCCGGCCTTCTTGCCCAGAAAGGTTGCTGCCTTAATCAAAATCAAAACAAATTTTCCATCACGCGTGAAGGACGCCCAGTATTACAAGGTTTAATTCGAGACAATTTATTTGTCATCGAAAAACCTTGCTCAACAGGTCAAAATCAATCTGTGCACCTCTCTAACTTTATCCCAAATCAGCCCTCCTCTGACCGTCTCTCGCTAATTGACATCCATAAGGTGTATGGACACGCTTCCGTCTCCACTCTCAAGCCAATCATTAAAGATCTTTTCACTAGTGAAGAACTCACAAGATTTCAATGCGACAGCTGCTTGAAGAGTAAGATCACTCGATCTCCGTTCTCATGTACATCCTCTCCCTCCAACAAACCTCTGGACTGGATTCATCTTGACCTCGTCGGTCCAATTTCTCCTCAATCAAAGGCTGGTCACCACTACATCCTCACCCTGGTGGATAATTTCTCAGGTTACTTAGCAACTTTTCCACTTACCTCCAAGGACGAAACTGCTGAAACCATCATAAACTTACTTGAGACTGAATACAAGAGACTGAATTACTACCCGTCCGAAATTTTCTCCGACAAAGGTACCGATTTTGTCAACTCCACACTCAAAGAATTTGCAAAAACGAAGCATATCAAGTTACAAACCTCGGAACCCTATCATTCCAAACACAACGGTTGAGCTGAAAGAGCCAAAAGAAAAATCATTGAATCCGCCCGAGCCACTTTTTCATCCACTCGACTACCCAAAAACTACTGGCATATAGTAACACGAAGCTGCTGCTTCATGCTCAATCAGATTCCTCAAGAAGGTAATCACCTGTCTCCTTGGGAACTCATGTTTGGTAAGAGTCTCCCCACTAATTACTTGAAACCTGTAGGTACCTCTGCTATATACCTCGCGAACTGCCCTCAAAAGGGCCGCAAATTTGACAAAAAAGGACTCAAGGGTATTCTGATTGGGTTCAACCCCACCTTCCACTTGTATCTTGTTCTGAACTCACTTGGTGCGGTTATCAAGACCAAACACGTGAGATTTCCCAAGACTCGATCTGATACTTTTCCACTCCTTGAATCCCCCGGTATCAACTTATTCTCAAGACCCAATCCAGACACCTACGAAACGGACTTCTCCTCAAATGACAAGCAGTACTCTATCCGAGAACCCACGTCCGAATATCTAGAATCTGAATCTGATGCGGAGGATACTAGTTCCCAGGAACACTCCCTCAATCCTCTTCCTCCTGACTCTCCCGATTCTCCGCCTCAACCAGTTCTTGAATCCAGCAACCAAAGACCCAACCTGAGGCCACGAAACAAAATTAGGAAACCACAACAATACGTCTTTCATCACTATTACGAGCCACCGTCATATAAGGCTGCCCAAAAATGCCCCAAATGGCCCAAGTGGAGGAAGGCTTTGGAAGATGAGTTAAACTCCATCAAATCCCAAGATGTTTGGGAGGAGTATTACAACTCTCCGGATAACGTTCTGAACACCACCTGGGTGTTTAAGGTGAAGGAAAACTGCCATGGGGAACCCATAAAATACAAAGCCCGCTTATGCGTACAAGGATTTGATCAGATTCAGGGGGTGAACTTTGATGAAACCTGGGCCCCAACCGGAAATATTGGATCCCTCCGTCTTGCGCTACTCTATGGCCTCAAGAATAAATTGAATTTCACTCAATTCGAAGTGAAAGGCACTTTCCTTCACGCACCTCTTAGTGAAACTGTCATCATCAGGACGCCTGAAGGATCGCAAAGAAAATCTCCCTACCTTAAATTAAAGAAATCTCTCTACGGGCTGCGCCAGTCCCCTAAGAACTGGTACGAGACTCTCACCACCTGGATCAAATCTCAAGGATTCAACTGATCAACTAGCGATCCGTGTCTGTACTTTAATTCAAAATCAATGGAGGCCATCTACTTTCATGTTGATGACCTCATCTTGGTCGGGAAATTGAATGAATTCTCCAACAATTTCCTAAGCAAGTTCCCTCACTCTTCCTGCCATTCTCCCAATACGATACTCGGCATGTTGATTGAAATTGACAAAGACAAGATTCTCCTCAGTCAACCTAACCATATTGACCGAGGATTAGAGGAGCTTGGCCTGGCTGACTGCAAGGACACAAACATACCTCTAACTCAGAACTTTCATCTCAAACCCGCGTTGGATGAAGACCATGCTGAGTTTGCTCTACTGAATATAAATTACCGCTCTGCTATTGGACTTCTAAATCATCTCTCCCAATACACTTGGCCCGATATATCCTTTGCCGTCTCAAGTCTGGCTAGGTTTAACACAAAGCCTGGAATGACTCACTGGAGGGAAGTGCGAAAGGTCTGGAAGTACTTAAAGACAACCAGAGACTTCAAATTCACCCTCAGGTTCGACCCCACACAAGAAATACTCTCCGGTTACAGCGACGCTACTTGGGGCAACGATCCAACATTCCGTAAGTCGCAAACAGGCTTTATTATTTTTCACTATGGCAGCCCAATTGTCTGGAATTCCTCAAGGCAAAGGAACGTGACGTACTCCTCTACAGAGTCAGAACTCAATGCCCTTCTGGACTGCTACCTCGAGCTCAAATGGGTTGCGCACCTTATTGGAGAAATCTACCAGTCTCCCGAATGCAAGATGACTATATACATTGATAACAAGGGGCTAGAAGACAAAATAAAGAAATTCGGATCCCATTCTAAGTCACGGCATATCGACATTAAGAAGAAAGGCCTTTGAGAAGACTTCTCCCTCTCCAAATATAGTCTGAATCTCATTCCAACCAATACCATGATCGCGGACTCCCTCACGAAGGCTTCCTCTCTCCCCTCTGTCAGGCTCCTCCAACAGAAGGTCTTCTCCTGGGCTTGACGTAAATTATCCTTTCTTCCTCTTACCAGTCACCAGGGGTGTTAAGACTCGCCTCACAAATATCACACTCCCTATTCCTGCGCTCTCTTATCATCTGTGCGCCGCCTTCCTTATCCCGGGTACCCCCGGACTCATTCTTGGAGACTCTTCTCTATCCTGGTGTCTTCCTCTCCGATCTGCTCTTTCTACCTCCTTTTTGGATTCTTCTTTTCTTTCTCCTTTTCTGTCTTTTGTCTCTATCTTCTTTTTCTCCCTTCTCTCTTCCTGTATTGTCTCAATACTCAACCAACCAACTACCAACTCCTCAATCGACTCCGGTGCGACCACCGATCCACTCTCTCTCCAGCTATTGCCCTGGCGCCGAGTCTCTCACTGGAAGACTCAGATTTCTCAAGTTCTCAATAGTATTGTCTCTGATCTGATCGCCTCATCCACTCAGTCCTCTACTCTCAAGATCATTGCTTGTGTTCTCTTCATCCTACCTCTGCTGCCTGTTCCCTTTTTCATTCTGTTGACTCCACCTCTCTCAACACTCACAAGGCTCAGACTGTAGGACCTCTTTCCATTTTACTTCCTTTCTCCCATTGTCCTTCCTATCTCTGTTTATGTGTTTCTCATACTCTTCTATTTCTTCAATAGCCTATGCTGGTTTTGAATCATACAGAAATGTAGGATTCTCTTATCACCTTTCAGCATATCCATGGTGGTTATGTACTTAGCCTTGGACAGGTTATGTAGAGCGTTTTCAATTCTTGGAATTGGATAATAATCAGCTTGGGTGTAGTTGTTAAGCATTCTAAAATCTCCAACCATTCTTGACTTATCATTGTGCCATTCTATAATTATGGGGGTAGTAATATCCACTTGTTCATTGTGGCCTACTTTTCTTAAGACTTGTAAGTCAACCAACTCTTGAATATGGGTTTCCAGAGAAGCTCTGGATTTTGGACTCGAAGGGTAAGCAGGTCTCCTGAGGTTAGGTTGGTAAGGAGGCTTAATAGTTAGAGTTAGGATCATATCATGTCCTTTGATGTTACCAATGGGGTGATCTTTGGTACAGAAAGCATTCTGATTTTTGAAGCATACTTGTAGGATATCCCGTTTCTGTTCTTCATTGAGAAGGGAATTCAAAGAAGCTTGAGAGAAGTATTCCTGATTGAACTTCTCTAAGTGTTTTTCATAAGTTGAATCAGAAGTTTGAGAATTGACATGACATATTTGGAACTTCTTATTCCAGTCTCCTCCTAAAGTGAAGTATCTACCTTTGCTTTGGAATACATCTATACCATATAGGCAAAGAGAATCATTCCCAAGGATAAAATAATCACATACTCACTTTGGAGCACTACAAATTCAATTTTCAGTTTGAGTGATCCTTTAGAGTGAGGGAGTATGATATCAGAAGACCATACTCCAACAGCATTGAGAGCAGAATTACAACTGCTGAACTTAGCCTGAGGTAGTGGTAGTAAGTTCAGTTTCCAGTTTGGGTCTTGTTTTTCCAGATAAGTTGAACCAACAAAAGAGCAAAAGGCTCCACTGTCTAGAAGTAACTTAACAGGGAAACCTTGGATTAAACCAGTAGCATAGCATGTTTTGCCTGAAGTGTAACTTTTACCGGCAGAAGGTTTTAGAGTCAAAGCCTTAGCCTCAAAAAGTTGTGAATCTTCATGTTGGGATTCCATTTTTGAGGTAAGTTAGAATCCTCATTGATGAAATTTATTTCCAGGGAAGACTCAATACTACCTTCAATAACATTGATAGGGTTAGTGATTATTAGATCACAATCAGAGAGTGATCCGTCAGTATCATCAAGGTGAGGGTCAGGATTTTCACACACTTCTCCTTCAATAAGATTAATCCTTTTCCTAGGTAGAGGACAATCAGGTTTTACGTGTCCTGTTTGGCTACAGTTCCAACATACTTTTTCTTTTGATTCTGGAGTCTTCTTGACTTCCAAGGTGGTTGGATTAGTAACAGGGGATTCTTTAGTTTTGGAAGTATATTCTTCCCTGTTCCTATTATTTTGTTCCCTTGGAGGTCTATTGACCCTTTTATCAAGACCATTCATATCAATAGTTTCTTCCAATACACCTATTAAGGTGGAAAGATCTGAATCCATAGGAATTCTACACCTTACACTGTGGTTGATTTGTCCGGGCGGGACATAAGTTGAGGAGTCTTTCATTGACTTCTTCTTTATCAGCATCAGGATAAAAACAGTCCAACCTCTTTTTCTGGTCTAAGCACCACTTATGAGGTTTGTCCTTGAATGGATCAAACTGGGAAGTTTTGAAAGTTTTCATCATCTTTCTTTTCCAAATCCTGGTACCAAACTGCACTTTGATCAATCGTTTCCAAGAATTCCAAGATAAAGATCCAACTTCTTCTCTTTTATTGATAAACCAATCAAGAGCTACTCCTTCAAATAATCTGGGCAATCTTACCACAGCTATTGTATCAGGGAGCTCATAGGAAGAAAGAGTATAGTCAATAAACTTAATGAAACTGACATGGTTGTATTCTCCTTCTCCAGAAAATTTAGGCCATTCAGTGATGGGAGGGAGTAGCTTCAAAGCCTGCTCCATTTCCGCAGTAGGACTGGGTCTGAAAGACTCATTCCTAGTTATCCTGGCTCTGGGAGGAGCACTAGGAGTACTGGTGAACCTGGAAGGTCTAGTTTCTTCCAATTCAATGACTGGAGAGTTAGAGGAGTTGATCTTAAGATCTCTCAGATAATTTTTAATCATACCTAACTTTAAATCAAGTTTGTTGCTTGATTAGTCAATTTTGTTAGTCAGATGAGCTGAAGGAGTAGGACTAGTTTTCTTAACTTCTTCCTTAAGCTGGTCTATGGTTGCAAGAATATCTTCCTGAAGAATTGATTGGTTGTCATCAATATGTTTCATCAGGTCAAACTTACTAGCTCTTATACTGTCCTTGATTTGTTGTATTTCCAACTCGTCAATTCTCATAATCTGAGACTGAGTGTCAATCTTTCTAAAAATACTTGAACTTAATTTTTCCAATTGGTGATAAACTTTGTCAAAGCATTGGCTAATAATAGTAAAATTGTGAGACACATTTACAGAAAAGCTATTAAGAGCTTCTACATCTAATTGAGGTACACTTTTTTCCACTTCTGGGCTAAGGATATTATGTTTTCCCAATCCTTTGGGTTCCTTAACTTCTTATGGGCTGAGGACCTCTTCTTTTTGGGGTCCTTTACCTTTAAGGAAGCTAACTGATCCCAAGGATTCCAGTTCTGCACGTAGACTTCTACTTCTTCATTTGGGATCAACCTTTGCAGAGAAATCTGAGATTTCTTTGCCTGAGAAATGGCTTTTCTCATACCTTGTTGATCCTCCTGGGTCTGAGCCAACCTGAATTGTTCCCAATAGCTCATGTGCTCTTTCACTAACACTTTGACCCTTTCCTCCTTGGTTGAGTCGAGCTGGGGTGGCGTAGGAGAACCTGTACCCTCCTGGGATAACCTGGTGGGCAACAGATGGCTCTCCAACGGTCTGTTGGTCGAGTTGGCGGCTGTGGTTGTCGCCGTCATCGTCCCACGTGAAGCTATGGTCACGGGTTTGAGTCCCCTCATTGCGCTCGCGACTGGAGTCCTTGCGTGCACGGTTCCTCCGGGCAGAGATCCATATGACGGGGCTCTACCGGTTGCACGGGTGTTGCGCCTATTTTGATACATAGCACCAAAAAAAATGTGTAAGTCTTTTGTCAAAACTTTTGAAAGAAGACTTTAAAATTATAAAAATAATATTTTTTGTGTGTTTTATATTTTTAATAATTTTTTAAATATTTTAACTTACTTGGAGTTCAACTCAAAGTTACCAACACTTGATTGGGGTCACAACTATCCTTGGAGGGTATTCCAACGGGATCTGAGTGAGTTCCAATCAGATCCTGGGATAAATCCAAGGGTAAATCCAATGGTACACTGTCAGGGACGTCCTCTAAGAGGTCCTGGTCAATGAGATCACCAAAAACAAAATCCACTGAGATGGATAAAAACAAAAAATTTAAGTTCAATATTTTTTGTATGTTTACGTGTTAAAGTGATTTTTAGAAAAAAATAATCACTTTTATTGTTTTTGGATTTTTCTTTATCTTCAGGGTTATTTAGTTTATGAATATAAAGCTTCCTTTGGTAAATCTTCCACTCCTTATGTTGTCTTAATAAAGAATTGAAATTGATAATTCTTTCAAGCTTGAGATCTTTGTCTTTTATAACCTGCTGCTTATAATAAAGCAATTTCTCCTGTTGTTGCTCAGGAGTTATAATAACAGGGAAAAAGTTACGGAGTTTTTCTTCTTTTTTTTTTTAAGAAGGTTCAAATAATAATTGATCAATTCTCCGTTGGTCTTAAGATCCACTAGAGAAACAAATGATAAAAAATATATGTTATAAGTATGTTAACTTATTTTTTAAAAATAAATAGACTGGTCCAAGGAATAAATAATTAAAAATTAATTATTTAAGGATATTTCCCGTCCAGACCCCCAGTTGTCAGCTCTCTGATACCAGTAACCTTGCAGTCCTTTAGCTACAGAGAGTGATAAAAATGCTGGAATGATAATAATAATTATTATTCCAATATTAAACGCTTAGAAGCTCAAATAAATGATTTAATAAGAGCAGTTGCAAGGTTTAATTGGTTTGGTAGTAAGTGGTTTTCAATATAATATAAAAGAGGTGCCACAGTATTATACTACTGGGGATCTTTACAGACTAGCAACCTCTCTTCAAGGGGCCTCCTTAGGCAGTTTAAGAACCTTGGAATAAATATGGGTGCCTTAGAAAGGACTTATTCCACTGGTGGCCAGGCTTAACAGCACAAACGGCCTAGACAGGAAGGGTAACACTCACTCTGAGCACTTTACCACGAAAATCCTGGAATAATTGGAAGGGTTTCAGAGCAGATGGGGTAGATTGCTTGACTAAACTTCAATGGTTGATTGGTTTAATTAAGGTAAATAATACTACTACAGACTAAGTCATAAATCACTTGCTTATCTTCATATAAGCACTTGATCAACAATGACACGGTGTCTGATTGATAATAAATAATTCCTGGTAAACTGATTAACTTATTCTGGATCCAAAGAGGTCTGTATAAATACCTTTTTGGGGTGATTTTGATCTTCTCAGGGCACGTAGAGAGGGTTCGGCTCGTGGGCTGAGGCTGGAAAGCCAGTCAGGGAAAGATTAGCACGTCCGCTTGGTGCTGTCAATCAGCTGTCCTTAGATCTGCTGGATTTCTGTACTATTTTAGCCACAGGATCTGTTAATCTGTTATGGCGTAAATTATATCACTCTGTACTCATCCTTCATTTGTACTATTGATATTGCTTTAAAGCGTGCAGATGTGGATGTTTACTGATTTTCCGTCATCTGCTGATCATGTAGATAGTTTTCAATAATTTTTATGAACACTTCTTGTAGTGTTTCCTGGTCTTCAAAGATCAAGATCAGTGATTTACGTGGTAGTCTTTGATCTTTGATTTATTATTAAAAAATATTTAAAGCTTAATTTTCATTAACTTTATTTAACTTTTGATCTTTTTAGATCATTAGTAATGCATATGTCTGTTTGTTACATATGCTAGGCAACCCTAACTAGGTTGTAGCTCTTCTGAGCGGTACCTGGTTGTTGGAATAGTCACAACTGATCCAGGCGTGGGGATCAGTTAGTACAGATGCGCGCGGGGTAGGATCGGCTGCGTGGGTGGCAGAATCAGCTGCGCGCGGGTCTCTAGTACGCGGGAACCTGCTGCTGCTGGTACGTAGGGTTATGTAATGAATGCTGCGGGGCTCCGCGCGGGAATTGTGACATAACACATTTCGGCGTGTAACTCCTAAAATATACACAACACCTCAATTCTGAGTGAATTTTAGGTGTAAACCCTATACGTGAAAATACGTGTGAAATGTTAGAATGGCCAAAAAGTGCCATATGGGTATTGTAATTTCCAGTACTTTTCTTTTTAATTATTTTAAAAATATAAGGACTTGGAATTCAAGGGTGGGGTCAGTGAGTGACCCTACCTAATTTTGGGTGAGGAATCCATTCCTGTAATAAAATTCATGGATTCCTCACTCCTTAATTTTTTAATTGAGGTATTCTTATTTTTCATAGTTTGTGTTACTGTTTGACGGTTTTGCTCTGTATATATTAGCAAGCTGACAAAGATACATTTCAGGAACAATGTATGCTCAATGAATTCCTGGAGTTGAGTTCAGAAATGGGTAACAGGGTTAACCCAAATAGCTTTGGCCAAGCTATGAATTCTGATGAGAGAGCCAACTGGAAAAGTGCTATTTTTGAGGAATTTGATTCTCTGGAGAATAATAGTGTCTTTGAAGTGGTTATGCAAGATTCTGTTCCAAAAGGAAAGACCATTGTGGGATCTAGATTGGTGTTAAACAAGAATTTTGAAACAAGTGTATTTTTGAAAAGTTTCAAAGCTAGATGCGTTGCACAGCGCTTCAAGCATAGAGAGGGAATCAATTACCAAGAAACTTTCTCCCCAACTGGAAGGCTTTCCACCTTCAGGTACATCATTGCTCTGGAAGTGGAGTTGGATGAAGAAATCAGACAAGCTGATTTTGTAACAGCATACTTGAATGCAAAACTTGGAGAGGAGGAGACTGTTTATATGTCAATTCCTGATGGTTATTGTGAATGTTTAGTAGAGACTAAACCAGAAACCATGAAGAAAATCTGGGTTAGAAGTTGTCTTTCATCAGATAAAGGGGAATATGTCCTAAAGCTGTGTAGATTGCTGTATGGATTGAAGCAAGCAGCTAGGTTGTGGTATAATACCATGAGTGAGAAACTGATACAGATTGGTTTCAAGGCGTCTGAGGCCAACCCTTTTCTCTTTTTAAGAAAGCATGAAATTTTTTTTTTATGGGTCAATGAAATTATAATTATTGGAAATGGTAAAGACAGAGTCATGGACACACTCAATAAAAGGTAAACGATCTTTGTCTGGCGCAACAGGTGCTAGGAAGGAAAGTCAGTAAGAGCAAGAATGGTATTAAATTGGACCTGAGCCATGACTTGGCAGCTCTTTTTGAAGATTTTAATTTGAGAAGCAAGGTTATTTGGAGAAGGAAGGAGTATGTTAGGCTACAGAAGATCCAAATGAGATCTATTGATAAGGCTACAAAGAGCCAAGGAAAGAGGGAAAGTACTTGCATAGTCAAGTGGAACTGATCTGAAGAGGAGGAAGGGACACTCTGTTTTAGTTTTCTGGTGATCAGATGATCTTTCATTTATGGTCCCAAGGAAGGACCAGTATTTAAGCACAACTACAGAACCCCCAAAAGGGGCCTAAGACAGCAAGTTAGTGACAACTAGAAAGCCCCAGAGGGGGCCTGAGACATGAGTATTTATTTAATGGAAAAAGCAAGTTAGAGATAAAAGTAAAAAATTTGTTAGTTAAGAATATGAACATCAAACAGACAACACACCACCTTAACTGACAAATTGAGGAACCAATTTGAGACCAATCAAAATTTTGATTTATGATAATTGAGAAGAGGATATGAGAGATATGAGATTTTGAGAATAATTGACAAGACACCACCTTTTCAGGATATGAGATGGGGAAATGATAGCCTATTTTAAGAGGAGCAACAAGGACCCCAGGCATAGTTGCCTAGCATGATATGGCCAATGGTAGCCTATTTTAAGAGGAGCAACAAGGACCTCAGGCATAGTTGCCTAGCTTAATGGGTGAGAATGATATGATGGTGATGGTGATGGTGATGGTGATGGTGATGGTGATGGTGATGGTGATGGTGATGGTGATGGTGATGGTGATGGTGATGGTGATGGTGATGGTGATGGTGATGGTGATGGTGATGGTGATGGTGATGGTGATGGTGATGGTGATGGTGATGATAATGGTGATGATAATGGTAATGGTAATGGTGATGGTGATGGTTTTAGAGATGAAGTTGGAATGGAGTGGTGACAGTTAAAGGATAATGGTGGTGGATGACAGTATAGCATGATAAGGAATGTGGATATATGAAAGATAGAGGGTGGGGAGCTGGAGATATAGAGACAGTATTGAACAAAAGGAGGAAATGATCCCAACACACCAGTCTGTTCAATACTGGATGGAAGGGAGGTGTATATGTTGTTGAGGTTGATTGGTTAGGTTGATGATGATTGGTTTTTTATATGGTTGGTGAATGGAATGATGATTGAATCAGATGCATTATGGTTGTATTGATTTTGGAGATGGAGCAAGTAAAGAAGTAGCAGGTGAAGCTGATGAGATGGATGGTATTGAGCAAGTGGTGGTTGAGGTAGCGGGTGGAGCAGTTGAGATGGAGATGTAGCAATGGGTGATATAGTAGCAGGTGGAGCAAACAAGATGGAGGAGATGAAATGAGGAAAGAAGTAGCGGGTGGAGCAATGGAAGAATGGTTAGCGTGACAGGATGGGCCAAATGAATGGACCACCCCTCATAGAATTATGGTAGTAGATTGATTAATTGAAGAGCGGAGGTTAATTGGGGAATGAAGTTGGATGGTGAATGAAGCAGCTGGAGAAATCACAGATGAAGCCCAAGCAAGGTCGCAATTGAGGTGGCAAGAGAGGAGCGGAGGAGCAAGGAGAAGTGCCCAAACAATTTTGCAAGCAATTTTGGAGGAAGCAAGCAAGGTTAAAGAGCAATTAAGGTGACGCAAGAAAACAGTTGAGATGGAGCAATGGAGCGATGTGGGGATGAGAAGGGACCAAGCAAGATCAAGAGGTGGAAGAGCCAGGTTGCAAGGGAGGATGCATGATAATGAGCAAGCAAAGGCATAGGTGAGCGGCAATCAAGGTTTCCATTGAGGTAGCGAGACAAGTGGTGGACAAGCTGGGAGGCAATTGATTTTGCAAGCAATGGCAAAGAGGTTGAGAGAATGTTGGGAGAGCGGGCAAGGGTGGAGGTTAGTAGGATGATGACGGAGAGGGTATGAGATGGAGTTGAAAATTCAATCAAGCGAATTGATGGAGCAGAGAGGGGTTAGGATGATGGATGAGCTGCGACAAGGTTGCAACCCAGGTAACAAGCGAGGATCAAGCAAGTTTGAAGAGTGGCAGAGCGCGATGGAAGTCGCAGATGGTGAGAAGAAGCTCTCGGGATGAAGATTGTTGGGGCCAAGGCAATGTTGATAAACGCCGGAATAACTGTGGAAAAGGTTGATGGAGGAGTCAAGGGTGCTTCAATAACCAGTTAGAGGATGAGATCAAGATTGGATCAGGTGTGGAGGCCAAGGTAGTCCTTGTCGTTGTTGGTTTGGGTTGAGTGATCCTGGTGGTTGGGATAACTTTCTTGATCCAAACTTGATCCAAGTCAGATTGGGAGGATTCTGATTGCTGGGTTGATTTCCTAGGCTTGGCTCAATAATCACAATTGCTCAAATATTGATGAGCAGTAGGATTGTGCTTGGTTCAAGAGCTCTTAGGATGGTGATTTGGTTGAAATTTCCAATGGGATTGATGATGAGACTGGGATCAATTGGAATCTGAGAGATGGGATGGATGGCTCTTGGATGATTTATGGTGGCTCCTGTGATGATCCTTAGATTTCTTCCAATGGTGTTGATTGTCTCGATGATGATCAACCTTCTTCTTCCTTTGTTCTCCATAGGCTCTTGGGGGTGAGACTGGCCAAAAGCAAGTCAAATGAGCGTCCTCTTGCTGTAACCTTCAAGATTTGAAGAAGTAATCCCTGGGAGTTTGATGATAGGTGTTGTTTGATGATTTTGAAGGGAGTTTTGAATTGATGAGTTGATGAAAATTGGGATGAGTTCTTGATTGATGATGATGATCTAGTTATTCTTCTGGTGTTAATCTTCTGGATCTCAGATTGTTTGTAGGTGGTTGTCTTGAATGAACTTGAGTTCTTGATGAATCAAGGTGGTGGTCCCGCTGACTATTACTTGCTCCCAATTGATCTTGATAATCAACTTTGAATCTTGTCGTGGTCATCATTGGTTTGTCAAAATCCAATGCTCTTGGTTGTGGGTGGTGGTGAGTCATCTCCCAAGTTGATGGAGATGATGGAGATGTTGATGATGGTAAGTGGGGAGAGGCTGCCAAGGATTGATTGAAGGGGCAGATCTGGCTGAGATCAGAGCCTGGGATGACAATGAGGATCCTGGGGATTTTAGGCCTTAGATGGAACTGATGAGGATGTCAAGGAGGATGGTACCAGAGATTGAGAAGATAATTGAGAGATTGAAAAAGGATGGTTGCTCATGGTGATTGGGAATTTGGAGCAATATGAGTAAATTGGTGAGGTTTGAGCATGGATGAGGATGGAAAGTGAAGATGAAAGTTGGGTGATGTTGTGCAATGGGCCATGGATGATCAGAGGATGAGGTGATGAGGGAAAGAGTAGGAGGGGGAGGATGGATTGGTCAAGATGATAATGGTAATTAAACCAGTTGTAACAATGAAGTTGACTGGATAGCTTAGTGGGATGAGATTTTGGCTTTTAACCGTTGTGGAAAGAATAAAGGTTTTCCCCCTATAATTGTCCCAAGGTTTGGAAGTTAACGGTTCCCTGCGTCTGAAAGGAGATGAGGATGCCCAAAGTCGCACTTAAATTAGAAATAAAAATAAGGAGATAAAGAGATAAAGAAAAATAGAGAGAGAGTGAAATTTCCAATCCTTCAATCATAAGAACTTTCCACCTGGATGTGTATCCAGTATGAGTTCCTTTAATCTTTTGGTGAGATGATTGATCCAATCCAATGATATGATGGTCTGATTCCATGCCCCCCCCTCCTAACCCGGAGTTGAGAGTGAGGATAAGTCCTCCCTCTCAACCCTAACCTAAGTACAAGCGCAAATAACAGTATGACAAAGAAACAGAAAACAATCCCAAAACAGAAACCCTAGCCTCCTCTCCCCACCTCCGTACCAAACTTCCCCCGACGTCCATACGCCATTCCGTCCATCCGGTTTGTCCTTCTCATGACGCGGTCCTTGCACCATGCCCTACTCCGAGCCCCCCGCGCCTGTCCGTATCCATTTGTCCGCGCCTGTCGTGGATGTCCGGTATTATCCAGCGTGATCCGCGCGCTCCATCTGTTCCTTTATAGCCCGCGGATTGCTCCGCTCCTACGTATCTGAACCGGCGCGCCCGCAAACCTAGTTGAGCACACTACCTTCTGAATCCAATCTCCAGCGCGGATTGCCGCCCACGTCGCATTCAATGCTGAGCCCGACCCGTCCACTAGGTGCGGAGCCAAACAGCGGCTGCTGCTGAGCACTCCGCATACCCTAAAGCTGAGCCCGCTTGCCTCCAATGCTGAGCGTGGAGCCGCAAAGAAGTTCCCAATCCGTGTCTTTAAATTGACACCACATCCCCCCCCACTTGAGTTCTGTCCCCAGAAGTCTTCCATTACTTCACCACACTACCACCACTGCTACTTCCACTACCACGCCCACCACTCCCACTACCACCTTCTCCACGACCACCAAAACCCCCTCCGGCTCTGTCGCCTACTCCACCGCCACCACCATTGCCATCTCCGGTCCTGGGGTCCTCCCCCTCGCCAGCCCCCTCACCGGAGAGGGTGGTTATCTTGTCCTCACCTCCCCCCGCGCCACCTGCCCCTGGTTGGACTTCTCCCAAGGTCCCAGAGATTCCAATTGGCCGCATGATACCCAAGATTTGATTCAATTGGTTTGCGGATGACTTGGTCGAGCTACTTTGTGGCTTCCTCTAGATCCCAAGGGCCCACGGAACGGATTCCCGGCGCAAATTATTGGCGCGATTCCGGGCGCTCCTGGCGGACGCAAGGAATGGAATGGTTCGGGCAATGGAGGTGGATTAGGCGGGGCACCTCTTTCCTTTCTTTTCCTTTTCCTTTCCTTCATACTCTTGTTGTACATTTTTTTCTCATCATTCCGTGCTTGAAATCAATTACCCATTGCGCGTACCACTTCCAAGTGAGCCAGTGAGCGGCCTAAGTAAAAGTAAGAGACCCCACAAGTAGAAATTGAGAAAAATCTAAGTTGAGAAAAGAGAGGGCGGAGCCGGAGTATGTCCGTGCGCAAGATCCCCGCATTCCACAAAGTCGCCTTACGGTGCTCCGCAAATTTACCTGGACAGCCCCAGACAGACTGCCACACAGTTCCCCGTACCCCTCCTGTAACAAACACAACAACCAAACACCAGCGCGGGCCACTGTAAGGGAAGAGAGAGAGAGAGAGTAAGAGAACGGACATTCTGGGGTGCCTAGTTGTCCCGGATGTGAACCAGCTAGAGCACCCCCTCACCAAATCAAGCTTATTCCCATTCCAACCACCCATCCTCGATATATCCTGAGAGAAAAGAAAAAGAGAAAAAGAAACCAACAGAGAAGAAAAATAGAAAAGAACACATAATTTTTTTTTTTTTGCGCGACGCCCGTAGACCGCCCGCAAATTGCTCTTTGTCCCGCTTCCCCCATC
This sequence comes from Puccinia polysora, assembly GCA_025617555.3. Classification (NCBI taxonomy): domain Eukaryota; kingdom Fungi; phylum Basidiomycota; class Pucciniomycetes; order Pucciniales; family Pucciniaceae; genus Puccinia; species Puccinia polysora. The sequence continues at coordinate 2,467,629 of JAOOQA010000019.1, read as the reverse complement.
TGCGGGATTTTCCTTGCGTCCCGGTTCCGCGGGGCTTGTCCTTGTGTTCACAGACCCGGCTTTGTGCTGCGCCTGCGTTTCCTGCAAAAACCCCAAGCCAGGTAAGAAAGAAACATAGAGAAACAAACATTCTGGGGTGTCTAGTTGTTCCAGCTGTGAACCAGGAGAGCACCCCCTCACAAAATCAAGACTTATCCCCTTCCCCCACCACCTCCCCCCCCCCAACTTGGCCACTGTCCCCAGCTGGTTGCAACCACCTACTCCGTCGCAACGGCACGGTCTCCGCTTCTCCGCCCAAAGACAAATCCCGGGATCGCGTTCCTACACCATTGCGGCGCTCCACACTCCCCTTGTCAGATCCTTCACCCCCTTCCGCCGTTTTGTCGAACGAGGTAGATCCTCGCGCAAAGAAGCGCTTGACATGCGAAGCCGCCGCCTTCCATTTCAGCGGAGTACCGTCTAATTCCTCCAACTGATAGCTGCCGCCCTTGAACTTGGAAAACATGCGGAACGGGCCGTTCCACCGGTTAGAAAACAACTTCCCCCACTTAGACTCCAGACTCCGGTTGTACAGGAGCACCAAATCCCCCTTCCGCAAGGGATCCCGGAGACAATGCAATCAGCGCTTGTCCCAATAGCGCACCGATGCCGTCCAAGTCTTCTTCAGCCGGTCCGCGGCCTTGGTGAGCATCCCTTCCCATCAAAGGAGCTGTTTGGTGGGAGCCTCAAGCAATTTGGCGGAGGCCTTCACCTTCCACCAGTCAACCCCCAGGAACGTCTCCCACTCAATGTCCACTGGAAGCACGGGGCGCTGTCCAAAAAGTAACTTGTACAGCGAGTAGCCTGTTGACCGCTTCACCAAAATCCAATCCGCAAACAGAACCATTGAAAGGGTCTCCTGCCAGCGCTTACCATCCTCCCCGCAAATCTTGACCAGGGTGTCCTTGATTGGTTGATGCCCGCGTTCAATCATGCCGGCCCCCTTGGGATAGTACTCCATTACTGGGCCAAACTTGGCTCCGCAACTCTTCACCAACTCAACCAAACGGCCGCAAAACTCAGCCCCTCCGTCCACTGTAACCAGACAAAGCAACCCGTACCACGCGAACCAATCTTCCTCCAGAAACAGAGCAACTTTGTCCGCTGAGAGCTTGACCAACGGATGCGCTTCCGCCCAACCGGACATGTTGTCCCGCGCGAAGAGCAGATAGGCAAACTTACTGGCCTTGATGTGGACAACATCAAGCAAGACTCAACCAAAGAGGGCGTCTTCCCCTGTGGGGTTTCCGACTTCCTTTGGCAATCTTGCGCTCCGCCGTTGACAGGCTTTGCAGGAAGCCAACCATTCCCGTACCGCACGCACTACCCCCAGCCACCAGAACCGCTATTTCACCCGCCTCCGCGTTTCGACCTCCCCTCAATGGCCAAGATTGCCGTGAAGGCTTCAGAGGATAGCTTCCTGATCTTCCCTTGAAGTGGTAACCACAAGAGGAACCAGAGTCTTCTGCTGCCAAAGCTACCCCTCCTGTACATAGAAGTTTCCCGCTTGCCGCCTTGCCCATCGCATGTGCTTGTCCGTAGTTCCGTTGGGAAAACAAAGGTCCCGCAAGTAATCACAAAGAATCGCGTACCTCCCGGTCTGCCGGAGCAGCAGCTGAATGCCCGCCTCCACAACCCCTACCTTGACAACCAGGGTCTCCACATTGAGCAGTTCCGCGTCCTTGTACGGGTTGTCCCTCCAATACCGCAACAACACGTTGGGCATAGTGAATGCTTTCCCCGGAACATGAACAACAGCAAAGGAAAAAATTTGAAGAAATGCCACCCACCTTGCCATGGGAGCTTTGGGCAACTCCGAAGAATTGATCATCCGCGCAAGCGCCTCCGCATCCATCAAAAGCTCAAAGTGAACCCCCCACAAAAGATACTGAAGCCGCCGCACAATCTTGGTGACCCCGCACAACTCCAACTTTGGCTGAGAGTACCAGCTTTCCGTTGGAGTGAAGGTGACCCACTCTTAAAGCACCGGTCTATCCTTACCATTGTCCTCTTGAGTGAGAACCCCCCCCCCCGCACCAAATTTGCTGGAATTGACCGCTATCCTAATTCCTCCTGCATTGTAGTCGAGATCGCGGAGCACAATGTCATGTCCCACAATCTCCTTGAGCTTCCGGAACGCGCCATTGCACTCTCCTCCCCAATTCCACTCCATGCCTTTCCGCGTTAGTGATTGGAGCGGGCTTGCCACCTCTGCAAACCTCCCAATGAACATACGGACATAGCTACATAATCCCAAGAACTGAAGGATATGCAACACCGTCCGCGGGGTTGGCCATTTGAGGACCTTTTTCCGCTTTTTCTCTGCAATGCCCTGGCCGTTGGAAGCAACAACATGGCCAAGGACTTTGAGCCCCCGAACACAAACCGCCAACTTCTTCCCCAACACCATCAGTCCTGCCTCCTTGATGCAAAAAAGGATGCGTTCCAACGTCTGCGCGTATTCCCACACAAAACGTCGGACGCCTGGAACTTCAACCAACTCTGCTCCTCTGTAATCAGATTTCGGAACTTTGATTCCGGCGTTGTCAATAAAGATTTTGAATCCCTCCGGAAATCATCTTTCAGGATCCAAGCCATTTGCGCCTGGTACACCACCACAGAATTGGTCACGCCCCGCGGTAGCCAAGTCAGCTGCATTCTTCCCAACCCAGTCTCAAATGCCGTTAGAGGCTGCAAGCAAGGATCCAACTCGCACTGGTTGTATCCCCCATCACATCCACTAAACCGTAACAAGCACGCCCCGCCATTGACTCAAGGTACTTTTCAACGCAAGGGAGCCGTCCTGCATCCCGGATTGGAAAGGAGTTGAGCTGCTGCAGATCATGGAAAATCCTCAACAGAACATGAACGGCCTTCCCAAAATCACATCCCCACAATCAACCAAAAGAAAAGAAAGAGGCCTACGGACCCTTGCGACCTCAACCTCCTCCTCCTCAACTACCCCATCCACACAACACTCCCCTCTGTTAAGCGCGCGGAGACCCATCGCACATTTCCGCCAAACCAACCCCAAATCATCTACCATTTGCAATGGCAGCAGGTTCACCATTGAACCGCTGGCCACCATAGTCACACCTTCCTCCCCACTATGACCATTGGAACGTAAGCAAGCGGAGTCAAAACCAATTTAAACTCACACTCCTTGCGCCCCTCCTTCTTCCGCGCCACATGAACCCGCTGCACCATCTGAGGTACCTGGCCCTGACCACAATCTTGAAAAGCCTGCACCATCTTGTCTACTACCACCGGAGACAAAGCGGCCAGTTCCCGCAAGGTCAGCGGGACCAGATTCTTGTTCCCCATCACCCTACGCACAATGTCTGCCGCTTTCTTCTTCCCTACAGGATTTGCTGCCGGCCCCTTGATTCTGGGAATGCGTGCAGCCGGTTTTGGAACGGTTGATGGGGGTTGCTCCTTTGCATCCACCTCCATCTTATCCGAGACCGCCACCTTCTCTTCCTTTTCCACTACCCTTACCTCAGCTTCCACCCAAGGTGGTTGCCACAATCCAGGACCGGTAACAATTCCTAGTGACGCTTGCACCGTTGTTCCCGCCTCCTGACCCCGTGTGCGCACCTGCTGCATGGTGGTTGGCTAGCTTGGCTCCATCGGAATCTGTTTGCCTGTTGGAAACATGTACCCCATCCCCGCCGGTCAAACCAATCCCGCGTTGAGATCCTTTGTAAGCTCCTTGCACGCCGATTGCAAACGACTGTTTGCCCCGCAGTACAAGCACCCCCTTGGCACAAAGGTACCGGGCGGCCAAAACCCTTCCACCATGTGAGGTGGAGGCCCTTGCGGCTGCTGCTGGCTCATACGGCTCATGCAGATCTTCAAATCCTTCATCAGTTCCGTCAATTCACTTACCGGAGGGGCGGGCGCGGCTTGAGGAACCGGAACATGCGTGGAAGTAGGTGGAACCAGGGCCAAAACCTGGGGGGCGGATTTCTTTGGTCCCGCTGGGAAGGACTTAGCCGTATCCTCAATAAGCTCTTCTAAGTCAAGCTCACTCTCCACAGCCTGGCAAATGAAAGCCAACTCCAGAAGGAGCGCAATGCTCCCGTCCAATGACCGCTTTACCAAGTTGTGATCGTAAAGATGCCACTGCACCCTTGCCCAGAGTTGAGCGCCTAAAACGCCCAGAAACGCGCGTTTCATGACCCTGTCTGTCCCGCCACCACCTTGTTCTTTGACAAGTACCAATAGATCCAATTAAATGTCGAGGTGTAATACGCCAGCTCCACCCAAGTTCCGACTCCTCCGCGCGCACTTGCCTCCGAGGCCACGCGGCCAAAATTGCTTTCACGGAATAGAGGTTTGCGCCTACCCCACCGCGTTAGGATCTTGGCCTTCAGTTTTGGCCAATCCTGATTCTTTTAGCCTTCCATCTCCTCCACATCCTGGAGCTTCTCTTTGTCCATAATGAACGGGACGACAAGCCGGGCCTTATTGGCGTCTGACGCACCTTCCGCATCTGCAATACCTTTGTATCTCAAGATGAATTGCTCCACATCCGCAGTGTTGAATTGGATGTGAGGGTAGTTGCGCGGCCTGATGCAAACCAGACAAGTGGGTTCATGGTCACTGGAGACCAATTGGGGAACTGCGTAGCTTGTCCTGGGTCAAGCGGAGGGAGGGGAAGGAGGAGGGATGGAAGATGCGAGTGGGGTCGGAGTAGCGGACCCAGAAACAGAAGGAGAAGAAGAAGAAGAAGAGGAAGCGACTGTAGGGAGGTATGAATAGGACATTGCGCCCAGTTACCTTTGAAAGACAAGAAACGGAAGGTTATTTCCTGGCCAGACCCCCAGATGTGGAAAGAATAAGGGTTCCCCCTATAATTGTCCCAAGGTTTGGAAGTTAACGGTTCCCTGTGTCTGAAAGGAGATGAGGATGCCCAAAGTCGCACTTAAATGAGAAATAGAAATAAGGAGATAAAGAGATAAAGAAAAATAGAGAGAGAGTGAAATTGCCAATCCTTCAATCCTAAGAACTTTCCACCTGGATGTGTATCCAGTATGATTTCCTTTAATCTCTTGGTGAGATGATTGATCCAATCCAATGATGTGATGGTCTGATTCCATGCCCCCCCCCTCCTCACCCGGAGTTGAGAGTGAGGATAAGTCCTCCCTCTCAACCCTAACCTAAGTACAAGCGCAAATAACAGTATGACAAAGAAACAGAAAACAATCCCAAAACAGAAACCCTAGCCTCCTCTCCCCACCTCCGTACCAAAATTCCCCCAACGTCCGTACGCCGTTCCGTCCATCCGGTTTGTCCTTCTCATGAAGCGGTCCTTGCACCGCGCCCTACTCGGAGCCCCCCGTGCCTGTCCGTATCCGTTTGTCCGCACCTGTGGTGGATGTCCGGTATTATCCGGCGTGATCCGCGCGCTTGCACGTGCGCTCCATCTGTTCCTTTATAGCCCGCGGATTGCTCCGCTCCTACGTATCCAAACTGGTGCGCCTGCAAACCTAGTCAAGTGCACTACCTTCCAAATCCAATCTCCGGCACGGATCGCCGCCCACGCCGCATTTGATGCTGAGCCCAACCTGTCCACTAGGTGCGGAGCCAAACAGCGGCTGCTGCTGCTGAGCACTCCGCATACCCTAATTCTGAGCCCGCTTGCCTCCAATGCTGAGCGCGCAGCCGCGAAGAAGTTCACAATCCATGTCTATAAATTGACTCCACAGCGCGCGGATTGCAAGTTGCAAGATGCGTATCTGGATTGCGCATTGCAAGATGCAGATCCGGATTGCGCAGAGGCAGATACGGACATGCGCAGGGGCCTCCAAACTGTGCGCAGCGCAAGGCCATTTCATGAGAAGGACAAACTGGGTGGACGTAATTGCAGGCGGGTAATACAGATGGATATGGGATATGGGATATGGGATATGGGATATGGGTTGTGGATGATGGGATAGGAAGGATAGGGTTGAGGCTAGGGTTCTGTGCTTAGGGGTTGTATTTCATTATTCTTGCTTGTTTCTGGTTTTACTTAGGTTAGGGTTGAGGGGTAGGCTACTTAAGCTGCACCCTCAACCCGGATATCATGGAGCATTGAATGACGGAGGATCATTTGTTGTCATAGGTTTTGGAAGGATCTTTACTCTCAATTCTCTATCTCTCAGTTGAAGGTTGAACAGTCGCACTCAGGGTTTAAATCAATAACTTCCAAACTTGGAACCATTGAAGGAGAAGTCCTCTTCTGAATTCCACAATGGGCATTTCAAGGACTTTGTTTTTTGTAATTCTAACACAGCAGACCTGTAGATATGTGTCTTAAATCCTTATGGCTAATTTTTAATAAATTTGGGAATAGTTAAAACCCTTCAAAAATCCATTCAAAAACTTAACACCATCAAAGAAAAAAGAAAACTCATTTTTGGAGATATTCCTTTGGCTTTTGGCTTATGTTTTTTTGGAACTTTTAACTCTCATACCTTTGTTTTTATTCTTATCTTGAAATTTCAGCTTGGTCCAGGTTTTTCAAACATTAAATTCTTTTTACGATTAAAAGCCAAAGTGATCACATCCAGCTACCGGAATGGATCAAAATACAATTTCCCCTGAACCTGGAGGCAACAGCAACTTTAAGGCGCTGGCACTCAAGTCATTAATGGAATCAATCCCCCTTCTTACCAAGACAAAATATTCAATCTGGAAGAAGAAGATGGAAAGATTTTTCAAAATGAGGGGCATTCTCCAACTCATGAACTCTCCCAATCCACATGAGGAAATTCCAGACAATGAAAAAATTGCATCCTATCTTATTTCCAAGCTAGATCCCTCAAATCACACCAACATAATAACAGCTGATAACAAGGACTCTCCCAAGCTCATATGGCTTGCCGCTAAAGAACAATTTGCTTCCAATCAGGCAGAAAATCAGGAAAAGATGTTCTTTGAATTCCTCTACCTTGGCTTTGATCAGAATGAAATCAACAGTTTTGTTACCTCAGTGAAACTAAATCTTGGAAAACTCAACAAAGTTGGGATTGACCTTCCCAGTGATATCCTTAGCTACTTGATTCTCTTCAAACTTCCTGAATCATTGAAAGGAATGAAATCACAAATCATGCACTTTGGTTTTGATCTGACAGTGGACTTTGTTCTGAATCATCTATTTCAACACAAAAATAAAGTTCAATCTAAATCCAAGGAAACATCTGACACCAAATCTGCTCTCTACTCCTTTAATTGATTGGATGCTGACTACCCTTGCTGCAAAAACAGCAAGCATAATCCAGCTGTCAAACCACATCCAGCTTCCAACTGCTGGGTGGGGTTCCCAGATCTTAAACCTGAAAAACTGTCAAAAAATTCTAATCAAGGGGCAAAGAAGAAAGCACAAGATTCCCATCATTACATGTTTTTCTGTGGTCTAAACCAGCTCAAAAAGTCTAACTATGGCCGATTCATCCTTGATAGCGGCTGTTCCATCCAAATGATCATGGATTGATCCTTTTTCTCCTCAATAACTGATCAGTCAAGAAACAAACTCATCAAAACCAGAAAAAAAGGGGATGGAATACCCATAAAGGGTCTTGGCGTTGCCACTCTGCAAATTGGAGAAATCCAACTAGACCTGAAGAATACAGCCTGGGTGCCTGATGCAACTGTCAATCTGGTCTCAATGGGCGCTCTTCTCAATCAGGGATGTACCCTAAAAGTCAACAGCAAATCTAACCCTCCATCCTTCTTGCTTAAGAAGAAAAGAACTCTGATCCTCAGTGGAATGATAGAGAACAATGTTTTGATCATCAACTTCCCCCCTTTGACAGGACAACAGGCGTGTTTTTTGAGTCTGAACAAGCTCAAAGAACTACATCAAACTCTGGGCCATGCTAGCCTAGAAAGAATTGCAAAACACCTAGGGAACAGCATTGAGAAGGAAACACACTCAGCATTTGAATGCATAGCCTGAAAAAAAGGAAAAATAAGACAATACTCCTTCAAAAAGGAGCAACAGCCAGCAGAGCAAGTTTTTGACCGTCTCCACCTAGATCTAATGGGACCACTTAATCCACAAAGCAAGGGCGGCATGAGGTATGCTCTCACTGTTGTCAACAACAGGTCTGGTTACCTCTCTGCTCTCCCTATGCCAATTAAGCATGCAGCGGCTGAAGCCATCATTTTTGCCATTGAAAATGAAGCAAAAAAGAAGAAACAATTCCCCATCAAGGTTGTCTCCAATGGAGGAGGAGAATTTGTCAATGAAAGACTTGCTACATTCTTCAAATCCAATGCAATCAATCACCTAGTCAGTGAGCCCTATGACTCCCAACATAATGGGAAGACCAAGCAAGCAAATTGCACCATCATGGAGTCCTTAAGATCAGTTTTAAGCTCATCTCCTATTCCCAAAAGTTGTTTGAATGTGGTCATCCAAAGCTGCTGCCTTGCATTCAACCAAATTCCTCAAGAAGCCGGAATGTAAACTCCCTGGGAACAGATGCACAGTAAAGTACTTCCCAAGGATTACCTGAAGCCCGTCAGAACCACATGCATCTACTTATTAAACAACACCATAATTGCCTCAAAGTTAAGCAAAAAGGGGGATTAAGGGTTCCTTGTTGGTTTCAATTCTTGATTACAATCCTATAAGGTTCTTTCAAAATTGGGAAATATCATCAATACCAAACATGTACATTCCATGAAATCTCAAGGCCCTAACGGCATCTCCCTCAATGGTGGCGTAGAAGACAACATTGTTCCCACCGTTGGAACCATCACCAGAGGGGAACTGGAATCATTCATTCAAGAACTGAAAGAATTGAGATGGCTAAACACCAGAACCACTTATATTTCAAATAAGAATAGATAAGAAATGTTTAGCTCAATAAACAATAGGTCAAACAAGTATGAGAATCTTAACCAACAGGAATGAGAATTGATATCAATGAAATCTCAGCACAACATTGGATCTAATATCCTAAAGAAGACAGGCCTGGAAGTAGAAATTGATGAATGATAAGCTCAATCCAGGCTTTTTCTAATAAAGGATCATGGAGGAGATCATACTTGTTTACATTGATCTTCAGGACTGTAAAAAAGTGAACTTGACACCGTTAGTTGACTCAAATGGGGTGATCTGTTGATTCTGGGTGTCAGTTAAGGTGTCCCCCATTCAGCGCCTTGAATCAAAATAACCAGATAGTGGTCCTTTGCAGTTATTGTCAATGAGTTGTAGGTGGAGATTAGGATTGATGTTGGGGATGGATTGAGTGAATGTATGATGAGAAGATTATGAGAGAAGAGTATAGCTATGATTGACAGATGGGTCCACCTAAGTGGCCTCAAATTCACTATTATCACAAGCCAGAGTGTTGGAGAGCGTGCGCTCAGATTCTGGCCCATGCAGCGTTAGAGTATCTCCACCGCTTTCATGATGTTGCGGACTTCAATCTGGTGAAACTCAGTATACTCAACACCCCTCCTTGATTCAATGCGCAGTAAATTCAGGTACTAACATGATGGACCAGTCTGAGAAATGAAAATTTGTTGGTGGCTTTGGTAAGACCGTCTGAAATCATTTGATTAGACTTGATTAGTTGAATTCTGATTAAGTTGTTTTAAACATCTTCCCTGAGTCCCTTTGTCTTCAGGTCTATGAATTTGGTTTTTGAGCTACTTCCAAAAATTTTTATCTTGTTGTCTAAGCCTTTGTTGTTGATTAAGTGAAGGCTGGGTAGGATTTGTGTTCTCCACAGTTCATGGATGAGATGATTTATCCATCTGCATTCCAATTGACCGTTGCTGAGTGTGTTGCATTCTGCTTCTGTAGAGGAGTAGGTAATTTTCCTTTGCCGTCCACTCGTCCAAAACAATGGAGAGCCTTGAAAGAAGCAGATAAATCCACTTTGAGAGGTTCAAGTGATGGGATTGTCAGCCCATGTTGAGTTTCTGTAACAAACTAGATTATTGGAGTTTTTCCTTTGTGAGATTAGCAGGCATTGGTCTTTGGTGTTGGCTAGGTACTTCCAGACTTTGAGAACTTCTTTCCAGTGGGAGATGCTGGTTTTTTCAGAGAATCTGGCAAGAGAGGATACAGCAAAACTTATATCTGGAAGGGCAGGCCCGGCAATGAAATTGGGTTGTCCTATTGGTGACCAATAGCTGACTCCCGTTGGTTAAATTCCTCAACTTCTTCCTTGGTGGCAGGAATGAGTTGAATTCCAGGTGTACAGGGAGTGTTTGTTGGTTTGCAGTCTACCATATTCAACTCCATTAGTCCTTTGTCTATATGAAGAGGCAGAGAGAGCTTAATACCTTCCTTGGACCGTTTGACTTTCATCCCCAAAAGGGTGTTTGGTGGGTGTGCAGAGGATTTTTTGAATTTTCCCAGAAATGTGTCTTTGAACTTCACTATATTCCCCACAACCAGTAGGTCGTTGAAATGAATGAATACAGCTGAGACCCAATATTTTCAAATGTATAAGCAGGGGTTGGCCTTGTATGTATAGAATCCTTGTTCTTGGATCCATTGGCTGAGCATTTTGTACCAGTTTTTTGGGGCTTGCTTGAGTCCATACAAGGATTTTGGAAGTTTGAGAATTGGAGATCTTCTAGAGGAGCCAGTTGGGCGTTGGATGAAGACTTCCTCATCAAGAGGAGCGTGTAGGAACGCCCCCTTGACGTTGAACTGGAGTATATTGAGATTACAATCCACCACAAGTAGAAGAACTGCCCTGAGGGACGCAAATTTGCCGGTTGGTGCGTAACTCTCCAGATAATTGATTCCATACCTTTGGTTGAATCCTTGTACACAAACCCTTGATTTGTAGATTGGAGCCTCACCGTGCATGTTTTCTTTGACTCTGAAGGCACCAGTTACATTGAGCAGGTTCTTGGGCTCCGGACCGTCATAATCTTCCCATACTTTGAACTCTTCACATGTGTCAAACTCCTTGTGTAGTTATCTGGACCATATGGGTGACTTGAGCACCTCTTCAGCTGTTCTGGGAGTTTTGACCGTGTAATAACCCCAGTGCTCCGGAGGCTTCAGTTCCAATGGATTTCTGAGCTGTCAAGCCTTGGGAATGAGATCTTCTGCTATGACACTTTCATCTTCCTTGTCATCTTCCTTGGATCCAGACGAGTCATTGGACTCTGATTTGATTGGGCGCTCAATCACCTTGTCAATATCTGCTGGTTTTGTTTCACTTGCCGGTTGATTGATGATTACGGGTGCTGTGTTTTCTTGGGTGTCCTCTTGAGTTGAAGGAAAACCTTGGGCCCAACAACCCTTAGATCCCGCTCCTCCTTCTAAATTGCCATCTGTTGAACCCCTTGATGATCCTTGGACCCCTCCATGGGATGTTCTGGCGGACCCTCTCGCGGAATTTGCAGATTCCAATCATTCTTCCAATGAAACCTTGACTTTTGGTAGACCAGGGGTTTGCACTACTGCTCCCCAGCCCAATGCTTCAACCCTGCTTTCAACTTTGATCCAGGCCCTCACTCATGGTGCCCCCCGATCTAGTCCAAGTACTCCTAGCTTTTGCACTCCGGGCATGAAGCAACCTGATCACTTTACAGGAGAACACCCTCATAAGCTTAGATACTACCTACAGTCCTGTAAAATCATCTACTCAAACAACTCCAATGATTTCCCTTCCAATAGACATAAAGTTATGTATGCTTTGTCCTTCTTAGGAGGTAGAGTCTTGCAGTGGTTCAAACCATACCTCAAACTTTTGTCCAACAACAGTCCCACGTGTATTCTCAACAACTGGGACAGGTTCAAGCAACAACTGGGACAGGTTCAAGCAACAACTGGGAAAGGTTCAAGCAACAACTGTTCACCCTGTTCGGCAACCCTAATGAAGTTCGAAACGCCAAATACAAACTTAATAGTCTAGTTATGAAGGAAAAAAGTAGAGCTTCTGTTTATATTTCTCACTTTCAAACCTTGCAGTCTTGCATCCAGTGGAACAAGGCCTCTCTTCTATTCCATTTCCGAAAGGGTCTACCGGCACGCTTAATCAAACAGCTTGCAGTTGGTGGGCATAAGATAACCTTGCTCCAGCAGCTAATTGATTGAGTGATTGAGCTTGATAATGGCTATCACAACAAGAATTGCTCTTGGCAAAACAACCATGGACCTTCCACCTTGGCTCCAAGGGTGGACAACTCCTCAAAGCAAAAAACAAGGAATCCAAAACCATCCAAACCAAACCCAACTTTGAGCTCCAACTCAAAAGGGAAAACCATCACCAAAACTCTGAAGTTCTTGGACAAAGAAACAAAGATGCTAGGGAACGAGGAACGGCTAAAGAGGGAGAAGAATGGGCTTTTTATGTATTGTGGAGGAAAAAATGATGTCAACAGTTGTGCAAAGCAGTTAGTGCGTGAAGCAGCTAAGCAGTCAAAAAATTAGCTTGTAGTTTTTCTGATACTCACAAGGAAAACTACACATTATCTAAATCACCGCGAGTAAATCTTTGCACTTGCAAGTCACTAGGTGCTCCTAGTTTGAGATTTATCATATTCCATTCCAACAACACCCCTTATCAGGTTTTACTTGATTCTGGCGCTAATGTTTCCTTCATCAGTGAATCTTTTGCCACTTCCAAAAATCTTATGCGTTCTGAGATAGATAAATTTCCTATCTATTTAGTAAGTAGTGCAACTGAACCGTCTTATTGGGTCTCCCAAAAGGCAAAATGGACCTTTGCATTCTTGGATTTCCCCAGCTTTGAATGGGATTTATTTGTCTTGGCTATACCCGTAATGGATGATACCATTCTAGGCCATGATTTCCTAGTTTACTGGAATCGGGATGTGAATTGGAAAGAAGGAGTAATTAACCTTCAAACCTTGCACCCCCAGAACACTAATCTTTCCGTCAAACAGGAATTAAACAGCCTACCTGACACTGTCATTGAGTTGGATGACACTTTTCTGCTGGGAGATTTGCAATATCCTGACCTTCATTCCCAAGTTCCCTCTTCAGATTTAGGAGTCATCGCTTACCTATCCAGCTTACCTCATAATGAAGAGAACAATAGTCCAAACCTTTTCCGCGCCTGTTGCACCCCCCAAATCTGCAATGCCTTCAAACCTGGAAAGGAACAGTTCCATGTTGGAGGTACTGAACCAAACATGAGGAAAGTCCCTGGGTCTTAGCCACACGCGGCGAGGGACCTCCACCCCCATGTCTGACAACCCCTCCATGGGAGGAGCAAAACCGCTAGCTCTAGGAGCTTGGGCAGATGGCAGCGGGGGGGTTGAGTAGCAGAAACAGGAGTCAAGCGCAGAGGATAGCAAGGGGGAACGTTGGATCCCGGAGCAGTTGTTGGCAGCATCCTGCATTGTCTTCAAGAGACTGAGAACGGATCAAATGTTGCCGGCCAGACCCCCAGATGTGGAAACTTTGGAGGTTGTCCCTCATGAAGTTGTCCCTGATTGCGGATTCAATCGTTCTAGTGTCTGTAAGATTTGAGGATGCTCCTTTTCTTTTCTTCTTTCCCCCCCCCCGCGCGGTGTCCTCCTCCCTGAGCCCTGTGCTGAGGGGAGAGGCCTTTTAAATCCCCTCCCCTCAGCCCTAACCTACGTACAAGCACAAGAACAACCTGACAACAATTTGAAGAAGAAACCCTAGACCCAGAACCCTAACCCATACCCCAACCCATATCCTATCCCTTCAGCCCGCCTGCCGTTACACTCATCTGGTTTCCCCCCCTCCCCCATGGTGCGGCCCTCCGTTGCCCAACATGCCATTGTGAATTTCCCAGCCCTGTGGCCGGCTCCCAATTGCGCGCAGCCATCCACACACATAGCCCTGCAATTGCCCCACTCTTCCCTCCCCACACTAGCGGCCTGAGAAAATGATTGGCCCGTCTCCATTCCTAAGCCGGATATCCAAAAGGTTTGCAGCCTGTCCCCCCCTAGTCAGGCCCAACCCGGAGCCGCATGCTGGTCCTGCTGCGCCTACCGCTGAGCCTTGCAGCAAATGCTGCTGACCCCGCAGCGGCCACTGCTGAGAACTTGCACTCCCAAACTGCTGAGCCTGACCCACCAAATGCTGAGCGCAAAGGCCACGACGCAGTTCCCAATCCAAGGCTATATAATGACACCACACCATGCAATCCGGTCCGCGCTTCTTGCAAAGCGTGATCTGTCCAATCTGATCCAATCCTCCCCATGCCACAGGATGCCAAGCCCAACTTGAATGCTGCCTAGCCCACTGCTGAGCACGCGGCTTCTTCTGATTGCGCAGTGTGCAGCCTATTCCAACTCGCATCCCTAAAAGAACACCACACCGCTTTTTTTCCCTCCATTTGAATATACATTTATCAGCTTTTTGAAAATAATTTTTTCATGGTGTGCCTTTTGTTTTCACTCCATGTGTATATAAATATTTCTGCATGTATGTACTTATAAATAAGGTTTGTTCTGCTTTTCTTCCCCAGCATATATATCATACAACTCCATGCATAATCTGCATGTAATTATACAACATACAGTTTATGTCTGCCTTTTTTTTCAATTATTGCACACACCCATTTATATACCTACAACACCTTCAGTTTAACAGGGGGATGTAACCAACAGGGAAACCTTCAGTGTAACATCAAGGAGCTGAAAGGTATGTAACAGAAAAAATTGTAAAAGGGAGTATGTAACCAGGGAGAAAACCTTTGTTGCAATATGAAACAGCTTGGGTGTTATTTGAAAAAGTTTTTATATGAACCAGATGAAGCCATGAATGAAGTTCTCCACAGATTAACACAAGTTAAAAATATTCTTACACAATACTTCAAAATAAATGCAATTGAAAATTTTGCAAGTACAATGAAACATTCACACTTTCCATCATACTTCCCATTTCATCCACTCATAAAAGATTACATGCACTTTCAGATTGGTTTTTGAATCAGGAGAATTTGTATAATTCAACCTGAAGATTTGGAAATTTAGTTTCTCAGATTTTTTTGAATAATTCTTTTGGTGCTACTTCATTTGATAAACTAGATCAATTCAATGGAATTTCTTATGCAAATTTCAAGAATCAATCATTTTCAAAGTTTTTACTTGAGGAAAATCATCATTCAAAAGCAAAAATGAAAAAATCTGATGAGGAGAATCACCATCTCAAGCCAAGAAAGTTGTTTGAAATTCTATTTGCAGTTTTTTGGCCATAAATCCCACTTTTCAAATTGAATTCATGCTTCAATTTCATGGTGGAAGCTTTAAATCATTCTGGGATCAAAGACCAAAGGGTGCTCAAAAACAAAATCTTCAGATAAATTAACTCAATTATATTCCAAAACCATAGAACAAAAATTAAAATCACCTTTCCTGAGTATTCAAAATTTGATAAAACATTAGAGGTTAAAAGAATGAAGTGGAATTGAATGCTTGAATAAGAAAAAATGCTGTCATAAATGAATCAGATTAGCAAAGGATTTATGTTCTCAATAATAGGAAGAGGAATATATTTGAGCTCACTTTGAATGAATGAAATTTCTCTCAGCCCTCTCAATTATTTATTAATGATCCTGGTGGGTGAGATGAAGCACCTGTGACTCATAGCTGTAATCTGGAGTTGGTTGACAGACTCCTTGAAGACATGATGGTTTGTGATTTAACCTTTTGAGGATAATGAAGAGTTCATGGTGGTTACTTTTGGAAAAATCTACCCGTATATTGGAAAGGTACACATCCTCAAATAGTTTACAAAAGTTTGGAGAATTCTGCATTCTGGATTCATTTTCAATTTTTGCCCCTCAATTCAAATATTGTGTTGCAGGTGATCCTGAATATGAATTTATTTTTAATGGATTTTGGGAATTTTCCTCATTTTATACAAGAATTAATTATAATAATTATGCTTCAACACCTTTTTATTCATTAAAAACATGAAGATCATGCTTTAGAGATTTTAAGCAATATTTTCTTCCCAAGGTTAAAAAATCACTTTCTTTCTACCAGTTAACTGATTGGTTGTGTTATTCTAGGTTGCAAGAAGACCTAAGCATAAAAGATCAATTCATCACTTCTGAATCAACTGCTTAGGGATGAGGAGGATAATATAATGACTATTCACTCAAGCCATGGTTCTCTTGAGGAAACAACTCAAAATTTACACCAACAAGATGCTCCTAATTCTTCATTTCTTCCAAAATTCTCTCCTCATAACTAACAAATAACCAGCTTGGAAAATCCAAAATATTAGTATTTATCTTAAAGATCAAGCTTTCACCCATGGGCATCTGCATTCTGAATTTTCAAGTTTTTGATTTAGAATTTCAATGTGGGTAGTGGTTGAAATGAAAACTAAAAAACCTACCTCATCTTGAATTGAAAACATAGTTTGCCATGAGGTATGGAATGCTATCCAAAAAAGAAATTAAATTTAAATATTTCTATGATATATGATTATTTTTAATTGCTTATCCATCAAAATACTTGAAAAAACTTTCATGGAATCATTTTTTTAAATCCATCTCCCAAATTTTTCACTTGATTAAAATTATCTCAAATGTGTCTTATTTTTCATTTCAATTTTTTAAATTTAATTGGTTTAACATTGGGTGTTGAATTCTATCCATCACTAAAATCACATACCAAGATTTTGATGTTATATACTGTGTTTTACTTGCTTACTGGTTGAAATACTGGAAAAATTGTTCACATCATTCTTTTTTATCTTTCCCCCTAATTTCGCACTTGATCGAAAGTTTTTATTATTTAAAAAATATCACATCTTTTCACAGAAATTTATTTTTATTTGATCAATTCCCCAAATTTGGGGGGAAAATACTAGCACTTGGACATGGATTGCGGCCTTATCCACTCTGGCCATGTAAAGTTTCACAGCTCTAGTGATAGTGCAAGAGTTTCTTTGGATAATAGCCTTAGCTGCCATAGGATTACGGCAACTTTGAGAAAAAAGTCTTGGATAAAAATTGGAAATAATTCCCAAGAGAATGATGATTTCTAAAACATGCAGAAGCACCTTGAATTGATGATGGCAGATGGAAGAAGAAATACCAAAAAGCCTTTTTTCCTGAAACAATTATCAGTAAAAAAGTAATGTCCAATATAGAAGACCCCACATTGAACCTAACATTTCACTGAAGAGGAATCATACAAACATTGTATTTGATAATTCCAGTGGGGTGCCTTAAAATCTGAAACTTTTGGAAAAGTAACAATGCCACATAAATGTGGAGATATGTGAAGGTATCTTGGCTGTTGAATACCTCTACAAATTCATTCATAATGGCTATAATTTTTTTACTGTTAGTGTTGGTGCAGATTTGGACTAAATAGACTAATTTAGGGATTCAAGATGGGTAGCTCCTCCAGGGGCAGGTTGGAGAGATTTTTTATTCAAATTTTTTGATATTTCACCCTCATTTTTAAGGCTGGATATTCATCTTCCTGGCCAACAAAAGGTTTTTTTGTACCAGATGAAGCCCTGGATGAAGTTTATCAAATTTAAAGATGAGTAAAACATACTCTTACACAAAATTTTACAATAATTTCAATTGACAGTTCATCTTCCTGGCCAACAACAGTTTTTTTTTGGGACCAGATGAAACCCTGGATGAAGTTTGTCAAAGGTAAGCACAATTGAAATTACTCTTACACAATATTTCAAAAGAACTGCAATTGATAGTTTTGGAATTACAATGGAATAATCAGACTTTCCATGATACTTCAAATTCCATCAACTCAGAAAAGAATTCAATATTTTATTAAAAAACTTACAAAGCCACTATATTGATACCAGTTACCTGATTGATTGTGTTATTCTACATTTCAAGAATACCTATGAATACAAGATAAATTAATTACTGTGGAATTCACTACCTGGGAATGAGGAAGATAATATAATGACTATTCACTCAAGCCATGGTTCTCTTGAGGAAAACACTCAAAATTTAAACCTACAAGAGTTCCTCAATTAATTATTTCTTCCAAAAAATTCTCCTCAGAACTAAAAAGGGACAAGTTCAGAAAATTCCATATATCAATCTTTATATTTTATTATTTGAAAGATACCAAATATTTTCATGTTGATTTCCATTTATTTAATACATTCCCCAAATTTGGAGGCAAAAGACTAGTATAAAAAGACTGAAAAACCTCACACGCCCCACCCGGCGTCGAGATCCTCGGGTTAGTATTCATTTGTTGACGTCGTTGTATATGCACCTCTTGCATCGACACCGGGCAAAGCCCATACCGCACCGGGCAAATGCCATGCCTCCCCCAATTTGGGGGCAATTATACACTAGTGAATGATGAAAAGTTTGACCGTTGTCAAGTTTTCTTCGGCTGAACTAGTTTGAATGATCACCCGCAGGTTGTTAACCATCCCGTACGTCCTTACATCCATCCATCCATAGAGCCCCAACTTAGAGGACAAGCTCCTGAAACTTCAAATTGATGTTTTACCCGTTCATATCGTTTGGTTGCGTGGTCGTACCTTCAACCGGTGTCAAGTTGACCCCTCAGCGGTTCGTGGTGGTGCTTGGATACCAAGTACATCCTGGTAAATTATTGTGTGATACACTGTTTCACCCTAGCTGCCTGGTCAAGTGACCCGATGCATTGGTGTCACGGATTTCGATGGTGGACACCTTGGGACAGCTCAAGTAACACGTCACTGGTCGACCCCTGCGGGTCCCACGGTTCTGCCCAACCCCCGGTCCTCTCGCCGCTCTTCTGGCTATGCCGGGGGATGCTCGCTTCTGTCTTCCCCCCTACGCAACTCTCACCTGCAACCTTCCACTCAGCTCCATATACTTCTCATCCAAGCAATATTCGATTCGACCGAACTTAGAAAAGAAAAGAAAGAAAGGAACCAATCGAGAAATATAGCTTGAATCGATCGATTCTTAAGATGGATGCCCTGACGAAGATCATCGATGATTACGTCGATAAACTCAAGGCCAAGTTTGAAGGTAAGATCGACTTCGAAGGTCAGAAGAGAGCCGATCGATTCAACTCCTACATCCTCATCAGCTCAACCGTAAGTATCTTGAGTCTAATCCATCCGTGTTCCCCTCCCTCCCTCGATTTTCTTTCTGGATTTTTTTTTTCTTTCCCTTCCATCCTTTGGTTCAAAGTCAGCCTAGGATTACACTCTGAAGTGCGAACTCGAGCTGAGAACCGACTCTACATATCTTCTTGCTTTCTTTTGATCACCCACAAAATATCATCATCCCACCTGTAGGTGATCGCCCTCATCGCTGGATACGTCTTGCAGTCGATGATATTGACGTTTGGGATTTATGGGGCTGGAGTCCTAGCATCTTGCTTGGTAAGCGTCTTCACTAATTTCTAACTGGCTAGCCAGCCGGCTTGATTCGTCTTAGATCTCTGAACTTATGCCCTGCGTTTTGTTTAACCTCCTCGCTATTCATGTACGTTTCGGCCGGTTTGCTCCTGGGTCTCGGCTTCCTCCTTCGAAAAGGTTGTCGTCCCCCCGTGGCCCATGTATAATCAACATCCTGTCACATGGCTTCCTTCGCTTAAACAACAGGGAAAAGTCAAAAAGTCTTAGCAGTATCATCCAGCGTCTTGAAAGCTTTTGTTCTCTCTCTTTTCCTTTTCCTCTTTTTTTTTTTTTTTTTTTTTTTTTTTTTTTTTTTTTTGAATACCATCTCAAAACTGATGCATACTAGATTCGCCTCAGCACTCATCCATCTCAACATTTACGTTGTCTCTTGCTACCCGTTCTGCCATAACGAACTGACTGGCCCAGAGTCGTTCTTAGGGCCAACATTCAGGGCAGGCTTGGTCTTTTCAACCTAGCCTAGGTTCTTCTCTTCAAAAAAAATAAAAAAAAATAAAAAATAAAAAGAGAGAAGCGAAAATATCCCATTCGCATTTCTTGACGCTTGCTGATCTTGTACTGACCCAATATCTGACCTTCAAGCAAAACTTGTAATCTGGATCATTTTTTCTAAAAAAAAAAAAATCATCATCACATTTACATGTACAACTGGAGATAACCTCCCAGTAGAATTCAAATCAGTAGAATTGGTAATACCCAGCAGGTTGCAAGCTCATGAGTAACACCACACTATCCTGTCGCCACTTGAGTCACCTGCATGTGATGATCCCTCGGGGTATGTGAAACCCGACCGCCAGGCTTGCATTCCACCACAATCATGGAGATTCTTCGCTGGGGAACTTCGTCGAAGCTCTCGGGCCTTGGCCCCCTAACTCAGCCCGAGAGGAGTTGTCTGCTGGAGAGACTTGGACCGGTTCGCATGTATCTTGATAGAAACCGGGAGCTGCCGTTTACGTAAATCCGCTTGGTCCGATCGGCTCTAATGTGGCGTAACGTTCGCCTCAGCGATTTTGGAAGAGAATACCGCTCAGGTGTAACTTGGTCGCGACGCCATCCCAGCGTCATCATGATCCCCCGCCCTTAAAAAAGCGCTCATATGGGACACAATCTATGCGAGAATGAACTTGGTTATGAGCTTGTCAGATGCCCAGCAAAATGGAAATAAGACAGTGTGGGCAGGACCCAAAAAATCCTGGGAGCTCAAGTATGCTTGTGACTGTTCACAAATCGATCGAGTCACGTTTCCAGCCAAGACACTGCACTCTATCTCTGGTTCTCTTGTTCATTTTATGAATGAGTGAAACGAAATGCATCGTCCAGAGCGGTTTCGAGGATGTGCAACCATAAGTCTAGAATATCTAACGATTCAAAATCACGATCGAAAGTAAATCGGAGAAATACATACTGAGCGACCCGAATGGGATCCCAATATTCTCAACGAGCGATAAATATGTGCATGAGACGAGACCACGGAGAGTCCAGAGGCAAATTGGAAGAACAAAACCGTATGCGCCGGAGGAAATGGTCACCCAAATCAACGGGCATTGGAGGTTGAGTTTTACGAGACTTTGATGTATTGTTCTCTATTCAAAAATGCAATCGAAAAACAAAATAAAGCAGGCGATCAAGACGTTGGGGTAGGTGGGAAAAGCCTTTCAAGAATCCATAGGCTTTTCTATCTAAGGAATCGTTTGGATTATGTTCCATCTTGAAATCGAATGTCCTAAAGAAGAAAAGGACCTGAATCGAATTTTCCTTTTAATAAACTCAAGGTTGATGTCACGCAATCAACTTGAACTTTGAATCGTAGAAGCTTAAGCAAAGGGTAAGGTGGCCCAATCGGGTAAGATGGTCGAAGCCACTTGGAGGCCGATCAATTTACGCTGATACTCAATCTGTTCTTCATTATCCTCAGCCTCTTCATCCAGTTCCTCAATCGTCAACGTTTCTTGTCCAGCCAAGCGCGAAAGATTTGAAAGGTCGACCTCTTGAGAGACTAGAATGGATTCAACAATCGCATCCCACCTTTCTCGGATGATCTCTTGTCCCCCGATTCTCATCGAACCCGCTAGTGAGCCTCCGATCCAAGCCAATAAATTCATTTGAAATCGAGGCGGTCTCGGTCGTCTCATGTTGGTCTTGGCAATGTGCCTTGAAGCTGATGTTGATGATGACGATGGTGGAATTTCATCCATGGTCGTTGAAGGTTCTAAATAATTCAAAATGTCCAACTCCTCACCCAGCGAACTGAGTGAGCTAAATTTTTTTCGATTGGCTATCCACTTCTTCAGTTCTTGCTTCTTTAGTTCCTTTCTTGAAGTGAACTGTGATCGGTCCAAATCAGGTGATGATGTTTCGATCGTCTCAAATCTCTGCAAGATTGTTATCAATTCGGATTTTAGACGAGCTAGGAAGCCTGGTAACATGGCCGTACCGCCGCAGACGATGAGGTTCTTGGCCATCTGTCTACGCAAATCCACGGGTAGTTTTAATAAAGTTTCTAGAATGACTTCTGGTATGCTTAAACTCTCCTCCTCTTCTTCTTCAATCTTGGGATGACTTAGGCTGGGATGGAATAAAATCTCGCTGGCCCTCTCTCGAATCCAACCTGGGATTCGAAGAACGCCTATACACGGTGCGCGTGGGGTGGCAAGGGAAGGTTGAAGGGAAGGTAACTTGTAGATGACATCTTGTGTATCAGAAGATGTAGAACGCGTGTAAATCCTTTCGAGAGTATCTAAAAGGCAAAGGTCATCAAATTCACTATATTCTCCGCTGATGAGTTCATACTGGTTTTGTCGGATCGAATCAGATGCCTGATCGACATGAAGACGATCTGGACTGACGAATAACAGTCGAGTCTTGATGTCTTCGATTACCGAAGAAGTTAAAAGCGCTGCTGGTACATTAGTTGATCTCGGCGTCCTCGGTTGGTTCGTCGAGAGGGATGATTGTCCAAATTTAGGAATCGTCAGAAATTCGGTAAACCTCAGCAAGAGTGCTTTCAGTCTATCATTCAACCTCGAGCCGGCCCGGGTGGTGGCCATGATTGTTGGGAATAACGGCCGGGACATATAAACCTATAGGTTGAAATAAAGGCCTACTAAGTCGCGAGTCAAATCGATCCTGACAGTTCATTGGATCAACCTGGCAAAACGTACGGGGACTACCGTAGTTTCCAAATTTCCGACATCGACCACCAGGCCAGTCAAAATACCAGATGCCATCAGAACCAAAACTGGAGAGGGAGTATATAAAATACTAGGTACATGGAATTGATCGAAGAGGATGATAGAAATTTGAGAACGCAGTTTGATAGGAATCAATGGATTTTCGATCAGGATGACCTTCCTCTGCTTTGGATCGACTATAAGATGATCGAAGAAAATTCTCCTCAGACCGATGGAGATCGCGTCCGATATCAGAGTGTTTGACATCATTGAAGATGAGGTGGTAGGGCATAGGTCCCAAATCGAATCAAAGTTTTCTAGAATCGGCTTGCACAATTGTTTGACCGATATGACTACTCTTGGATTCGTTTCGGAGGAAAAACCAGCCTTCCAGACCTTTGAACCTAGATCAATTACGACCCGATCGTCCGTACCATATAGTGCATGTCTTGATCTCAAGTTGGTCGTATAAGCTGGGGACGGGCCGATTCTAGGGTTTGTAGGATGATTGAAGGACCGGGTGAGGTTTGGAGTGGGGCTTAGAGAGCTGTTGTTGTTGGACGTTGCTGTCAACTGCTGATTAGGCGGACGTGGGGTTCTTGGGGATCGGTTCAAAAAAGCGGAGGATGAAGTGGAATGAGAAGGTTGATCGGAACTCATTCTGATATTTTCAATTTTTCATCTAACGGTAGGTTGAGGGTCTTGATCTATGAAACTGATCCCGTGCTCCGAGACCTCATCAACTTGTTTCTTGAAAATGGTAACACTGGATCCCTAAAATGTCCGATTCTTCCTAATCAAGCCTTTATCTTCCTTCAATCCTGAAATTAAATCAATCAGAGTCCGACTTCAGATGGACCTATTGACAGATGAAACAAAAGGCGACATTCATCTTGATGGTTTGAATTTAAAATGTCGTGCCTTCGAGACTAACCAAA
Organism: Puccinia polysora; assembly: GCA_025617555.3. NCBI lineage: Eukaryota > Fungi > Basidiomycota > Pucciniomycetes > Pucciniales > Pucciniaceae > Puccinia > Puccinia polysora. The sequence goes on along the minus strand of JAOOQA010000019.1, from coordinate 2,444,146 downwards.
CTAAATCGACTGTGGGCTCAGACGGAACACCATCAACGCGTTGAAGTCAGTCAAACAGCGAAAAATAAATCTTAATGTGGAAACGTATGTGCGCATCATTCTGCGACTCACCTTTATCAATGCGGTGCTTCCTCGATTCGTTGGTCGGTCAACAAGTCCACCGGTAATTTGGGTGTTTGTTGAATTCTCTGGATGGCTTGATAGCCCAAGCGGGGGGGGGGGGGGGGGAGGCAAAGGGGAAGCCCCCCGAGTCCCGATCGGCCGAAGGTCATGCCTGAGTATGTACATACATGCATACATACTTACTACAGTATTGCCCCCAAATTTGGGGACTGATGGGAATTTAATACTTAATCTGGATAGGGAATGGAATGTGGGTTGATTGGAAAAATGTGAAAAATAAAACATTTTTTAATTTTCAATTAAATCATGGTAAAGCTAATGTCAATCTATTGTTATAGGAGTGAGTCAAACAAAGTATACATTTCAAATGCATCGGTTTCTGGGATGTATAGCATTTAAAACCTCAGTGTGAATTTAATAATTTGAATAGGGAATGGAATGTGGGTTAATTGGAAAAATAGGGCATATCAGAGTTAACCAAACCCACCATTTTTAATGGCAGGTTTCTGAAATACACATACCCCCCAACTGGTGTATTTCAAAATGGTGTGTTCCATGGAAATGGTGCGTTTCAAACATCAAACCCATCATTATCATCCATCCACCATCCATCACATGCAAAACACCCATCCACACCTCCACCTCAGCAAATCCATACTGATTCCATCTCCACCACATTACACACATCTCATCTTCATTGCTTCACATCTCTATCACTTCACTCACATCACACACATGCCATCATCATCTCATCACCCATCCAGACCTCCACCTCAGCAAATCCATACCAATTCCATCTCCATTGCATCACACACATCTCATCTCCATTCCTTCACTCACATCACACACATCCCATCATCATCTTTCACAACATGTCCAATCAAACTTCCAGGCAGCAAGTTGAAAATGCAAATAAGCTGACTGAACTTTTTTTATTATTTGACTAATTCAGACTCCAATTCTGAGTCTGATTTGGAATCAACTTGCTTAGCTTTGAATTCTCTATTAGAAAAGCAATACATGGTTCCAAGAAGACACACTCTCCACAACCCTATGTATGAAAGGCAAAATCTTCATCTCCTCCCCAACTTAAGCTTCCAGCAACTGTTCCAAAATCTATTGCCTTCATTCGTTAAACTTTTGGAAATGATTGAAGACCACCACATCTTCTGGAACAATTCTGAGAACCCTCAATGTGCTCCAGCTATCCAACTGGCTGTTGCTCTTTGTAGATTGGGATCAAATGGAAATGGAGCAGAAATTCATTGATTAAAAAATTTATTCTGAGTTTGTTATGGAACCATTGACTTATGCACCAAAAGAGTCATGATTGCCATCCTATCTTTCCATCACTTGGTCCTTTGTTGGCCAACTAAAGAATAAAACAAGGAGATATCTCAATTAATGGAGACCAAAGGCTTTCCTGGTTGCATTTGCTTTGTTGATGGAACCACCATCCCCTTGAGTCAAAAACCCAAGCTAGATGGCAACCGCTATTTTGATAGGATAAAAAGGCAATTGATTCATTTCTTTTCCAATGACTTTGATAAAACTTTTGATCAAACACTGACCAAATATGATGCATCTGTTTGTTTAGATACTCTGTGGCCCTACAACTTGTTTGTGATAACAAAAAGTTCATATCCCTCCATGCTGGCCTTCCAGGTTCTTGTCATGATTCATATGTTTTCAATCAGGTGGGGATTGCCCAACAACCAGAGAAATACTTTGACCAAGACCAATAACTTCTGGCCAATTGAGCTTATGCTAGTGGGAAACATGTGGTTCCAGCATACCACAATGTTTCATCTGATGATCAAGCCAAAACTGATTTCAACTATCATCTGGCCCAATCACAAATTTGGATTGAGCATGCCATAGGAACCCTGAAAGGAATATGGGCCAGCTTAAGGGAAATGAAAAACCAGCTTAAAAATTCCAAAGAAATGAAGAACCTCATCAACTGGATTATCAGTTGTATAATCCTTCACAGCCTTCTTGCCAACATCAGAGATGAATGGGATGAAATCTTTGAAGAAGATATTTCCAATCCTCCTCAAGTCATCCCGGTCTCATCTTCTACCTCATCTGCCACCATGAGAGAGCGGATTCTACCTCTCACACTTGATCACTTTGATGTGTAGCATATTTTTCAAAAATAGGGGAAATATCACATTTGGTTTTGGTTGTTCAACCAAGAATCCAAGGCTGACTCCTGTTTTTTTTTTTTTTTTTTTTTTTTTTTTTTTTTTTTTTTTTTTTTTTTTTTTTTTTTTTTTTTTTTTTTTTTTTTTGGCGGACTTAGAAAAAAACCAAAACTTCCAATCCACCCACCTCACCCCACCAAACCACTGGTCCACCTTCACCGGTCCACCCCTTCCTCCTCCTCACCAAACATCCTCACCCACCACCTCCAACTCACCCACAACCTCCACCTCAACCATCAACTCCTCCTCACCCACTACTGCCACCTCAGCCACCACCACCACCTCACCTCAGCTCATTTATGGCCTCCCCTCCTCTTTTTGTTGGCAAGCCTGGTAAGCCCACTCCCCCCTCTTCCTCTTCCTGCCCCTCACCAGTTTCCAATCCTTTGATCATGCAAAATTTAGGTCCCCCCTGACCACCTTTCTCATCCACCATGGTAAGCCCTCCCCTCCTCCTCCTCCTCTTCCTCCTCTCCCTTCCCTTGAAATCAATTTTGAATTGATCCAGCAATTGATTGAAATAAATTGTGAATCAATACAGAAATTGATTGCAATCAATTTTGAATAAATCCAGCAATTGATTGAAATACATTGCAAATCAATCCAGCAATTGATTTCAAATCAATCCAGCAATTGATTTCAAATCAATCTAGCAATTGATTGCAAATCAATCTAGCAATTGATTGCAAATCAATCTAGCAATTGATTGCAAATCAATCTAGCAATTGATTGAAAATAAATCTAGCAATTGATTGCAAATCAATCTAGCAATTGATTGCAAATCAATCTAGCAATTGAATGCAAATCAATCTAGCAATTGATTGCAAATCAATCTAGCAATTGATTGCAAATCAATCTAGCAATTGATTGCAAATCAATCTAGCAATTGATTGCAAATCAATCTAGCAATTGATTGCAAATCAATCTAGCAATTGATTGCAAATCAATCTAGCAATTGATTTCAAATCAATCTAGCAATTGATTGCAAATCAATCTAGCAATTGATTTCAAATCAATCTAGCAATTGATTGCAAATCAATCTAGCAATTGATTGCAAATCAATCTAGCAATTGATTGAAAATCAATCTAGCAATTGATTGCAAATCAATCTAGCAATTGATTGCAAATCAATCTAGAAATTGATTGCAAATCAATCTAGCAATTGATTGAAAATAAATCCAGCAATTGATTTCAAATCAATCCAGCAATTGATTGCAAATCAATCCAGCAATTGATTGCAAATCAATCTAGCAATTGATTGCAAATCAATCCAGCAATTGATTGCAAATCAATCCAGAAATTGATTGCAAATCAATCCAGCAATTGATTGCAAATCAATCCAGAAATTGCTTGCAAATCAATCCAGCAATTGATTGCAAATCAATCCAGAAATTGATTGCAAATCAATCCAGCAATTGATTGCAAATCAATCCAGAAATTGCTTGCAAATCAATCCAGCAATTGATTGCAAATCAATCCAGCAATTGATTGCAATTGATTGAAAATCAATCCAGAAATTGCTTGCAAATCAATCCAGCAATTGATTGAAAATCAATCCAGCAATTGATTGAAAATCAATCCAGCAATTGATTGAAAATCAATCCAGCAATTGATTGAAAATCAATCCAGCAATTGATTTAAAATCAATCCAGCAATTGATTGAAAATCAATCGAGCAATTGATTGAAAATCAATCCAGCAATTGATTGCAAATCAATCCAGAAATTGATTGCAATTGCTTGCAAATCAATCCAGAAATTGCTTGCAAATCAATCCAGCAATTGATTGAAAATCAATCCAGCAATTGATTGAAAATCAATCCAGCAATTGATTGAAAATCAATCCAGCAATTGATTGCAAATCAATCCAGTAATTGATTGCAATTGCTTGCAAATCAATCCAGAAATTTCTTGAAAATCAATCCAGAAATTGCTTGCAAATCAATCCAGAAATTAATTGAAAATCAATCCAGAAATTGATTCCCAATGGATTGCTGGATTGATTTTCAATTGAGCAATTGCTTAGCAAGCTCCCCCTTTCCTCCTCCTTCTCCTTGTCATTGTCATCTGATGAAGCTGAATTTTTCTTTTTTTGGGGGAGTGGGTTTCAGCTATGACCAATATTTTTTTTTTCATTTTTCATTTTGTTTGTTTGTTTACCATCTACCTTCATTATAACTGAATAATTATTTTTTTTTCTTTTTTTTTGGGGGGGGGGGTTTGTTTTGTTTTTTTGGATCTGATGCAATGCAAAACTGTTTTGACACCTTGTTCTCTTGACCCTTGTACCTTTTCTGGACTCCTCATGCTTCTTCCACTGCACTCAAAATATTATACTACCAGAAAATTCCTTCTTGATCATCACCCCAAGTGCAGAAGATGCATGGGAGGGATCAAGATGGAAGGAGATGGTTTGAAAAACATAAAGAGAGGTGGTAAGCAGAGGGCTCTTTGGCAAAAGAAGGCTCAAATGAGATATTCTGAAATATCTTTGGAAGTAAATGAATATGGGTTTAACAAAAGAGTGGCTTGGTCTCAAGAAAAACTGCAGCCTTTAGATCTGTACCCTGCTATTGCTTCCAAAAAGAAAACTTGAAAATCCTCCCCCAAAGAGTTTTCACAAGCCAAACAGAAGATCAAAAAATTCCATTTCTTAAGCTCTGGAAAATTATTTGTTCTTGATTGTTCCAATAGCCACTCTCTTGTTGCTATATTTGAATTTTTCCCATTGAATAAAATCTCTGAGAAAGAAAAGAATGACATCAACTTGGTAAAAACATTCCTTCACCAATCCATAAAGTTTGTCAACACGTTTGGTTGCTCAAGATCTTGGGATGGGAAAATGTGGGAAACTGGATGGCAAAAATGAATGCGGCCTCCTGAGCTCCTTGGAAGGTGTGGTGGTTATTTATAGACACGGCATCAAGTGGGCTCACCACTGGACATTTGACTTGGAGGGGCTCAGCTGTGGGTGGAAGGACGCAGTACAATAGGCTCAGAAAAGCGCTTTGGCGGAATTTCTGTTCTAGAGTACAATAGCTGAGGGCTTGGCATTGGTGCGGTGCATGCCTTTTGTGGGCACAATGACAGGAATGGGCTGGAGTTTTTGCCTTTTACAGACATTGAGCGGTCAAACATAACTTTCCCTCTGTGGCGGTGGGTTTACTAATGCGGAAGCAAGTGATTGAAGCTAAGAAGTATGGATTAGGCCAATTATGTTATAAAGACCAATATTACAGAGGGCTGTGTGGCAATGAATGCTAAAGTTGAGGATGCGGCATGCAGATTGTTGCGTATTCATAGTTATGCCGCATGCGGGATTGGGAGTGATCCTCTAGGGAAGATTGAGGAGGATCTGTCATTTGTAATGCATTGGCGCGACTCAACTGTTAGGGGGAATTGGCAAAAGTATCACCAAATCTACTGCAAATCATCAGATTGGGTAAGGATCAGACTATTGGTAAGGGAGATCAGTGTGAACGCACGGAGGCAGTGGGAAAAGGGTTCTTTCATGAGCAGTTCACATTCCTTTTTTGGAGTAGCAAAGACGGGTCAGTGAAGAATGCACAGAAAGGAGTGGGGTCGTTAATTTGCGGCTTGCATTCTTTTGTTGTATATATAAGGAAGCTTTTCTTTAGTTGTATGGAGGAGGGGAGTTTACCTTTATGGGAGTTTTATGAGAATTGAGTTTACCTTTATCGGAGATTATCATGGCAAATTATAGTGTTATTCTTTTCTTCTTTTACTTTGTAGTGTAGTTACCAGCAAGAGTTCTTGGAGGCCATATAAAGGGAAATACTTCAGGTGCAGAGCTTGTTGGGGAGTCCCCCTTGTTTATTACTATTATTTCATTGCAAGTTAGCTTTAGTGGTTTCCGGCCCAAGTGCGGAAGCAGATTTGATTAGGAATTACGGGGGTACAGGAGTGTAACTCAGGGCTAGTGGGCTTTCTGGAACTTGGAGCAAGATTGTTGCAGAGGATATTATATTGTTGCAGAGAATTTACCAAACACACAATCTCTTTCCACAACAGTATTTGAAGACAGAAACTATTCAATGTTGCCCCCAGGAGTTTAAAATTTTGAGCCTCAGGTCTGTTATAATTATGGACAGCAATTAGCTTAGGCAAATGAGCAGTATTTAAAGCAAAAGAAATGCTGGACGCCTTGTGTCAATAATTGCTAATGGGCTCTCACAATAGGGCAATACGTTGGATGATATTGTTGATGAATTCAATTGGATGTTGAATGAATGATGGAAAACATCAGGGAGAAGAGCCCCTTAAGTAAAAAAGATTGGCCTCTTGTGAGCCCATGATACAACAAGCCAAAAGGCAAATTTTCCGCTCCAAAGGAGCTCTAAAGGCTCTACAGGCCTTGTTACTTGGTTTGGGCTACATCAGCCCACATGGAATCAGTCCCTGTACCCTTACAACCATCCTATTCTGGTCATTTCTGGTGTTTCCACCTTAATGGGGATGAAACAGCCCCTTAGCTGTTCAAATCCCTGGCCGGTTGTCTATTACAACCGGCCTGTTACCTCACATGCTGGCTGATTGCCTCATGCAACCAGCCCCTGGCCATACAAATGGCCAGGAGGGACCCAGGACACACCTGGGTCCAGTCTCAGACACACATGGGGGGGTGTAACTGGCAGACATGCCCCCCCCTCTTTCTCTCAAATCCCTGGAGGGGGCAGTCAAATCCCCCTACCAGGGGCCCTGGAGGTTTATGCCACCCAGGGCATCCTCATGGTAGGTGGGCGGGGGGGTGGTCAGGTCCCCTCCAGCCCGTCGCTCCTCCCCCTTGGTAAAGGGGGGGGGGGGGGGGGGGGGGAGAGCGCCCCTTTGATGGTGGGGGGGTGGTCAATCCCCCCCCACCGCCGGTTCCCTTGATGCAACCGGCCTAGCCACTACACTTGGTGGGGGGGTGATCAAGTCCCCCCCCCCATGACTGGTTGCTGGCTGGTTCAATCCAGCCAGCCCTCCCCCTCCTCCTTGCAATGGCAAGCAAGGGGAGAGGGAGGAGACGGGCCATTTGCCCCAGCCCCGCCGCCACCACCCAGCGCAGCAGCCACGATTGGCTTGACAGCTGCGACCGGGGTGGGGGGACTCCATTTTGAGTCCCCCTGCCCCCTACAACAGCCCTGCGCGGGCCTCTGGGCCCCATAAATGGGCCATAGTCAAAAACAGTGGCCCTGAGTGGGCTGAAACACAAGCGGCAGCCCCAAATGGGCTGCCACATGGGCGGCGGCCCCAATGGGCCTCCCCCAAGCCCCAAAAGGGAGTTTAACACACTTTGGCAGCCAAGCCGGTTTGGCCAAGTATTTCCAAAATAAACCTTGGGCCCAATTATGCCCATGCAAGCCCATCTTTCTGTATTTGCCCATATACCCCATCGGGCCCGTGTACCAATTGGCCTGTTTTACGCGTTTTGAGGCCAGTTTCCCTAAATCCGTGACATCCACACAGGCATGTATGGTCTGTGTGTGTGTCCAATGTGCCCAAGAGGCCCACATATGCATCCCATTTGGATTACACTCATAGGTAGCACACACGTAAGTGCATACATATTTTAACAAGGTCTGAAAAATTATCACAAATTTTAGGACAAATGTTCCAAAAATTAGTCAGACTGGCACATGATTCCAATAGAGAAACCATTCTGGAAAATAACATCCCCTCTTTCTCTTAGTTGGAATATGGATCCTGGCTCACTCCTTTTGACTGTGCCCCACACATCCCCTTCACCTTCAACTTGTTCTGTACTCTTCCCATATTGACAAAGGGATGTCTCATGCTATTCTCTTTTACTTGTTTTTCCAAACAAAAAAATCTAATGGAAAAATTATTGACAACAAGGACAAATATCAAGTATCTGATGGCCAATTTGTCTTTCCTGAATTGAGATTTGGAATTGATTTCAAAGAAAAAGGTATTGTAAAAATGGTTTGGGCAGCAAAGAAGTACAAGCACTGTAATTTTCCTGCTGTCGACACTGCCACCCATACTAGGATGGCCATGTCTTTGCAAATTAACAAGAACACTCTCAACACTTGCATAGACTTGAAAAGTGTTCAAATGTATTTCTGAAAAAAAATGTAAATAAAAATAAAAAATATTTTTTCATTGGAGGGGTTAAAAATAGGCTCACACATTGTTGTATTTGAAAATCATTTTTTTGTTTTTATTTTTAAAATTTTTATCAAAGGAAGAATTTTAAAAGCCAAGCAATTGTTTCATTTCTTTTATTTCATCCACAGTTCTACTGATGTTAATACAGGCCAAGGCTATAGATAAACTATATTTTTTTTCTATAGCTAGCCCTTTGCTCTCCTTTTCCAGTTACTCTTGCTGTTGATCCTTCTCTCTTTACCCTTTTTGAAACTCCAGCTCAGCCTTTTTCATTTGCCACTCAGGATCCAAATTTTTTTGTTGAGACAAACTCTCAGCATTTTGCTTTTGAGAATCTATATCCAGTTGAAGATCCCACTTCTCCTTTTCAAATTGAATTTTTTTGGATTCAATTTGTGATTTCACTGTTTTTTGGAGGAGGGCAATATGAATGAGCTTGATTTTGAAAGAAAGGAGAATCAATTGATGCGCTGACTTGAATATTGCTTCTCCATGATATCCTGAAAGCCAACAAAACTTGAAGTGTTTCTCCTCTTTTGACAACAATTGGGGTTAATTTTGATTGAATTGGAGGCCTTTTGCTTTCCCTTTGATGAGGAGGTTTGTGTCACACAACCACCCCACGGTTTGGTGTCAATTTATAGACACAGATTGGGAACTGCGTCACAGCTGCGGGCTCAGCATTGGGGGCAACCGGTGTGGAAACTTTAGGGAGCAACACCCCAGAAGTCGTCCTCAAGTTCCGGAAGTTATTGATCAAAGCGTCTGTAAGGAGATTGGATGCAGCCGTTCAAGAGAGAGAGAGGGAGAGAGAGAGAGAAATAATAAGATGAATTCCTTCCTTTCCAATCCAATCCAATCCAATGCCATAAAAAGTGATATCCTAGAGTGCAGTCCAGTCCGTGAAGTCCAGTGCTTCCCCCTCCCCCCCCCCTACGCCCAGAGTTGAGAGCAAAGTATTTAAGTCCTCCCTCTCAACCCTAACCTAAGTACAACCACAAGTAAGCAAGAATGATGAAATACAACCCCTAAGCACAGAACCCTAGCCCAATCCTACCCCTCCATCCCTTGCCCCATAACCCATGCCCCTCAATATCAACGTACGCCCAGCTTGCCTGCCTGCGCGCGTCCGCCCAACAACCCGTTCCAGGTATCTGCGTACCCCCGTGACCCAATCCGCGCGTCTTGCAATGCGGGGTCCGCCTGGTCTGCGCAAGCCGTCCAATCCGCGCAAGCTTTCCGATCCACGCAAGCCTTCCGACCCAAGCAAGCTTTCCAATCCACGCAAGCCTTCTGATCCGCGCAAGCCGTCCGATCCGCGCAAGCTTTCCGATCCACGCAAGCCTTCCGACCCAAGCAAGCTTTCCAATCCACGCAAGCCTTCTGATCCGCGCAAGCTTTCCAATCCGCGCAAGCCTTCCAATCCGCGCAAGCCTTCCAATCCGCGCAAGCTTTCCGATCCGCGCAAGCCTTCCGACCCCAGCAAGCCTTCCGATCCGCGCAAGCTTTCTGGTCCGCGCGATCCGTCGTCTCCCGTCTCCAGGTGCAGAGCCCAACCCAACCCCTGCTGGGCCTACCTGACTGCTGCTGATCCCGCAGCGCGGCTAGCTGCAACAAGGCCCTTCCCATTGCTGAGCGCGCCGCCTGCAGCCCTTTCCTGACTCGCGTCCATAAAAGAGCACCACATCCCCCCCAACTTGAGTTCTGTCCCCAGAGATCTCCCACCATCTCACCTTCCGTAGTTTTCCTTTCTCCTTTGTATTTAGTGCCTATACACAAAAAAAAAGACATACGTTGTGCGTGATTGAGTAGCCTTTGGGCTTGTGAGTCCCTGAGCAAGAATAAGGAACGCGCGCAATATACGCACCTTGGAGAGAGAAGATCAGCGCCAGTGATAAGTCGGAAAAGGTGAGAAATCCGCGCCAGTGAGAGTCTGAAGGTGAGAAATCCGCGCCAGTGAGAGTATCCGCAAGAGTACATGGGGAGACAGAAAAGGAAGAATGAACAGATAAGAAGGAACAAGAGATTTTTTATTTTATTTTTGAGCCCGCGTCCTGCGTCCCAACTCCAACCTTCCACCCCGCGCTAGCTCCCCCCCAACTTTGCCGCTGTCCTCAGCCGACCGCCCCCCACCCATCGCCAGATCCGCGGAGCGTTGCCTCAACCAATCCCGCAGGGACCTTGTTTGCAAATTGTTGTCCCAGACCGCCTAGGTGCACCTCCCGCCGCCAAGACCCTCCTGCATCCTTTGAAATTTGAGCCCATCCGCGCGCAAAACCCAAAAAAAAGCAAACACCCCCAGACGTCCTTACAACAACCCGCCGTGGAGGAGGAAAGAGGCTTTGAAACCCTTTCAATCCCAGCTCTCTTCTTCCCCACCCCGTCCACACAACATCCTTTGCCCTTTGCCCTTCTTGCGGCCTTGTTCTCCCCTCCGGAGATTTCTGACCGCTCCCTGCTCGCCAGACCGCGTGTGACCACTTGACCCTTCCGCTCCGCCCCACCGTCTGTCCATTCCGCGCACGTCCTTTCCATTGCTGCCACTACCCTTTCCAAATGCGTGCTCTCCGCCGTCAAAGAGGTCTGGCTTGGGTCGTGATTCTCCAACGTGTGGTCCATCTCTTCCGCCGCCGCGTGTACCTTCTTTGCAAGATCCGTCCGCCGCTTGCCAATTCCCAGTCCGCACGGAGCATCCATTTCCCGTTCCGTTGTCCTCGCCCGCTTCCTGTCAGTAGGCCGCACCGGTTCCATCGAGTCCCGCTTCCCCAACACGTTCTTAGCCCCCACTGGGGAAACCAATTCCGCGTTTGAATCCGCTGTCCGGTCCCTTTGTCCCGTCCGCCAACGGTTGTTGTCCTCCCCATTTGCGTACACGCGGGGCGCAGAAGCGCTGGGGGACTGAATACTCTCCAGATAGGCCTTGAGGCCCCTTGCCACCTCCGCAAGTTCGCTAGCCCAAGAGATGGTTGCCAGTGGTGGGGCCGGAACATACTCTGCCCTGTAGTACTCCAGTTCCGCGTAGTCCACTTCTGCTTGCATCTGGGTCCCGTCGCGCGCGCCTGCCTTGTAACCCAACTCCGCAGATGGCTTGAGATCGTCCTTCCAAAAGCAAGAACCGTGCCTCCCCCATCTTGCCAGCATGTCCTCCTTCAGTTCTGGCCAATCCAGGTTCAGGTATCCTCCCATCTCCTCCACTTCCCGACGCGCTTCCGGGTCCTTCATGAACAGGACAACATGGCGCACCTTCTCAAAATCCAAAACGCCTTCAGAGTCCGCGATTGTTTCATACCGCGAGATGAATCGCTCCACTTCCGCAATGTTGAGTCAAATATGCGGGTAAATCCATGGGGTAGCGCGGAAACCGTTGGAGGAGGAAGGAAGAGAAGAGGCTGTTGGTAGCATCCGTGAGTACCTTCGAGAGACTTTGACAAAAGATTTTTCCCGGCCAGACCCCCAGATGTGGAAACTTTAGGGAGAAACACCCCAAAAGTCGTCCTCAAGTTCCAGAAGTTATTGATCAAAGCGTCTGTAAGGAGATTGGATGCAGCCGTTCAAGAGAGAGAGAGGGAGAGAGAGAGAGAAATAATAAGATGAATTCCTTCCTTTCCAATCCAATCCAATCCAATGCCATAAAAAGTGATATCCTAGAGTGCAGTCCAGTCCGTGAAGTCCAGTGCTTCCCCCTCCCCCCCCCCTACGCCCAGAGTTGAGAGCAAAGTATTTAAGTCCTCCCTCTCAACCCTAACCTAAGTACAACCACAAGTAAGCAAGAATGATGAAATACAACCCCTAAGCACAGAACCATAGCTCAATCCTACCCCTCCATCCCTTGCCCCATAATCCATGCCCCTCAATATCAACGTACGCCCAGCTTGCCTGCCTGCGCGCGTCCGCCCAACAACCCGTTCCAGGTATCCGCGTACCCGCGTGACCCAATCCGCGCGTCTTGCAATGCGCGGTCCGCCTGGTCTGCGCGAGCCGTCCAATCCGCGCAAGCTTTCCGATCCACGCAAGCCTTCCGACCCAAGCAAGCTTTCCAATCCACGCAAGCCTTCTGATCTGCACAAGCCGTCCGATCCGCGCAAGCTTTCCGATCCACGCAAGCCTTCCGACCCAAGCAAGCTTTCCAATCCACGCAAGCCTTCTGATCCGCGCAAGCTTTCCAATCCGCGCAAGCCTTCTGATCCGCGCAAGCCTTCCAATCCGCGCAAGCCTTCCGATCCGCGCAAGCTTTCCGATCTGCGCAAGCCTTCCGACCCAAGCAAGCTTTCCAATCCGCGCAAGCTTTCTGGTCCGCGCAATCCATCGTCTCCCGCCTCCAGGTGCAGAGCCCAACCCAACCGCTGCTGGGCCTACCTGACTGCTGCTGAGCCCGCAGCGCGGCTAGCTGCGACAAGGCCCTTCCCATTGCTGAGCGCGCCGCCTGCAGCCCTTTCCTGACTCGCGTCCATAAAAGAGCACCACACCGGGCTCAGCATTAGGGTATGCGGAGTGCTCAGCAGGGGCAGCTGCTGTTTGGCTCCGCACCTAGTGGACGGGTCAGGGTCAGCATTGAATGCGGCATGGGCGGCAATCCGCCCCGGAGATTGGATTCAAAAGGTAGTGCGCTTGACTAGGTTTGTGGGTGCGCCAGTTTGGACACGTAGGGGCAGAGCAATCTGCGGGCTATAAAGGAATGGACGGAGTGCGCGCTTGCGCCCGCGGATCATGCCGGATATTACCGGACACCCACAATGGGCGCGGACAAACGGATACGGAAAGGGGCGGGGGGCTCCAAGTAGGGCGCGGTGCAAGGACCGCGTCATGAGAAGGACGAACTGGATGGACGGAACGGCGTACGGACATTGGGGGGGAGTTTGGTATAGAGGAGGTGTGGAGAGGAGGCTAGGGTTTCTGTCTTGGGATTTTTTTCTATTTTGTTGTCATACTGTTATTTGCGCGTGTACTTAGGTTAGGGTTGAGAGGGAGGACTTATCCTCACTCTCAACTCCGGGTTGGGGAGGGGGGGAGGGATGGAGGGAATGGAATCAGACCATCACATCACTGGATTGGATCAAAAATCTTGCCAAGAGATTAAAGGAACTCATACCGGATACACATCCAGGTGGAAAGTTCTTAGGATTGAAGGATTGGCGATTTCACTCTCTCTCTACTTTTCTTTATCTCTTTATCTCCTTATTTCTATCTCTCATTTAAGTGCAACTTTGGGAATCCCCATCTCCTTTCAAACGCAGGACACCGTTAACTTCCAAACCTTGGGACAATTATAGGGGGAAAACCCTTATTCTTTCCACATCTGGGGGTCTGGCCGGGAAATAAACTTCTGTTTCTTGTCTTTCAAAGGTAACTGGGCGCAATTTCCTATCCATACCTCCCAACAGTTGCTTCATCATCTTCTTCTTCTTCTCCTTCCGTTTCCGGATCCGCTACTCCAACCCCACTCACATCTTCCATCCCTCCCCCCCCTCCCTCCTCTTGACCTAGGACAAGCTACGCCATTCCCCCATTGGTCTCCAGTGACCATGAACCCACTTGTCCGGTTTGCATCAGGCTGCGCGACTATCCTAACATCCAATTCAACACCACGGATGTGGAGCAATTCATCTTGAGATACAAAGGTATTGCAGATGCAGAAGGTGCGTCGGACGCGGATAAGGCCCGGCTTGTCGTCCTGTTCATTATGGACAAAGAGAAGCTCCCGGATGTGGAGGAGATGGAAGGCTACGAGAATCAAGATTGGCCAAAACTGAAGGCAGAGATCCTAACGCCGTGGGGAAGGTGCAAACCTTGATTCCGGGAAAGCAATTTTGACCGCGTGGCCTCGGAGGCGAGCACGCGCGGAGGAGTCAGGACTCGGGTTGAGCTGGCGGATTACACCTCAACATTTGATCGGATCTATTGGTACTTGTCAAAGAACGAGGTGGTGGCGGGACAGGTGGAAGCCATGAAACGCGTGTTTCTGGGCGGTTTAGGTGCTCAACTCCGGGAAAGGGTGCAGCGGAATCTTTAAAATCACAACTTGGTAAAGCAGTCATTGGACGGGAGCATTGCGCTCCTTCCGGAGCTGGCTGTCATTTGCCAGGCTGTGGAGAGAAAGCTTGACTTAGAAGAGCTTATTGAGGATACCGCTAAGTCCTTCACAGCGGGACCAAAGAAATCCCCCCCAGGTTTCGGCTCCGGCGCAATTTCCGGCCCCGGTTCCACCTACTGCCACGCATGTTCCGGTTCCTCAACCCGCGCCCGCCCCTCCGGTAAGTGAATTGACGGAACTGATGAAGGATTTGAAGATCTGCATGAGCCGTATGGGCCAGAAGCAGCAGCGGGGGCCTCCACCTCACATGGTGGAAGGGTTTTGGCCGCCCAGTACCTTTGTGCCAAGGGGGTGCTTGTACTGCGGGGCAAACAGTCATTGGCAATTGGAGTGCAAGGAGCTTACAAAGGATCTCAACGCGGGATTGGTTTGACCGGCGGGGATGGGGTACATGTTTCCAACAGGCGAACAGATTCCAATGGAGCCAAGCCAGCCAACCGCAATGCAGCAGGTGCGCACACGGGGTCAGGAGGCAGGAATGACGGCGCAAGCGTCACTAGGCATTGTTACTGGTCCGGGATTGTGGCAACCACCTTGTGTGGAAGCTGAGGTAAGGGTATTGGCAACGGAAGAGAAGGTGGCGGTCTCCGATAAGATGGAGGTGGATGCAAAGGAGCAACCCCCGTCAACTGTTCCAAAACCGGCCGCAGGCGCACCTGGAATTGAGGCGCCGGCAGTGAATCCTGTAGGGAAGAAGAAAGCAGCGGACATTGTGCAAAGAGTGATGGGTAACAAGACTCCGGTCCCACTGACCTTGCGGGAACTGGCAGCTGTGTCTCCGGTGGTGGTAGAAAAGATGGTTCAGGCGTTGCGGGATTGCGGTCAGGGCCGGGTACCTCAGACGGTGCAGAGGGTTCATGTGGCGCGGAAGGAGGAGGGGCGCGAGGAGTGTGAGTTGATATTGGTTTTGACTCCGCTTGCTTACGTTCCAATGGTCATAGTGGGGAGGAAGGTGTGGGCAATGGTGGACAGCGGTTCAATGGGGAACCTGCTGCCATTGCGGATGGTGGATGATTTGGGGTTGGTTTGGCAGAAATGCGCAATGGTTCTCTGCGCGCTTAATGGAGGGGAGTGTTGTGTGGATGGGGTAGTTGAGGAGGAGGAGGTCAAGGTTGCAAGGGTCCGTAAGCCTCTTTCCTTTCTTTTGGTTGATTGTGGGGATGTGATTTTGGGAAGGCCGTTCATGTTTGGGTTCCAAGCACAAATGGTTTTTGATCCGGAGGCGGGAAAAGAGGCGTTCACGGTGGAGGATTTGTCTGGAGGAAGTTTTGAGACAACTATCTGCGATCACGGGAAAGGAAAGCAAAGGAGAGTGTTGGAGTATGAGGAGGAACTGGATGCAGAGTTGGTCTGCAACGGGCGACCCTTGGAGGATTTTTTCTAGTCAACCAAGGAGACCGCACGGAACAAGCTCTGGTTTTGCGCGGGCAGTCAACTAATGAGGAGCAGGGAGGGGGAGGAAGGAAAGTGCAGGGCGCGCACGTTGCAGAAGTAAGTCCCTTTTCTCAGGATGCATTTCCCAAGGGTACTACGCTTCAAAAACCCTATCATTGTGCCACACTTGTGAGCAAAGGCAAAAGCTGTGGTTCTGTTCTGTGCAGGACCTACAGAAAAGGATGCTTGCGGATGATGCGGTGCAGGGCTGGCAAGTACAAGCCGGTGTCACAGAAGGTCCGACCAAGGAATGAGCCGATGCCCCAGGAACTGAACAGACCGCTTTGACCAATTGCTTGGTTGCAGGACCCTTGGGTCATGCCAATTAAGGCTTTGGGGTGGGTTACTAGTTCGGCGCGGATCACGGAGGAGCAGATTGCAGCTTTCAATTCGGGCCCAACTGGATGGTTGAGTACGGAGGAGCGTGAGTTGGTGGTTTTGGTTCTGGTTCTTCAGGAAAGAGCGCTCGCGTTTGGACCTGAAGAGCGGGGGCTTCTGAAAAACAATATTGGCGACCCCTATGTCATCCCCACTGTCAATCACAAGCCATGGCAGATCAAGCCAATTCCGATACTGCGGGCGGTCCGGGAGCAGTTTCTGGAGTTGGTGCGGGAAAGGGTGAAGACTGGCCTCTATGAACAGTCAACGTCTAGTTACTCCAGTCTGATCTTTGCGGTAGTTAAGCAGGACGGAAAGTCGTTGAGGATTGTCCATGATCTACAGTGGCTGAACTCTTTTACAATCCGGGACGCAGGACGGCCCCCTTGCGTTGACGAGTTCCTTGAGTCAATGGCGGGGCGCACTTGTTACGGTTTAGTGGATGTGATGGGGGGATACAACCAGCGCAAGTTGGATCCTCGCTTGCGTCCTCTAACGGCATTTGAGACTGGGTTGGGAAGAATGCAGCTGACTTGGCTACCGCAGGGCGCGACCAATTCTGTGGCTGTGTACCAGGCGCAAATGGCTTGGATCCTGAAAGATGATCTTCCAGAGGGAGTCCAAATCTTCATTGACGACGCGGGCATCAAAGTTCCAAAATCCAATTACGGAGGAGCGGAGCTGGTTGAAGTTCCCGGCGTCCGAAGTTTTGTGTGGGAATACGCGCAGATGTTGGAACACATCCAGTTTCCCATCAAGGAGGCAGGACTGACGGTGTTGGGGAAGAAGTTGGTGGTTTGTGTTCCAGCGCTTGAAGTCCTTGGCCATGTTGTTGCTTCTGACAGCCGGGGCATCACAGAAAAAAAGACAAACAAGGTCCTCGAATGGCCGACCCCACGGAAGGTGTTGCATATCCTTCAGTTCTTGGGATTATGTAGCTATGTCCGTATGTTCATCAAGAGGTTTGCGGAGGTGGCAAGCCCGCTCCAATCACTAAAGCGGAAAGGCGCGGAGTGGAAGTGGGGAGAAGAGTGCGATTGCGCGTTCTGGAAGCTCAAGGAGATTGTGGGACGTGAAATTTTGCTCCGCAATCTCAACTACAACGCAGGAGGAATTAGGCTAGCGGTTGATTCCAGAGAATTTTGTGCAGGGGGGGTTCTCACTCAAGAGGACAACAGCAAGGATAGGCTGGTGCTTTACGAGTTGGTCACCTTCACTCCAACGGAAAGCTGGTACTCTCAGCCAAAGTTGGAGTTGTGAGGGGTTACCAAGATTGTGCGGTGGCTTCAGTACCTTTTGTGGGGGGTTCACTTTGAGCTTTTGATGGATGCGGAGGCTCTGGCGCGGACAATAAATTCCCCGGCATTACCCAATGCTCCCATGACCAGGTGGGTGGCGTTTCTTCAACTTTTCTCCTTTGCTGTTGTTCATGTTCCGGGGAAAGAATTCACTATGCCTGAAGCGTTGTTGCGGTATCCAAGGGAAGACCCGTTTGAGGACGCGGAACTGCTTGATGTGGAGACCCCGGTTGTCAAGGTGGGGGTTGTGGAGGCGGGCGTTCAGCTTCCGCTCCGGCAGACCGGGCGGTACGCAATTCTTTGCGATTACTTGCGGGACCTTCATTTTCCCAACAGAACTACGGAAAAGCACATGCAATGGGCAAAGCGGCAAGCGGGGAACTTCTACGTACAGGAGGGGCAGCTTTGGCGGCGGAAGACTCCAGTTCCTCTTGTGGTTACCACTTCAAGGGCGGATCAGGAAGCTATCCTCCGAAGCCTTCACAACAATCTTGGCCATCAAGGGGAGGTTGAAACGCGGAGGCGGGTGAAAGAGCAGTTCTGGTGGCCGGGGACAGTGCGTGCGGTATGGGAATGGTTGGCGTCCTGCAAAGCCTGTCAACGGCGGAGCGCAAGATTGCCTAAGGAAGTTGGAAACCCCACAGGGGAAGACGCCCTCTTTGGTCGAGTCTTGCTTGATGTCGTCCACATCAAAGCCGGCAAGTTTGCTTATCTGCTTGTTGCGCGGGACAACCTGTCCGGTTGGGGGGAAGTGCATCCGTTGGTCAAGCTCTTGGCGGACAAAGTTTCTCTGTTTCTGGAGGAAGATTGGTTTGCGCAGTACAGGTCGCTTTTTCTGGTTACGGTGGAAGGAGGGGCTGAGTTTTGCGGCCATTTGGTCAAGTTGGTGAAGAGTTGCGGAGCCAAGTTTGGCCAAGTAAAGGAGTATTATCCCAAGGGGGCCGGCATGATCAAACGCAGGCATCAACCAATCAAGGACGCCCTGGTCAAGATGTGTGTGGAGGAAAGAAAGCGCTGGCAGGAGACCCTTCCAACGGTTTTGTTTGCGGATTGGATTTTGGTGAAGCCGTCAACAGGCTACTTGCCGTACAAGTTACTTTTCGAACAGCGCCCTGAGCTTCCGGTGGACATTGAGTTGGAGACATTCCTGGGGATTGACTGGTGGAAGGTGAAGACTTCCGCCAAATTGATTGAGGCTCGCGCCAAACAGCTCCTTTGACAGGACGGGATGCTTGCAAAGGCCGCGGACCGGCTGAAGAAGACTTGGAAGGCATTGGTGCGCTATTGGGACAAGCGCTGCTTGCATTGTCTCCGGGATCCCTTGTGGAAGGGGGATTTGGTGCTCCTGTACAACCAAAGTCTGGAGTCTCAGTGGGGGAAGTGTTACAATTTGAGCTTATATATATGTGACTTCCACTGGAGTTCAAAGTATCATTGATTGGATTGATTGGATTTATATTATTGTTGTTATTGAAGTATTAACATAATGGCTCAAATATAACTAGGCTGTGTTCTCAGTAGTGATTGTCAGACTGTCCAAGCATAACATTTCACTTACCATGTCACTTAAACTGCTTATGTTAATTTTTCCTTATTCATTTTGTACTCAACCACTTGTTGGCGAATCATGTATTTAGTCTATATAAACCATGGTGCTCTCAAGTGGAATTCATCACCTGTTCAGCCAACACATCAACTGGAGTGCCCCTTTCCTCCTGATCTCAGGTCCGTTACGCTTGACGTTACAAGCCCCTTTCACTCATTCTTTAATCCTTTCATCTCACTAGAGCTCAAGCTCTTTTTATTTTTACAGGAAGTTGTTTGCTAACCAGTGGAATGGCCCGTTCTGCGTGTCATCCAAGTTTGAGGGCGGCAGCTATCAGTTGGAGGAATTAGACGGTACTCTGCTGAAATGGAAGGCGGCAGCTTCGCATGTCAAGCGCTTCTTTGCGCAAGGATCTACCTTGTTCAACAAGACAGTGGAAGGGTGTGACTGATCAGACGAGGGGAGTGTGGAGCACGGCAATGGTGTAGGAACACCATCCGGGGATTTGTCTTTGGGAGGAGAAGCGGAGACCGTGCCGTTGCAACGGAGTAGGCGGTTGCGACCAGCTGGGGACAGTGGCCAAGTTGGGGGGGGGGGAGGTGGTGGGGGAAGGGGATAAGTCTTGATTTGGTGAGGGGGTGCTCTAGCCAGTTCACAGCCGGAACAACTAGACACCCCAGAATGTTTGTTTCTCTATGTTTCTTTCTTATCTGGATTGTGGGGTCCTTGCTGGCTTGGGGTTTTTGCAGGAAACGCAGGCGCAACACAAAGCCGGGTCCGTAAACGCAAGGACAAGCCCCGCGGAACCAGGACGCAAGGACAATCCCACAGATGGGGGAAGCGGGACAAAGAGCAATTTGCGGGCGGTCTACGGGCATTGCGCAAAATATATATATATATATATATGTGTGTTCTTTTCTATTTTTCTTATCTGTTGGTTTCTTTTTCTCTTTTTCTTTTCTCTCAGGATATCTCAAGGATGGGTGGTTGGTATGGGAATAAGCTTGATTTGGTGAGGGGGTGCTCTAGCCGGTTCACAGCTGGCACAACTAGACACCCCAGAATGTCCGTTCTCTTACTCTCTCTCTCTCTCTTCCCTTAAGGTGGTGCGCGCTGGTGTTTGTTTGTTGTGTTTGTTACAGAATGGGTACAGGGAACTGTGTGGCAGTTTGTCTGGGGCGGTCAAGGTGCCTCTTTTGGAACGGTTGTTCACTTACGGTTGCTCACAAAGCAAAGTGCGCAGATGCGGACCTCAATCTCAAGCTCATTTTCACGAAGCGCGGTCGTGCGCTTTTTCTCAGAAGGTTAGGACCTCGCGCAGATACGTGTATTTTCTTAATGAAGAAGGAAGCGCGGTACAACCAAAAAGAAGAAAAGAAGGAAAGAAAGGGAAGAAGGGGAAGGGGGGGGCGAAGCTCCTAAGCCATCTTCATCATCTCCTCCATTTCCGCCCTTGACAACGCCAGTAAGGCCCGGAAAGACACCAGTAGCTCGCGCCAGGATTCCAAGGATTGAGCGCCGGGGATTGCAAGGAAATCCCAAAGCATTGTGGTTGACCTTTCCGCGAAAACCTTGAAGCCGGCCGCCGGGAGTGCCATTACGATTGGAATTTCCGGGATCTCGGGAGGGCTGGGGGGAGGAGCGGCCAGTGAGGATGGGGCCTCGGGGGAACCAACAGGGGGGCTAGGTTCAGCTGGAGGCAATGACGGGACAACAATGGGTGATGGAGGCAGAGGGACATCGGGGGTTGTAGGCCTCTAATCCAAGGCCGCTGGTGGCGCGGGCGGTGGCAGGGTGCCTCGCAGAGGAGGAGGAGAGGGTGCTGGCGCGGCCGCGGGTTGTCCGGAAAGCCTTGGGTCCGGTACCATTTGATTCACGCCAACAGCGGCGGCCCAAGCGCGGGTCGCCGCGCGCCATTCCTCCAAGGTTTTGTATTCGCTCCGTTGCGGAGAGGTGATGCCGAGTTGCAGCTCACGTGCAAGGTGGGGGGTGAAGGAGCTTGGGGGCGGCAGGATGAAGGTGAACCGGGGGGTGTCCCCAAGCCTTCCAAGATCAAGTCATTTTCCAAAACTACAAATGGGTCCGGACGAGCCCTCTTGCGCGGCCTGGTGCAAGAGCTGGATTGGGGGGGGGAGCTTGGGGCATGCCTTCACTAAGCAAGCAGCAACGGTGGCCGCGACAGCAAGCAACACAGGCGCTTTGAACAGGGACAATCAAACACGTGTGCCCGTTCTGGGCGCAGAACTCGCATGGGAGCATGGCGGTGATGGAGCGGGACGAGGATGGGGAAAGTGGTAGTGGGAGTGGTGGGGGTGATAGTGGAAGTAGCGGGGGTGGTGGTATGGTGAAGCAATGGAAGACTTCTGGGGACAGAACTCAAGTTGGGGGGGATGTGGTGTCAATTTATAGACACGGATTGGGAACTGCGTTGTGGCTGCGCGCTCAGAATTGGAGGCAAGCGGGCTCAGCATTAGGGTATGCGGAGTGCTCAGCAGCGGCGGCCGCTGTTTGGCTCCGCACCTAGTGGACGGGTTGGGCCCAGCATTGAATGTGGCGTGGGCGGCAATCTGCCCCGGAGATTGGATTTGGAAGGTAGTGCGCTCAACTAGGTTCGCGGGCGCGCTGGTTTGGATACGTTGTGGAAACTTGAGAGGTTTTCCCTCACAAAGTTGCTGCAGGTTCAGGAGTTCTTGGGTTGAAGCTTATGTAAGGATTAGATACCAAGCGTAAAGAGAAGTTTTTGAGAGCCTGAAGAGGAGAAAAGGAGAGAAGAGGGGAGGGATTCTGTTTTCCTAAGTCCGCTCCCTTTTCCGCTCCCCGCCTCCTGATGATACGATGGTAAGATGCCCCCCTACAACCCAGAGTTGAGGGGAAAGGTATTTGAGCCCTCCCCCTCAACCCTAACCTAAGTACAAGCACATGAACAACCCAACAACAATGAAGAAGGAAACCCTAGGCCCAAAACCCTATCCCATATCCTAACCTGTACCCTGTCCGTATCCTATTCTGCTTGCTTGCCTGCCATTACACGCATCCGGTTTGTCCCCCGCGGCGCGGCCCTCCGCTGCATGCTTCTCAAAGTTCACCGCAATTGCCCGTATCCGCCCGACGCGCCGTCGTGAATTTCTTAGTCCCGTAGCTGGCCTGCGCTTGCGCGCGGCCGTCCACGGGTATAGCCCCGCGATCGCTCCGCCCTTTCCTTCCCTAACTAACCGCCCGAGAACCTGATTGGCCCGGCTCCATCACTGGGTTGGACACCCAAGCGGGTCGCGGCCCGCCTACCCTAGTCAGACCCGGCCCGCAGCTGCGTGCCTTGCCCTGCTGCGCCTTCTGCTGAGCCCGCAGCGGCCACTGCTGAGAACGAGCGCACCCCAACTGCTGAGCCCGACCTACCAGATGCTGAGCGCGCAGGCCGCGACGCAGTTCCCGATCCGAGGCTATATATTGACACCACATCCCCCCCCAACTTGAGTTCTGTCCCCAGAGGTCCCCCCCATTATCACCTCGGCCGTCCTTTGCGCCCTACCCCCTCTACCAACTCTAAACTCCGCTCCGCATCCCTATCCCTCCACTCCATCGTCATCATGGTCCGCTGTGACTTCTGCGCCCAAAACAGGCTTGAATGCTCTATCGTGTCCGGCCGCCCTGCCTGCTCTGCGTGCTGCCGCGGACACGGCCGCTGCTTGCTTAGCGAGGGTATGCCCCGTGCCCCCAACCAATCCGGCTCTTGTCCTCGGCCACGCAAGAGGGCTTGTCCGGACCCGTTCATGGTTTTGGATGACGACGCTATTTTGGAGGACTCGTGGACCCCACCCGGATCACCTCCCTGCCGTCCTTGTCCAAACTCGGACAGCGACTCCTCTTCTCCGCTTTGCCGCGCGGGACCACCGCGTAAGGAAGACTATCCGGACTTTGCGGCTTATCAGAGGGCTTTGCGATTTTGGGCAGATCGCGTCCGGGTTACGCAAGGCGCGAGGGACCCGCGAATCAACGAAATCCTTAGGCGACGCGCTGCTCCGGCCCCAGCTCCTCCTCCGCCCCCTGCTCCGGCTCCTCCTCCTCCGCCCGCTGCTCCGACTCCTCCAACTCCATGAGGCCCTACTCCGACTCCTCCAACTCCACGAGGCCTTACTCCTCCGCCCGCGTCTCCGGTGGTCATCTTGTCATCGCCTCCTATCGGACCGGACCCTCCTGTTGGATCCCCTGAGCGCCCGTCTGCACCAGCCCCTCCTCCCGCCGACTCTCCCAAGATCCCGGAGATTCCGGTCGTGATGGCGCTCCCGGCGGCCGGCTTTGAAGTTTTCGCGGAAAGGTCGACTACGATGCTCCGCCAATACCTTGCGACTCCCAGAGCCCAATCCTTGGAATCCCGGTGCAAACTCTTGACGTCATTCCGGGCTCTACTGGCGTCATCAAGGGCGGAAATGGAGGAAATGATGAAGATGGCTTAAGCGCCTTGGACTTGTCCCCTCTTCCCCTTTTCTTTTTCCCTTCCTTCTTTTATCCGCTTTTTGTTGTACCACGTTTCCCTATTCATTGAGAGAAATACACGCCTCAAACGCGAATTTGTCTTACCAAGAAAAATCCGCGCCGCGCGCATTGTGAGGGCAAGAATGAGAGCTGGGTCCGCACCTGAGTGAGAACTAAGACACGAGGTTGAGAACCGCGTCCGCGCCCGAGAAATGATAAAAAAAACGAGAAAATAAGAAAAAAAGTGACGAGTGAGAAATGATAGAAAAGGTGAAAGATTTTTTTTTTTTTTTTTTTTTTTTTTTTTTTTTTTTTTTTTTTTTTTTTTTTTTTTTTTATATATATATCCCATCGCCGCGCCCGCGCCCTATCCTCTAGTTCCCCCCCAAACTTAGTTGCTGTCCCCAGCTGGTGGCTTTGGCCAATGCCATGAGGGTCGCGTCCGTCGCCCGATCTCCCTGCATTCCTCCAAACCATGCCGTCAGTGCCTGATCCGTCCGATTCTTGGTCCCGGCGCGCTTCCCTTTCCCGTTCGGCGTCCATCTTGTCCGCCGTCAAAAGGGTCTTGCCTCGGTTACGATCGCCCAACACATGACCTGCTCCCACCACCGCTTGTCCCCCACTTCCCATCAGATTTATCCGCCGTTCACCGAATCCCGAACCGCGCGGAGTATCCTCTTCTCGCTTCCCGCCATTAGACTGAACCGGTCCCGCCAATACCCCCTTTCCCAACACGCACCCCGCCTCTTCCGGCCTCGGATTGATTGGGTTTTCTGTCCGACTCTTGTGTCTCATCCACCCACCATCACCGTCTGTCCATTCCACGCCTGTCCTTTCCGTTGCTGCCACTACCCTTTCCAAATGCGCACTCTCCGCCGTCAAAGAGGTCTGGCTCGGGTCGTGATTCTCCAACGTGTGGTCCATCTCTTCCGCTGCCACGTGTACCTTCTTTGCGAGATCTGTCCGCCGCTTGCCAATTCCCAGTCCGCACAGAGCATCCATTTCCCGTTCCGTTGTCCTTGCCCGCTTCCTGTCAGTAGGCCGCACCGGTTCCATGGAGTCCCGCTTCCCCAACACGTTCTTAGCCCCCACTGGGGAAACCAATTCCGCGTTTGAATCCGCTGTCCGGTCCCTTTTTCCCGTCCGCCAACGGTTGTTGTCCTCCCCATTTGTGTACACGCGGGGCGCAGAAGCGCTGGGGGACTGAATACTCTCCAGATAGGCCTTGAGGCCCCTTGCCACCTCCGCAAGTTTGCTAGCCCAAGAGATGGTTGCCGGTGGTGGGGCCGGAACATACTCTGCCCTGTAGTACTCCAGTTCCGCGTAGTCCACTTCTGCTTGCATCTGGGTCCCGTCGCGCGCGCCTGCCTTGTAACCCAATTCCGCGGATGGCTTGAGATCGTCCTTCCGAAAGCAAGAACCGTGCCTCCCCCATCTTGCCAGCATGTCCTCCTTCAGTTCCGGCCAATCCAGGTTCAGGTATCCTCCCATCTCCTCCACTTCCCGACGCGCTTCCGGGTCCTCGATGAACAGGACGACATGGCGCACCTTCTCAAAATCCAAAACGCCTTCAGAGTCCGCAATTGTTTCATAACGTGAGATGAATCGCTCCACCTCCGCAATGTTGAGTTGAATATGCGGGTAAATCCATGGAGTAGCGCGGAAGCTGTTGGAGGAGGAAGGAAGAGAAGCGGCTGTTGGTAGCATCCGTGAGTACCTTCGAGAGACTTTGACAAAAGATTGTTTCCCGGCCAGACCCCCAGATGTGGAAACTTTTGAGGTTTTCCCTCACAAAGTTGCCGCAGGTTCAGGAGTTCTTGGGTTGAAGCGTCTGTAAGGATTAGATACAGAGCGTAAAGAGAAGTTTTTGAGAGCCTGAAGAGGAGAAAAGGAGAGAAGAGGGGAGGGATTCTGTTTTCCTAAGTCCGCTCCCTTTTCCGCTCCCCGCCTCCTGATGATACGATGGTAAGATGCCCCCCTACAACCCGGAGTTGAGGGGAAAGGTATTTGAGCCCTCCCCCTCAACCCTAACCTAAGTACAAGCACATGAACAACCCAACAACAATGAAGAAGGAAACCCTAGGCCCAAAACCCTATCCCATATCCTAACCTGTACCCTGTCCGTATCCTATTCCGCTTGCTCGCCTGCCATTACACGCATCCAGTTCGTCCCCCGCGGCGCGGCCCTCCGCCGCACGCTTCTCGAATTTCACCGCAATTGCCCGTATCCGCCCAACGCGCCGTCATGAATTTCCTAGTCCCGTAGCTGGCCCGCGCTTGCGCACGGCCGTCCATGGGTATAGCCCCGCGATTGCTCCACCCTTTCCTTCCCTAACTAACCGCCCAAGAACCTGATTGGCCCGGCTCCATCACTGGGTTGGACACCCAAGCGGGTCGCGGCCCGCCTCCCCTAGTCAGACCCGGCCCGCAGCTGCGTGCTTCGCCCTGCTGCGCCTTCTGCTGATCCCGCAGCGGCCACTGCTGAGAACAAGCGCACCCCAACTGCTGAGCCCGACCTACCAGATGCTGAGCACGCAGGCCGCAACGCAGTTCCCGATCCGAGGCTATATATTGACACCACAACGTAGGGGCGGAGCAATCTGCAGGCTATAAAGGAACGGACAGAGCGGGCGCCCAAGCGCGCGGATCATGCTGGATATTACCAGACACCCACAACGGGCGCGGACAAACGGATACAGAAAGGCGCGGGGGGCTCTGAGTAGGGCGCGGTTCAAGGACCCCGTCATGAGAAGGAACAACCGGATGGACGGAACGGCGTAGGGTGTAGTGTCAATTTATAGACAGGGATTGGGAACTGCGTTGCCGCTGGGCGCTCAGCATTGGAGGCAGCGGGCTCAGAATTAGGGTATGCGGAGTGCTCAGCAGCAGCAGCCGCTGTTTGGTTTCGCACCTAGTGGACGGGTTGGGCTCGGAATTGAATGCAGTGTGGGCGGCGATCCGCCCTGGAGATTGGATTTGGAAGGTAGTGCGCTCGACTAGGTTTGCGGGCACGCAGGTTCGGATACGTAGGGGCGGAGCAATCCGCGGGCTGTAAAGGAACGGATGGAGCGCGCATGCAAGTGCTTGGATCAGGCTGGATATTACCGGACAACCACAACGGGCGCGGATGAACAGATACGGACAGGCGCAGGGGGCTCCAAGTAGGGCGTGGTGCAAGGACGTGTCATGAGAAGGACAAACCAGATGGATGGAACGGCGTACGGATGCTGGGGGGAGTTTGGTAGGGAGGTAGGGAGAGGAGGCTAGGGTTTCTTTCTTGGGATTGTTTTCTGTTTTGTTGTCATACTGTTGTTTGCGCGTGTACTTAGGTTAGGGTTGAGAGGGACGACTTATCCTCACTCTCAACTCCGGGTTAGGGGGGAGGGGGGGAAGAATCAGAACATCACATCATTGGATTGGATCACTCATCTCACCAGGAGATTAAAGGAACTGATACTGGATACACATCCAGGTGGAAAGTTCTTAGGATTGAAGGATTGGAGATTTCACTCTCTCTCTACTTTTCTTTATCTTTTTATCTCCTTATTTCTATCTCTCATTTCAAGTGCAACTGCGGGCATCCCCATCTCCTTTCAAACGCAGGGAACCGTTAACTTCCAAACCTTGGGACAATTATAGGGGGATAACCTTTATTCTTTCCACAACGGACGTCGGGAGGGGAGTTTGGTATGGAGGAGGTGTGGAGAGGAGGCTAGGTTTTCTGTCTTGGGATTGTTTTCTGTTTTGTTTTCATACTGTTATTTGCGCGTGTACTTAGGTTAGGGTTGAGAGGGAGGACTTATCCTCACTCTTGACTCCTGGTTGGGGACGGGGGGAGGGATGGAGGCAATGGAATCAGACCATCACATCACTGGATTGGATCAAACATCTTGCCAAGAGATTAAAGGAACTCATACTGGATACAAATCCAGGTGGAAAGTTCTTAGGATTGAAGGATTGGCAATTTCACTCTCTCTCTAATTTTCTTTATCTCTTTATCTCCTTATTTCTATCTCTCATTTAAGTGCAACTTTGGGAATCCCCATCTCCTTTCAAACGCAGTACACCGTTAACTTCTGAACCTTGGGACAATTATAGGGGGATAACTCTTAGTCTTTCCACAACGTACTATAGGGAAATTCTTAGATGATTGTGAGCGCGGAGGAATGCTGAGTGCAAGGGCAAGTGCAAATAGCAAGACTCAGTTGGGAAGTGCAAACTTAGTTATGCCACTCAACAAACGGCAAGAGGAATGGAGTGTGTTCCAAGGAGGGAAACTTCAACCTGAGTCCAATGTGATAACTAGGTTGTAGCAATATGCGAGAACCTATGAAATTAACTAACTGAGGATACAATCATCAGGCAAGGGGGTAGCCCTTATAAGGTAATCCAAATTGACTAGATAAAACCTGGTGGTGAGCTAACTACAGTTGAAGGCGGTGAGGCAATGAATGACAGGAACAGGATAGGAAATAAAGCAGCAGTAAAATCACATCCAAGGTCATGGCGTATGTGCAAGACAATAGAATCTGAGTGTACAAATGTATGATGAATTGGGACAGGGGCGAGTGACGTTTAAGGAAATACAAGTGAGAAGTAATAGTGTATGCAGGGTAGGGACTAGTCCAATTGCAAACTGTACAGTAATGATGGCTTAGTTAGACGTAGATGCAAACTAACAAACAGTGCGTGCCCAAAGATGGAAGTCCAAGGCTGTTGATTGGCCAGGGAAGAAGATTGGATCTCATAATGGATGGCCAACCGGTATGGAGTTAACCGCAAAGTTTGCAAGTATATACTGAGTTTGTTGCCAAGATTGGAAGGTCAACGCAAGCCAGAGGAAGTAGCCCATTGCACCATTGATGTTGTGCTTCATTTGTGTCATGCTTATAGACTGAGGTAGATGGTACTGAGAAGAGGAAATGTCGAAGTGATGAAGACAATAATTCCTAAGTGCAAGGCGTGACAGTTGTCCAGGTATAAAGACGCAAGCTCCTGCAAGCGTTCAGATAAATGTTCCCATTGATTTCAAGTTGTTAATAAATACTGTATACCCTTTACTTATTATTTAATTCATTACTTGTTAGACTTATAAATTATATAAAATGTTGTCATTGTCTTCCTGCCGTTGCAAAAACTGTATCCGTCAAAACGAGTGATGTGTCCCCAGTACTGCCATCCAAGGCCTTTGAGGCAAGTGCGAGCAATGTTGTCTTCGCAAATTAGCCTGTAATTTCCCTATAAATATTGAGTCAACTGTTGATGGTCCCACGGAGTTATTGAGGGAGATGCAGAGTCGTAGGTCCGCGCCAAGGGTTAATTACAAGATACCACCGTTGCCAGAGATCAAATACTTGGGTACTTGGGTTCCTGGTGAGTACTTGTTGGGACTGACTAGTGATAATAAAGTTAGTAACTAAATTTTTACTCGTCTTGCTAGTGTTGCGCCGTTTCCAAAGATACACCATGAACACACCACCGCCACCACCAACTTACTGGGGTCCGCCGACTGAAATTCCGGGGGCCCAGATGAATGCTGAGGTGCGAGATGAAGTGCCTGGTGTGGAGCCGGTTGGGGTCATAACCGAGGAAGCAAGGGAGGAAGAAAGGAACAAAGCAGAAAGGGAATTGGGAGATGGAGAAGATGGAGACAGGAATGGAGGAAGAGAGGGAATGGAGAAAGAAGAGGCTATAATGGAAGAAGTGGGAGAAGGAAATGGAGATGGAATGGATGGAGTAGATGGAACGGAAGAAATGGAGGGCCAAGGCAAAGCGGATCCATTGCAAGTCGTAGGACCGGTAAAAACTTATGCGAGGCGGCTATTAGGGGACATTGGAGAAGGTTTGTTTGGAGGCCAAAGGAAGAGAGAGTACGAAGAGCTCTTGGAGGAAGGTGGATGGAATGCTCAGCCAAAGCAAGCTCAAATTGCGAGGTGCGAGGAAATATTTGAGAGGCACATTGTTACAGAGGTGCTGGTTCTCCAAAGGATGTCTGCGCTGATCAATGATGAAGACCTGGATACCTTTCTGTCCATGGTTTCGGAATTGACTGCAAATTGGGAGGATGCAGAGAAGGAAGTGAAAGAAACCTTGTAACTTATTATTATAAATATATATATATATATATATATATATATTTTAATTATAAATAAATTTTTCTCTTTTTTTTTTTTGTATAAGGAATGGAATTTTATTTGATAGGAATGAGAGGGGGATGAGAGGAAGGAATAACACGGTGAGATGAAGGAATTGACTGATGGAATGATGATGTGGAATGGAATGGGGTTGGGTGAGATGGAATGTGGAATGGAATGGGATTGGATGAGATGGAATGTGGAATGAAATGGGATTGGATGGGATGAAATGTGGAATTGAATGGGATTGGATGGGATGGAATGTGGAGTGAAATGGGATTGGATGGGATGGAATCATGATTTTTGAGGTTTGCAAGGGTATCTTGCATGGAAATATTGAATCAGATCAGGAGAGTTGCAAAGATGATGGGCTGGTTCCCACAAGGTGCGATCTTTGTTGGACTGGAAGCCAGACCACTCAATGAGGTATTGAAGTTTTCCTTTGAATAATCTGGAATCCAGAATACGGCTTGATTCCCACTCTTGATGATTGAGGACAGTGACCGGTTTGGGAGGGGGATGAGTCTTTCCCGGGTATAGGACTCAAGCTGGCTCTAGGAAAGACACATGAAAGACCGGGTGGATACCTTTCCATTTTGCAGGTAAAGTAAGTTTAAAGGCGTTAGGGGAGATGACTGATTCTACTTTAAAGGGGCCAAGCTTTCTATTGGAGAGTGTGCGAGTTGGGCAAGTGCTGCAAATGTTGCGAGCATTGAGCCACACTTGATCTCCTACTGAAAAGATTGGAGCTGTAGTGCAAGATCGGTCTGCTTGCTCCTTATAGCGCTGGCTTTCTTCTTCAAGGTTGGTTTGAAGTTGCGATTGAAGGGATTGAATTTGTTCAAGGTAATTGGTAGCAGGTTGAGAAGGTGCTACGTGAAGGGAAGAGAAAGTTGGTTTTCTACCATAAAGAGTTTGGAAGGGTGACTGTTTGGTGGAGGAATGTGTGGAGTTGTTGTAGGCAAACTCAGCTAGTGGGAGCCATTGCAACCAGTTTTCTTGTTGATAGGCAACATACATTCAAAGATATTGTTCAAGAATCTGATTAAATCGCTTGGTTTGCCCATCCGTTTCCAGGTGTTAAGCCGTTGATAAATTGCGGGTGATCTTCAAATGTTGGCATAGCAAGGTCCAGAAGCTTGAGACAAACAGAGATCCATGATCAACAACTATATTATCAAGGAGAACATGTTTCAAAAATACATATTCTATGAACAAGTTAGCTAAGTCTTCTGAAGAGGCCGTAACATTACTGTGCAGAAATAAAGCCATCTTTGAGAAGCAATCTCCTACTACTAGAATGGCATCATATCCACTAGAAGAAGGTAATTGAGAGGTGAAATCCATAGAAAGCGAGTGCCAAGGACAAGGCAGAATTGGAAGTGGCTGAAGCAGCCCATACTTCTGGTGTTTTGAGGACTTGTTACCATTTCAATCATAGCACGCGCTAACATAGTCTTTTACTTCTTTGGTCATACCAGGCCAGTAGAAGTCTTGTGCAATCAATTGGTAGGTTTTATCCTGCCCATGATGACCAGCAAGCGAAGAATTGTGCCGTGACTTGAAGATATCTAACTTAATGCAAGAATTATCTGGTACTACTATACAATTATCATAGACTAAAAAGTCATTGTCATCAATACTGTAACTACTATCTAATAAGTTTGCACTTTTGCAAAGTTTGATGCACTTGGGGTTGTCGCTTTGACCTTGTTGGATTTTGGAAGCCAAATCTTGTAAGTGAGCAATGATTGAAGTGAGTTGGGCAGATTTGGTTGAGAAGAGTGTCCTAACGTTTTCAGGGTTGTTTTTGGCAAAGGTGCTCCCCCCCCTGGGTAAACGTTGTCCCAACGTGATAAAGCTTCAGGGACTACCGCTTGTTTCCCAGGGCGGTACGTGATTGTAAAGTGGAACTCAGAGAGGTATTTGGCCCATTGTGCCTGTCTACGTGTGAGGACTTTTGAGCTCATAAAATACTTTAAAGAATTATGATCAGTTAAAACCTCAAAGGATTCTCTAAGTCTCAAAAGGTATGAACGCCATTTCTTTAAGCAATAAACAATTGCAAGAAGTTCCTTGTCATGAATCTCATAGTTAAGCTCTGCAGCAAGCAACTTGCAAGACTCAAAAGCTACGGGATGAAAGAGGGAAGTGGACAAAAAGAACTGCAGGATTACTCCTGCGCTTGCATAGTCGCTTGCGTCTGTTTTGACAATAGTGCAAGCTAGCTTGTTGAAGTGAGCAAGTATTGGAGCAGTGGTGAATGCTTTCTTCAGAGCTTCAAACTCCAAAGCAGCTTGTTTGGTAAAAAAAAAGGAGTTTCTTTTTGAATAAGGTTAGTAAGCTTCACGGTTTTTTTGGAGTAACGCTGAATGAACCTTCTATAAAAATTACTGAAACCAAGGAAAACTGGAAGAGATACAACGGAAGAAGGTGGGGGCCAGTCCAATATGCGTTTGCTTTTGGCTGGGTCCATCTATAGTCCTTGCTGCGAGACTACGACACCTAGAAACCAAAGAGAAGGGGAATGGAATTTGCATTTAGAGGCTTTTGAAAACAGGTCATTCTTGCAAAGTCGCTGCAGCACGTCTTGCACATGTGAAATGTGATCTTTGAGGTTCCTCGAGTAGACTAGTATATCATCTAGATATACCAAAAGGTATTCACCTACAATATCGGAGAAAATGTCATTGACAAAATGTTGAAAAGTGGAAGGAGCATTACAGAGGCCAAAAGGCATGAGGGTATACTCATAACTGCCAAACCAGGTTCTCATCCCAGTCAGATAATCATGACCTTTCATAATGCAAATTAGGTTATAGGCACCTCAAAGGTTTAACTTTGAGAAATAAGCAACTCCATGGAAGAGGGTGAGGAGATGTGACATAGGCGGTAATGGATAGGCATTCTTCCGGGTTACCTGGTTCAGTTTCCTGTATTCAACACAAAGGCAAAGTCCTCCTTCCTTTTTTGGAACAAATAGGACAGGTGAACTGGTATTCAAATCGCTTGGTCAAAGAAATCCTTTTGCTACATTTTCCGCAATGTAGTCTTTAAGCACAATTGATTCTTGCATTGAGAGAGAGTAGTCTGGTCCTGGTGCCAGAGGTGGGCCAGTAAGTTCAATCTTGTGATTTTAAGAACGGGATGGAGGCATTTTATCTGCTCTTGCAGCTGAGAAGACGTCAGCAAAGTCATGATAAACTGAAGGTAAATACTCTTGAATGATTTCTAAATCTTCAATCTTGTCATCTTCAAGCACCGGATTTGAGGTGCTTGGATGGTGCAAGATGATTAGGGAGCTCAAGATACACCATTTGGTTGGTGTCTGTTTCTCTTCAAAGGAACAGGAAAGAGGTAAGCTGGATAGGTAAGCAATAACTCCTAAATCTGAAGAGGGAATTTGGGAATGGAGGTCAGGATATTGCAAATCTCCTGGCGGAAAAGTGTCATCCAACTCAATGACAGTGTCAGTTAGGCTGTTTAATTCCTGTTTGACGGAAAGATTAGCGTTCTGGGGGTGCAAGTTTCAAAGGTCAATTACTCCTTCTTGCCAATTCACATCTGGATTCCAGTAAACTAGGAAATCATGGCCTAGAATGGTATCATCTGTAAAAAGTAAAGAGAGCTTGAGCTCTAGTGAGAAGAAAGGATTAAAGAATGAGTTAAAGGAGCTTATAACGCCAAGCGTAACGGACCTGAGGACAGGAGGAAAAGGAAACTCAAGTTGATGTGTTAGCTGAACAGATGATGAATTCCACTTGAGAGCACTGGTGTTTATAAAGACTAAATACACTATAGGCTGACAAGTGGTTGAGTACAAAATGAATAAGGTAAAATTAGCATAAGCAGTTTAAGTGACATGGTAAGTGTGTTAAAATACGTACGCACTTACGCGGGTGCTACGTATAAGTGTAATCCAAATGGGATGCACAAATGGGCCTCTAAGGCCCATTGGACACACACACGGACCATACGGGCCCATGTGGATGTTATAGATTTGGGGAAACTGGCCTCAAAACGCGTGAAATAGACCCATTGGTACACGGGCCCTAACGGGCCCGATGGGGTATATGGGCAAATACGGCCAGATGGGCTTGTATGGGCATAATTGGGCCCAAGGTTTATTTTGGACATACTTGGCCAGACGGGCTGGCCCGCAAAAGTAGTCTTTTCTCATAATTCGGGCTTGGGGCGGCCCATTAGGGTTGCCGCCCGTGTTTCGGCCCGCTCGGGACCGCTGCTCGCGTCGCGGCCCGTTCGGGGCCGCCTGTGTTCCTCGGCACGGCCCACGCGGGGCCCGACGGCCCGCGCGGGGCTGTTACGCGGCCGAGGGATCCCGCGCGGTGCGATGCCGCGCGGGCCCGGCTGGTCGCGACCGGCGACCAGCGCCGCGGAGCCAGGGCTCGCGGCCCCGGCTCGCTCCCCCTCCCCTCGCTCGCCGTCGCGAGGGGGAGGGGGCAGGCTGGCTGGGTTGAACCAGCCAGCGACCGGCCGCGATGACGCGGTCGGTCAGGGCAGGGGGGACCTGACCACCCCCTTGCCCAGGGAGGTGGCGGCGCCGGCCGCGAGTGTAGCGACCGGACGGTGGGGGGGATTTGATCACCCTCCCACCTTGTAGCGAAGAGGTGACGAGGGGCGCTCTCCCCCCCCCTTTACCGAGGGGGAGGAGCGACGGGCCAGGGGGGATCTGACCACCCCCCAGCCATTCTTACCTTGACGACGCCCTGGGGGTATCAACCCCCAGGGCCCCTGGTGAGGGGACTTGACCGCCCCCACCAGGAAAGAGGGGGGGGGGGCGGCATGTCCGCCGGCTACACCCCCCCCCATGTGAGGTTGAAACCGGACCCAGGTGAGCCCTGGGTCCCACCTGGCCCATTTGAGGGGCCAGGGGCTGGATGCATGAGGCAACCAGCCCGTAACAGAGGTAATAAGGCCATCAGGGCCGGTTGTAATAGACAACCAGCCAGGGGATTGAACAGCAAAGGGGCTGGTTCAGCCCCGTAACGGTGGAAACACCAGAATGGACCGGAATAGGCTGGTCGTAAGGGTTCAGGGACTGATGCCATGTGGGCTGATGTAGTCCAAACCAAGTAACAAGGCTTGTAGAGCCTGTAGAGCTCTTTTGGGGCGGAAAATTTGCCTTTTGGCTTGTTGTATCATGGGCTCACAAGAGGCCAATCTTTTGTACTTAAGGAGCTCTTCTCCCTGCTGTTTTCCATCATTCATTCATCATCCAATCGAATTCATCCAACATATTGCCCCATTGTGAGAGCCCCATTAGCCATTATTGACACACAGTGTCCAGCATTTCTTTTGCTTTAAATACTGCTCATTTGCCTAAGCTAATTGCTGGCCATAATTATAACACATTATCAGTACCAACATCATCATTACTTCCAAGCCATCTAGACCTTTGTACCTTACTTTGGAGAACCTCAAAGACCTCAAGTTTTCCAAGAAGATGTCCTATATCCCTGATGTTAGCTCTACCAAAATAGTTCTGAATAGTCAGAACTATAATGCTTGGGCTGTCCTTATGGATAGTGAGTTGGATAACATCTGCTGTGGGGAAATTATGGATGCAGATGACACTCTGATCAGTTCAGAAGTGGAGAAGAAGTCTTACCATCTGATCCTTAGGCATCTTGATGAGAATCATGTGACATGGGTTGCTGATACTCTTAGGGAAGATGAGAGGAGGAGGGGCAGCATCCTTTGGAAGCTGCTTAAGTCCAAGTATGCTGGTGATTCTGTTCACCAGAAGGGTATAGCCTTTAATAAACTGTTCAAGTTACAATATTCGAATTGTAAACAGTTTGTGGCAGAGGCTAGGTCTAGTATAGCCAAGTTCAAGTCATCTGGACTTAACATGGATCCAGAGTGTTTGTCACTCTTAATCCTTCAAAAGCTGCCAAAAGAGTTTGATTCCTTAGTCAGAATCATTTCTCAATTGGATCCTCTTCCTGGGGAGGAGGATGTGCTTAAAAGGATTGAAAAGGATGACCTTCAATTCAAGATGAAGGGGGGTTCTGGAACAGCCCTAGTTGGAAAGACTGGAAAATCTCGCAAGAAGGCGAAAAAGGATTTGTCCAAGGTCTTATGTTACAATTGTCAGAATAAGGGGCACTATGCTAAGGACTGCAAGGAGGCCAAGAAAAGGAAGAAGTCCGAAGGGGATGACAAAGAGGTCAATCTCACAACTGAAAACGTTGCAATGGTGGCGTTGGATGCTCCAATTGAAGAGGCTGTTGTGGAAGAAGGTCCCAACAAGAAGGCCAAAATCGATGAGGATCAAGAAATGGACTTGATTGATTATGAAGTGAGTAATCTTAACCTCAAAGATAAGAACTTATCAGTGACTGATAAAGCTTCTTTCCTACTAGGAGGATTGAAGGAGGATGTTCTTGTTTTGATCGATTCTGGTTGTACAGATCACATGTTTTTTGAACCAAATTTATTTTCAAATCTTGATGATTATGATGGGGTTGTAAATATTGGTCAGAAAGGCAGAACAATTCAGATTAAAGGAATTGGAAAACTTATTCTTGCAAATCAATTGGGTTTCCAAATTACTTTTGATAAAGTGTTCTATGTACCAGAGTTGCCTTACAACCTTGTGTCTCTTGGGGTGTTATGGAAAAAAGGTTTCCAAATTCGTTATCTTAAAGGAGATAGGTTTGTTATTGATATGAATGGGAGAACTGTTCTTAGTGGACAAGTTCGGAATAAGCTTCTGTGTGCAAGCCTGTTCAAATTCTCAGCTCTGAGCACTGTTTCTCACAATAGAAGTGGCCATAAGGTAAAGGACAGCAACTGTGAGAGTTGTACCTTGGGGGCCAAGACTAGAAATGTGTTCTCTAAGAGTAGAGATCACACAGATGTTCCTAGAGAGGAATTTTCCATTGATTTGGCAGGGCCATTCACTCCAGAGTCCCTTGGTGGGGCAAGATACTTCATCAATTTAGTTGATACTGCAACTAATTATGTTTGGGTTAAACCGATTCGATCTAAGGATCAGACCACAGAGGAGGTTTCTGTAATCTTCAAAGTCTGGAAACAGAATGGTCTGATGAAGGAGATCAAGAGGGTTATTACCGATGGAGGGGGTGAATTCGTGAGTAAAGAGTTTGGGAGGCTGTTGAAAGATTATGGTATCATTCATATAGTCACTACTGCAAGTACTCCACAAAATAATGGAATAGTTGAGAGAATGAATAGGACTTTACTGGACAAAGTCAGAACTATTATGTCTCAATCTGGTCTGCCAAAGTTCTTATGGGCTGAGTTGATGTGTACGGTGTGTCTGTTGCACAACATTGTAAGTGTTAATGGGAAGTGTCCCCATTATCAGTTTTGGAAGTTGTACCCCAAAACATCACACCTAAGAACAATTGGTTGCTTGGTGTATTATAGTGTCCACCATAATGAAATGGTCGGAAAATTAGACCCTAGAGCCAGAACAGGGGCACTTGTAGGCTATGATTTAATAAGTAAATCTTATAGGATCTATTGTCCAGGGACAAGAAAGGTTATCCGTAGCAGGGATGTAAAATTCGATGAAAGTACCTTTCCACTCAAAAGGAGTGAAGATGTTGTTGTGATTAAGCCACAACAAGAAATAGAATTAGCACCTATTTCACCAGCAAAAGCTGTGGAACATGTGGTTCCAGAAGATGAAGAGGTGGCAGACGTGCCACAAGAGGGTTCAGTACCCGCTTCAGGTGATTCTGTGGAATCAGAACCTGATGAGCCTCCACCTCCGGTTAGAAGGAGTGGTAGGGTTAGAGTACCAGTTGACAGGTACGGGGAGTGGAGATCCCATTATGCTGCCGCAGGATATGAGGAAGATACATTTCAGGAACAGTGTATGCTCAATGAAGTCCTGGAGTTGAGTTCAGAAATGGGTAACAGGGTTAACCCAAATAGCTTTGGCCAAGCTATGAATTCTGATGAGAGAGCCAACTGGAAGAGTGCTATTTTTGAGGAATTTGATTCTCTAGAGAATAATAGTGTCTTTGAAGTGGTTAAGCGGGATTCTGTTCCAAAAGGAAAGACCATTGTGGGGTCTCGATTGGTGTTAAACAAGAAGTTTGACACAAACGGAGTTTTGAAAAGGTTCAAGGCTAGATGTGTTGCACAGGGCTTCAAGCAGAGAGAGGGTATTGATTACCAAGAAACTTTCTCACCAACTGGAAGGCTGTCCACCTTCAGGTACATCATTGCTCTGGCAGTGGAGTTGGGTGAAGAAATCAGACAAGCTGATTTTGTAACAGCATACTTGAATGCAAAACTTGGAGAGGAGGAGACTGTTTATATGTCGATTCCTGATGGTTTTCGTGAATGGTTAGTAGAGACTAAACCAGAAACCATGAAGAAAATCTGTGTTAGAACTTTTCTTTCGGCAGATAAAGGGGAATATGTCCTCAAGCTGTGTAGATCCCTGTATGGATTGAAGCAAGCAGCTAGGTCATGGTATAACACCATGAGTGAGAAACTGATAGAGATTGGTTTTAAGACGTCTGAGGCCAATCCTTGCCTTTTTGTGAGAAAGGATGCAATTTTGTTTGTATGGGTTGATGACATTATCATTATTGGTGGTGGTAAAGAGAGAGTCATGGAGACACTCAAAAAGGAGTTCAAGATAAAAGATCTTGGTCTGGCACAACAGGTGCTAGGGATGAAAGTTAGTAAGGGCAAAGATGGTATTAAGTTAGACCAAAGCCATTACGTTGAAGCTCTTCTTAAGCAATACGGCTTAGAGGATGCAAAGGAGTTTGGTACTCCTATGCAGTCAAACATTCGTTTAGAGAAGTCTACAGATGAGGAGTATCTGGAGTTTGTTCAATCAGGGAATGACTACAGGTCAGCTGTCGGATCGCTTAATTATTTGGGGCAGTGTACAAGGCCCGATATTGCGTTTGCAATTGGGGTCTTGTCGCAACACTTAGAGAAGCCAAGCATGAGGCATTGGTCAGCGTTTAAGAGAGTTATGAGGTATCTTAAAGGAACACACAGTCTGGGACTGTTGTTTACAAAGTCAGCAAACTTTTATTTGGTTGGTTATTCCGATGCAAGTTGGGCAGATGGTAACACTAGGGAATCAACAAGTGGTTTTGTATTCTTTTTAGGTAAGAATCTGGTGTCATGGATGTCCAAGAAGGTGTCGGCAATAAGTCTTTCATCAACAGAGGCTGAGTATAGAGCTTACTTAGCAGCTTCACAGGAAGCAAAATGGTTGAGAAAAGTCTTAGAGGATACACATAAACCACAAGGGTTTGCATTGTTGTATTCCGATAACCAGAGTGCCATTGCGTTGGCGCAAAACCAAGTGTTCCATTCAAGAACAAAACATATTGATGTCCACTATAACTATATTCGCGATGCAGTTAACTGCAAAGAGATTGTGTTGAGGTACATGCCCACTGGAGCAATGATTGCGGATATCTTGACTAAGGCATTAGACAGAAACAAGCATCAAGGCTTTGTGACTAATATGCGGATGTCACCCCTTTTGGATTAAGGGGGTGTGTTAAAATACGTACGCACTTACGCGGGTGCTACGTATAAGTGTAATCCAAATGGGATGCACAAATGGGCCTCTAAGGCCCATTGGACACACACACGGACCATACGGGCCCATGTGGATGTTATAGATTTGGGGAAACTGGCCTCAAAACGCGTGAAATAGACCCATTGGTACACGGGCCCTAACGGGCCCGATGGGGTATATGGGCAAATACGGCCAGATGGGCTTGTATGGGCATAATTGGGCCCAAGGTTTATTTTGGACATACTTGGCCAGACGGGCTGGCCCGCAAAAGTAGTCTTTTCTCATAATTCGGGCTTGGGGCGGCCCATTAGGGTTGCCGCCCGTGTTTCGGCCCGCTCGGGACCGCTGCTCGCGTCGCGGCCCGTTCGGGGCCGCCTGTGTTCCTCGGCACGGCCCACGCGGGGCCCGACGGCCCGCGCGGGGCTGTTACGCGGCCGAGGGATCCCGCGCGGTGCGATGCCGCGCGGGCCCGGCTGGTCGCGACCGGCGACCAGCGCCGCGGAGCCAGGGCTCGCGGCCCCGGCTCGCTCCCCCTCCCCTCGCTCGCCGTCGCGAGGGGGAGGGGGCAGGCTGGCTGGGTTGAACCAGCCAGCGACCGGCCGCGATGACGCGGTCGGTCAGGGCAGGGGGGACCTGACCACCCCCTTGCCCAGGGAGGTGGCGGCGCCGGCCGCGAGTGTAGCGACCGGACGGTGGGGGGGATTTGATCACCCTCCCACCTTGTAGCGAAGAGGTAGCGAGGGGCGCTCTCCCCCCCCCTTTACCGAGGGGGAGGAGCGACGGGCCAGGGGGGATCTGACCACCCCCCAGCCATTCTTACCTTGACGACGCCCTGGGGGTATCGACCCCCAGGGCCCCTGGTGAGGGGACTTGACCGCCCCCACCAGGAAAGAGGGGGGGGGGCGGCATGTCCGCCGGCTACACCCCCCCCCATGTGAGGTTGAAACCGGACCCAGGTGAGCCCTGGGTCCCACCTGGCCCATTTGAGGGGCCAGGGGCTGGATGCATGAGGCAACCAGCCCGTAACAGAGGTAATAAGGCCATCAGGGCCGGTTGTAATAGACAACCAGCCAGGGGATTGAACAGCAAAGGGGCTGGTTCAGCCCCGTAACGGTGGAAACACCAGAATGGACCGGAATAGGCTGGTCGTAAGGGTTCAGGGACTGATGCCATGTGGGCTGATGTAGTCCAAACCAAGTAACAAGGCTTGTAGAGCCTGTAGAGCTCTTTTGGGGCGGAAAATTTGCCTTTTGGCTTGTTGTATCATGGGCTCACAAGAGGCCAATCTTTTGTACTTAAGGAGCTCTTCTCCCTGCTGTTTTCCATCATTCATTCATCATCCAATCGAATTCATCCAACATATTGCCCCATTGTGAGAGCCCCATTAGCCATTATTGACACACAGTGTCCAGCATTTCTTTTGCTTTAAATACTGCTCATTTGCCTAAGCTAATTGCTGGCCATAATTATAACAAAGTGAAATGCTATGCTTGGAAATTCTGACAATCACTACTGAGAACACAGCCTAGTTATATTTTAGCCATTATTTTAATACTTCAATAAAAACAATAATATTAATCAAATCAATCCAACCAACAATACTTTGAACTCCATTGGAAGTCACATATATATAAACTCAAATTCTAAAACACCCGCTTGACTTGCACTGGAGGAAGTTATGGAGCATGTTTGATTCTAATCATGTGTATAATTGATAAAATTGACTTGGTTGATTTTTAGGTAGATTGAGTCTTGAGTGATTGAGCAAAGAGTACCGCCTTGAGGGATTTGGATCCAACTGGCTGCAGGTCTTGCTGATACACAACAGTGTTGATTGGATTGGATTGGATTGGATTGTATTGATTGATTGATTGATTGATTGATTTATTGATTGATTGATTGATTGATTGATTGATTGATTGATTGATTGATTGATTGATTGATTGATTGATTGATTGATTGATTGATTGATTGATTGATTGATTGATTGATTGATTGATTGATTGATTGATTGATTGATTGATTGATTGATTGATTGATTGATTGATTAATTGATTGATTGATTGATTGATTGATTGATTGATTGATTGATTGATTGATTGATTGATTGATTGATTGATTGATTGATTGATTTATTGATTGATTGATTGATTGATTGATTGATTGATTTATTGATTGATTGATTGATTGATTTATTGATTGATTGATTGATTGATTGATTGATTGATTGATTGATTGATTGATTGATTGATTGATTGATTGATTGATTGATTGATTGATTGATTGATTGATTGATTGATTGATTAGTTGATTGATTGATTGATTTTTAAACCCAAAAAAAAGACTCTTTTGACCAGAACGTCAGGTGGATCAGCAGGTCCGACGAGTGAAGTTGAAGTTGAGTTCAAACGAGCTGAAGGATTGGTTGATCAAAAGACCAAATTGACCCTCACGACGCCTTTGAGTAAGATTTCCTGGGGGGAGATGTAGGATAGGTGATTGGATCGATCTGCCCGATTGAGTAGTTGCAAACAATCCTCCAGAGTCTCAAATCTGATGGATTGAAAGTCTTGGGGAAATGAGGATTGAGAGCTGATCGAGCGCCGGTAGGTTTTCCTCTGGATCCATTGGACTCTGAGGGTCTTGGGGTTGATTTTGAAGCGATTCCTGAGCAGGTTTGAAGGATTGATAGAAGATCTCGAGTGAGGTCTTTGAGTGCTGATGAGATACTCGAGTTTATTCTTTTGATTGATGTGATTGGTCTGATGGAGTGCGGATGATTTCTGTTTGGGTTCCAACCTTGAGTCTAACTTTGAGCTCAATCAAACGTACCTCATGGCGTCTTGAGAGGTGATGGCAAGGTGATGGAGGGATTGAAGATGGTTGATGATTGATTGAGAGTCGTGGGACCAGGATTGAAAGGGCTGATGAGGAGTGAGGTGGTTATATTGGGAGTTGATATTCTGAATCGGTCCCTGGAGGTTATTGATCAAGCTTGGGAAGGTTTGATGCCTGATGAGAGAGATCGAGTGGACCATCAAGGTGAGCTTGAAGAGATAGGCTTCCAAGGTTGCGAATGATGGTGATGACCAACTTGATCCTGGTTCGAGTGAGAGATCATGATAAACTTGAGTGGATGACATGTTGAGGAGAATGATGGTGAGATGGTTTGGTTTGAATTCATCATCTGTTCAGCCAATAAATCAACCTGAGTGTCCTTTTCCTCCTGATCTCAGGTCTGTTATGCTTGACGTTACAAGCCTCTTTCACTCATTTCTTATTGATCTTTTACTTCATTCAAGCTTAAGCTCTTTTTGATTCTTACATCATCCATTCCAGGTATAGCCAAGACAAATAAATCCCATTCAAAGCTGGGGAAATTGGAGAATGCAAAGGTCCATTTTGCCTTTTGGGAAACCCAATAAGACGGTTCAGTTGCAATACTTACTAAATAGATAGGAAATCTATCTATCTCGGAACGCATAAGATTTTTGGAAGTGGCAAAAGATTCACTGATGAAGGAAACATTAGCGCCAGAGTCAAGTAAGACTAAATAAGGGTGTTGTCGGAATGGAATAGGATAAATCTCAAACTAGGAGCACCTAGTGACTCGCAAGTGCAAAGATTTACTTGCGGTGATTAAGATAATGTGTAGTTTTCCTTGAGAGTATCAAAAAACCTACAAGCTAATTTTTTGACTGCTTAGCCGCTTCATGCGCTAACCACTTTGCACAACTGTTGAAATCATGTTTTCCTCCACAATACATACACAGCCCATTCTTCTCCCTCTGTAGCCGTTCCTTGTTCCGTAGCATCCCGGTTTCTTTGTCCAAGAACTTCAGAGTTTTGGTGAGGGTTTTTCCTTTTGAGTTGGAGTTGGAAGTTGGGGTTGGTTTGGATGTTTTTGGATTCCTTGTGTTTTGCTTTGAGGAGTTTTCCACCCTTGGAGCCGAGGTGGACGGTCCATGGTTGTTTTGCCAAGAGCCATTCTTGTTGTGATAGCCATTATCAAGCTCAATCACTCAATCAATTAACTGCTGAAGCGAGGTTGTCTGATGACCCCCAACTGCAAGCTGTTCAATTAAGCGTGCCGGTAGACCCTTTTGGAAATGGAATAGAAGAGCAGCGTTAGTCCACTGGATGCAAGACTGCAAGGTTTGAAAGTGAGAAATATAAACGGAAGCTCTACTGTTTTCCTTCATAACTAGACTATTAAGTTTGTATTCAGCATTTTGAACTTCATTGGGGTCGCCAAACAGGGTGAACAGTTGTTGCTCAAACCTTTCCCAGTTGTTGAGAATACATGTGGGACTGTCGCTGGACAAAAGTTTGAGGTACAGTTTGAACCACTGCGAGGCTCTACCTCCTAAGAAGGACAAAGCATACATAACTTTATGCCTATTGGAATGGAAATTGTTTGAGTTGTTTGAAAAGATGATTTTACAAGACTGTAGGTAGGAACTAAGCTTATGAGGGTGTTCTCCCGTAAAGTGATTGGGTTGTTTCATGCCCGGAGTGCAAAAGCTAGGAGTACTCAGACTAGATCGCTGGGCACCATGAGTGAGGGCCTGGATCAATTTCAAAAGCAGGGTCAAACAATTGGGCTTGGGAGCAGTAGTGCTAACCCCTGATCTACCACAAGTTGAGGTTTCATTGGAAGAATGGTTGGAATTGGTGAACTCCGCAAGAGGGTCCGTCGGAACATCCCGTGGAGGAGTCCGAGTATCATTGAGGGGTTCAACAGATGGCAATTTAGAAGGAGGAACGGGATCTAAGGGTTGTTGGGCCCAAGGAGTGCTGGTTCTCCCTACCCAATGGATATGATCATTGTAAGGGGCGAGGGAAGCGTTCCTGGTTGAGGGAGTACGTGACATCAAGAAAAAGAAGTCTACTATAGGTTGGCAAGCTACAATAGATGAGTTGAGTTAGTTAATTTACTGTCACATGACCACCCCACGTACTATAGGGA
Organism: Puccinia polysora; assembly: GCA_025617555.3. Classification (NCBI taxonomy): domain Eukaryota; kingdom Fungi; phylum Basidiomycota; class Pucciniomycetes; order Pucciniales; family Pucciniaceae; genus Puccinia; species Puccinia polysora. The sequence goes on along the minus strand of JAOOQA010000019.1, from coordinate 2,399,813 downwards.
AATTGTTAGATGATTGTCAGCGCGGAGGAATGCTGAGTGCGAGGGCAAGTGCAAATAGCAAGACTCAGATGCACAGTGCAAACTTAGTTATGACACTCAACAAACGGCAAGAGGAATGGAGTGTGTTCCGAGGAGGGAAACTTCAACCTGAGTCCAATGTGATAACTAGGTTGTAGCAAAATGCAAAAACGTATGAATTTAACTAACTGAGGAGACAATCATCAGGCAAGGGGGTAGCCCTTATAAGGTTATCCAAAGTGACTAGATACAACCTGGTGGTGAGCTAACTACAGTTGAAGGCGGTGAGGCAATGAATGACAGGAACAGGATAGGAAATAAAGCAGTAGTACAATCATATCCAAGTTCATGGCGTAGGTGCAAGAAAATAAAATCTGAGTGTACAAATGTATGATGAATTGGGACAGGAGAAAGTGATGTTGAAGGAAATACGAGTTAAAAGTAATAGTTTATGCAGGGTAGGGACTAGTCCAATTCCAAACTGTAAAGTAATGATGGCTTAGTTAGACGTAGATGTGAACTAACAAACAGTGCGTGACCAAAGATGGAAGTCCAAGGCTGTTGATTGGCCAGGGAAGGAGATTGGATCTCATAATGGATGGCCAACAGGTATGCAGTTAACCCCAAAGTTTGCAAGTATATACTGAGTTGGTCGCCAAGATTGGAATGTCAACGCAAGCCAGAGGAAGTAGCAGATTGCACCATTGATGTTGTGCTTTATTTGTGTCACGCTTATAGACTGAGGTAGATGGTACTGAGGAGAGGACATGTTGAAGTGATGAAGACAATAATTCCTAAGTGCGAGGCATGACAGTTTGTGTGGGAATGCTGTCACTCTCATTTGAGGGGGATTTGGAAGGCCCCATTGACTTGGGTTATGGCCATTCAGGAACAGATGAGCCTGTTTTTTTATAATCTAAATGATTCAGGATTAACCAGACAGAACAGAAAAGAACTTGGTTCCTTACATGAGCAGATGTTGATGGAAATGGTCATAAAGGAATAAAATCCTTCTCATTGGACAAGGTATTGAGGTTTTCCACCCCAGGAAGGGAGCAATCCATGGAAGGAAGTGAGGGCTCCAAGGAAGGGTGTTTCAATGCTGATGTAGACATGATCAGAGCTGGTTGTGTTGGAATATCCTCCTCCACATCTGATTGGGACCACTTATAGTTTTCAGTGGGATCATCATTGCTAGGCTGAGCATCCACAGCCAACTCCTCAGGGTCAAATGGATTGGATTTTTGGGAATAAAAAGGGGCTTAAGGGTTGATACTGGCCTTATTTCCAAAGATTTCATCCATTTGAACATAAAAAGGACAAATGGAGTCCAACTTATCAACCATCAAGGTGATTCCTTTGGCTTTATTGGAGTTGGTGATGCCAAAGCCAGTGGAGATTGAAATTGAGTGGAAATTTTTGTGCTTGGCTCAATAGTTCTTGAATTGCTCCGGCATCTGTTTGGATGAAAGATCCAGCCTACCTTTGGTTTTATTTTTGAGTTCATTGGCCATCAGGAGATAACCACTAAACTTAGAGGATGGAGGTTGGCCAACTTGTGTTTCATGGTTGGATCCAAAGCAAGAATTGTAGTTGTATTGAATTTTGAGCCAGTTTACCAGGATGATTTGATAAGCTCTCTTGAGCTGACTGGAAACTTTGGAAGCTGATAGGGGGGGGGGGGGTTGGATGTTGAGTTCCTGGGGCATGTTTGCTTCTGTTTAGCGCACTTGCAGGGGGAGTTTTGCTGAGGGGAGATTCAAAAAAAGTTAGAGGGTTGAAGGGATGAAGCAATAAAGTGATGAAGAAATGTGATGAAGTGTCAGCCTCCTGGATGCTAAGATACTTTCTATCCTTTAGCTACCAGAGTTGATAGAATAAATAATACATATATTATTTAATAAATGAAGCAAAAATCCGTAAAATATTTTGATAAACCTTCTTGCAAGGTTGATTGGTTTGGATATGGTTTAATGTTATAAATCAATATTAATGAATTGATTAATAAATAAATTAACAGGGGGGCCACAATTATATTGGGGATCTTTAACACATCTCTTCAGGGAACTCAGTTTGAAAACACATAGACCTGGTTACTTTGGAACCTTTAATTTATATTCTTAAAGGATATATTGCCCAAAGATAATATGTATATAAAATGAATGGTGCAGTGGCAGGGCTTTCTAACAAAGCTGCTAAAAAAGAGAAAGGATAATAAGACTCACTGGTATATTTTTAAATCCTTTGGGTACCTGTTTGGGACCTGCACTGATGTTTTAAACCTGTGTACTGGGGTTATAAGGTTGCTGAGCAGTTTAAATTGATAAAAAGAGTTGGGGACGGATATTATTAGTCAGACTAAATCCATAAATCACTTAATTATCTGTTATAAGTATTTTATTACCTTGGAACGGTTTCTGGATGTAAATATAACTGGGTCTCTGGGTATCAATATCCTCAAAAGAGCTCTTAATTTATAGCTTTTTGAGTCCAAATATTGTCCTTCATAGGGATACAGGGGCTGAAAGGGACAGACACTGAGGCTAGTAGGGTAACCAGTGGTAATCTGTCACGTGTTCTTGGTGCTGTAGCACGGGTAGCATCTAATTCCACAGGGTATGGGAATTATTCTATCTTATAATTGATGTTTGGACATTTGAATAACAGTAATCTGTCCATTTTATTTATTATTTAATTAATTATCCTTAGTAAAGATTCCCAGTAACTTAATAATTATTTTGATAGACATTCCTACGGATATTCTGATGTCAGATGAGTTCTCATTATTTATTAAATAATTGGAGTAAAGTCATGTCATTGATTTTACTCATTGTTTTCAAATTTTAGTTGATTTACTAAAGATAATCATTTAAAAATATAATTCATGAGTATTTATGTAGTATTTTAATATCATTAGTTTCCTTATAATTTCACAAAAATACTGATGTCTTTTAGTTCTCATAATTGTTTATTAAAGTATTTAAATATATCTTTAGAAATAGTCATTATCTCATTTTCGACATTTTTGCTATTTTAAATTATATTTAATAAAAAATACGTATAAAGGTTATTTAGGTATTTTTACATACTTTTATGTATTTTTAGACTATCTAATATCCACGTGAACATTTATTACATATGTAGAATGTTCCCGTGTAGGTTGTAGCATGTTTACGCGGTACCTAGATTTCTCAGGTTGCCTGTCACTCTTTCAACTAGTAGTCCCGCGGCTGCGCACTTGTCAGAGGCCTGGGGCTGCGTACAAGGCTTTGACAGGGTGACAGTGCTTCAGCTCAGCCAAGCGCAGGTGTATTGGCTGCTGTGCCTGTGTGCAGGAATTGTGACAGAACACATTTCCATCTGTAACTCCTAAAATATACACAACACCTCAATTCTGACTGAATTTTAGGTGTGAAACCTATACGGGACAATACATGTGAAAAATTTAATTGGCCAAAAAAGTACCATAGTGGTGCCATGAAATTTTGGTCTTTCTTTCCTTAATTATTTAAAAATATAAGGAGTTGGATTTCAAGGGTGGGGTCAGTGAGGGACCCTACCTAATTTTGGGTTGAGAATCTATTTCTGCAATAATATTTATTGTTTTCATACTCCTTCTTAGATTAATTTTAATATTATTATCTTTATGTTATTTCTTTTACTTTTGCAGCTTGCTCTGCAAAAGTACCAAGCTGACATTCCCCCACACCAAGATATGGCCTTATCTGAAAAAAATCTGGAGTATGTTGGGAGAAAAGAAAAAAACATTAATGCCATATGTGTTTCAGCTCTGTCAGCCTCCTGGATGCCAAGAACCTTGCTATCCTTTAGCTACCAGAGTTTATAGAATAAATAATAAATATATTATTCAATAAATGTAGCACAAATCCATAAAATATTTGGATAAAGCTTATTGCAAGGTTAATTGGTTTGGATGTGGTTTATTGTCACTAATCAATATAGATAAATTGATTATTAAATATTTTTATAGAGGGGCCACAATTATATTGAGGATATTTAACACCTCTCTTCAGGGAATTCAGTATGAAAACACGCAGGCCTGATTACTTCAGGCCCTTTAGTTTAAAGGATATTTTGCCCAAAGATAATATGTATATAAAATACACGGGGAAGTGACAGGGCTTTGTAACCAAGCTGCCACGACAGAGAAAGGATAATAAGACTTACTGGTATATTATTAAATCCTTTGGGTATCTGTTTGGGATGTGCACTGATGGTTTACCCTGTACACTGGGGTTATAAGGTTGTTCAGAAGTTTTAAATTGATAAAAGAGGGTTGAGGACAGATATTATTAATCAGAATAAAGCCATAAGTCACTTACTTATCTCTTATGAGTATTTGATTACCTTGGCCCGGTTTCTGGATGTAAATATCACTGAGTCTCTTGGTATCAATATCCTCTAAAGAGCTCTTTATTTATAGCTTTGGGAGTCCCAATATTGTCCTTCTGAGGGCTACAGGGGCTCAAAGGGAAAGACAATGAGGCTAGAAGGGTAACCAGTGGTAGTCTAGAACATGTTATTGGTGCTATAAGACAAGTAGCATCTCATTCCGCAGGGTATGGGAATTATTCTACTTTATAATTGATGTTTTGACATGTGAATAACACTAATCTGTCCTTTTTATTTATTATTTAATTAATTATCCTCAGTAAATGTTCCCAGAAAGTTAATAATTATTTTAATAGAAATTCCTACGGATATTCTGATGTCAGGTGAGTTCTCATTATGTATTAAATAATTGGAGTAAAGTCATGATATTGATTTTAGTCCTTATTTTCAAAATTCAGTTGATTTACTAAAATAATTACTTAAAAATGTAAGTCATGGGTATTCATGTAATATTTTTACATCATACGTTTTCTTAGTATGTCACAAAAATGTTGATTTCTAGAAATTCTGATAATAGTATATTAAAGTTTTTTAATATATTCTTAGAACTAGTCATTATCTTATTTTTGACATTTTTGGTACTTTGAATTATATTCAATAAAAAATACATATAAAGGTTATTGAAGTACTTTTACATACTTTTATGTATTTTTAGACTATCTACTATCCATGTCAACATTTATTACATATGTAGAATGTTCCCGTGTAGGTTGCAGCATGTTTACGCGGTACCTAGGTTTCTCAGGCTGCCTGTCACTTTTTCAACCCTTAGTCCTGCGGCTGCGTACTTTTCAGAGGCCCAGGGCTGCGTACATGGATTTGACAGAGTGACAGAGCTCTAGCTCAGCCTTGCGCAGGTGCATTGGATGCGGCGGCTGCGTGTGGGAATTGTGACAGAACAAATTTCTGTCTGTAACTCCTAAAATATGCACAACACCTCACTTATGACTGAATTTTAGGTGTGAAACCTATACATGAAAATTTATGTGAATTATTTAATTGGCCAAAAAAAGGTACCATAGTGGTGCCGTGGTATTTTGGTCTTTCTTTTCCCTAATTATTTAAAAATACAAGGAGTTGGATTTCAAGGGTGGGATCAGTGAGTGACCCTACCTAATTTTGGGTGGGAAATCCATTTTTGCAATAATATTTATGTTTTTCCTTCTCCTTCTTATGTTAATTTTATTCTTATTATTTTTATGTTATTTCTGTTACTTTTGCAGCTTGCTCTGCAATAGTAGCAAGCTGACAAGTTCCTTTTGCTGGCTCTGTAGTTTCTAAGATGTATTGGTCCATCAGGTATATTATTCTCTGGTAACCATTCATCTTTTCCTGCAGATTCTCCTTTGTATCTCACTAAGTATAGTCTAACATGTTTTCCTTGCATTCTCTCTTTTTTGTCTCTAAATATCCTGCTGACTTTCCATTTTTCTTTCACAGGGTCAGGTTTTATTGGGATCATTGCTGGAGGGAGTTTGCTACCTTCCCTTGGTTGAAAATGTTTTACTAGGCTAACAGGGAATACTGGTTTTTTCTTGATAATTCTTCACTCAGGATTACTTCTACAGCATTTTTGCCATGAATCTTTTTGATAAAAAATGGTCCAACAAAGGCTGGTTTCAGCTTTCTGTTACCTGCTAAATTTTTTCATTTGGCTGTAGATTTCAAAATCTGATCTCCTATTTTGAAGTCAGGTTCTCTGTGTGATTTGTCTCATCTCTGTTTCTTGTATTCCACTTCCTCTTCTAAACATTTCTGAGAATGATTATTTGCCAGGTCTATCATTTTCTTGAATTCAAGAGATGTTGGATGAATGGTGGCTAAGTTATAGTTTAAGTTATTCCTAGGGAGTTTTGGAATCCATCCCCTTTCCAGTATGTAAGGGGCTTCTTTGGTGGTAGAGTGTTCACTGCTATTATAAGGCATCTCCAGGGCTGGGAGTAGGCTTAACCAATCATGGAAACAACCATCTTGATTTTTGTACTCTATACCAAAGCTAAAAACCTTCTTAACATATCCTCCAAGGTCTGTATCATTCTTTCAGATAAGCCATCAGTCTGGGGATGGTATTCCATAGAGAATGCTAAAGTAGTACCCAGTATATCATGTAGATTCCTCCAAAATTCAGAGGTGAATTTGGGGTCTCTGTCACTGATTATAATCTTGGGTATACCCACATCAGCTATGATCCTGTTCCAGAATAGTAAAGCTACATCCATAGCACTATCTTCTTTGTGGTTAGGTAAGAATTTTGCCTTCTTAGAATATCTGTCAAATATAACTAGGACAGAGTTATATGAATGAGTACCCCCAGGGGGGAGGCCAGTGACCAAATCCATATTAATGATTTCCCATCTAGTTTTGGGTTCAGAGATCTTCTGTAGGAGTCCAAAACTTTTGCCAGTAGTTTTATTAGATTTTTGGCAAGTTGCACAGCTAGTAACATACTTAATAGTGAGTTCTTTCCAGTCTATCCACCAAGCAGTTTGTTTTAATTTCTCCAAGCTTCTTTCAGTGGATAGATGTCCTGATGAACATTTGTCATGGCATTCCTGGAGTATGTGTTTTATATGTTCTCTGTTACTTAGTACCAATACACTGGAATGTGGTGTCTTTAGTAAAGGAGACCATCCCAAAAAGTAAAACTTCCTTATTTACGGGGTTTAAGTAATGAATCAGGTAAACTATTTTTCAGGGGTGTTCTGGAGATTCACATTCCATAATAGTAATCAGCAGCTTGATATCAGAGGAGTAGTTGTCTCTCACAAGATTGAAGAAAGCAGTATCTAATTCACATACGTGGATCCCCCTGATTGGAGGATTTAATGCAAAAAGATTGATGTTCAAGATAGGAAAGATATCCTGATCTTTGGGGTCATATTCTGGATCACTAGAGTCATTTGGAAAAGAATTCCTACTTAGAATATCAGAATTATGGTGTTTAGGTCCAGATTTATGCACTATAGTCATCTGGCCTCAATACTTTGTATAGCAATTTGCCACCTGAGCATATGTCTTCTGGGGGCTTCATTTTCATGAGAGTTCTTACAGCATTACAGTCTGTGATAACTTGGAAAGTGGTGCCCTCTAAGTAATAGTGTAGTTTTTCTAGAGCCCATACTAGAGCCAAGAATTCCATCTGACTGGCTCCATATATCCTTTCTGTATCTTTGATCTGTATAGATATAAAGAGCACTGGTTTCTCCACTGGTTTGTATTCTTCTATTCTTTCTTTATGTAGAGCAGCTCCTAACCTTTCCATACAGGCGTCAATGTAAAGCTTAAATGGTTTGGATTAATCTGGTTGAATGAGTATAGAAGTGGAGTTCATAGCTATTTTTAGTTCCTTATAGTTTTTCAATCTCTCATGTGTCATTTTAAAGAGAGTGTTATTGTTGCATATCTCATACAGACTTTTAGGTAGCATAGAAAAATTTGGGATGTACTCTCTGTAGTTGCTGCAAAAAATAATGAATGAAAGTAAATTTTTTTTATTTTGAGGCATGGGCCTGTTCATGACAGAAGCTATCTTATTATTATCAGCAGCTAAAGTTAGACCAGAGACTATATGCCCCAGAGCTTTGAATTCTCCATATCAAAAGTTTCATTTCTTCATGGAGACTTTTAATTCTGCTTTGGAGATAGTTTGAAGTACTAATCTTCTTTGTTCTATATGAGTATTGCAATCATCAGAATATGTGATAACATCATCTTTATATACCATCATCCACAGTTGTCTGACGCAAGTACCTAGAACTGTATCCATTGTTCTCTGGAAGTGTGATGGGGCATTCTTTATACCAAAGGGAATCCTAAGATATTCACATATTCCCAAATGAAAGATTATTCTCATAAGCTTTCTGCTTTCAGGGCTTATAGGTATCCAGTGGAAACCTTTAAGCATTTACATAGTAATGATATATTTGGATTTAGACAAGTTATGTAGAGCATGATCAATCCAGGGTATAGGATAATAATCTGCCTGATTATAATTGTTGAGCATTCTGAAGTCTCCTACCATCCTTGACTTTTCATTATCCCAAGCTATGATTACAGGTGTGGTCACATCTACCTCTTCATTGTGCCCTACTTTCCTTAATACTTGTAAGCTTATCAGTTCTTGGATATGTTCCTCAAGAGCTATTCTAGATTTAGGACTAGAGGGATAAGTTGGTCTTCTTAGGTTTGGAGGATAAGGAGGATTAATAGTCAAAGTTATGTTATAATTATGGCCAGCAATTAGCTTAGGCAAATGAGCATTATTGAAATCAAAAGAAATGCTGGACACCTTGTGTCAATAATTGCTAATGCGCTCTCACAATGGGGCAATACGCCCAATGATATTGTTGATGAATTCAATGTATTCAATGGGATGTTGAATGAATGATGGAAAACAGCAGGGAGAAGAGCTCCTTAAGTAAAAAAGATTGGCCTCTTTTGAGCCCATGATAAAACGAGCCAAAAGGCAAATTTTCCGCCCCAAAAGATCTCTACAGGCTCTACAGGCCTTTTTATTTGGTTTGGGATACATCAACCCGCATGACATCAGTCCCTGTACCGTTGAAACCAGCCTATCCTGGTCATTTCTGGTGTTTCCACCGTAATGAGGCTGAACCAGCCCCTTAGCTTTTCAAACCCCTGGCCGGTTTGTCTGTTACAATCAGCCCTGTTACCTCACATGCTGGCTGGTTGCCTCATGTAACCAGCCCCTGGCCATACAAATGGCCAGGTGGGACCAAGGACACCCCTGGGTCCAGTCTCAGTCTCACATGGGGGGGGGTGTAACCGGCGGACATGCCGCCCCCTTTCTTTCTCTCAAATCCCTGGAGGGGGCAGTCAAATCCCCCTACCAGCGGCCCTGGAGGTCAATACCCCCAGGTCTTTGTCAAGGTAAGTGGGCTGGGGGGTGGTCAAATCCCCTCCGGTCCGTTGCTCCTCCCCCTTGGTAAAGGGGGGGGGAGAGTGCCCCTTTTGTTGCGTCTTGCTTCAGTGGTGGAGGGGTGAACAAATCTCCCCCACCGCCGGTTGCCTTGCTGCAACCAGCCCAGCCTTCCTCCTGCAAAAGGGGGTGATGAAATCCCCCTCACCCTGACTGGTTGCCCTCCTGTGGCCAGTCCCTGGTTGGTTCAACCCAGCCAGCCGTTTCCTTCCCTCTTTCAATGGCAAGCAAGGGGAGGGAGGGGAGCAAGGGCTGCTGGCCGCTGCTCCCACGGCGCTGACCGCCGGTTGCGACCAGCTGGGCCCGCGTGGGATCCCTTGGCTGCTAAAACAGCCCCGCGCGGGCCGTTGGGCCCCACATGGGCCAAGCCAAGGGAGACAAGTGGCCCCAAGCGGGCCAGGACATGGGAAGCAGCCCCAAATTGGCTGCGACACGGGCAGCAACCCCAATGGGCTGGCCAAGTATGTCCAAAATAAACCTTGGGCCCAATTATGCCCATACAAGCCCATCTGGCTGTATTTGCCCATATAACCCACCAGGCCCAATAGGGCCCATGTACCAATAGGCATGTTTCATTCATTTTGAGGCCAGTTTCCCCAAATCCATGACATCCACACAGGCACATATGGTCAGTGTGTGTGTCAAATGGGCCGCAGAGGCCCACATGTGCATCCCATTTGGCTTAAACTTATACTTAGCACAAGCGTAACTGCATACCTATTTTAACACACCCCCTTAATCCAAAAGGGGTGACATCCGCATGTTAGTCACAAAGCCTTGATGCTTGTTCCTATCTAAAGCCTTAGTCAAGAAAGCTGAAATCATTGCTACAGTGGGCATGTACCCCAACACAATCTCCTTTCAGTTAACTGCGTTGCAAATATAGTTATAGTGAATATTGATATGTTTTATTCTTGAATGGAACACTTGGTTTTGCGCCAACAAAATTGCACTCTGGTTATCAGAATACAACAACGCAAACCCTTGTGGCTTATGTGTATCCTCTAAGACTTTTGTAAACCATTTATCTTCCTGTGAAGCTGCTAATTAGGATCTATACTCAGCCTCTGTTGATGAAAGACTTATTGCTGATACCTTCTTGGACATCCATGAAACAAGATTCTTACCTAAGAAGAATACAAAACCACTTTTTTATTTCCTAGTGTTAATATCTGCCCAACTTGAATTGGAATAACCAACCAAATCAAAGTTTTCTGACTTTGTAAACAACAGTCCCAGACTGTGAGTTCCTTTAAGATAACTAAATACTCTCTTAAAGGCTCATCAATGCCTCATGCTTTTCTTCTCTAAGTGTTGCAAAAAGACACCAATTGCAAAGGCAATATTGGGCCTTGTCCAATGCCCCAAAAAATTAAGCATTCCAACAGCTGACCTGTAGTTGTTCCCAGATTGAAAAAAATCCAGATACTCCTCATCTGTAGACCTCTCTAAACAAATGTTTGAAAGCATGGGAGTACCAAACTCCTTTGCATACTCTAAGCCATATTGCTTAAGAAGAGCTTCCACGTAGTGGCTCTGGTCTAACTTAATACCATTCTTGATCTTACTGACTTTCATTCCTAGCACCTGTTGCGCCAGAACAAGATCTTTTATCTTGAATTCCTTTTTGAGTGTCTCCATGACTCTCTTTTTACCATTTCCAATGATGATAATGTCATTGACCCATACAAACAAAATTGCTGCCTTTCTCACAAAGAGACAAGGGTTGGCCTCAGATGTCAGCCACGAGAAAGTTAGACTTGTCCAAATGTCTGGAAACTCATATGTCCTGCTGGTATAGTGGCTAAGTACTAGGCTCACTTCCCAGTATCTGATACCAAGGTCACCGGTTCAAACCACAATGGAGACAATAATGAAAATGTTGAATAGTTTTGTAATTATTTATTAAATCTTAATAATATTATATAATGTTGTATAAGTATGTTTTTATGAGTATGGATTATGGAATTAAAACCTTGATAATTTATATTATCAAGAAGGGGACCCAATATAACTTTAAATTAAGTTATGAGGACTCAGATGCGTCCCAATTATTGATATAGAAGTTCCCAAAGTGTTTCCTCTCTTTGGGAAGGAGTTACAGTAATCATATTAACCCATACTCTCTATACTGTATAAATTAATTACACATTATCCTTCTTTGGGATGTAATTATAAGTAATACTCCCTTTGTACACTTAATACACCTTACTGAGCCTTGAGAGCGTTTACTCAGAGGCTTTAGAACTTAATTGTAAGCTATGAACCTTCTAGTAGCACTGCCAAGAGTATATACCCCTTATAGGTATAGTATAATTATAAATTAATTACTTATTTAATACTATCCCCTTTTGGATGTAATAATGCTTGAATATACTTCACTGAGTCTTGAGTGCGTCCACTCAGAGGGCTCAGAGTTCATCTGTAGGCTGTAAACCTTTTAATAAACATTGCAAAGAGTATACATACTCTATGTGTATAGTATGAGCTAAGATACTTATAATTAAAATTAAATTATTTGCCAAGGTATTAAGCTACATTAAATCAATATAAATAATCATTATGATGGAATCTAAGGCTTCTATACCGTTCATCTGAGTGATGTATAAGTCCTAAGACCCAGTAAGTAACCTTTTAGTAAGTAAAATGAAAACTTTACCTTGAAAATCCTTCCCAATGGGTACTAGTTCTTCATTACCCATTGAGAATGATGTAATTATGTCTTGGGCCTTTGAGGACGAAACCAAGGAGAGCCTGACACTCCCCTGGTGATTACTAGAGTCCCCTGAGGGCTCCTGTTACCTTAAAAGAGCAGGGTCTTTACCCTATAGCCCTTTCATCATCCATTATATATTATTATTTGAACAAGAATACAAGCAAGAGTTAACAAGCCCATTAACCTTAATCTCAAGAAGAAGATTGACTGGGGCTATAAACTTTGGTATTAAATTCAATCAATAACCTATCTGGAAACACCAATTTCGAGTGGAAGGTCTCACTTGAATAAGTAACCCCTGTGTGTTACTCTTTAAAGGGTGTGAGCTTATTTATAAGCAAATCTCCTTTTGGTCTTACTCCTTTAAGACTAAGGCCCCTTACCTATTATAAAGGTTTAAGGTGTGGCTATTTACTCATAATACCTTGGTATTATTCGAGTCTGTAAACTTTTAAAGTTGCTGTTTGGAATATATAAGTCAAAACTAATTTAAATATTGGTTTGTCTTTATTCTTTTGCAGGTTTAACCACGGCTAGGTATAGCAATAGAGGTTAAATCCCTGACATCAGACGTCTTTAAACAAATCTGTATCAGTTTCTCACTCATGGTACTATACCACAACCTAGCTGCTTTCTTCAATCCATTCAGGGATCTACACAGCTTGAGGAAATATTCCCCTTTTTCTACTGAAAGAAGACTTCCAACACAGATTTTCTTCATGGTTTCTGGTTTAGTCTCTACTAACCATTCACAAAAACCATCAGGAATTGACATATAAACAGTCTCCTCCTCTCCAAGTTTTGCATTCAAGTATGCTGTTACAAAATCAGCTTGTCTGATTTCTTCACCCAACTCCACTTCCAGAGCAATGATGTACCTGAAGGTGGAAAGCCTTCCAGTTGGTGAGAAAGTTTCTTGGTAATCAATACCCTCTCTCTGCTTGAAGCCCTGTGCAACGCTTCTAGCTTTGAACCTTTTCAAAAATCCATTTGTATCAAACTTCTTGTTTAACACCAATCTAGACCCCACCATGGTCTTTCCTTTTAGAACAGAATCCTGCTTAACCACTTCAAAGACACTATTATTCTCCAGAGAATAAAATTCCACAAAAGTAGCACCCTTCCAGTTGACTCTCTCATCAGAATTCATAGCTTGTCCAAAGCTACTTGGGTTAACCCTGTTACCCATTTTTGAACTCAACTCCAGGACTTCATTAAGCATACACTGTTCCTGAAATGTATCTTACTCATATCCTGCGGCAGCATAATGGGAGTTCTATTCTCCGTACCTATCAACTGGCACTCTAACCCTTCCACTCCTTCTAACTGGAGGTGGAGGCTCATCAGGTTCCGAATTAACCAAATCCCCTGAAGCGGGCACTAAACCCTCTGGTGGCATGTCTTCCAACTCTTCATCTTCTGGAACCACATGTTCCTCAGCCTTTGCTGGTGAAATAGGTGCTAATTCTATTTCTTGCTGTGACTTATTCACCACAACATTGTCACTCCTTTTGAGTGGAAATGTACTTTCATCAAATTTTACATCCCTACTACAGACAACCTTTCTTGTCCCTGGACAATAGATCCTATATGATTTAATGATTAAATCATAGCCTACAAGTGCCCCTGTTCTGGCTCTAGGGTCTAATTTTCCAACCATCTCATTATGGTGTAAACTATAATACAACAAGCAACCAATTTTTCTTAGGTGTGATGTTTTGGGGTACAAATTCCAAACCTGATAATGAGGACTCTTCCCATTAACACTTACAATGTTGTGTAACAGAAAGACTGTGCACATCAACTCAGCCCATAAGAACTTTGGTAGAACAGATTGAGACATAATAGTTCTGAATTTTTCCAGTAGAGTCCTATTCATTCTCTAAACTATTCCATTATTCTGTGGAGTACTTGAAGTAGTGACTATATGAATGATACCATAATCTTTCAATAACCTCTCAAACTCTTTACTCAAAAATTCACCACCTCCATTGGTAATAACCCTCTTGATCTCCTTCATCAGACCATTCTGTTTCCAGAATTTGAGGATTATAGAAACCTCCTCTGTGGTCTGATCCTTGGATAAAATTGGTTTAACCCAAAAATAATTAGTTGCAGTATCAACTAAATTGATGAAGTATCTTGCCCCACCAAGGTATTCTGGTGTGAATGGACCTGCCAAATCAATGGAAAATTCTTCTCTAGGAACATAAGTGCGATCTTTACTCTTAGAGAACACATTTCTAGTCTTAGCCCCCAAGGTAAAACTCTCACAGTTGCTAACCTTTACCTTATGGCCACTTCTATTGTGAGAAACAGTGCTCAGAGCTGATAATTTGAAAAAGCTTTCACACAAAAGCTTATTCCAAAATTTTCCACTAAGAACAGTTCTCCTATCCATATCAATAAAAAACCTATCTTCTTTAAGATAACAAATCTGGAAACCTTTTTTCCACAACACTCCAAGAGACCCAAGGTTATAAGGCAACTCTGGTACATAGAACACTTTCTCAAAAGAAATTTGAAACCCAAGTGATTGGCAAGAATAACTTTTCCAATTCCCTTAATCTCAATTTTTCTGCCTTTCAGAACAATATTTACAACTCCATCATAATCACTCATCTTTGATAATAAATTTGGTTCAAAGAAAATGTGATCTTTACAACCAGAATCAATCAAAGCAAGAACATCCTCCTTCAATCCTCCTCATAGGAAAGAAGCTTTATCAGTCACTGATAAGTTCTCATCTTTGAGGTTGATATTAGTCACTTCATAATCAATCAACTCAATTTCTTGATCCCAATCAATTTTGGCATTCTTGTTGGGACCTTCTTCCCCAAAAACCTTTTCAATTGGACCATCCTGTCAAATAAATCACTCTCATTTTATTTCTTTCCTTCTCTTTATTTCCCTTTGTATTTCTTTCTTTATATTCTATATTTCTCTCTGTCCTGTCTAAGATCTGACCTCTGTCACAAGTCACTTGTCAACTGTCACTCCCGCGGGTCTCTGACCACTGCCACTGGTCAACTTCAACATTTCACACCCATTTCTCTTGGCCTACTTTGTCCAATTCTCTTCTTGCCCAATACTCTTGGGGAAGTATCGAGGAGGCTCTCCTGGCGGATTCCTTCCTCCTCTCCCTCAACCCATCAACTCCAAACTCCCAATTCAACTCCAACAACTCAACCCTTTCCTTCTTTCATGATTATTCTTTTCTTGCTATTCTTTCTTTTTCTTCTTTTCTCAGTTCTTCCTAAATAAAGAATCGACTATCCTTAACTCATGAGATCTCCAAATCAAACCCATCAAATTGTCAAGTTCTGACTGGTAAGACCTATACTTGTCTTTCTTACAAATTAGTATACTTAATCTAACTCAAGATATCAATCTCTTTATAAGTCTTTTACCATCACCACTATCCTACCACTTCAACTCTA
Source organism: Puccinia polysora (assembly GCA_025617555.3). Taxonomy (NCBI): domain Eukaryota; kingdom Fungi; phylum Basidiomycota; class Pucciniomycetes; order Pucciniales; family Pucciniaceae; genus Puccinia; species Puccinia polysora. The sequence continues at coordinate 2,384,287 of JAOOQA010000019.1, read as the reverse complement.
TCCACTCTTGAACTTGTCAAGTTCTCAATTCTTACCTGTTGGTCAATGTTTGTTTTCCTTCTTTCATCTTTTCTGCTCTTAACCATTTCTCTCTATAATCTTTGTTTCTTTTCTAAACTGATGTTTTCTACTATTCAGCCCTCTTGATTCTTAAAAAATTCAAATTCTTCACAGTGATTAAACACGGTTAATGTTAGAGTATTGTCTCTATTGCTGTAACAAGCTGTTACAAATACCTGCAAAATAACACAATAACAAGTGTTATATTTCAGTTTTATCTTAATTTCAATGCTTATATCAGTACAACTCAACTAATACTACGGTATTAGGAGCAAAATAGCCACACCTTAAACCTTTATAAAAGGCAAGGGGCCTGGCTTTATATAAATAAAGCTCAAAGGAGATTTGCTTACACCTGGAAGCTCTCACCCTTTATAGTAGCCAGAGAGGGCTACAACTCCAAAAGGGACCTTGAACTCGAATTTGAAGTTGTCTTATTGATTGTTGGATTGATGTGATATTAAATTAAAAGGCCCCAGTCAATCTTCTTGATTAAGTTTAATGGGCTTGTTAACTATGCAATATCTGGTTCAAAAATACAATGAGGAAAAGGAATTATAGGGGCAAGACCCTCCTCTTTTATATTAACATGAGTCCTCAGGGGACTCAGGGGACCATCAGGGGAGTAGACCACTGTCCTAGATTTCGTCTCCAGTGGCTCAGAGCCCCTTGTAATATTCCCCAATGAGTAGCAGGAATTACATACTCATTGGGGGTGATTTTCAAGGTAAAGTTTAATCTTATCACCCCAACAGGTATCATATAGACTGTAGATCATCCCAATAACTTAATTAGTAGCCAAGTGGACGCTCTCAGGGCTTCAGAATGAGTATACATCATCATGTAACTCTAAACAGATCTCTCTTGGCATGTGTTTAAAGATTAAGACCATACTCTTAACCATATTATGGCTTATATTAGTATGTACATTCTTGGCAGATGATCCCACAGAGTTTATATGCCCCAATTGAGTTGGATGGCATCTGTGTGTACGCTTTTCCAGCCTGTATGGGTTCCTGAAAGTTATCCACAGGATTTAAGTTATAAGATCTTCCATAACTTATAATATAATTTATCAAAGTTTTATGTGATAAAATCTAGGTTAAAAACATACTATAAAATAATATTATAAAATATTTGTAAAAATACAAAATGCTTGATAAAATCAGAATAGTGACACAATGGAGGCTTGAACACAAGATCTGGGTGTTCTGTAGGCAGAGCACTGAGTCAATACTTAACCACTGTACTAAGTAGCATATGAGTTTTGCAGACATTTGGACATCTATATATGTCTCATGGCTGACAGTTAAAAGCCAAAGGTCCATCCGACAAAACTAACCAAAACAATGGAGGGATCAAGCAACAATGGCTTCCAACAAATTATCCTCAAAGCTGCCCTTGAAGCCGTTCCAATTCTTTCTGACGAAAATTACTCAATCTGGTAGGACAAAATGTCCATGCTTCTCAAACTCAAAGGCATTAAGGAGGCTCTAGAAGATGATTCAAAAAGCCGAAGCCCAGTTGACAATATGGAGACTTGAGTAATACTACTTTCTTGAATAGATTCAATAAATCACAACAATGTGGTCAATTCGGCAAACATTTCCTCAGATTGACTTCTCTGGAAAAAAATTAAAGAGGGCTTTGCTTCCTCCCAAACAGCCAATCGAGCCTGCATTTTCAATGAGTTCCTTTACCAACAGTTCAAACCCAAAGCTATAAACCTCTTCATCACCAAGACAAAAGTATCCCTTAAGAAAATGGTTGAAGTGGGTATTGATCTACCTGACAAAATTCTTGCTTACCTCATTCTCTTTAAATTCACACCTTCCCTGCACTCTTTACGCCAACAAATAATGCACTCAGATAAGATCGTTACCATGGATCTTGTCATCAATCATCTCACTCAGTTAGATAATGAAACTAAGGCTAAACACAAGGAGCCAAGCCCAACAACACTGCGCTCCTATCTTCCAAACCTACCAAGAAACCTGTACCAGCGGAATTCCAATGCCGAAAGGGTTATCACAATCCTCAATCCCCGGACCATCCTGAAAAAAAATGCTGGAATCTCCACAAACATTTAGCTCCCAATTGGTGGAAAGAATCTCAAATCCGATGGAGAGCCCAGCTCAATTCTCAATCCAAATCAAAAGATGTCGCTCATTAATTGGCTCTCATTACCACGTGGATCAAAGACATCAATCCGTCTAATCAAATCATCATGGACTCGGGTGCTTCTAGTCACATTTTCAACTCCAAACTCTTCTTCAATCAACTGGACAAACATATTTCTGAGGATTTCATCAACACTGGAAAAGAAGGAGCCAGATTACCCATTAGGGGTAAAGGTGTTGTCCAGCTGTTGTGGAAAGGTTCTACTGTCACTCTCAACAACTTCCTCTACGTCCCTGATCTTGTGGTAAAATTGATAAGCCCCGGCGAACTTATTTCCTCTAAAAACTGCTCCCCCACCTCTCATTACAATTGTTTTTACCTCTACGCTGGATCTAAGCCAGCCTCTCCTGGGTTCATTCAAGAAAATTTTTTTCTCCTTAATCCACCTTCTTGAATCAGTCATAACTTGAAGTTCTGCCACCTCTCACTCAAGGACTCAGACTTACTCCACATCAAATCCCTGCATCAATCTTTCAGGCACGCAAGCCCTCTTCGCCTCAGGAATCTTTTTCCATCTTTATCCTCCAAAACTCTATCTGAATTCCAGTGCAAGGACTGCGTTTTCTCTAAAATTGCAAAATCCCCTTTCAAAAACACATCAAAACTCGCTTCAAAACCCTTCAAACAACTCCACATTGACCTAATTGGTCCCATCTCCCCATCATCTCAAAACAACATGAATTACATCATGACCTTTTTTGACAACTTTTCCGGATATATTTCTGCAATCCCTCTCCAATAAAAGTCAGATTCATGCCAACAGCTGATAGTTAGCTTAAACCATGAAAAACAGAAACAAGATTGATTTCCAGCAACAATCTGCACTGACGGCAGTGGAGAATTTTCCTCATCCGAGCTCAAAAATTATTTCATCTCTAACTCAATTCAACATTTAATCCTGGAACCTTACCACCACAAACACAATGGAAAGGTCAAAAGAGCTAATCAAACTCTTACCAAATCTATGAGAGCTATTCTCCAAAGCTCAAATCTTCCACTCGATCTCTGGGCTGAAGTTGCTAAATCTGCCTGTCTTTCTCTAAATCAAATTCCCAAATCTTCTAATTCACCTTCTCCCTACCTTCTCTTCACGGAAAAGTTTCTTCCGACCAAATACTTCCATCCTATAGGATCCAAGTTAGTCTACCTTGACAACAAAATCAATTGTGGCAAGAAATTAAAGGATTGCGGGCTTCCTGGTGTCCTTGTTGTTTACAACCCAAATTTCCTGTCATTTTGAATTCTTAAACCTGACAATTCTATTACTTCCTCCAAACATGTCCAATTTCTCAAGACTGAAGATTCTTCCCAGGTTCTCCCTGACCGCAAGACCGTCAAAGATTGTCTGTTAGTCAAATGGGATGATGATCTTTTTGAAACCTCAAGAATCCCAGCTTCCTCAATTTCCCCTATCTCTGTTTCTCAACCTGCTTCCCCTTTAAATGACCTTATTTCTTCTCCAATTCTGTCTCCCCACCCGCACTGTGAACCATCTTCTGACTCCGAATCCGCCTCTTCTGACGAACTTGCTCAACAACTGGTTCAAAAATACTCTCTTTGCGATTGATCCTGTTTAAATCCCCCTCAACAATACGGCTACCACCATTATTACGTTCCCAGAACTCACGAACAAGCAAAGACATGCTCCGACAGTCCGAAATGGCAAAGCTCCATGGACGTCGAACTCAACAGTATTGAAGCACTCAATGTGTGGGAAGATTACAAGGGTCCCAAGCCTGAGAATCCTCTCAACACTACATGGGTGTATTGTCTTAAGGACAACTGTCATGGAGATCCCTTGGTCTACAAAAGCAGACTCTGCGTTCAGGGATTTGATCAGATTTACAGCATTGATTTTCAAGACACATTTTCCCCCACTGGCAAAGCTGCATCTCTTTGCATTGCTCTCCTGTTTGGTTTGTATCACTCTCTTCCCATCTCTCAATTTGATGTTAAGAGCACTTTCCTACATGCGCCTCTATCCAAAAAAGGCATAATCAAAAGGCCAAAAGGCTCAAACCAAAAAGCTAGATACCTCATTCTTCAAAAATCTCTTTATGGATTAAGACAAGCCCCGCCTAATTGGTTCCTTACTCTCACATCGTGGATTCAAGAGCAAGGATTTCACAAATCCATCTCTGGCCCTGTCTTTACATCCACTCTGCCTTGAACTCCGTCCTGTTCTTTCATGTAGATGACCTCATCCTGGTTGGTCTTGGGGACAATTTCCAGGACAAATTTCTTACTCAATTCCCTAATTCCAATCACCACAAACCAAACACGATCCTTGGAATGAAATACAAACAAACTGGCAATAAAATTTTACTATCTCAACCCAAGCACATAGAGCACGGGCTGGAGGAGTTAAATATGCTTGATTGCAATCCGGCATCTATTCCTCTCACGGCAAACATCAATTTTACCCCTGCTAGTGAGGAAGAACACAAAAGGTTCAAGGCCTTAAATATCAACTATCATTCAGCTGTCTTTCTTATTAATTACATAGCCTGTTTAACTCAACCAAACCTTAGTTTTGCTGTCTCTAGTCTTGCCCGGTTTTGCAAAAAGCCCGGAATTCAACATTGGAGAGAAGTTAAGAGATGTTGGAAATACTTAAAAGCCACAAAAGATCTCAAACTTACCTTGCAAATCAACCACACCAATCTTCAAATTAAATGCTACAGCGACGCTACCTGGAGCAACGACTTGGAGACTAGGCAATCTCAATCTGTTCACCTCGCTCTTCTCTTTAATTCACTCATCTCCTGGAGCAGTTATTGCCAACAAAATGTCACTCACTCAACAACTGAAGCCAAATTAAATCCTCTTGTAGATTTGTTTCTGGAAGCTATCTGGATGAGAGGGCTTGTGGCTGAACTTTGGAAATCAAAAATCTTTCCCAGAAAACACTTCATAGACAATAAAGGTCTCAACGATAAGCTCAAGAAATTTGGCTGTAATTCTAAAACCCGTCATATCAATATAAAAACCAAAGCTCTTTGGGAGGAACTGAAAAGGGAAAATATTTTGATTAAATTGATCTCGGCCCCAGATATGATAGCCGATGGTCTTACCAAAGCCCTTCCTCTCAACTCTCTTATCTCACTTCTTCAGCTTATAAGCCCCGCCTTTTCCAACCCAGCATCAGTCTTACCAGTCACAGGGGGTGTCAAATAAATCACTCTCATTTGCTTTCTTTCTTTCTCTTTATTTCCCTTTGTATTTCTTTCTGTATATTCTATATTTCTATCTTTCCTGTCTAAGATCTGACCTCTGTCACAAGTCACTTGTCAACTGTCACTCCCGCGGGTCTCTGACCACTGCCACTGGTCAACTTCAACATTTCACACCCATGTCTCTTGGCCTACTTTGTCCGATTTTCTTCTTCAACAATACTCTTGGGGAAGTATTGAGGAGGCTCTCTTGGCGGATTCCTTCCTCCTCTCCCTCAACCCATCAACTCCAAACTCCCAATTCAACTCCGACGACTCGACTCTTTCCTTCTTTCATGATTATTCTTTTCTTGCTATTCTTTCTTTTTCTTCTTTTCTCAGTTCTTCCTAAATCAAGAATAAACTATCCTTAACTCATGAGATCTCCAAATAAAACCCATCAACTTGTCAAGTTCTGACTGGTAAGACCTATACTTGTCGTTCTTACAAATTAGTATAATTAATCTAACTCAAGATATCAATCTCTTTCTAAGTCTTTTACCATCACCAACATCCTACCGCTTCAACTCTATCCACTCTCAAACTTGTCAAGTTCTCAATTCTTACCTGTTGATTGATGTTTGTTTTCCTTCTTTCATCTTTTCTTCTCTTAAACATTTCTCTCTATAATCTTTGTTTCTTTTCTAAACTGATGTTTTCTACTATTCAGCCCTCTTGATTCTTAAACAATTCAAATTCTTCACAGTGATTCAACAAATCCAACGCCACCATTGCAACTTTTTCTTTAGTGAGATTGACCTCCTTGTCATTCTCTTTCAACTTCTTCCTCTTCTTGGCCTGCTTGCAATCCTTTGAATAATGCCCCTTATTCTGACAATTAAAGCATAAGAAATTGGAAAAATCCTTTTTTGCCTTCTTGCAAGATTTTCCAGTCTTTCCAACAAGGGCTGTTCCAGAGCCACCATTCATCTTGAACTGAAGATCATCCTTTTCAATCCTCTTCAGCACATCTTCCTCCCCAAGAAGAGGATCCAATTGAGAAATAATTCTGACTAAAGAATCAAACTCCTTTGGTAGCTTCTGAAGGATCAAGAGTGACAAACACTCAGGATCCATGTTAAGTCCTGATGACTTAAACTTGGCTATGCTAGACCTAGCCTCTGCAACAAACTGCTTACAATTCAAATATTGTAACTTGAATACTTTATTGAAAGCTATACCCTTCTGGTGAACAGAATAACCAGCATAATTGGACTCAAGAAACTTCCAAAGGATGCTGCCCCTCCTTCTCTCATCTTCCCTAAGAGTATCACCAACCCATGTCACATGATTCTCATCAAGATGCCTAAGGATGAGATGATAAGACTTTTTCTCCCCTTCTGAACTGATCAAAGTGTCATCTGCATCCATTATCTCCCCACAAAAGATGTTGTCCAGCTCACTATCCATAAGGACAGCTCAAGCATTATAAGTCTGAATGTTCAGAACTATCTTGGTGGAGCTAAAATCAGGGATATAGGACATCTTCTTGGAAAACTTGAGGTCTTTGAGGTTCTTCAGAGTGAGATACAAGGGTCTAGATGGCTTGGAAGTAATGATAATGTTGGTACTGATAATATTTTATAATTATGGCCAGCAATTAGCTTAGGAAGATGAAAAATATTTAAAGCAAAAGAAATGCTGGACACCTTGTGTCAATAATTGCTAATGGGCTCTCACAATGGGAAACTTGTTGGGTGATATTGTTGATGAATTCAATTGGATGTTGAATGAATGATGGAAAACAGCAGGGAGAAGAGCTCCTTAAGTACAAAAGATTGGCCTCTTGTGAGCCCATGATACAACAAGCCAAAAGGCAAATTTTCCGCCCCAAAAGAGCTCTACAGGCTCTAAAGGCCTTGTTACTTGGTTTGGGCTACATCAGCCCGCATTGCATCAGTCCCTGTACCATTACAACCAGCCTATTCTGGTCATTTCTGGTGTTTCCACCATAACGGGGCTGAACCAGCCCCTTAGCTGTTCAAACCCCTTGCTGGTTTGTCTGTTACAACTGGCCCTGTTACCTCACATGCTGGCTGGTTGCCTCATGCAAACAGTCCCTGGCCATACAAATGTCCATGTGGGACCCAGGACACACCTGGGTCCAGTCTCTGACTTACATGGGGGGGGGGGGTGGTGTAACCGGCAGACATGCCGCCCCCCCCTCTTTCCCTCAAATCCCTGGAGGGGGCAGTCAAATCCCCCTACCAGGGGCCCTGGAGGTTGATACCCCCAGGGCGTTGTCAAGGTAAGTTGGCGGGGGGGTGGTTAAATCCCCTCCAGTCCATTGCTCCTTCCCCTTGGTAAAGGGGGGGGGGGGAGAGTGCCCCTTTTGTCGCGCCTTGCTTTGATTGTGGAGGGGTGATCAAATCCCCCCCACCGCAGGTAACCTTGCTGTGACCACCCCAGCCATCCTCCTGGGCAAGGGGGTGATGAGATCCCCCTCACCCTGACCAAATGCCCTCCTGTGGCGGGTTTCTGGCTGGTTCAACCCAGCCAGCGGTCTCCTTCCCTCTTGCAATGGTGAGCAAGGGGAGGGAGGGGAGCCAGGGCCGCTGGCCCCTTCTCCCAAGGAGGGGATCCCTTGGCCACTGTGACAGCCCCATGAAGGCCCTTGGGCCCAGCATGGGCCAAACCAAGGGAGACAAGTGGCCCCAAGCAGGCCGCAACACGGGCAGCAGCCCCAAATGGGCTGCAACATGGGTGGCGCCCCAATGGGCCGCCCCAAACCGGACAAGTGAGTTTGACATGCTTTGGCGGGCCAGCCCCTCTGGCCAAGTATGTCCAAAATAAACCTTGGGCCTAATTACGCCCATAGAAGCCCATCTGCCTGTATTTGCCTATATACCTCACCAGGCCCAATAGGGCCCGTGTACCAATAGGCCTGTTTCAAGCGTTTTGAGGCCAGTTTTCCCAAATCTGTGACATCCACACAGGCCTGTATGGTCGGTGTGTGTGTCCAATGGGCCGCAGAGGCCCACATGTGCATCCCATTTGGATTACACTTATACGTAGCACACGCGTAAGTGCATACGTATTTTAACATGTTAATACCATGTCACGTCCTTTGATATCACCAATGGGGTGGTCTTTAGTACAGAAAGCATTTTGGTTCTCAAAGCAGACTGTCAATATATCTTTCTTCTGTTATTCAGAAATTTTAATATTTGGAGCTTCTTGAGAGAAGTATTCTTGATTGAATTCTTCTGAATGCTTTTGGTAAGTAGAAGAGGGGAATTTAGATTGGATAGTGCATATCTTAAACTTCTTGTCCCAATTACCACCAACTGTGAAGTACCTCCCTTTACTCTGGAACACATCTATTCCATATAGACATAAATCATCATTTCCTATTATCATGTAGTCACATAATCCATTGAGCAATACTAAAAATTCAACTTGTATTCTCAAAGATCCTTTAGTATGGGGTAATATCATAGGAGCACTCCATACTCCAATAGAATTCATGGTAGAGTTTCAAGAGCTAAACTTGGATTTTGGGACGGGCAAAAGGTGTTATTTCCAATTGGGATCCCATTTGTTCAAGAATTCAGTACAACACATGAGAAAAAATCCCCACTATCAAGTAATAACCTTATGGTCCTGTCTTTATACAATCCTGTTGCACAAAAATTTTGGCCAGTAGTATTACTCTTACCACTCATAGGCTTAATTTTTAATGGTTTAAAATCAGTGATATGTTTAGGAATTATGGTGGGGTCCCATTGTTGGGGAAAACTAGAGTCACCATGGATGTTTTTGATTTCTATGGAAGTGCATATATCTCCTTCTATTACATTGAAAGGGTTGGTCAGGATTAATTCACATTCAGAAAGGGATCCTTCAGTATCATCTACATCTTCATAGTTCTGATTCCCTTAAATCTCAACTCTCCTCCCAAGACTTCTATCTTGCTTTTTGGTAGTGGGAAATCTTGTATCATATGCCCTATCTTGTTACAGTTCCAAAACGTTCCAGGAATTCTATCTTTATCTCTGTTCTCATTAGGTTTCTTGTTGTCAGAGATATTTATCAGAGGGTTTTGTTCTCTTATTTTGTTAATTTTGAAGTTCTCTTTGGGTCTAGAAGGAACCTTTTTCTCTAACCCATTCATGTCTATGACTTCTTCTAACACATTGATTAGAGTTGGTAAGTCAGCATCCATAATCATACTGCATCTTGCACTATGTTTAAGATTTCCAGGATATAAGTTGAGGAGTCTCTCATTTACTTCCTCTTTATCAGCATCAGGATAGTAGAAGTCTATTATTCTCTTCTGTTCTAAGCACCATTTGTGAGGCTTATCCTTGGAGGGATCAAATGAGGAACTTTCAAAATTTTTCATCATTTTTCTTTTCCACAATCTGGAACCAAATTGTTCCTTAATTAGAAGTTTCCAAGAATTCCATGGTAAGGATCCCACTTCTTCTCTTTTACTAATGAACCTGTCTAAATCTACTCCTTCAAATAGTCTGGGAACCCTGACTACAGCTATAGCTTCTGGTAGGTCATAAGAGTTTATCGTATAGTCAATAAATTTAATGAAATTTATATGATTGTATTCTCCTTCACCGGAGAAGTTAGGCCATTCAGAAATTGGGGGTAAAGGCTTGAGGGCTTGTTCCATTTCAGGAGTAGGAATAGGCCTGAAGGTTTCAGTCCTATGAATTCCCAATAAGGGTGGTGGATAAGGAGTAGTTATTTTTCTGGGAGGTTTTGGTTCCTCTGTTGTACTCCCCAAGGGGTTGGTCAGACAGACTTTTAAGTCTCTAAGATCATTCTTGATCAGATTAAGTTGCAGTTCCACTTTATTATTAAGCATATCTAATTTCTCACTAAGGGACAGAATGGAGCTGTTAGTAGTAGTTATTAATTCTTCTTTTGAAGGCTGAAAAGAAATAAAATTTTCTTGGATACCTGATAAAATATTCTTAATTGTTTGGGTCTGTTTTATTTTACCTTGATTAATTGTTTCCAATAATTTTTCTGTATGCTCCTTAATATTTTCTATTCCTACATATTTTGTTTGGTTATTAATTAATTTGGCTACTACTGAGGTTAAATTATCCATTTGGGTGTCAAAACCATCCAAATTTCCACAAAGAATCTTGAAATTATGGCGCATATCATTAGAAAAGGAAGTAATTACATCAGAGGTTGGTTTAGACAAGTTACTGGGTTCAAGGGTTATAGGCTAATCTTTTTGCAACTTTTTCCACTTTTGAGCTAAGGATATTATCTGATCCTAATCCTTCTTTCCCTTTGGCTTTGGATTGGAAGAAGATCTCTTCTTTCCTGATCCTCTGTCTTTCAGTTGGGCTAATTGATCCCAAGGATTCCACTTTTCTACCTAGGATTCTACCTCTTTCCTTGGAATCATTTTCTGAAGAGCTATCTGGGTAGGTTTTGCCTGGGAGATTATCTTTTTCATGAATAACATTTCCTCCTTGGCTTGGGCTTCTTTGAACCCTTTCCAATATTTCACATGCTCTCTGACTAAGTCTTTGATCCTGGCTTCCTTGGCCAGATTCTGCTGGGGTGGCTGCAGCGAACCTTCTTGTAATGGAGGGGGGCTTAATTCTACTACCTTCTCCCGCTCTAGGTTGGGGGAGGGAAACAGTACTTGGTGCTGTTCCCTGTCCGCCAAAATTTGATTCACGGGTTCTAGTCCTCTCAAGTTTGTCATTATTGGTGGTCTCATGGTTACTGGGGGCTCCGGGAAAAGATCCATAGGAGGGAATTCTCCCTGAGGCTCTTGTGTTACGTCTATTCATATTGAATAAAATGTTTATAAGTATGTTTTCTTTAAAGAAAAATGTGTGTAAATAATTTTATTAAAACTTACTTAAGTTGATATTCAAAGGTAATAAGCCTTTATTGGGGTTAAATTGGTCCTTAATAGGTAATCCTACAGGTTCTTGGAGTGTTCCAATGAGGTCTTCACCCGTTGTGGAAACTTGAGAGGGAATACCCCTGAAGTTGTCCTCGAGTTCCAGAAGTTATTGATTGAGGCGTCTGTAAGGAGATTGGATGCAGCCGGTCAAGAGAGAGAGAGTGAGAGGGAGAGAGTGATAGAGCAATAATAAAATGAATTACTTCCTTTTTCCAATCCAATCCAATCCAATGCCATGCAAAAAGTGATAGTCCAATGAAGTGATGATAATGATAATCCGATGTCCTCCAGTGATCTCCCTTACAACCCGGAGTTGAGAGTGAAGTATTTAAGTCCTCCCTCTCAACCCTAACTTAAGTACAACCACAAGTAAGCAAGAATGATGGAATACAACCCCTAAGCCACAGAACCCTAGCCCAACCCTATCCCTCCGTCCCCCGTCCCGTAACCCATGCTCCACCTCCCCTGCCCCATGCCCCGTCCATGTTGCCCGCTGGTTTGTCCTTCTCATGATGCGTCTGCCCAACCACCCGTTCCAGGTATCCGGGGTGTACCCGCGTGATCCAATCCACGCGTCTTGCAATGCGCAATCCGCTTGATCCGCGCAAGCCTTCCAATCCGCGCAAGCAGTCCAATTGGCGCAAGCCTTCTGATCCGCGCAATCTTTCCAATCTGCGCAAGCCTCCCAATCCGCGCAAGCATTCCAATCCGCGCAAGCTTTCCAATCTGGGCGAGCCTTCCGATCTGTGCAATCCGTCCGATCTGCGCAAGCCTTCCCATCCGCGCAAGCTTTCCAATCTGCGCAAGCCTTCCAATCTGCGCAATTGGTCCAATCTGCGCGAGCCCGCAGCGCGCAGCCTTTCCCAACTCGCGTCCATGAAAGAGAACCACACGCCCCCAACTTGAGTTCTTTCCCCAGAGATCCGCCACCATCTCACCTACCACGCTCATCCTCCGAGTTGCCTTCCCACCCGCCTGCCCTCTATCCTCTTTGTCACCTTCCCGCCCGCCTGCCCTCTATTCCGACAACCTTCTGCTCCACCAGAGAAAGGATCCGCATGCCTTCATCCAACCCCACATGGGTTCGGAAACTGCGCGCAAGATCCGCGCCTTGGAGAGAGAAGATCCATGTGAGCAAGAGAAATTGGCAAAGGTGAGAAATCTGCGCCAGTGAGAGTATCCGCAAGAGTACATGGGGAGACCTTTAGGCGCCAGCACGCGTAGGCAATCCTTGAGAGAGACAGGAAGAGAAAAGAAAAGGAAAAGGAAGAATGAATAGATAAGAAGGAACAAGAGAAAAAAAGTTTTTTTTTTTTTTTTTTTTTTTTTTTTTTTTTAGCCAGCATCCTGCGTCCCAAATCCAACCATCCACCCCGCGCTAGCTTCCCCCCCCACTTTGCCGCTGTCCCCAGCCGACAGCACCTTCTATACCCATTGCCAGATCCGCAGTGCGTTGCCTCAACCAATCCTGCATGGGCCTTGTTCGCAAATTGTTGTCCCAAACCGCCTAGGTGCACCTCCCGCCGCCAAGACCCTCCTGCATCCTTTGAGATTTTAGCCCATCCGCGCGCAAAACCCAAAGAAAAGCAAACACCCCCAGATGTCCTTATCACAACCCGCCGTGGAGGAAGAAAGAGGCTTTGAAACCCTTTCAATCCCGGCCCTCTCCTCCCCCACCCCATCCACACAACATTCCTTGCCCTTTGCAGTTCTCGCGGCCTTGTTCTCCCCTCTGGAGATTTCTGACCGCTCCCTGCCCGCTGGACTGCGCATGACCACTTGATCCTTCTGCTCCGCCCCACCGTCCATCCATTCCGCACCCGTCCTTCCCTTGCTGCCACTACCGTTTCCAAATGTGCGCTCCCCGCCATCGAAGAGGTTGGGCTCAAGTCGTGATTCTCCAACGCATGGTCCATCTCTTCCGCTGCCGCGCCTACCTTCCTTGTGAGGTCCTTCTGCCGTTCACTGGTTCCCAAACCGCACAGAACATCCATTTCCCGTTCCGTTGTCCTTGCCCACTTCCTGTCAGTAGGCCACACTGGTTCCGTTGAGTCCCGCTTCCCCAACACGTACTGAGCCCCCACTGGGGAAACCAATTCTGTGTTCAAATCCGCTGTCTGGTCCCTTTGTCCCGTCCGCGAAAGGTTGTTTTCCTCCCCATTTGGGCACAAGCAGGGCGCAGATGCGCTGGGAGACTGAATATTCTCCAGATAGGCCTTGAGGCCCCTTGCCACCTCCGCAAGTTTGCTAGCCCAAGAGATTGTTGCTGGTGGTGGGGCCGGAACATAATCTGCCCTGTAGTACTCCAGTTCCGCGTAATCCAATTCCGCTTGCAACCTGATCCCTGCCACGCGCGCCTGCCTTGTAATCCAATTCAGCGGATGGCTTGAAATCGTCCTTCCAAAAGCAAGGACCGCACCTCCCCCATCTTGCCAGCATGTTCCCCTTCAGTGTTTGCCAATCCAGGTTCCTTTAGCCTCCCATCTCTTCCACGTCCCGTTGTGCTTCTGCGTCCTCAATGAACAGGACAACATGGCGCGCCTTCTCAGAATCCAAAGCGCCTTCAGAGCCCGCGACCGTTTCATACCGTGAGATGAATCGCTTCACTTCCGCAATGTTGAGTGGAATATGCGGGTAAATCCATGGGGTAGCATGGAGGCCATGGGAGGAGGAAGGAAGAGAAGCGGCTGTTGGTAGCATCCGTGAGTACCTTTGAGAGACTTTGAAAAAAGATCTTTCCCCGCCAGACCCCCAGATATGGAAACTTGAGAGGGAATACCCCTGAAGTTCTCCTCGAGTTCCAGAAGTTATTGATTGAGGCGTCTGTAAGGAGATTGGATGAAGCCGGTCAAGAGAGAGAGAGTGAGAGGGAGAGAGTGATAGAGCAATAATAAAATGAATTCCTTCCTTTTTCCAATCCAATGCCATGCAAAAAGTGATAATCCAATGAAGTGATGATAATGATGATCCAATGTCCTCCAGTGATCTAACTTACAACCCGGAGTTGAGAGTGAAGTATTTGAGTCCACCCTCTCAACCCTAACTTAAGTACAACCGCAAGTAAGCAAGAATGATGGAATACAACCCCTAAGACACAGAAACCTATCCCAACCCTATCCCTCCGTCCCCCGTCCCGTAACCCATGCTCCACCTCCCCTGCCCCATGACCCGTCCGTGTTGCCCGCTGGTTTGTCCTTCTCATGATGCGTCTGCCCAACCACCCATTCCAGGTATCCGGGGCGTACCCGCGTGATCCAATCCACGCGTCTTGCAATGCGCAATCCGCTTGATCCGCGCAAGCCTTCCAATCCGCGCAAGCCATCCAATTGGCGCAAGCCTTCTGATCTGCGCAATCTGTCCAGTCTGCGCAAGCCTCCCAATCCGCGCAAGCATTCCAATCCGCGCAAGCTTTCCAATCTGCGCGAGCCTTCCAATCTGCGCAATCCGTCCGATCTGCGCAAGCCTTCCCATCCGCGCAAGCTTTCCAATCCACTCGAGCCTTCCAATCTGCGCAAGCCCGCAGCACGCAGCCTTTCCCAACTTGCGTCCATGAAAGAGCACCACACCGTCCAAGCAATTTTTTCAGGGCTTCCAGAGAGGTCTGGGACTTCTTGGTCCAATAAATCAACTTTGGTGATTGTTTTTCTGGAATAGGAGGGTTCACTGAATGTAAAAAAGGATATTTTATTGGGTTGATAAAATATATTAATATTATTTTAATAAAAATAATATGGAAATACGTTTTTTACTTAATTTTTATATTTTAAAAAGTAATTTATACGGTATTTTTTCCAAGCTTTACATTCTCTTAATAGGGCTTGAAAGTTGATATGCCTCTCAAGATTGTCTTTTTCAAGGATTTTATCTAAGTGTCTACATGCAGAAGAAATATTAAGTTTCTCAGCTTGAGTTAAAGTTTCCCAACCATTTTTTTTATAATTTTTAATGTATTCTTCTTTTCTTATCTTCAAAAGATTTAAATAATATATTATTAATTCTGCATTGGCTTTTAAATCCACTGCAAAAGAAGTTAATGATAAATCAAGGTTAAAAAGTTGGATAAATTCTCTTTGATTTGATTTTATGTGAAGTTTCTGGTCCAAGATATTAAATATAAAAAAATAGAATATTTCCCGGCCAGAACCCCAATTGTCATCCTCCTGGATGCCAAGATCCTTGCTATCCCTTAGCTACCAGAGGTTATAGAATAAATGATATATATATTATTCAAAAAATGCAGCAAAAATACATAAAATATTTGGATAAAGCTTATTGCAAGGTTGATTGGTTTGGATATGGTTTAATGTTATAAATCAATATTAATAAATTGATTAATAGATAAATTAACGGAGGGGCCACAATTATATTGGGGATCTTTAACACCTCCCTTCAGGGAATTCAGTATGAAAACACGTAGGCCTGGTTACTTTGGAATATTAAATTTATATTCTTAAAGGATATAATTCCCAAAGATAATATGTATGTCAGCCTCCTGGATGCCAAGACCCTTGCTATCCTTTAGCTACCAGAGGTGATATTGTAAATAATAAATATATTATTTAATAAATGCAGCAAAAATCCGTAGAATACTTGGATTAAGCTTATTGAAAGGTTAAATGGTTTGGTTATTGTTTTTTGTTTTGAATCAAAATTGATTATTAAATATTTATAGAGGGGCCACAATTATATTGGGGATCTTTAACACCTCTCTTCAGGGATTTCAGTATGAAAACACGTAGTCCTGGTTACTTTAGGTTCTTTAGTTTAAAGATTATTATACCCAAAGATAATATGTATATGAAATACAAAATGGAGTGGTAGGGCCTTGTAGCCAAGCTACCACGACAGAGAAAGGATAATAAGACTCACTGGTATATTATTAAATCCTTTGGGTATCTGTTTGGGACGTGTACTGATGGGTTAAACCTGTATACTGGGGTTATAAGGTTGTTCAGCAGTTTTAATTGATAAAAAGAGGTTTGAGGACGGATATTACTGATCAGGAATTGCCATAAATCACTTACTTATCTCTTATAAGTATATGATTACCTTGGCACGGCGTCTGGATATGAATATTACTGGGTCTCTGCCCAACAACATCCTCAAAAGAGCTCTGTATTTATAGTTTTTGGGGTCCCAATATGGTACTTCTGAGGGTTGTAGGTACTCAAAGTGACGGACACTAAGGCTATCAGGGTAACCAGGGGTAGCCTGTCATGTGCCCTTGGTGCTATAGCCCGGGTAGCATGTAATTCCTTAGGGTATGGTAATCATTCTACCTTATAATGTAAATTAGGACGTGTGAATAACACTAATCTGTCCTATTTATGTATTATTTAATTAATTATCCTTGGTATATGTTCCCTGTAATATAATAATTATATTATTAGACATCTCTACGGACATTTTGATGTCAGGTAAGTACTCATTAGGTATTATATAAATGGAGTAAAAGTCATAATATTGTTTTTACTCTTTATCTATGAGTTCCAGTTGATTTGTTAAGATAATTACTTAAAAATATAAGTCATGAGAATTCATGTAATATTATTACATCATTATCTTTCTTAGTATGTCACGAAGATTTTAATGTATAGTAATTCTCATAAAAGTATATCAAAGTATTTTAATATATTTTTTTGAAGCTGTCATTGTCTTATTTTTGACATTCTTGATTCTTTGCATTATATTAAATAAAAAATACGTGTAAAGATTATTTAGGTATTTTTATATAATATTATGTATATTTAGACAGTCTACTATCCATGGGAACCTTTACTACATATGTAACAAGTTCCCGTGTATGTTGTAGCCTGTTTACGCGGTACCCGGGCCACCTGTCACTATGTCAGCCTGTAGTCCCGCAGCTGCGTACTTGTCAGAGGCCCGGGGCAGCGTACACGACCCTGACGGGTTGACACGGCTTTATCTCAGCTGCGCGCGGGTGCTGTGGCTGCCGCGGCTGCGTGCGGGAATTGTGACAAAACACATTTCCGCCCGTAACTCCTAAAATATACACAACACCTCAATTCTGACCAAATTTTAGTTGTGAAACTTATACGTGACAATGTGTGTGAAATATTTAATTGGCCAAAAAGTTCAATACTGGAGCCGTAGTAGTTTGGTTCTTTTTTTCTTAACTATTTAAAAATATAAGGAGTTGGATTTCAAGGATGGGGTCAGTGAGTGACCCTACCTAATTTTGGATGGAGAATCTATTTCTGTAATAATATTTATGGTTTTCCTAATCCTTCTTATGTTATTTGTATTATTATTATTTTTATGTTATTTTAGTTACTTTTGCAGCTTGCTCTGCAATAGTAGCAAGCTGACAATGTATATAAAATACACCATGGAGTGACAGGGCTTTTTAACAAAGCTGCAACGACAGAGAAAGGATAATAAGACTCACTGGTATATCATTTAATCCTTTGGGTACCTGTTTGGGAAGTGCACTGATGGGTTTAAACCTGCTTACTGGGTTTGTAAGGTTATTCGGCAGTTTAAATTGATAAAAAGGGTTGGGGACGGATATTATTAATCAGAATAAAGCCATAAATAACTTAATTATCTCTTATAAGCATTTGATCACTTTGGCACGGTGTATGGATGTAAATACAACTGGGTCTCTGGGTATCAATATCCTCAAAAGAGCACTTTATTTATAGGTTTTTGAGTCCCAATATTGTCCTTCTGAGGGATAAAGGGGCTCAAAGGGACGGAAACTGAGGCTAGAAGGATAACCAGTGGTAGTGTTCACGTGTTCTTGGTGCTTTAGCACGGGTAGTATCTAATTCCACAGGGTATGGGAATTATTCTACCTGATAATTGATATTTGGACGTCTGAATAACACTAATCTGTTCATTTTATTTATTATTTAATTAATTATCCTTAGTAAATGTTCCCATTAATTCAATAATTATTTCAAGAGACATTTCTACGGATATTCTGAGGTCAGGTTAGTTCTAATTATGTATTAAATAATTGGAGTAAAGTCATGTCATTGATTTTACTCCTTATCTTCAAATTTTAGTTGATTTACTAAAAATAATTCTTTAAAAATATAAGTCATGAGTATTTATGTGATATTTTTACGTCATCAGTTTTCTTAATATGTCACAAAAATACTGATGTCTTTTGGTTTCATAATTGTATATTAAAGTATTTTAATATCTTTTTAGAAACAGTCATTATCTCATTTTTGACAACTTTGTTATTTTAAATTATATTTAATATAAAATATTTATAAATGTTATTTATGTATTTTTACATACTTTTATGTATTTTTAGACCATCAACTATCCATGGGAACATTTATTACATATGTTGAATGTTCCCTTGTAGGTTGTAGCATGTTTATGCAGTTTCTAGGTTTCTCAGGCCGCCTTTCACTTTGTCAACTTGTAGTCCCAAAGATTTGTTCTTGTCAGAGGCCCCAGGCTGCGTACACGGCTTGAAAGGGTTACAGTGCTGCAGCGCGGGTGTATTTGCTGCCGCAGCTATGTGCGGGAATCGTGACAGGACACATTTCCATGTGTAAATCCTAAAATATACACAACACCTCAATGATAACTGAATTTTAGGTGTGAAACCTATACATGACAATGTGTGTGAAATATTTAATTGGCCAAAAAAAGGTACCACAGTGGTGCTGTGGAATTTTGGACTTAATTTCCTTAATTATTCAAAAATATAAGGAGTTGGATTTCAAGGGTGGGGTCAGTGAGTTACCCTACCTAATGTTGGGTGGAAAATCCATTTCTGCAAAAATATTTATGGGTCTCTTACTCCTTCTTTGTTTAATTTTGTTGTTATTACTTTTGTGTGTTTTTTTTTTTTACTTTTTCAGCTTGCTCTGCAATAGAAACAAGCTGACACTGCTGATAACCTAGCTGAGAGAGAGGGGGGGGGGCGCATGTCCACTGGTTACACCCCCCCTCCTGTGGGTTTTGGACGGACCCAGAGAGATTCTGGGTCCACCCTGGCCATTTTGAGGGCCAGGGGCCTGGTTGCAGGAGGAAACCAGGCCCCTGAGTGTACGTGAAGGGAAATTATGGTCAAAAGTTAGATGTAACCAGGTAACATAGGCAGGTTGTAATTGACAACCAGCCAGGGTCTGAACAGAAACAAGGGCTGGTTCAGTCCAGTAAGGGTGCAAAAAGAAAGTTGACCCGTACAGGCTTGTCAGAAGGGTTCAGGAAATAATTCCAAGTGGGCTGATTAAGCCCAAACCAAGTAGCAAGGCTTTGAGAGCCTGCAGAGCCCATTTGAGGCGGAATTCTTGCCTTTTTCTTGTCCTTACATGAGCTCCACATGAGCACCATCTTTTACATTTAAGGAGCTCTTCTCCCTGCTTTTTTCCATCCATTCATTCACAAATTTATTCACATTCACCACTGTGCCATTGCCTCTGCCTCATATTCAGGATGAATTGCAAGACATTATTGTCTCAGAATTTGGTTTGATGTAAGTACTGCTCTTTTAATAAGCTTGCAGGCCAATAATTCTCACAATGAATTCTTTTAAGTTCAGAATATCTATTAAAGATTTTCATTGAATTTTCCTATTTAAATCCTAGCTGTTTCTGATTTTGGTGGATCTGAGTTATATAGTGGTTGAAAGGTTGGTTTTCCACTAAATATAGGCTGTCAAAGATGGGGTGTTTTCAATAATTGGAAAAGAAATAAGATTGCTTAGTAGAAGTATGGGTGAAATTTCTGTAGGAAAATTCAGCAAGAGGGATCCAGGTATCCCAATTGTCCTGGTGATAACTGACATACATCCTAAGAAATTTTTCTGGGATCTTATTTACCCATTGTATCTGGCCAAGTATTTCAGGGTTACAACTGTTCAGAGATTTTTTTTTATCTGTAAATTTTCACAAACATTTTTCAAAAAAGAAATGACAAATAAAGATCCTCTGTCACTGAAAATTGTTCAAATTATGGCCAGCAATTATCTTAGGAAAATGAGCAGTATTTAAAGCAAAAAAAATGCTGGACACTGGGTGTCAATATTGGCTAATGGGGCTCTCACAATGGGACAATATGTTGGATGAATTTTTGATTGGAATGATGAATGAATGGATGGAAAACAGCAGGGAGAAGAGCTCCTCAAGTACAAAAGATTGGCCTCTTGTGAGCCCATGATACAAAAAGACAAAAGGCAAATTTTCCGCCCCAAAAGGGATCTACAGGCTCTACTGGCCTTGTTACTTGGTTTGGACTACATCAGCACACATGGCATCAGTCCCTGTACCCTTACAACCAGCCTATTCCGGTTATTTCTGGTGTTTCCACCTCAATGGGGATAAACCAGCCCCTTAACTGTTCAATCCCCTTGGCTTGTTTTCCGTTACAACCAGCCATGATGACCTCATTGCCTTGTTTATGGGCTGGTGGCCTCATGCAGCCAGCCCCTGGCCCCTCAAATGGGCCGGGTGGGACCCAGGGCACACCTTGGTCCATTCTCTGACTCACATGGGGGGGTGTGACCAGCGGACATGCTGTCCCCCCCTCTTTCTCTCAAATCCCTGGTGGAAGCGGTCAAATCCCCTCACCAGGGGCCCTCGGGGTTGATACCCCCAGGGCATTGTCAAGTAAGTTGGCCTGGGAGGTGATCAGGTCCCACCAGGCCCATTGCTCCTCTCCCTTGGTAAAGGGGGGGGGGGGGGGGGGGAGAGCGCCCCTGCTTGGTTGCCTCAAACAATTAATGGTGGAGGGGTGATGAATTCCCCCCCACCTGCTGGTTGCTCCGCTTGTGGCCGGCGCCACCACCTCCTTTGGAAAGGGGGTGGTCAGGTCCCCCCTTCCCTGACAGACCGCATTGTTGCGGTTGGTTGCTGGCTGGTTCAACCCAGCCAGCTTGCCCCCATCCCCCTTGCAACGGCAAGCAAGGGGAGGGGAAGCGAGCTGGGGCCGCAAGCCCCAGCCCCGTGGCACGACCAGCTGGGCCTGGGCGGGATCCCTCGGCCGCACAACAGCCCCGTGCGGGCCGTCAGGGCCCCACGTGGGCCGTACCAAGGAACACAGGCGGCCCCAAACGGGCCGCAACGCGGGAAGCGGCTTGAGCAGGCCGCGACAGGGGCGGCGGCCCCAATGGGCCTCCCCAAGCCCGAATTGTGAGAATTACATACTTTGGAGGGCCAGCCCGTCTGGCCAAGTATGTCCATAATAAAGCTTGGGCCCTTTTATGCCCAAATAAGCCCATCTGGCTTGGGCGGCCCATCCACCCTGGCGGGCCCGTGTCCCAAAAGACCATAAAAACGTGTTTTGGCGCCCAAATGCCCAAAACCAATAACACCCACATAGGCCCACGCGGCCTATGTGATGTCCAACGGGCTGTGGAGGCCCATTTTTGCATCCCATTTGGATTAAACACTCCTATGCACATTACCTGAGTGCATCCGCATTTTAACAAAAATATCATCTGGGATTCCTTTTAAAATAATTTAGACTAACTAGAGAATTGAACATACAGGGAAGGGCAAGGTGACAGAAATTATCAAAATCTACACTATGATAAATCTTTTTTTCCTTATGATCCTAAAATTCATATATGTGGGCCTTTGTCTCTCTTTCTATTTTGTCTTGCTCCTTTTTTGACTACTTTCTTTTTAATATTGTAAAAACAGATGTAGAAGCTGAATGAGATATATAAAAGAAATATATATCTTTGATCTGCTTTCTCTTTCCCCATTCAGCTTCTCACCATCTTTATCATCATTTTTAGGTACTTATAAACCTGTCTAATTTCATTCACTTGATAAGTTCTTTTTCTCTGATTTTTGCACATATTAAGGCAGCTTTGAACCCAAGAAATTTTGAACTGAACTGCCATGATTATTAAGCTTCTCACCATATTTTTTTGATTATTGTTTAGGTGCTTATAAACTTTCCTCATTGTGTTCACTCAAGGAGATATTTTTCTCTGAATTTTTGTGTATCAAAGTAATTCTAAACTTGTCTAATTGTTTTCACCTGTCAATTTCTTTTTCTCTGACTTTTGCGCATATCAAGTTTGATATTTTCACAGGCTATTAGCCTAATGTACCACTGAACTTATCTCACCCTGAAAAATCTGATTCTGAATCATCCTTCTTCAAAAATGAATCCTTGATTCCAAATATAATCAAATATCATAAATCCCAAAATATCCACTCTTTACCAATTCCCAATTCCTAAGGGATTGGAATTCTCAACACTTATAATTATCTCACCTGGAAGCAAAAAGTAATTGATGCCCTAGGATTTCACAACCTAGTAAAATTTCTCCATCCAATTCTAATCATTGTGTTATTCACAAAGTACAAAGAAATCAAATGGTTTACTTCCTTAGAATTCTTATTGATGAATCCAACAACAACAAATTCATGAAGAATGAAATCTCTGTTGACCCCGCCAAGATTTGGCTAAATATTGAGCCCTATTATACTTCGAAAACCAGGAAATACAGACCTAAGATTATGAATCAACTATTTATCATCAGATTCTACAATGGAATAATGAACTTAGACATCAAGGAATTTAGAAGTTTGATCAAAAAATTAAGCAACATATATCCAAAGTTGTTTCAAATCCCCAATTTTTCCAAGATAATAGCCATTTACGTACTTGAAAACCTTCCTGAAAGTTTAAACAATTTACTTACAAACATTTTGTAGAGGAAAGAATTTTTATCATTAGATAAACTATTTAACATAATAAAAAATAACTTGAAAAGAAAGAGGAAAATGGAAAAGAACCAAACCTCTTTAGCCGCTGCTACCAGGAAAGAGAAGAAGCCAATGCACAAAATTAATTATCGCATTATGGGAAGTGGCCATCAACATCCAGCATTGGCCCACAATGAGGAAGACTGCTTTGAACTAAATCCCAAAAAAAACAAGAAGAATGGTTGAAATAAAATAAGAAATCTTCCACTTTCTTTTGTTGCTTATCTATTGCAAAAAACTTTGCAATTTTGGATAGTGGAGCTTCAAGAGGTCTTCCTAATAGTTTGACTTGTTTTTCCAAACTTTCAACCACATCAGTCTCCTTGGCTACCATAAACGGTGGAGTCATTCATGCGGAATCTGAGGGAGATGCCTTAATTCAGTTGAATAATGGGTTGAATTTGCCTGTTGAGAAGGCTCTCCTGTCAAATGCAGTCCCTAATAACTTAATAGCCCTTGTTCCTTTTCTGAAGAAAGTTTGTTCCTTAATTGGTCATTCATCACATGCAGACTTTATCTTGTCCACAGGAAAATTATTGTTGATATGCAATACCTCATATGGGGTCCTCTATTTCAATTTAAAAGACAATCAATCTGCTAAATCTTCAAAATTGGCTCTATCAGAATCAAATTTCACCAATCATCAGGCCCTAGGACACCTCTCAAAACAGTACAGATCAAAGATATTAAGGGATTCTCCCACATCTTGCAATGCTTGTGAACTAGGAAAATCAAAAAGTACCCTGTTCTTGGGACATATACACAGGGCTTTGGAGAAGTTAGCAGTTATCCATATGGATTTCTGTGGAAAAATCAATCCCTTTTTGTATAGTGGATGTTGGAATTTTCTTCAATTAGTTGATGATTGTAGTAGGTTCCAATGGGTCTATATCCCGAACCATAAACCAGAAGTCTACCAAAAATTTGTTGATTTCAAACAAATTTTCGACAAAAAAGTTGGAAAAGAATCAAGACAATTGTTTTGGAAAAAAGTTTAGAATTTGTAAAGGCAAGGACCAAGGAATTCCTAAGAAACCAAAGAATAAACACCATCAGAACCGCACCATAACCCCCAAAGGAAAATGGTTTCAAAGAAAGGGGGAATCTTGCCATTGTTGAGAAAGCAAAATGTATTCTATTAAATTCAAAATTAACTATCATCTTCTGGGATCAGGCTGTCAATACAGCCACATACTTACTAAATTTTTCTCCTAATTCACACAATAACTTTTTATCCCCCTACAAGATACTTCACAATAAGCCTCAACAGCTGGATCATTTGGATCCTTTTGGATGTTGGGCTGTGGCTAAAATAGCCAAAGAACACCAAAAATCAGACTTTGATGCTAGAGGAAAATAATGCATCTTTGTGGGATATTTTGAAGGTCAGAATAATAATAGGCTCTATATTTCTATGAATTCTGAAAGAATATTTTTGCATTATGTTGAATTATTTGACTCTGTTTTTGAATAAAAGAAAAATGAATATGAATCCTCCTCTTCTGGCTTCTTCTGAAAAGAATTCTTTCCCATTGCTTTGGGGACATCTACCTCAATTGCAGTCTTTTATGGTGGTGAAAACAAAACAACATCAATGGACTCTCTAATGATTTTTTAACAAACATGGGAGTGATGGAAACCTTGGGAAAAAATGGCTCCATTACAACAGATGCTGTGGTGGTATTTTATAGTCATAGATTGGTAACCAGTCAAGGCCTGCTGAGCGCAAGCAGGCTCAGCAATGAGCACAAGGAGGCTCAGAATTTTCGCAGCTCAGGATGGCTGAGAGTTTGGGAAGTGCTTCAGGCTCAGTAGCAGCTTCTGCATGCGCTTGTACCTCAGCATTGGGTACAACATGAACCAGGGACAAAAACACAGCTACAGAAAGGCGGATCAGATGGTTATGGAAAATCGCGGGGGGCTCTGAGTAGGGCCCTGCGAGTGCAATGAGAAAGAAAAACCAGGTGGATGTGACAATGTGAAAGCAAGTATAATTTGGGTGGTTACACGTGTTATAATAATGGCTGGCAATTGGCTTAGGCAAATGAGCAGTATTTAAAGCAAAAGAAATGCTGGACACTGGATTTCAATAGTTGCTAATGGGTCTCTCACAATGGGGCAATATGTTGGATGATGAATGAATGATGGAAAACAGCGGGGAGAAGATCTCCTTAAGTACAAAAGTTGGGCTCTTGTGAGCCCATGATACAACAAGCCAAAAGGAAAATTTTCCGCCCCAAAAGAGCTCTACAGGCTCTACAGAACTTGTTACTTGGTTTGGACTACATCAGCACACATGGCGTCAGTTGCTGAACCCTTACAACCAGCCTATTCCGGTCCATTCTTGTGTTTCCACCGTTACGGGGCTGAACCAGCCCCTTTGCTGTTCAATCCCCTGGATGGTTTTCTGTTAAAACCAGCCCTGATGACCTCATTACCATACTTAAAGGCTGGTTACCTCATGCAGCCAGCCCCTGGCCCCTCAAATGGGCCAGGTGGGACCCAGGACTCACCTGGGTCCGGTTTCAACCTCACTAGGGGGGGGGGGGGGTGTAACCGGCAGACATGCCGCCCCCCCTCTTTCTCTCAAATCCCTGGTGGGGGCGGTAAAATCCCCTCACCAGGGGCCCTGGGGGTCAATACCC
Source organism: Puccinia polysora (assembly GCA_025617555.3). NCBI lineage: Eukaryota > Fungi > Basidiomycota > Pucciniomycetes > Pucciniales > Pucciniaceae > Puccinia > Puccinia polysora. Next base: position 2,358,582 of record JAOOQA010000019.1, on the reverse strand, counting down.
CCAGGGAGTTGTTTTCAAAGAAGTCATTGGGCTGGGGGGTGGTCAGGTCCCCTCAGCCAGTTGCTCCTCCCCCTTTGTAAAGGGGGGGGGGGGAGAGCAACCCTTTGGTTTTTGCTCCCTTGCAACAATCTTTGCTGGTGGAAGGGTGGTCAAACCCCCCCCATTTTCTGGTTGCTTTCCTTGGGGCTGGATCCATTGTCTCCCTGGGCAGGAGGGTGATCAAGTCCCCCCTGCCCTGACCAACCGCGTCATTGCAGCCGGTCACTGGCTGGTTCAACCCAGCAAGCCCGCCCCATCCCCCCTGAGACGGCAAGCAAGGGGAGGGGAGGGAGCTGGGGCCGCGGGCCCCTGCTCCCGTGGCGCTGGTTCCGGGCCCGCGCGGCGTTGCACCACATGGGATCCCTTGGCTGCGCGACAGCCCCGCGAGGGCCATTAGGCCCCGCGTGGGCAGTACCAAGGAACACAAGCGGCCCCAAGCGGGCCGCAACACGGGCAGCAGCCCCAGGTGGGCTGCAACACGGGGGTGGTCCCAATGGGCCGCCCCAAGCCCAAAATGTGAGAATTGACTACTTTGGAGGGCCAGCCTGTCTGGCCAAGTATGTCCAAAATAAACCTTGGGCCCAATTATTCCCATACAAGCCCATCTGGCTGTTTTTGCCCATATACCCCACCGGGCCCGTTAGGGCAAGTGTACCAATGGGCCTATTTAATGCGTTTTGAGGCCAGTTTACCCTAATCTGTGACACCCACATGGGCACATATGGTCCATGTGTGTGTCCAATGGGCCGCAGAGGCCCATATGTGCATCCCATTTGGATTATACTAATACATAGCGCACGCGTAATTGCATACATATTTTAACAACACACAGGCGCAGGGGGCTCCAAATAGGGAGGGGAGTGCACCATGAGAAGGATAAACCAGATGGATGTAGTTGCACCAGTTTTGGGGAAGCATAGGGTTGGGTTAGGGTTTCTGCCTCTCAGTATTCATTCTTTTTTTTTCTGGGTCATATTTGGGCTTGTACTTAGGCTAGGGTTTGGGGAAAGGGTACAAAACCTTTCCCAACCTCTGTTTTTGGGAGGGGGGAACACACCACCAAAGCAAGGAAGGAAGGAATAAAACCAAAGGAAGGAATAAAACTAAAGGAAGGAATAAAAAAAAAGGAAGGAATAAAAACAAAGGAAGGAATAAAAACAAAGGAAGGAAGGAAGGAATAAAATTTTTATCTCTCTCTCTCTCTCTATTAAGGGCATATCCACCTTCTTAAAGAGGATAGGCCCAATAAATTCCAAACAAAGGACAACGTCTAGGGTTGTTCACCTCTTGTTTCCACATCTGGGGGTCTGGCTGGGAAGTAATCTTTTGTTCTCATTCTCTCAAAGGTAAAAGGGTACAATGCTTCCAACAACTCTCCCTGGATCTAACACTTGGCCAAATTATTTTTCTGTGCAGGAAGGGGCCAAAGCCTTTTCTTCCCCTCTTTCCGCCACTGACCAAGCCAAGCAAATTTTCTCCTCCTCCATCAGAAGAAGTCAAGGCTTCTTGACGGTGCGGTTTTGTTTTGGTGCTCCAAAACCTAACCTATAGCCATCAGACTCACTTTTCTAGTATAAGGAAATATCCAGTCATCAAAAAGACTTCAAAATTGGATTGTAAACCAAAAATAACTCCTAGTCACTCAGCCAAAGTAACCCTCTATCTCTCATTGTTTAGAAGATCCAAATCAAATCAACCCTGGCCTACCCATCCCCCTACCGGCTGTCACAGATCAGTGAAAGTTCATGGAAATAACCTGCATGCCTTCAAGTACATACACCATAAATTGCAACCCATACAGCACCAATAAAATCACCACACCTGTATACACAGCAATATATGCAAGATCCTGCATGCATCACCAAACAAAACTGCAGCAATATACATGATTAATATATGCAAGAACCTGCATGCAGCACCAATCAAACCTGCAGCAGGATACAGAAGAAATATATGCAAGGCACTGCATGCAGCAACAAATCTGCAGATGTATACAGAAGAAATATATGCAAGGCACTGCATGAAGGACCAAACAAATGACCAACCACCACTATACAGGAATAATCTATGCAGGGGGACCTGTATCAATGCAGCACAGTAATGAATGCAAGGGTCTACATGTGTCAGCCTCCTGGATGCCAAGACCCTTGCTATACTTTAGCTACCAGAGGTGATATTGTAAATAATAAATATATTATTTAATAAATGCAGCAAAAATCCGTAGAATACTTGGATTAAGCTTATTGCAAGGTCAAATGGTTTGGTTATTGTTTATTGTTTTGAATCAAAATTGATTATTAAATATTTATAGAGGAGCCACAATTATATTGGGGATCTTTAAAACCTCTCTTCAGGGATTTCAGTATGAAAACAAGTAGTCCTGGTTACTTTGGGTTCTTTAGTTTAAAGATTATTATACCCAAAGATAATATGTATATAAAATACACAATGGAGTGGTAGGGCCTTGTAGCCAAGCTACCACGACAGAGAAAGGATAATAAGACTCACTGGTATATTATTAAATCCTTTGGGTATCTGTTTGGGAGGTGTACTGATGGGTTAAACCTGTATACTGGGGTTATAAGGTTGTTCAGCAGTTTTAATTGATAAAAAGAGGTTTGAGGACGGATATTACTGATCAGGAATTGCCATAAATCACTTACTTATCTCTTATAAGTATATGATTACCTTGGCACGGCGTCTGGATATGAATATTACTGGGTCTCTGCCCATCAAAATCCTCTAAAGAGCTCTGTATTTATAGTTTTTGGAGTCCCAATATGGTCCTTCTGAGGGTTGTAGGTGCTCAAAGGGACAGACACTAAGGCTAGCAGGGTAACCAGAGGTAGCCTGTCATGTTCCCTTGGTGCTATAGCCCGGGTAGCATCTAATTTCATAGGGTATGGGAATTATTCTACCTTATAATGTACATTAGGACTTGTGAATAACACCGATCTGTCCCATTTATGTATTATTTAATTAATTATCCTTAGTATATGTTCCCAGTCATATAATAATTATATTATTAGACATCTCTACGGAAATTTTGATTTCAGGTAAGTACTCATTAGGTATTATATAACTGGAGTAAAAGTCATAATATTGTTTTTACTCTTTATCTACAAGTTCCAGTTGATTTTTTAAGATAATTACTTGAAAATATAAGTGATGAGAATTCATGTAATATTATTACATTATTTTTTTCCTTAGTATGTCACGAAAATTTTGATATATAATAATTCTCATAAAAATATATAAAAGTATTTTAATATATTTTGTGAAGCTGTCATTGTCTTATTTTCGACATTCTTGATTCTTTGCATTATATTATATAAAAAATATGTGTAAGGATTATTTAGGTATTTTTATATAATATTATGTATATTTAGACAGTCTACTATCCACAGGAACCTTCATTACATATGTAATAAGTTCCGGTGTATGTTGTAGCCTGTTTATGTGGTACCCAGGCTGCCTGTCACTATGTCAGCCCGTAGTCCCGCGGCTGCGTACTTGTCAGAGGCCCGGGGCTGCGTACACGACCTTGACGGGTTGACACGGCTGTATCTAAGCTGCGCGCGGGTGCTGTGGCTGCCGCGGCTGCGTGCGGGAATTGTGACAAAACACATTTCCGCCCGTAACTCCTAAACTATACACAAAACCTCAATTCTGACTGAATTTTAGGTGTGAAACTTATACGTGATAGTGCATGTCAAATATTGAATTAGCCAAAAAGCTCAATACTGGAGCCGTAGTATTTTGGTTCTTTTTTCCTTAATTATTTAAAAATATAAGGAGTTGGATTTCAAGGGTGGGGTCAGTGAGTGACCCTACCTAATTTTGGATGGATAATCCATTACTGTGATAATATTTATGGTTTTCCTACTCCTTCTTAGGTGAGTTGTATTATTATTATTTTTATGTTATTTTAGTTACTTTTGCAGCTTGCTCTGCAATAGTAGCAAGCTGACATTCCCCCACTCCAAGATATGGTCATATCTGAAAAAAAATCTGGAGAAAGTTGGGAGAAAAAATTAACTGCATAGGTGCTTCAGTGCCTTTTACTGGCTCTGTAATATCTGAGATGTATTGGTCTGTCAGGTATATTATTTTCTGGTAACCATTCATCTTTGTCTGCAGATTCCCCTTTGTATCTTACTAAGTATAGTCTGATGTCTTTTCCTTGTACCCTCTCTTTACTATCTCTCAATATCCTGCTGACTTTCCCTTTTTCTTTTGCGGGGTCAGGTTCTATTGGGACTATTGCTGGAGGGAGGTTGCTGCCTTCTCTTGGTTTAAAGTGTTTGACTAGGCTAACAGGAAATACCGGATGTTTTCTTGATAATTCTTCACTCAAGATTACTTCCACAGCATTTTTTCCATGCATCTTCTTGATAACAAATGGTCCAACAAAGGGTGGTTTCAGTTTCCTGTTGCCTGCCAGGTTGTTGAAGTTAGTTGTAGATATCAAGATCTGGTCTCCTATCTTAAAGTCAGGTTCTTTATGGGATTTGTCCCATCTTTGTTTGTTGTATTCAACAGCTTCTTCCACAAATTTCTGAGCATGGTTATTTGCTACATTTATCATCTTTTTAAATCCAAGAGATGTTGGATGAATAGTGGTTAAGTTATAGTTCACGTTATTCCTAGGGAGTTTTGGAATCCATCCTCTTTCTAGTATGTAAGGGGCTTCCTTGGTGGTAGAATGTTTACTGCTGTTATAAGCCATTTCTAGGGCTGGAAGTAGGCTGACCCAATCATGGCAATAAACATCAGAGTTTCTGTATTCTAGACCAAAGCTACAGAACCTCCTTAGCATATCTTCTAGGGTCTGTATCATCCTTTCAGCTAATCCGTCAGTTTGGGGATGGTATGCTGTAGAAAATGCTAGGGTAGTACCCAGTATATCATGCAGATTCCTCAAAAATTCAGATGTGAATTTGGGTTCTCTGTCACTGATTATAATCTTGGGTATACCCACATCAACTATTATCCTATTACAGAATAGTAAGGCTACATCCATAGCACTATCCTCCTTGTGGCTAGGTAAGAATTTTGCCTTTTTGGAATATCTGTCAACTATAACTAGGACAGAGTTATAAGAATGAGTACCTCCAGGGGGGAGGCCAGTGACAAAATCCATGTTGATAATTGCTCACCTGGTGGTAGGCTCAAATATCTTCTGTAATAGTCCAAACCTTTTTCCCGTATTTTTATTAGATTTCTGGCAGGTTTCACAGCTGGCAACATATTCTGTAGTGACTTCTTTCCAGTCTATCCACCAGGCAGTTTTTTTCACTTTTTCTAAGGTTCTTTCTGTGGATAAATGTCCTGATGAACAGTTTTCATGGAATTCCTGGAGTATATGTTGTATATTCTCTTTGTTGCTCAGTACTAATACCCTGGAATGTTGGTGTCTATAGTAAAGGAGACTATTCCAAAAAGTAAACCTTCCTGCTTTATAGGGTTTAATTAGTGAAGCGGGTAGGCTATTTATCAAAGCTTCTTCTGGGGATTCACATTCCATAATGGTGATCAGCAGCTGGATCTCAGGAAAGTAGCTATCTCTTACTAAGTTGAAGAAAGCAGTATTCAATTCACATAAGTGGATTCCCATTATTGGAGCACTTAGTGCAAAAAGATTGATATTCAAGATAGGAAAGATATCTTGATCTTCAGGGTCATATGCTGGATTGTTAGAGTCATTAGGCAACACATTTCTACTCAGACTATCCGCATTCTGATGTTTAGCTCCAGCTTTATGTACTATAGTCATCTGCCCTGTATATTTTTGTATAGCAATTTGCCACCTGAGCATATGTCCCCTGGGGGTTTTCATGTTCATAAGAGTTCTTACAGCATTACAGTCTGTGATTAATTGAAAAGTGGTGCCTTCTAAGTAATAGTCCAGCTTCTTTAAAGCCCATACTAGTGCCAAACATTCCAATTGACTGGCCCCATATCTCTTCTCAGTATCTTTGATCTGTCTAGATATGAAGAGTACGGGTATTTCTACTGGTTTGTCTTCTTCTATCCTTTCTTGATGTAAAGCAGCTCCTAGCCCTTCCATGCAAGCGTCAATGTATAGTTTAAAGGGTTTAGATTAATCTGGTTGGATAAGTAGAGGAGTAGAGGTCATAGATATTTTTAATTCCTCATAGTTCTTTAGTCTCTCATGAGTCATTTCAAATAGTGTATTGTTGTTGCATACCTCATAAAGACTTTTAGTTAGCATTGCAAACTTTTGTATATATTGTCTGTAATAACTGCAGAAACTGATGAAGGACAGTAATTCTGTCTTGTGTTGAGGCATAGGTCTATTCATAACAGCAGCTATCTTATTTTGATCAGCAGCTAGAGTTAGACCAGAGACTATATGTCCTAAGGGTTTCAATTCTCCGTATCCAAAATTGCATTTCTTCATGGAAACCTTTAGTCCTGCTTTGGAGATAGTCTGGAGTACTAATCTTACTTGGTTCATATGAGTATCCCAGTCATCAGAGTATATGATAACATCATCTATGTATACCATCATCCATCCTTGTCTGATGTAAGTACCTAGAACTGTATCCATTGTTCTCTGGAAGTGTGATGGAGAATTCTTTATGCCAAAAGGCATCCTGAGATATTTATATATTCTCAAATGATAGATTATTCTCATAAACGTCCGGCTTTCAGGACTTATTGGTATCTAGTGAAAACCTTTAAGCATATCCATAGTAGTGATGTATTTAGCCCTGGACAAATTATGCAAAGCATGATCAATCCAGGGTATAGGATAATAATCTTCTTGAGTGTAATTGTTGAGCATTCTGAAGTCTCCTACCATTCTTGACTTGTCATTATGCCAAGCTATGATTACAGGTGTGGTGACATCTACCTGTTCATTATGTCCTACTTTCCTTAATACTTGTAAGTCTATCAGTTCTTGGATATGTTCCTCAAGAGCTTTTCTACACTTAGGACTAGACGGATAGGCTAGTCTTCTTAATTTAGGAGGATAAGGAGGCTTAATTGTCAATTTTAATACCAGATCATGTCCTTTAATATCACCAATAGGATGTTCTTTAGTACAGAAAGCATTCTGGTTCTCAAAGCAGATTTTTAATATATCTTTCTTCTGTTCCTCAGAAAGTTTTGTATTCAGAGCTGCTTGAGAGAAATATTCTTTATCAAAGTCTTCCAAATGCTTTTGGTAAGTAGAGGAGGGGAAGTTAGAATGAATAGTGCATATCTTAAACTTCTTATCCCAATTACCTCCTACTGTGAAGTATCTTCCTTTGCTCTGGAACAAGTCTATACCATATAGACATAAGGCATCATTACCCAGTATCAGGTAGTCACACAGTCCGTTGAGTAATACTACAAACTCCACTTTTATTCTCAATGATCCTTTATTATGAGGTAATATTATAGGGGAAGTCCATACTCCAATAGCATTCATAGTAGAGTTGCAAGAACTGAACTTGGCTTTTGGGAAAGATAAAAGGTGTTCCTTCCAATTGGGGTCCCATTTGTTTAAGAATTCCGCACAGACACATGAGCAAAAGGCTCCACTATCCAGCAATAACCTTATGGGTCTTTTTTTATACAACCCAGTTGCATAGCACGTTTGACCAGTGGTATAACCTTTCCCACTCATAGGTTTAACTGTTAATGATTTGACATCCATAATGTGTCTAGGAATTATAGTAGGATCCCATTGTTGGGGTAAGCTAGAATCTCCATGAATGTTATTGATCTCTGCAGAAGTACCTATATCCCATTCTATAACATTAACAGGGTTGGTCAAGATCAATTCATATTCAGAAAAAGATCGTTCAGTATCAGCTATGTCTTCATAGTTCTGATTATCTTCAACCTCCTGCTCTCCTTCCAAGACTGCTATCTTCCTTCTTGGTAATGGACAGTCTTGTCTCATATGCCCAGTCTTGTTACAATTCCAACAAGTTGCAGGCGTCCTCTCTTTCTCCCTATTCTCATTAGGTTTCTTATTGTCAGAGGCATTTATCAGAGGAGGTTTTTCTCTGGTTTTGTTAAAAGTGTAGTTCTCTTTGGGTCTGGAAGAGGCTTTCTTGTTCAACGAATTCACATCTATTACTTCTTCTAACACATTGATTAGAGTAGGCAAGTCCGCATCCATGCTCATCCTACATCTGACGCTATGGTTAAGATTTCCAGGACACAGGTTGAGAAGTCTTTCATTTACTTCCTCTTTATCAGCATCTGGATAGATGCAATCCACTCTTTTCTTCTGTTCCAAGCACCATTTGTGAGGTTTGTCCTTGGAGGGATAAAATGAGGAATTTTCGAAATTTTTCATCATTTTCCTTTTCCACATTCTAGAACCAAATTGTTCTTTGATCAGAAGTTTCCAAGAATTCCATTGTAAGGATCCTACTTCTTCTCTTTTACTGATAAACCAGTCCAATGCTACTCCTTTAAATACTCTGGGTAACCGGACTACAGCTATAGCTTCTGGTAAGTCATAAGAGTTAATGGTGTAATCAATAAATTTAATAAAATTTATATGATTGTATTCTCTTTCTCCGGAGAACTTGGGCCATTCAGAGATAGGTGGTAACAGTTTGAGGGCTTGCTCCATCTCAGGAGTAGGACTAGGCCTAAAGGTGTCACTCCTATGCATTCCTAATAAGGGTGGTGCATAAGGAGTAGTAGTTTGTCTGGGAGGCTTTGGTTCCTCTGTAGTACTCCCCAAGGGTTTGGTAAGATGGACTTTTAAGTCTCTAAGATCATTTTTGATCAGATTAAGTCGCAGGTCCACTTTGTTATTGAGCACATCCAATTTTTCACTAAGTTATAGAATAGAACTGTTAGTGGTAGTTGCCAATTCTTCTTTTAATGGGTGGAAAGAAATAATAAAATCTTCTTGTATTCTGGATAAAATATTCTCAATTGTTTGAGTTTGTTTGATCCTACCTTGATTAATTGTTTCCAATAATTGCTCTGTGTGTTCTTTAATCTCTTCCATTCCTACCTTCTTTGTTTGGTTATTCATTAATTTGGCTACTACTCAGGTTAATTTATACATTTGGGTGTAAACCCCTTCCAAATTTTCACAAACAATTTCAAAATTATGACGCATATCATTAGAAAAGGAAGTAATTACATCAGAGGTCTGTTTGGGATCAGAGTTAGAGGTTAATTGTTGTAAAACTTTTTCCACTTTTGAGCTAGTGATATTATCTGGTCCCAGTATTTCTTTCCCTTTGGCTTGGGATGGGAAGAGGATCTCTTCTTTCCTGATCCTTTGCCTTTCAGTTGGGCTAATGGATCCCACGGATTCCACTTTTCTACGTAGGATTCTACCTCTTTCCTTGGAATCAGTTTCTGCAGAGCTATCTGGGTGGCTTTTGCCTGGGAGATTTTCTTTTTCATGGATACCATGTCCTCCTTGGCTTGGGCTTCTTTGAATTCTCCCCAGTATTTCACGTGTTCTTTGACTAGGTCTTTGATCCTGGACTCCTTGGCCAGATTCTTCTGGGGTGGCTGCAGGGAATTTTCGGGGAAAGGAGGGTTTCTTGATTCTGCTACTTTCTCCAGCTCTAGGTTGGGAGAGGACAGAAGTGGTTGGTGCTGCTCCTTACTCATCAACATTTGGTTCACGGGTTCTAATCCCTTCATTGTTGTCCTTACTGGTGGTCTCACGGTTACTGAGATCTGTTGGCAAAGGTCCATAGGAGGGAATTCTTCCTGAGGCTCTCATGTTACGTCTGATCATTTTCAGACTAATATGTTTATAAGTGTTTTTACAGACAAAAAAATCCCTAAAAATAAGTTTTGTATTCAAAACTCACTTAAATTGATATTCAAAGGTACTAAGACCTTATTGGGGTTGAATTGATCTCTAGTAGGTAATCCTACGGGGTCTTGGTGGGTTTCAATGAGGTCTTCACCCGTCCAATCGATATTTTCAGGGCGTCCAGAGATGTCTGTGACTTCCTGATCTAATAGATCTACTTCAGTGGTGGTGGTTTCTGGTACATGAGGGTTAACTTGATAAAAAAGGTATATTTTATTTGTTTAATAAAATATGTTAATATCATTTTCTTTTCAAAAATAATAAGGTGATGCAAGTGGTGCACTTACTTTTATATTTCAAAAAGTAATTTATACGGTATTTTTTCCAGCTTTATGTTTTCTCAATAGAGCCTGAAAGTTGATACGCCTTTCAAGATCTTCTTGTTCAAGGAGTTAATCTAGGTCTTTGCGTGCAGAAGAAATATTAAGTTGCTCAGCTGGAGTTAAAGCTTTCCAACCTGTAGGTTTATAATTTTTAATGTATTCTTCTTTTCTTCTCTTTAAAAGATTTAGATAATAGATTATGAATTCTGCATTGGTTTTTAAATCCACTGCCAAAGAATTTAATAATAAATTACAGTTATAAAGTCAGATAAATTTATCTTTGATTTTATTTTTTTGTGAAATTGTCTGGTCCAAGGTACTAAATATAATAAAATGGAATATTTCCCGGCCAGACCCCCGATTATCAGCCTCCTGGATGCCAAGACCCTTGCTATCCTTTAGCTACCAGAGGTGATTTTGTAAATAATAAATATATTATTTAATAAATGCAGCAAAAATCCGTAGAATACTTGGATTAAGCTTATTTCAAGGTCAAATGGTTTGGTTATTGTTTATTGTTTTGAATCAAAATTGATTATTAAATATTTATAGAGGAGCCACAATTATATTGGGGATCTTTAACACCTCTCTTCAGGGATTTCAGTATGAAAACACGTAGTCCTGGTTACTATGGGTTCTTTAGTTTAAAGATTATTATACCCAAAGATAATATGTATATAAAATACACAATGGAGTGGTAGGGCCTTGTAGCCAAGCTACCACGACAGAGAAAGGATAATAAGACTCACTGGTATTTTATTAAATCCTTTGGGTATCTGTTTGGGAGGTGAACTGATGGGTTAAACCTGTATACTGGGGTTATAAGGTTGTTCAGCAGTTTTAATTGATAAAAAGGGGTTTGAGGACGGATATTACTGATCAGACATTGCCATAAATCACTTACTTATCTCTTATAAGTATTTGATTACCTTGGCACGGCGTCTGGATATGAATATTACTGGGTCTCTGCCCATCAACATCCTCTAAAGAGCTCTGTATTTATAGTTTTTCGAGTCCCAATATGGTCCTTCTGAGGGTTGTAGGTGCTCAAAAAGACGGAAACTAAGGCTAGCAGGGTAACCAGAGGTAGCCTGTCATGTTCCCTTGGTGCTATAGCCCGGGTAGCATCTAATTTCATAGGGTATGGGAATTATTCTACCTTATAATGTACATTAGGACGTGTGAATAACACTAATCTGTCCTATTTATGTATTATTTAATTAATTGTCCTTAGTATATGTTCCCAGTCATATAATAATTATATTATTAGACATCTCTACGGACATTTTGATGTCAGGTAAGTACTCATTAGGTATTGTATAACTGGAGTAAAAGTCATAATATTGTTTTTACTCTTTATCTACAAGTTCCAGTTGATTTGTTAAGATAATTACTTAAAAATATAAGTGATGAGAATTCATGTAATATTATTACATTATTATTTTCCTTAGTATTTCACGAGAGTTTTGATATATAATAAGTTTCATAAAAGTATATTAAAGTATTTTAATATATTTTTTGAAGCTGTCATTGTCTTATTTTCGACATTCTTGATTCTTTGCATTATATTAAATAAAAAATATGTGTAAGGATTATTTAGGTATTTTTTTATAATATTATGTATATTAAGACAGTCTACTATCCACGGGAACCTTCATTACATATGTAATAAGTTCCAGTGTATGTTGTAGCCTGTTTACATGGTACCCGGGCCGCCTGTCACTATTTCAGCCCGTAGTCCCGCGGCTGCGTACTTGTCAGAGGCCCGGGGCTGCGTACACAACCTTGATGGGTTGACACGGCTGTATCTCAGCTGCGCGCGGGTGCTGTGGCTTCCGCGGCTGCGTGCGGGAATTGTGACAAAACACATTTCCGCCCGTAACTCCTAAACTATACACAACACCTCAATTCTGACTGAATTTTAGGTGTGAAACTTATACGTGATAATGCATGTCAAATGATGAATAGGCCAAAAAGCTCAATACTTGAGCCATATTATTATGGTTCTTTTTTCCTTAATTATTTAAAAATATAAGGAGTTGGATTTCAAGGGTGGGGTCAGTGAGTGACCCTACCTAATTTTAGATGGAGAATCCATTACTGTAATAATATTTATGGTTTTTCTACTCCTTCTTAGGTTAGTTGTATTATTATTATTTTTATGTTATTTTAGTTACTTTTGCAGCTTGCCCTGCAATAGTAGCAAGCTGATAACATGCATTTAGATCCTGCACAGCCTCCTCCTCTGACCAGCCAAAATGCCTCATGAACTGTATTCACTGTACCAGGGAGACCCTCAGGGGGCAGCCCTGAGGGCAGGATTTTCTATAAATAGAGGGCCTCTCTCTCCCATCCAGGTCCCATCAGTTCCACCCATCCTTCCCTCCAGGGATCACCATGCCTCCTAGGAACCCTCAACCCATACTTTTGCCATTCTCAACCATTATCCCATAACCCATAGTGTCACCACCACCAATCCCAAATCCCATACAATCACCATCACCATCACCATCATCATCATCATCAACCACCACCATTACCCTGGACCATTCACCATCATCAACACATACTTTTAACCATGACCCAACCCAATAACCCATACTTTTGACCATCCACCACCACCATTATTTACCCAATACCCCATAACTTTGAACATCATCACCATGTCCCCATAACTTGAACATCACCAAACATCACCACATACCTTGACCAGCATCAATCATCATCACCATCCATCTGAATAGTTGAAGGTAGGCTGTAACACCAAGGAGAGAAGAATGGGAAACAATGAGGCTACAAAGAGCCAAAGTGGAAGAGGCAATACTTGTAAATTCAAGTGGAACTGATATGAAGAGGAGGAAGGGGAACTCCAGTTTGATTGTCTGGTAATCAGATGAATTTCATTCCTGGTCCAAGGGGAGGACCAGTATTTAAGCACAAATAGATAACCACAAAGGGGGCTTCAGGTAGCATGGTTAAAAAAACTAGAGAGCTGACAGAGGGGGCCTGAGACATTAATAATAGGATAATAAAAGTGGTAAGATATAAGTAATGCTGACTAAACTTGTCAGTTACAAAATATGAACAGAAAAAAGACAACACACTACCTTAACTGAAGAATTTAGGAACCAATTTGAGATCAATCAACATTTCAGAGATTGATGAGAATATGAGAAAACAATATGAGAATGAGATATGAGATTTGAGAAATCAGGATATGAGATGGGGAAGGAAAGCCAATTTTAAGAGGAGCAACAAGGACCTCAGGCATTGTTGCCTAGCATGATGAAAGCCTATTTTAAGAGGAGCAACAAGGACCTCAGGCATAGTTGCCTAGCATGATGAAAGCCTATTTTAAGAGGAGAAACAAGGACCTCAGGCATAGTTGCCTAGCATGATATGGGAGGATAATATTAATTTTTTAAGAGAAGCAACAAGGACATCAGGCATAGCTGCCTAGCTTAATGGGGAGGATGTGATGATGATGATGATGATGATGATGATGATGATGATGATGATGATGATGATGATGATGATGATGATGATGATGATGATGATGATGATGATGATGATGATGATGATGGTGATGATGATGATGATGATGATGATGATGATGATGATGATGATGATGATGATGATGATGATGATGATGATGATGATGATGATGATGATGATGATGATGATGATGATGATGATGATGATGATGATGATGATGATGATGATGATGATGATGATGATGATGATGATGATGATTATGATCATGATGATGATGATGATGATGATGAGGGTAATGGTAATGGTCATGGTGATGGTGATGGTGATGGTGATGGGATGATGGTGATGGGATGGTGATGGTAATGGAGTTGAAATGGATTGGTAACAGTAATTTAATAATGTTGGGGTTGATAAAGTGTTGAATAGTAATGAATTTGATTGTTGTAATGAAAGAGGGTGGAAAATAGAAAGATATAAACAGATATTTTTGAAAAAAATGAGGGAAGAATTCCAACACCATCAACAACATCATCATCCAGCCTCATCATCACCTACCTTGACCATCATAATCATTATCATCATCACCATCCATCATCATCATCATCCATTATCATCATAACCTACCTTTACCATCATCAATCATCATAATCACCATCCATCACCATCATCATCCATCATCATCATCATCTACCTTGATCATCATCAACCATCATCATCACCTATCATCATCCACCTCAATCAACATCAGTTATCAGTTATCAAGTATAGTCTCAACCATTTCAACCTTATTCAGTCTTCACCTGTTACATCAATGGAGTATTCATCAGTAACCAATCAAACAAGATAAAGGATATATAAAGGATAAGACAAGACAAAAGATTCTTCCCTTACTCAGCTTCTATAGTCTCATTAAACTATCTGTTCCACCATTTTCTTCCTTATCAACCTTGAATAAATTGATCCTAGGTCTGATAGAGACTACTATAGTAGCAACTCTATCTTAAAATCAGCCACCAATCTCTTTTTTTCTTTTATTTTTTTGAGACTACTAGAGTACTTAGAGGGGAAGGAAATTCAAAACAGTCCCTAAGTATTCATCAACCATATTAATAGTTGTAGTACTAAATTCCCCCTCAAGTGACTGCCAGCAAGCTATTTGGTAAATCTTTTTTAACCAATCCCAAAGGAGTCTCCAAATTGTATTTATAATCTTTGATTAGGAACTGCCTTGTGGGATGGGCAAGGGTAGGTCAGTCTCATCATTTGGGGTGCAGGTTGGGCCCATCCCAGGTGGGGTGGTCTTGCAACCCACTTGGACAGAGCGGACCAAGTAATGGAGCCAACCAAACCAAGTTTTCAGGCAGCTAGTTTGGAAAGCAGGAGCGGTGTGATTGCGGGGTTATACTCTCCGGGGAGGTCCGCACAAGCATAGGCACAGGGGGAACCACGGATTAAAGGATTGGTAGATGTGTGCCAATGGATAAACACAGGGAGCTCCAAGTAGGATGCAGCAGAGGGCCGCGCCATGGGA
This sequence comes from Puccinia polysora, assembly GCA_025617555.3. Taxonomy (NCBI): domain Eukaryota; kingdom Fungi; phylum Basidiomycota; class Pucciniomycetes; order Pucciniales; family Pucciniaceae; genus Puccinia; species Puccinia polysora. Next base: position 2,343,371 of record JAOOQA010000019.1, on the reverse strand, counting down.
AGGAAAACTTGCATGTACATAACGGGAGAAGGTTTTTGAGGGATTGGGTGGTATGGGTTAAGGTTGGGCTAGGGTTCTGGGTTCAATTGGTTATTTCTTAATTTTGTTTTTAGGCTTTCAGTTGCGCTTGTATGTAGGTTAGGGTTGAGAGGGAGGACTCAAAACCTGGCTATCAACTCTGGGTTGGGGGATTATCTCATCTGATCATCAAAGGATCAGGGAAGTATTGAAGGGCAGGAATATAAAACATCATTATCTTTATTCATCTTTTTCTTTTAACTATCTCTTATTCTCAAAACCCATCAGCACTCAACCTCCTTACAGAAGCTTGGACCAATAACTTCCAAACTTGAGGACAACTTAGGGGAGTATCTTCCTCTTGGTTTCACATCTGGGGGTCTTTCTGGGAAGTAATCTTTTGTCCTAGTCTCTCAAAAGTAGTGAGTGCAATGTTACCAACAACTACTTGAGAATAAAACATTTGGCCATCATTCTCTCTGCCATTGGGACCAAGTGGACCAACCTCTTGGTCTGATGGTTTTGCTGCCCCTTGGTTGTATTCCTTGGAATCAATCAAGGCTCCTTGACAGGTATGGCTTAGGCCGCAGTACTTCCTGCACCTCTGGTTCAAAACCATGGATATTGGGAATTTTCTGGTGAGGTTCAAGGATATTGATGATTCCAAGCATGAAAAAAGCAGGGACAAGATCCGGACCATTGCTCTATTCATCACAGAAAAGAGTAATCTTTGGGAGGTGGAGGATATGGCCGGCTATGGGGCCCAGGACTGGGAAAGGTCGTGGAGCAAGATGATGACAAGGTGGGTTAAATTCAAGCCTCCCTTCCAGGAGAGTGAATTCAAGTGGGCAGCGGCGGAAGAAATTGCGTGTGGGGAGTACGGACGCAAGGTGACTTGGCCAAGTATATCTCAATGTTTGAGCATATCTACAGGTACTTATAGAAGAAACAGGTGGTTGCAGGACAGACAGGGGAAATGAAGTGGGCGTTTATGGGTGGACTTGCGCTGCTACTTTGTTTTTGGGTGCAGCAGTTCTTGTTCAAGCATGGGTGAACAGTTCTGAGAAATGTACTACCTAGACCAGCAGACTAAGGAAGCCGGTTTCAACAAAAAAGCACAAAAAAAGAAATAAGGAAAGAAGCAGGAGAAGAGCAGGAGGAGACTATCTCACTTTGAGGACAAAAACTAGGAACAAAAAAGGCAGGATGAGACAAGAAAAAAGAGACAGGAAGAGGCAATCAAACTGAGGCAGTCAAGCAAGGATGAGCAAAAAATCAGACGGTTAGGAAGAGAGACAATCTCACAAGTGAACAAGAATATAGAGGAATTGACCAAGCTATGAGGTTATGGGTGACAGCAATGATTATATTGAGATTGTATCAGAGGCCAGGTTGTATTGGAGTTGAGTTTGAGAAGAGATTGGAGCAGAGCGTTGGAAGCGGAGGAGATTGGAGCAGAGAGTTGGAAGCAGATGATGGAGCAGATGATTGGAGTGGATGATGATGATTATGGGGAATAAAAAGGTGGGAGAGGGAGTGGACGGTGTAGAGCATGGAGATTTAGAAGATGGGAGGGGACAATTATGATAGTAAGTGGAGAGGTTGGAGGTCATGACAGTTACGTGACACCAGAGGGAAGTGGAGGTAAACCCACGGCTGTATTGGAGTGAGTGGGTGGATGGGAGATTCCTCAACCCTCCGCCATGTTCAGTTGAGAAATTTTAGTATTGAAGTTACCAGGGTTTTGAAGGAGGGCTTAGTGGCTGGTTTTGTCAAGGCGTCCGCCAGCATATCCTCGGAGTTCACCAGGTTGGTGACAAGAACCTTTGAGAATTTTTGCTCTCAAAGCCATTTGACTTGAATGTCTACGTGCTTGAGTTCCTTTCAATGGGAATCAAAGTTGATGAGGTTGCTCAAGGATTTGTTGTCAATGTGGGAGAAGTATGTGAAAGAGATCGAAGGGTTGAGGTCCTTCAATAAGTTTGTGATCCAGATCTTTTCTTGCGTTGCAAGCACGAGAGATTTGATTTCTCCTTTGGTGGAGAAGAGGGAGACTGTTGACTGGAGTTTGCTGTGCCACGACACTGCGCATCCATAAAGAAGTACCAGGTAGCCCGTGTGGCTTCTTCTTGAAATTGGTTCATTTCCGCCATCTGAGTCACTCCAAATTTCAAAATCAAAATTGAAAGAATTGTTTTTGAGGCAAAGTCCCAGGTCTCCCGTCCTTTTAATGTAGCGCCCGGCGTGCTTGGCTTTGGTCCAATGGGTCAGACCGGGTTTGGCATTGAAGCAAGACAAGGAGGAAACAGCATATGAAATATTGGGTCTAGTTCTTGTGGAGATGAAGTTGAGAAAGCCGGTGGATGAACAATAGTTGATTTTGAGCGCGGAAAACTTGGAGGCATCTTTTTCAGAGGTGGATTCAAGAGTGACATTGGGATTAATTGGGGTGTTTATGGGTTTTGAATTGGTGAGTCCCAATTCCGACAGGGCAGTGTTGATATTGGCCGGTTGATGAAGGCATGGTCCAGACGGCGAGTTGAAAATATAGTTTCCAAGGATTCTTGACAAAGGTCCTTTGTGCAAAATGGAGAAGTGGGATTGAATATCTTTTCTGAAATCGCTCAAATTTCCAATGATCACAAGATTGTTGACGTAGCAGATTATGTAGACCTGAGTTAGCTTGTTGATGAAGAGGCACGGATCAGATTAGGAGATAAAAAAGTTCTGACTGAGTATCCAGCGTTTTAGAGTGTCTAACCAGGTTTTTGGGGCCTGCTCCAACCCGTACAAGGCTTTTTTCAACTTGAGATAGGGAAAAGGGGTGTCATAACCGGGAGGAGACTTAGTATAAATGTCCTCGTCCAGTTCGGCATGGAGGAAAGCAGCTTTAATCTCCATTTTAGTGACTGGAATATTTTGATGACAGGCGTAGACCAGTATAGTTTGAAGGGTTGTTATTTGACCGGTCGGAGCGTAGGTCTTGCTGTAGTCCGAAAATTCAAGTTGAGGGGTACCTTGTACGCACAATCTTGCTTTGAAGATGACTCAATCCCCATCAGGTTCAGTTTTGAGTTGATAAACCCAGACCATAGAGAGCGCTCTCTTTCCTTCTGGAAGAGTGCGGAACCTGTTCCGGACTTTCATTGTTTCAATGCCATCAAGCTCTCTTCATGCCTTTGATCCAGTTTTTGCAATCAGGTGAGTGTTTCATCTCAGCATAGTTTTGAGGGATTGTTCTGGAGAGGAAGCCGTAACGTTGAGGAGGCTGAAGAGTGGACCTATCTCTGAATTCTCTGGTGGGTGGAGCAAGTTGGTTCAAGACTTTGTTCTCATGGATGACTCCGACAACAATTGAGAGCCTTTGGAGGAGTCTTCCACTTGCAGAGAATCAGGATTATCAAAAGAATTGTGCTGGAGTTTGGGAGTGGAAGTGATGTCTGCATCAGGTGGATCAACGGGCTTATCATTGTGATTGAATGAGGAAAGTGTGTCAAGGAGATCAGATTCAGAATTGAGGAGAGGATAAAGGGGACATTCAGAAGTCAGAGGACATTCAGTTAGTTTCAAACCCTCAAAGATTTTGACATGTTTTGAACAAACAGTCTCTCTGAGTTTGGGAATGAAGATTTGATAGGAGTTGAGATGCAGATTATAGCCCACAAGTATGCCTTCCCAACCCTTCTTCTTGAATTTTCCGAGGCTGTGACGCAGGTTGAGAACAATAGCCTTGGATTCCAGCGCAAAAATCAAACTGAGCTTGGGTTTAACTCCGTGCCACAGTTTGGAAGGGCTCACCTTAGAGTCTACAGAAGGAACAAGATTGAGGACTTTGCTGCAACCAATCAAGAGCTCATCTCACAAGTTGCTTGGGATGGAAATGTCAATGAGCATGGTCCTTGTTGATTCAAGAAGTTTCCAATTGCTGCGTTTTGCGATTGGATTATTTTGCGGAGTAAATGGTTTGGAAGTGGTTTTTTTGATTCCCAGGTCTGCGAGAAACGTGGATAATCTTGAGTTCAAAAAGTCGCCGCCGTTGTCCAAGTGAAAGCATTTGAGTTGATAGTTGAACTTGTTGAAGTTGAGCTTGATAAATTTTATCACTTCATCCACAACGCTGGACTTATGCTTGATTTGAATGCAGGTCTTGAAGCGGGAGTAGTCGTTGGTGAGAAGAAGGAAATACCAATTACCGGTCTTGGAGATAGGGTTGATTGGCCCACAGACATCAGCGTGAATTTGAGAAAAAGGTTTGGAAGGAGAGGGAATGTGATTGGGAAACAAAGAACAATGAATGTTTCCGAGAGCACAGGACTTGCATTGCAGGTTTTCCCATTTGACACGAGGGGAGTCCTTTGAGATCAGTTTAGTTTGATTGATGTTGACCTGGCCAAAGCATTTGTGAATGATGGAAAGGCCGATGAAGGAGTAAGCAAATTCATATGGAGGAAGCAAGAAGTCTTTGACAATGAGAAGGTTTTCTTTGATATCCCCAAAAAGAATTGGTGCTTCTTCAAAGTTCACAATGAAGCCAGTGATGAATTTCTGAGCAAGAACCAGAACTAAGAAAATAACAGGATAAGCAAGGAACATAGGAGGGACAGATAACTGATCAAAAAGACTGATAAGATTTGTTTAGATTTCTAGAGGACGCAGAACCAGTAGGCTGAACAGGATATTAGAATGAAATGAGAAATGAGAAAACGTATAGAAACAGATAACTAAGACAGAGAGGATCCTACAAGTTATATCATCAGTATAGGTTGAGTGGCAGCTATACGATCTCATGAGGTTTATTGAAGGTTGATGGGCCAGGTAGATCAAATGGAACAGAGACAGACTGAGGATAACAGAGAGTCAGATGGAGTCATTGAGTCGAGCGGAGGCTTTGGAGTCTTACCAGTCAGAGCTATTGAGTTCACAATCTTGATTAGTTGGACGGAAGTATTGAGAGGCAACGGTTTGGAAAAGGAAATAGATAAGACAGAGAGAATGGAAATAGATATGAAAGAAAGAATAGAGATGAAGAAGGAAATGTAGGAACAGAAGCACAGTTGAAGAAACCGCGATCAGAGACAGAGCCGTCTCTGATCAGAATAAACAGAGAATTCAGGGATCCCCTTTACAGGGTAACGGTTGCGCGCGCGCACCAGGAGAGATGGGTTCAGAAAGTTAACACCCTCCGTGACTGGTAAGATGGGAAAGTTAAGAAGCGACAGTTTTGGAGAAAATATGTTGTTGTAAAAGTTTGAGAGCGCCTACTGAAGTGGCCTTAGTTAAAGGGTCTGCTATCATTTTATTGGTGGGCACAAGAATTAGATCAAACTTGAGAAGGGAGAAATTGTCACGCAATCCTTTGGTCTTGATATCGATGTGTCGAGATTTTTAGTGAGAGTCAAACTTTTTTATTTTATCGTCTAAACCTTTATTATCTATATGAATTATAGGTTTGATACAGATAGAAGAGTCGATTTCACTGATGAGGTGAGTGATCCATTTCAATTCAAGGTAGCAGTTGAGTAGGGCGTTGAGTTTGGATTCGGTCAAGGAATAGGTTATATTCCGCTGTCTAGACAAGTTCCAGATAACTGGACTTCCGTAATGGAATACTATGTATCCCGTTTGAGACTTGCGGGGAATAGGCTCATCCCCCCAAGTGGCGTCACTATATCCAGACACAGTTTCTTCTGAAGGATTGTACTTTAGTGTCAATTTTAGATTTCTAGTTGTTTTTAGATATTTCCATACCTTGCGTACTTCTTTCCAATGAGATAGACCGGGATTAGCATTAAACCTAGCCAAACTTGATACAGCGTAAGAAATGTTGGGACGAGTGTACTGGGAGATATGATTCAAGAGTCCGATTGCAGATTGGTAATTGATATTGAGTTGAGAAAACTCCGCGTGATCTACATTGGAAGCCAGCTCAAGATGGTGATTTTGTGTGAGAGGAGAGTTGGTGTCCTTACAATCAGTGAGTCCCAATTCCTCCAATCCACAATTGATATGTTTGGGTTGGCTCAGAAGGATCGTATCTCCTTCAATCTCCATTAGCATACCAAGGATAGTATTTGAGGGATGGCAGGATGAGTTTGAGAATCTGGTCAGAAAGTTTGTAGCGAAATCGTCCGATTTTCCTACTAGTATGAGGTCATCGACATGAAAATAGATTACCTCTCTTGACTTCGGATTAATATATAAACAAAGATAACTCGTCAATTCTTGGAAGCCTTGTGATTTGATCCAGGAGGTTAGAGTCTCGTACCAGTTTTTGGGAGATCGACGGAGACCGTATAGGGACTTTTTTAATTTAAGATAGGGTGATTTTCGGTTTGATACCTTGGGCGTTCTAATTATTACAGTCTCAGTCAGTGGAGCGTGTACAAAAGCTCCCTTCACATCAAATTGAGTGAAGGAAATTTCATTCTTCAGTCCATAGATGAGCGCAAGTCAAAGAGACCCGATTTTTCCAGTGGGTGCCCAGGTTTTGTCGAAATCTACACCTTGAATTTGATCAAACCCCTGGATGCATAGGCAAGCTTTATACTTGACAGGTTCTCCATGACTGTTTTCCTTCACTTTGAATACCCAGGTTATGTTCAGGATATTGTCCGGTTCATCATAGTATTCTTCCCAGACTTTCTGTGCTTCAATAGATGCAAGTTTGTCTTTGGAAGCTTTTTTCCATTTAAGCCATTCGGGGCACTTCTGGGCGGCTTTGTATGATGGAGGTTTGTAGTAGTGATGGAACCCGTATCTTTGAGGTTTCTGAATTTCGCGTCTAGGTCTTAGATCCATCCCTCTTGTTGTTGGTTCAGGAGCAGTAATAGTAATAGAGTCTGAGCTTTGAGAATTGGAAGAATTCTCTTCATCTTGATCAGAGTTGGATTCAATTTGAGAAGTATTAGTTTCTCTGATTGCATATTGCTTATCGGTGGAAGAGAAATTGTTTTCATTGGATTCTGAGATAGTCTGAGAGAAGATTTCTAATCCGGGAGACTCAAGGAGGTGAAAATTGTCTAATCAATGTTTGAGAAATTTTACATGTTTTGTTTTGACTATGCCTCCAAGTGAGTTGAGGATTAGGTAGGAGTGGAAGGCAGGATTAAATCTGACCAACACTCCTTCAAGACCTTTTTTGTCGAATTTTCGACCCTTCTGGAGTCGATTGGCAAGATAAATAGCAGACAAGCCTATGGGTTTCAAATAATTAGCGGGAAGTTTCTTACCAAACATAAGTTCCCAGGTAGAGGATTCAATACCTTCTCTTGGGACCTGGTTGAGCATAAAGCAGCAACTACAAACCATGATGTGCCAATAATTCTTTGCCAATTGAGATGAGGAGAAGGTGGCTTGAGCGGATTCTATTATAGTTCTATTCGCCCTTTCTGCTCGCCCGTCGTGTTGATAGTGATAGGGTTCAGACGTTTGAAGTGTGATGTGTTTCTTCTTAGCAAAATCTTTGAGAGTTGTGTTGGTAAACTCAGTACCTTTATCTGAGAAAATTTCGGAAGGGTAGTAATTTAGCCTTTTATATTCAGTTTCTAGAATGTTGATGATAGTGTCTGGAGTTTTGTCTTTGGATGTGAGAGGGAATGCAGCTAAGTAGCCAGTATAGTTATTGACCAGGGTGAATAGATATTGATGACCGGCCTTAGATTGAGGGCTAATCGGACCGACCAAATCAAGATGAATTCTGTCTAGAGGTTTGCTAGCGGGGGTAGAGGAACCAGAGAACGGCGATCTTGTGATCTTGCTCTTGACACAACTGTCACATTGGAAGTTGAGAAGTTCTTCCTTGGTGTAGAGATCTTTTATCAAAGGTTTGAGAGTGGTGAGAGAAGCATGTCCGTACATCTGGTGGATATCGAGAAGAGAAAGATTAGGACAGGGGGATTGATTTGAATGATTCACCGTTTGGTGCTGGTCTAAAGATTGGGGTCTTTCAATGATGAATAGGTTATCTCTGATTAAACCCTTCAGAACGAGTTGGTTTTTTCGAACCACAGAGAACGTGTCACGAACTTGAGAGAGAGAACAACCTTTCTTGGCAAGGAGTCCGGGGCTAATCAGATTAACTATGATGTCAGGAACGTAAAAGCAGTCTTCGAGAGTGACGACTGAGTCATTCCATTCAAGTTTAACTGTCCCGTGCCGCGTATCTTAAGGTTAGCTTCGAGTTTGCCTGTTTTGATTTCATCAGTTTTGTCCTGAAGTTTGATGGTAGAAAAGAATTTTAAATTGTTAAAAATGTGGAAGTTTGCTCCCAAGTCTAGAAGAAGATTAGGGGTGTTGTCCGTGTTGATCCATAACATGAGTAGGGCATGGTAATTAATAGTTGGATTCTTTTTTGTTTTATTTTTACAAATGTTTTTTTGCTCTATCCACCACTCTGGAGAAATCTGAGGATGTAAATGAAAGCAAAACGATTCGGGATGAGGAGCGTTGGGGTCATGGTATCCTTCGTGGCATTTCATCTTGACCCTCTTTTTGTCCTTGTTATTTTGGGTTTTGGTAGCTACTAGAGAGACATTGGTTGAGGGTTTTGCAGAAGTCGATTGAGCCTTTCTTTCATTATTATACTGGGTGAGGTGATTGAACACAACGTCCGTTGTCAGATTCTTCTCAACATGCAAAATTTTCTGTTTTAAATTTTCGAGAATCGGGGGAAATTTGAAGAGAAGGAGATAAGCTAATATATCTTTAGGTAATTCTATACCGACGTCTGTCATTCTGGTAATGGCCTTTTGCATTTCAGTAATGAATCCCTCAATAGCATTTTCGTTGAAAGAGGAATGGAGAAAGTGGTTGAAGACCCTAGCTCTGTTACATGTCTCTGAAGACGCAAATGTTCAAGTGATCTCGGCCCATAAGAGTTTCAACGAGTAGATGTTAGAGGAATTAACGACGTTGGCATGCGTTGTACTGTCAAGTTTGGAGAGGATAATTGCCCGAATTTCTTGGTCTTGTTTTGATGACATAGGGCCGGTATTTGTAGTGATGGCATTCTTGATGTCTTTGAGATCAAATAGCATGAGAATTTTGTCTCGCCATATGGAGTAATTCTCTTTGTTTAAGGGGGGTATGGCGTTGACAGATGCTTTGAGAGCCACCTGATGAAAATAATTGTTCTTTCCCACTGGTTCTGTCATGTTTTGCTGGTTGAGTTTGCTCGTAGACCTTTGGCTTTTAACCGTGATAAGATTTGTTTAGATTTCTGGAGGATGCAGAACCAGTAGGCTGAACAGGATATTAGAATAAAATGGGAAATGAGAAAACGTATAGAAACAGATAACTCAGACAGAGAGGATCCTACAAGTTATATCATCAGTATAGGTTGAGTGGCAGCTATACAATCTCATGAGGTTTATTGAAGGTTGATGGGCCAGGTAGATCAGATGGAACAGAGACAGACTGAGGATAACAGAGAGTCAGATGGAGTTGTTGAGTTGAGCGGAGGCTTTGGAGTCTTACCAGTCAGAGCTATTGAGTTCACAATCTTGATTAGTTGGACGGAAGTATTGAGAGGCGACGGTTTGGAAAAGGAAATAGGCAAGACAGAGAGAATGGAAATAGATATGAAAGAAAGAATAGAGATGAAGAAGGAAATGGAGGAACAGAAGCACAGTTGAAGAAACCGCGATCAGAGACAGAGCCGTCTCTGATCAGAATAAACAGAGAATTTGGGGATCCCCGTTACAGGGTAACGGTTGCGTGTGCGCACCAGGAGAGATGGGTTCAGAAAGTTAACAAAGACACATAGAGTACGCATACCAGGGAGGAGGAAATTTACAGGAGAGACAAGGAGACTCCAGTGATGGTAGATTTAAACAAGCACGCCTATAGTGAGGAGTAAATACAAAAAGGGAATAAGAAACAGGTATGGAGGGAGAAATCCCTCCAGAGTTAAACAGAAACGATCTTTGCACCAAATTAGCCTTGAGGATACGTCTGAAGGTCTTGATTGCAAGATATTCAGTTTGTAGCGGTTGAGCAGTTGAGTTGAGGGTTGAGATCTGGATAAGATAAGTCTGAAGTTCTTGTTTGTAAGAGGTTCAGGTTGAAGAGGTTGAGCAGTAAAGTTCAAGATTGGGGTCTGAAGAAGAACCTTGAGGATCTTGTGGATAATGAGGTTTGATGAGATGATAAAGAAGATTTGAAATTGAGCAAGGGGTAGCGAGCGACTTCAGAGGAGCGCAGTATGGGATTTCAGAGGAGCGCAGTGCGCGGATTGAGAAAGGAATGCAGGACGGACTTGTAGAAGGGAGCGCCAGATGGATTAATTTTTTTTTTTAACAAAAAAAAGGAAGAGAGTAGAAGAAAGCTATATTTGTCTCATTTATTTCAACACCCCTCTTAATTTGATGCAAAGAGAGGTTGGAAACAGATACTCAGCAGCCTCTGAAGAGAAGAATGGTTGCAGGCCTTTGTGAGAGCATCAGCAATCATGTCATCCGTCAATACCAGTCTGATAATGAGCTGTCCTTTGCTGAGGAGATCACGCAGCCATTTGATTTTTATGTTGAGGTGCTTTGTCTTTGAGTTTGAGCCAAAATGCTTGATCTTCTCAAGGAGACCTTTATTGTCAATACTGAAGATGGTATTTTCACATCTGGTTTTCCAGATTTTGCTGATGAGAGCTTGCAACCACTGATCCTCCTGAACTTCTTCCAAGAGGGAAGTCAGCTCAGCTTCAGTGGAGGACAGTGTTATTCTCTTTTTTTTCTTGCTGGACCATGACAACGGAACACCCTTCCATAGGCAGAGAGAGCCTCTCTGAGAGAGTCTGGTTTCATGATCATCCGCCCAGGTCACGTCAGAATAGTATTCAAGACCATTGGAGGGATGATTGGGCAAGGGCTCTAGCACTAGTCATAAGGACAGGAACCCTTTTAGGTATTTGAATCAATGGATAGCGTCTTTTCAGTGAGAGAATCCAGGAGAGTGATTGAAGCGCAAAAGAATAAACACAGCAGGGGCGAGGTCTGGGAAAGAACAGCACAACAGGTAGTTAAGTATGCCAGTGAATTGCCGATAGTTGTATTTGAGTTTGCCGAACTCCAGTACATCTTCTTCAGAGGATTCTCAAAGCTGAACTCCAGGGGATAGAGGCGTCTTTACCGGTTTGCAGTCTTTGAGTCCAAGGAGTTCCAATCCTTTATTAATCAGTTTACTTTGGTTGAGGGTGATCCAATTGGGAGATAGATGAAGGTCCATTCCGAGAAGAGTATCAGGTTCATGAGCTGATGAGTTTGGAAAGCGATTGAGAAAAAGAGTTTTGCAACCTTCCGCATTACCAACGACAACTAGATTGTCCACATGGAAAAAGATAAACGTGTTTTCATTGTTGTTTATGTAGAGACAGGGATTGACGGAGGATTGATGAAAGTTGATTTCTTCAAACCACTTGGTGATGGTATTGTACCACTTTGCAGGAGCCTGCCTGAGTCCATAAAGGGGTTTTTTGAGTTTGAGAAAGGGTGTTTTGCGCTTAGATCCTTTGGGAGTGGCTATGTAGATGTCTTCAGATAGAGGAGCGTAGAGAAAGGCGCTCTTTACGTTGAATTGTCTGATGGGTAGTTTCTTGTCCACGGAAAGCGTGAGAAGGGAGAGAAGGGAAGGAAACTTTCCTGTTGGAGTGAAGGTATTGTTATAGTAGATTCCCAGCGTTTGCAGAAAGCCCTGTATGCACAGGAAAGCCTTCTTTCTTTTGGCAGACAAGGCGGTAGCTAGTTTGGTCTTAAGAACCCACATAGTGCGGAGGTAGGATTCAGGGACAAAGTCACAATCTTCCCACACATCCCTCTCTTCAATACTGTTGAGTTTGTCATCCATGGGTTCTTCCCATTCGTCGGCCTTGGAGATGAAGGACATAATGTTGGAGGAGAAATAGGAGTATTTGTTGGGTTTTATTCTTGAAGTTTGAGTTCTCAGCTGAAATCTTGGAGTACCGCCAGTAGGCAGCAGAGAGGACGCGACAGCTTCTGATTCATTGTTTCTTTCTTCAGAGGATTTGACTTTGGGAGCAGTATCAGGATCCTGGGATGTAGGAGACGGAGGTTCAAGGGGAGAGTTGGCAAGAGGAGTTGTTGAAAGATTTTCAGGTGGCTTGTTGGAAGGGAAGTCATAGGAGAGATCCAAACCAGGCCAGATCAGGGAGGATTTTTGGACGGAGGGATTGAAATCTAGAAATTGAACATGTTTTTTATTGATGATATTTCCAAGTTCCTCAAGGATGCGGTAGGTTGAAGTTTGTCATTATAGCCAATGAGAGTTCCTATTGATCCTTTAGGGAGAAGTTTAGAGGCAGGTTTAGTAGGTAGATTCAGATAGGACACTCTGTTGCCTATAGGATGGAAGTAGCTGATGGGTAGAGTAAGATTTTTGAAGAGTTTGTAGGGCGATTTCTTGGATTTGTGAGCAGGGATTTGATTAAGGGTGAGAGTAGCCGCTAAGGCAACTTCGTGCCAATAGTGGCAATTCAGAGCGGATTCAGTAAGTATGGATCAAATGGATTCTAGGATAGAGAAGTTGAATCTTTCAGCTAGACCGTTTTGCTGCGGAGTATACGGGTCAGAGTGTCTGGTTATGATGAGATGATCTTTACAGAATTGGGAAAGTTTGTTATTGATGAACTCTCCCCCACGGTCAGAATGCAGGATGGAAGGAAAATACCCCAAACGCTTCGCTTCAATATTCAGTACATTGCTCAGTATCTCTGGTACATCAATCTTATTCTTCAGGGGAAGAGCAGCGCAATATCTGGTGTTGCTATTGACTACAGTGAGTAGGTATTGGTGTCTGTCATGAGATGGAGGAGAGATGGGGCCGATGATGTCCAGATGGAGTTCTTCAAAAGGTCTGGAGGCAGGATTATGTGTTCTCTTGAAGCTGGCCCTGGTGATTTTCAAGACGGAGAAAGCTTCACACTTCTGAGATGCATTGACTGGAATGCCAAGCTTGTGCCTGATTTGGTGATAGCTGACGTGGCCTAGTGATTTGTGTAAGAGCTCAGCAGAGGAAAAAAGAGAGCTTTGGTTAGGAGAGTGGAACTTGAGGCCGGGTAGGTTATTGTAGTAGCTACCGCTGGCAACTAGGGAGTCATCTTTATATAGGTGAAAAGAATTAACTTCAAAGGAGATGGAGAATTTTTGAAGGAGCAGACGTCAAACAGAAAGTAGGTTGACAGTTAAATCTGGAACATAGAGCACGTTATCAAGGATGAGATTTCCATTCTTGTTGGTGAGTTTGACAGATCCTCTCCCTTTTATGGGAAGATTTTTGTTGCCAGATCCAGTGCGCACTATTCCTTCTTCTTCCGTGGAGAGAGCAAAGAAGAGTTTGAAGTTTGACATCATATGAGCGGAGGATCCGGAATCTAGGATAAAAATGGAGGGATCTTGGAATTTAGAGGAGAAATTGCTGACGTTTTTCTTGGTCTTAGCGGCTTGAATGGGAGGACAAGGGCAAAGGTGAGGATGAAGGAGCCAGAATTTGGCTTTGGGGTGAGGAGGATTGGGATTGTGCCATCCGCATCTACATTTTGTGGATTCGGAGGTGGCCAAAGCGGTGGGAGCTTCCTTGAAGGAGGAGACAGACGGGCAGAGCTTAAGGTTATTGAAGTGGACTCTAAGATGGTCCAGAACCATGTCAGCAACCACGTCTTTGTCTGAATGAGTGATTTGGCTCTTCAGATGATCAAGAGAGGGAGGAAGTTTTTGAAGAATGGAGTAGACAATGATGTCAAGAGGGATAGATATACCGGTTTTGACAAATTTGGTGATTGAGGCCCTAATTTGAGTGATGAAGAGTTGGATGTCATGTGGATTAAACTGGATAGCGCAGAATTTGTTGAAGACTCTGGCGCAATTTGAGGCATTGCAGGAGGCGAATTAGTGATTGATTGACTTCCAGATGAGTTTGGAATCACTCTTGTTGGTTTGGTTTATGACATTAAGATGGATGGAAACTTTGAGTTTTGCGGTAAGAAGCGTAACAAGTAGGATGTTAACAGCAGGATTGAGTGATGCTGAGTTGGAGATCAAATGTTCCCAAAGAGATTTTATCTTGAGGAGGTTGGTGGTCCTGGATCTCCATAAGGAAAAGTTGTTGAGAGTCAACAGAGGGATGGCTTCCAGAGCTCCTTTGGCAATTGTGGATTAAAAACTGTTGCTCATGATGCGCAGCTGTTCTGGTTCTTAGTCAAGGGAGAGCAATTGGATGGTAGAAACAATTCAACTTTTAATTGTGATGAATTTCTGAGCAAGAACCAGAACTGAGAAAAGAACAGGATAAGCAAGGAACATACGAGGGACAGATAACTGATCAAAAAGACACATAGAGTACGCATACCAGGGAGGAGGACAGTTACAGGAGAGACAAGGAGACTCCAGTGACGGTAGATTTAAACAAGCATGCCTATAGGGAGGAGTCAATACAAAAAGGGGGTAAGAAACAGGTATGGAGGGAGAAATCCCTCCAGAGTTAAACAGAAACAATCTTTGCACCAAATTAGCCTTGAGGATATGTCTGAAGGACTTGATTGCAAGATATTCAGTTTGTAGCGGTTGAGCAGTTGAGTTGAGGGTTGAGATCTGGAAAAGATAAGTCTGAAGTTCTTGATTGTAAGAGGTTCAGGTTTCAGCGGTTGAGTGGTAAAGCTCAAGATTGGGGTCTGGAGAAGAACCTTGAGGATCTTGTGGATAATTAGGTTTGATGAGTTGATAAAGAAGATTTGAAATTGAGCAAGGGGTAGCAAGCGACTTCAGAGGAGCGCAGTATGGGATTTCAGAGGAGCGCAGTGCCTGGATCAGGAAAGGAATGCAGGACGGACTTGTAGAAGGGAGCGCGGGATGGATTAATTTTTTTTTTAACAAAAAAAAGAAGAGAGTAGAAGGAAGCTATATTTGTCTCATTTATTTCAACAGCCGGCTGGGCCTGATCGATGGAGGGAGAAACCTTTGTTGAGCAATGGACCCAATGAGATGAGGTTTGCCGCCAGATGAGGGACAAAGAGAGACTTGTTGAGGAAGACAGTGCAGTTGTCAGACAGAATTCTTGCGGTTCCAACCCCTTCAGCAGTCAATATGGAGCTTTCCTTTCCAGTTTGAATTTGAGTGTCATCCTTGTTGAGGCTATCAAAGAAATCCGCGGAATTGAAAATTGACTGTGAGGCTCCGGAGTCCAAGATGACAGAGTCTCTGGTCAGTCGACTGGAGTTTTTCATGGCAAAGGTGTATGATAAATTGGAGGATGCGGTTTTGGCAATGGGCGGCTTTGAGGAGGTGCTGTGTTCACCGGTGTGGTGCCCCATCCTGGACACCCTGGCCGCCTTAAGACCTCAATCCATAAACTGTTGCGCAAACGTACCGCCCGGCTGAACAACTTATCCTCAGGCTCATCCAAACCATTATTTACCCGCGCGCGCTGCGCTTCCATTATCCGCGCCGCGCGCGCTGCGCTTCCATTATCCGCGTCGCGCGCAGCGCCGCGCTCCTTTCATCCGCGCGCGTCGCGCGTCCTTTATCCGTGTTGCTTGTCATCTCCGCCGTTGTCATAGCACGTCCTCATCTTTGTTGTTGCGTGTCTTCATCTTTGTCGTTGCGCCTCCCAATCTCCTCATTGCTACCGTCGCGCGGCGCTCATCCATGATTTACTGAATCCATCCCGACCGCACCCGCAAGCATTTGGCAAATCCTTGGATCCGTCAAACCTCCCATCGCACTTGATCTATCAGTCGTGGATCTCAAGGCCGTCAGGATTTACTCAACTTTCTCAAACCAATCTCCTATCCGCCCATCCGGGCTCTCATGGAATTCATCCGTCACCTTTCCTGGGACTCTCCCGCCCGCTTCCGCCTTTGGAAGAGTGCCAACGACCGCCCGCGGACATCCGCGGCGGTTTGGTTCATTTCTCTCTCCCACCCGCTTCCACCTTCGGACAAGGGAATCCGTTGTATATAGTCTAACAGGGCCTCCTGCCCATATAAGGAGGGGCTCTCCCCTGCCTTTTTGATCATCATCAGATCATCAGAGCATCATTGGATCCTATGAGACCATCATCAGTAATCAAACTTATCTGTGGGCATCCTTCCCCACCTATCTGAGCCATTTATCCGGGTATATCCATGATTGCCGCCTTGATCCTTTGAGCCTCCATACTCAAACTCTGTCCTTTGTGACCTTGATCCTTATCACCAACCAATAGCCTTGCTGGTTGAAAAAGAATTCCTGTCTGCCTGAATTCTTGAGTGTGTTATACCACTCTGATCCCTTTTTCCGACCATACTGGTCTTGATCTCTCCTTGATCATCTTTCTGGAGCCAATCACGTTTGATTGAAGAGGTTTTATTAAGCTTAAAACCTGGAGTGTTATACCTCCCTTCTTATTTAAGGTTGAATTTTGCCACGCTATTCTTGAGTCCCTTGAGAAGTGTTGGGATATTCTTGCTCAAATTCGTTATTGATTTGCTTCTAGAGCTTCATAAACAAATTGCTTTTTTTTTGTTCAGCCTCCCACAGTTATCTGGTACCCTTCAAGCGCTTGATTGCGGAGAGTTGGGCAGGTTCATTGAGAACCTGGAGGTTGGTTGGGATTGAGTTGATCTTTCCTAATCAGCTGCTGACGACCAGAGTTATTAGCTTGTGGGCGTTGTTTCTGACAACTGCCTTGTTCTATTGAACTCTGAACAAACCTTGACTTATTTGTTCAAGTCTTTACCTGCACCATCTTGCCTCAGATAGTGTTGTTTCCATTGCTACCGACAACTCTTATCCTCTTCCCTTACTTTGATTTCTCATCCATAAGATTCTGGACCTTGATTCCGGTTACATTTAAATATTATTGTAACTCCTAGGAGGGCAGCCTAAACAACACCTTTCCCCTCCACAGAACTGCCACGGCCTAGCACCGTTTGGAGTCTTACACCGGAGCTTGTGTTCTGGCCTGGTCTCAGGTGAGGGTACTGCCACCAACATGAGTTCTTGGGGTGCAAAGACTGCGGATTGTGCCAGATGGGTTTACATTTGATCACTTCCTGTCTCTTTGTTATTGTTCATCATGGCGGAGGCGTAGGTCCCTGCTGCTATCTCATTTTTTATTTGATTCAGGTGTCTAAGAACCAGATTGCCATTGATTTTTGACTCTCCAAGCAAATGCGTGATTGTGGTCTTGAGATGTTCAAGCTGAGGGGGAAATTTGTAAAGAATCAAGTAGGCAACAATATTGTTGTCCATTCAGATTCCAATTTTGGAAATTTGTATCAGGCAGGCTTTCACATCCGTGATGGATTTTTCAACAAATTTAGTATTGAACTGTAGATTCAGGAAATTGAAGAAGACTCAAGATCAATTTGCTGTTCTCAAGGAGGCATAAAACTTGTTAATCAATTTCCACAGTTCAATACCGTTGGTTAGATGACAGTCCTTAACACAGTTGATGTAGGTTCTGTTGTCCAGCTTGGCAAGAATGTATCCAACTAGTTCAAGGTTCACTTTGGCAGGGCATTTCTCAGGTTTGGGGGATTGAAGCCATTTGGCGATTACCTTAAGTGAGAAGATGGTCATGAGCTTTGAGTGCCATAGCAAGAAGTTGGACTCTGTTTGGATCAGAATTGAGTTTGTGAGTGTATTGAGGAGCGGAGAGTTCAAATCTTCTGGTCCGCCTGAAGTCATTGGCAGTTTGGAGGTTGGAAAGAGTTTACTTTTTGCTTTTAACCGTGAACAGTTCTGAGAAATGTATTACCTAGAACAGCAGACTAAGGAAGCGGGTTTCAAAAAAAAAGCACAAAAAAAGAAATAAGGAAAGAAACAGGAGGAGAGCAGGAGGAGACTATCTCACTTTGAGGAAAACAACTAGGAACAAAAAAGGCAGGATGAGACAAGAACAAAGAGACAGGAAGAGGCGAGCAAACTTAGGCAGTTGAGCAAGGATGAGAAAACAATCAGACAGTTAGGAAGAGAGACAATCTCACAAGTGAACAAGAATATAGAGGAATTGACCAAGCTATGAGGTTATGGGTGACGGCAATGATTATATTGAGATTGTATCAGAGGCCGTTGGAAGCGGAGGAGATTGAAGCAGAGAGTTGGAAGCAGATGATGGAGCAGATGATGGGAGTGGATGATGATGATTATGGGGAATGATCAGGGCGGAGCGGGAGTGGACGGTGTAGAGCATGGAGATTTAGAAGATGGGAGCGGACAATTATGATGGTAAGTGGAGAGGTTGGAGGTCATGACAGTTACGTGACACCAGAGGGAAGTGGAGGCAAACCCACGGCTGTATTGGAGTGAGTGAGTGGATGGGAGATTCCTCAACAATGGGTTGGTGAAGCAGTTGGTAGACAGGAGTGTTGGCTACTTTCAGACCTAAGTGTCATCTGAAGGTGGTGGAAAGCAAGATAAACTTGGAGGAGCTGATTGAGGACATGGCCAGGTTGTTCCCAGCCTTCTCAAAGAAGCCAGAAGCTCAATTGGTCCCAGCTCCAACATAGGAACCACCAGAAGGCCCATTGACAGTGAAACGGCCAGCTGTGTCCCAGCAGTCATCAGATTTTCTGGTCAACATGGTCACAAATATGTTATGGGAACTTTGGATTCTCCTCAGCTGGATGAAGACTCAGATGCCCGGGACACAGCCTCACATGGTGGAGGGCTTCCATCCCACTAGTGGGACTTCAAGTGGATTCACGGTGTGGTGAAAAATCCAGGGAACCTCAGAAAAAAAGGGGAATTTTTTTTAAGAAGAATTATGTGTTCTTCCATCCAAAATTCAAATAAAATGAAATAATAAAAATAAATAAAAAATAAATCAATAAATATATACATATATTTTTCCTTATTATCATGGCTGCCTTCCTTGTTTTACTTATCAAAACTTCCTTATGTCCTAGCAGTCTGGGAAGGGCCCTCCAGCGCTTCCAAATCCCCTGATCCTTGGTTCAACTCCTCCTTTTCGCGCTTGGAAATCAAATTTTGTGGCTGAGCGCGAGCTAATGGTCTCCATAGCCTTGATCTACCAGCATCATCACCTTCATTTGAAACAACAACAAAGACCAACCCCAATCCCTCCTTCATCTGGCCAGCTGATGGCCAACATCACCATCAATTTTTGCATCCAACAGACTAGCAAGCAGTCACCCATGGCCATTGGTGCCAATGTCCATTTTCATCTCCATCAACCTCTTCAAACAACAATGGCCACCAGAAGAGTCCCCCTCTCCAGCCACGTCAAACAAAAATCTGCCTCCCGTCATCTATGCCCACCATCTGCTCAATAATCTTTGTGAAAATTCCGAAATTCTGCTCTCATTGTGACCCAGATCAACCAGACAGCTCTGCAGCCCCATCAAGCTTACTTTCCAATCACTACTGCCACTTCCACCCTACAATAACTTTTTCTTGACTACTCATAACTCAGCGGCTCTTGGGTAACAATCCCAGGGTATCTGGGCTCCACCAGCGTCCAATTTGTTTTAAATCACCAACCTTCTGGCCAAACATCCAACCCAGCAGCTCTCCTGATCAGCCCATCCCTGAATTCAATTTCTATCATGTCCCCTGATTGAGTCCATACTATTGCTTGAGCATTGTGCCCTAGTAAGCCCCTTCTGGATTTCAAACCCTATCCATCTCTGCCAGCCAGCTATCCTGATGTCAAAATTCTGAAGTTCAGAAAGACAAGTCCACTACTACCAATTTGCACTTGTACTCCCACGTGCTATTTGAAAAGGAACGGCATCATACCCCAACACAAAACACTAAAATCTGATTCCTTATAAAGGAAAAAAATTCTCTTGTCAACTTCATCAACCGCCTTGATCCTCCCGCCCCGCCATCCATATAAACTGTTGAATAAATCACAAACACTCCTCTTTCTATTCTCATCTTTTCCTTTTTCTATCTTTTCCTTTTTCTTTTTCTTACTTGTTCCTATGTTTCTTATTGCCCCAATCTCTGTCACATCTGGTTACACCTCGATTAATCGAGTGATCTCTGTCACTCCCGCGCGCCATAAATCTATGTCACAAATCCCAGATCATTTCACACACATGTCTCTCACTCTTGTCATCTTCACAAATCCATAACTCAATAGTGGAATCTCACATACTACAGCAAGGGGATCACAACACAAACTTCATCTTCAGCAAAATCCTGATGACACAAAACTCAAACTCATCAAACTCACGCGATTGATCCCTTTCTTATTCTCTTCTACTCTTTCTTCCTATTTTATTTATTTCTTCTGCTTCTATTCTTTCTCTTCTCAAATCCGCTACTCAACAACTATCTCAAAAACACAAACTCGATCTCTCAAGCCTGTCCTTTTTGCAAGAACTGACTAGTAAGAGCTGAACTTGTCGCCAACCCACTCATGATCTTCTGAGCCTGACTTCTTTATTTAAATCATTTCTGAAGGCCATTCACTGCTGCTAATCTGAAAATCCTCTAGACCTTAAACCTGATAACAAGCTTTCTTGTTAAATGTCCCATCACATTTTGCTGCCGGATGTTTGTTCTTTTCTCTTCATTTCAGAGTCTTGTTTCTTTTATTATATATTTACTTGGCTGATTTCCTGCTTCTCTCAGCCCTCTTTGACTATTATCTCTTAAGCAATTCACACAGTCTCAAAACGGTTAAAAGCCGAACTCAATCCGACTTATCCAACCAAAGGGATGGATGGATCCAGCAACGACGGCTTCCAAAAGATCATTCTCAAAGCAGCTCTTGAAGCCGTACCAATTCTCTCTGATGAAAACTACTCCATCTGGAAAGATAAAATGACCATGTTGCTAGAGTTGAAGGGAATTAAGGAAGCATTAGAGGATGATTCAAAGAGTTTCAGCTCCGTGGACGACATGGAAAATCGAGTTATACTTCTCTCTCAAATTGATTCTGTCACTCACAATAATGTGGTTAACCCCTCCAAAATTTCATCAGCTCGACTCCTCTGGCAAACCATCAAAGAAAGATTTGCCTCTTCCCAAACCGCCAACCGAGCTTGTGTCTTCCATGAATTCCTGTACCAACAGTTTAAGCCTGATGTGATCAACACTTTCATTACCAAAACAAAGATCTCTGTCAAAAAGATGGTGGACGTTGGGATCAATCTGCCCGATGAAATCCTTTCCTATCTTATCCTTTTTAAATTTCCTCCATCACTCCATTCTCTCCGACAACAGATCATGCACTCAGAAAAGGTTGTCACTGTGGACCTTGTTCTCAACCACCTTACTCAGTTGGACAACAAAATCAAGGTTAAATCTAAAGAAACTAAACTTGGTGATACAGCTCTTATTTCCTCTCGACCCATCAAGAAACCAAGTCCCTCTGAATTTCGATGCAGAAAATGATTTCACAATCTTCAATCCCCAGATCACCCCGAAAATAAGTGTTGGAATCTTCACGAGCATCTAGCTCCTGACTGGTGGAAGGAGTCACAGGCCCAATGGAGAGCTCAACTCAACTCACAAGCCAAATCCAAAGAGGTTGCCCACTATGTGTTGCTTCTAACTACGTGGATTGAAGATATTAATCCCATGAATTGAATCATTCTTGACTCGGGTGCATCATGTCACATGTTCAACTCCCGAATTTTCTTTTCCCAACTCAATGAACTCTCTGGCGACGAATTCATAAACACAGGGAGTAAAGACTCCAAGCTTCCTATTAAAGGCAACGGAATGGTCAATCTTACCTGGAAAGGCAGCTCTGTCTCTCTTAGCAATTGTCTATTTGTTCCGTATCTTGTGGTAAATCTTATAAGCCCCGGCGAACTCATTTCAAACAAGAAATGCTCACTGTCATCTTTCAAAAATCGGTTTTCTCTTTTTGCTGATTCTCAATTAGCTTTTACTGGATTTATTCACAATAACTTGTTTGTTCTAAATCCGCCTTCTCGAATTGGAAATAATAACAAGTTCTGCAACTTAACCTTCAACAATTCGAATCACTATCCAATTGCCTCCTTGCATCAATCTTTCGGCCATGCCAGCCCCTATCAACTCAAAAATCTTTTTCCTACACTCTCAGCTCAAACTCTTTCCAGTTTTCAATGCGAAGATTGCGTCTTCTCTAAAATTTCAAAATCCCCATTCAAAATCACCTCCAGTCCAACATTGAGACCTCTCCAACAACTCCACATCAACTTGATAGGACCTATTAAACCTCCCTCTCGAAATAATATGAACTATATTATGACTGTTGTTGACAACTTCTCAGGTTATATGTCAGCCATGAGACATATATAGATGTTCAAATGTCTGCACAACTCATATGTCTACTTAGTACAGTGGTTAAGTAATGACTCAGTTCTCTGCCTACAGAACACCCAGATCTTGTGTTCAAGCCTCCATTGTGTCACTATTCTGATGTTATCAAGCATTTTGTATTTTTATGAATATTTTATAATATTATTTTATAGTATGTTTTTAACCTAGATTTTATCACATAAAACTTTGATAAATTATATTATAAGTTATGGAAGATCTTATAACTTAAATGTGAGTTAGAATAACCAGGATGCGTCCATTTGGATGCACAATAAATTTCCATAAAGATTTCCCTCTGTGGAAATAATATTCTTTAATAAATTCCATTTACCATAACCCATACAGGGGTAAATTATTATTAATGTTCTGTTTTTCTCTCCTTCCAGCCTGTGGATAACTTTCAGGAACCCATAAAGGCTGGAAAATCGTACACACAGATGCCATTCAACTCAATTGGGGCATATAAACTCTGTGGGATCATCTGCCAAGAATGTACATACTAATATAAGCCATAATATGGTTAAGAGTATGGTCTTAATCTTTAAACACATGCCAAGAGAGATCTGTTGAGAGTTACATGATGATGTATACTCATTCTGAAGCCCTGAGAGCGTCCACTTGGCTACTCATTAAGTTATTGGGATGATCTACAGTCTATATGATACCTGTTGGGGTGATTAGATTAAACTTTACATTGAAAATCACCCCCAATGAGTATGTAATTCCTGCTACTCATTGGGGAATATTACAAGGGGCTCTGAGCCACTGGAGACGAAATTTAGGACAGTGGTCTACTCCCCTGATGGTCCCCTGAGTCCCCTGAGGACTCATGTTAATATAAAAGAGGAGGGTCTTGCCCCTATAATTCCTTTTCCTCATTGTATTTTTGAACCAGATATTGCATAGTTAACAAGCCCATTAAACTTAATCAAGAAGATTGACTGGGGCCTTTTAATTTAATATCACATCAATCCAAAAATCAATAAGACAACTTCAAATTTGAGTTCAAGGTCCTTTTTGGAGTTGTAGCCCTCTCTGGCTACTATAAAGGGTGTGAGCTTCCAGGTGTAAGCAAATATCTTTTGAGCTTTATTTATATAAAGCCAGGCCCCTTGCCTTTTATAAAGGTTTAAGGTGTGGCTATTTTGCTCCTAATACCGTAGTATTAGTTGATTTGTACTGATATAAGCATTGAAATTAAGATAAAACTGAAATATAACACTTGTTATTGTGTTATTTTGCAGGTATTTTTCACAGATTGTTACAGCAATAGAGACAATACTCTGACATTATATCTCTGCAATACCTCTGTCACACAAGTCTGATGCTTTTCTTCAACTCAAGGTTATTCTGAATCACAAGAAGCAGAAACGAAACAGATTTCCTGCCACTATCTGCACAGACGGTGGCGGAGAATTCTCTTCCTCCGAACTTAATGATTTCTTCAAAATCAATTCCATACAGCATCTCATTTCCGAACTGTAACACCACAAACATAATGGGAAAGTAGAAATAGCTAATCAAACTCTCACTGAAGCCATGAGAGCGACTCTTCAAAGTTCCAAACTGCCGCTCAATCTATGGGCCAAAGTGGCTAAAGCCACCTCTCTAGCCTTAAATCAAATCCCCAAGGCTCCTAATTCTCCCTCTCCTTACAAACTTTTCACTGGCAAAACTCTTCCATTCTCTTACTTTCATCCTATTGGATCTAAGGTTGCTTACCTCAATAACAGGATTAATCACGGTGAAAAATTCAAAGATCAAGGGCTCCCAGGTACCCTTGTGGGTTATAACCCAAATTTCTTATCATAACAAATCTTGAAACCTGACAAATCCATTATTTCTTCCAAACATATCAAAATTCTCAAAAATAATGATCTATCCCAGGCTCCTCCGGTCTCTGATTCACCTGAGAACCATCTCCAAATCAATCTTGATGATGATCTGCTACTTCCTTCCATAAATTCACCCGCTCTGAATCAACCATCCATCACTGCATCCTCCAATTCCCCTACCAGTGAACAAACTGCCTCCTCAAATCCTTCTTCTGAATCCCTTAATGACTTAGAGTCCGACTCTGAGTCTGACCCTTCCAACAAACTTGTTAAACAACTTGTTCCAAGATACTCACTTCGTGATTGATCAAACTTGAATCCTCCTCAAAGATACCGGTACCATCACTACTACGTACCCCGAACATATGAACAGGCCAAGCAATGTTTCGACTGCTCAAAGTGGGAATTCTCAATGAATGTCAAACTCAATGGTATAGAAGCTCTTGAATTCTGGGAAGACTACAACGGTCCTGAACCCGTCAATCCTCTTAACACCACCTGGGTGTATCGTCTCAAGGATAACTGTCATGGTGACCCTCTAGTTTACAAAAGTCAATTATGTGTTCAAGGCTTCAATCAAATTTATGGCCTAGATTATCAAGACACCTTCTCCCCAACGGGAAAGGCCGCCTCTCTTTGAATAGCTCTCCTTTTTGGATTGTTTCACTCCCTTCCTATCTCTCAGTTTGATTTAAAGAGTGCATTCCTCCATGCTCCTCTGTCTGACAAGGTCATTGTCAAGAGACCCAAAGGTTCAAATCAAAAATCCGAATATCTTATCCTGCAAAAGTCACTTTACAGCCTTAAACAAGCCCCCGCGAATTGGTTCCAAACTCTCACTTCCTGGATTTGAGAGCAAGGATTCCACAAATCTATTTCTGATCCCTGCCTGTACATTCACTCAGCCTCTAATTCAGTTCTTTTTTTTCACGTTGACGATCTTATTTTAGTCGGACTTGGAGATGATTTCCAGAAGAAATTCCTCAAACATTTTCCCAACTCAAGTCATCCTGAGCCCAACACTATTCTTGGCATGAAATTCGAGCGTTCAGGAAACAAGATTCTCCTGTCCCAACCTAAGAACATCAAACATGGATTGGAGGAATTGAAAATGACGGAATGCAAGCCTTCAACTGCTCCTCTCACTACAAACTTAAACTTATCTTCGGCAACCGATGAAGAGCACGAAGAATTCAAGGCTCTAAACATAAATTATTGCTCCGCCGTTTTTCTTATTAACTACATCGCATGTCTTACACGCCCTGATCTGAGTTTTGCTGTTTCCAGTCTTGCAAGGTTCTGCGAGAAGCCTGGAATTCGACATTGGAGAGAAGTTAAGTGATGCTGGAAATACTTAAAGGCGACAAAAGATCTCAAGCTCACCCTACAAATCAATCACACTAATCCTCAAATCCAATGCTTCAGTGATGCAACTTGGAGCGACGACTTGGACACGAGGCGCTCAAAATCTGTTCATCTTTTGCTTCTCTTCGACTCCCTCATTTCATGGAGTAGTTATTGCCAGCATAATGTTACACAATCTACGACCAAGGCTGAACTGAATCCATTGGTCAACTCTTTTCTGGAAGCCATTTGGATGAGGGGCTTAGTTTCCAAACTCTGGAAAACCAAAATCACTCCCAGTCACCACTTTATTGAAAACAAAGGGCTTGACGACAAACTCAAAAAGTTTGGTTGCAACTCAAAAACTTGTCACATAGAAATAAAAACAAAAGCTCTTTGAGAAGAACTGAAACTCGGCAACCTAGAGATTGAACTAATTCAAGCTCACAACATGAAGGCAGATGGCCTCACCAAAGCGCTTCCTCTGTGCTCTCTCATCACCCTCCTCCGTCTCATAAATCCAGATTTCTCAGCTCCAACTTCAGTCTTACGAGTCACGGGGGGTGTTGAATAAATCACAAACCCTCCTCTTTCTATTCTCATCTTTTCCTTTTTCTATCTTTTCCTTTTTCTTTTTCTTACTTGTTCCTATGTTTCTTATTGCCCCAATCTCTGTCACAGATCTCTCAAGCCTGTCCTTTTTGCAAGAACTGACTAGTAAGAGCTGAACTTGTCGCCAACTCACTCATGATCTTCTGAGCCTGACTTCTTTATTTAAATCATTTCTGAAGGCCATTCACTGCTGCTAATCTGAAAATCCTCTAGACCTAAAACCTGATAACAAGCTTTCTTGTTAAATGTCCCATCACATTTTGCTGCCGGATGTTTGTTCTTTTCTCTTCATTTCAGAGTCTTGTTTCTTTTATTATATATTTACTTGGCTGATTTCCTGCTTGTCTCAGCCCTCTTTGATTATTATCTCTTAAGCAATTCACACAGTCTCAAAATAAACAACCTCCGCCTGCTGTCACCACACATCATGTGTGACTGCTGTTGCCGCCCCATGTCTGCAAAGTTGCGGATGTTCATCCACCTGCCACTCATCTTCCACCCTTCCAAAATTCATCCATCCACGGATGCTCATCCGCTGTCCGCTTTCATCCTTGACACTGGCTGGTTTCCTTTTTCTCAGCTTTTTTTTCCTCACATCTCATCCTGTTTGATTATATAAAAAAATTAGCAAATAGCTTTCTGGAAGTCCTTGAAGGGGAATTGGGTATTACTTCCACTACTTTAGATTATTAGTAAGACTAAGGTGGTTTTGAATTGCCTGCCCTTCTAGTACTATAGTTAGTCTGCACAAAAATTTATTTAAATTAATGGCTGGTTTCTTTGAGAATTAAAACAGGTCTCAGATCAGACCTAGATAAAATATTAACTTTTTATTGGTAGGATTTTTTGAAGAATGGACCAGATTTATTGGATTATTGATTATTGGTTGATCAGATTTATTTGATATTGGCCAATAGCCCAATATTAAAGGGTTCAACGGTTTATCAAAGGGATGGTTCAGGAGAGGACCCAAGGATGGGTTAACCCACAGGGGTTCTGGGTAGAGGAAAGTTTGGTAGTTTATTTTTGTTGTTATCTCTTTCTTTGATAGGGTTATTTATTTTCTGATGGGTGGTTCTTCTTTAATTTGGTTATGAATATTTAGGTCACAGAAGAAACTCATTCAAGAACCTATTGGGTGGTTTAATTGGCTAAAGATGGGAAAAAACATGGTTTCTGATCTCTTTTTTCCTTTATAACTGATTAACGAATAATATTTAATCTAGGTAGGTACCACAGATGGATGGGCCAAGAGGGACTGAGAGGTGGTCAATGAGTGATAGGTGGCCACATGGCATGAGATGGGTGATGATACAAATTGGATAGGGCAAAGAAGCCCTCCTTGAATATAAAATTCCTTCCCCCAGGGGTTCTCAAGGCTGCCCCTGAGGTTTCCCCTGTTCTGGTGATGAACAGTGAGATACAATTACATGAGACATTTTTGCTGGTTGGAAAAAGCTTTTACAGTTACATGAAACATTTATGGTGGTTGGAAAAAGCTGGTACAGGGGTTTCATGCATGAACATCCCTGCATAAACTGCTGTGAAGTGCAGATACAATTTATTTTCTACCTACATGTATTTCTGTACAACACAAGTGGTTTTTTTGATGATAATTGCTTCTACCTTCATGTATTTTGGTGCATTAGTGGTGGTTGGTTTGGTGGTACTCAATACTTCCTAAATATGTTGCTGTGCATTTGTAAAAAATAAAGAGAGCTTGAGCTCTAGTGAGATGAAAGGATTAAAAAATGAGTGAAAGTGGCTTGTAACTTCAAGTGTAACGGACCTGAGATCAGGAGGAAAAGGACACTCCGGTTGATGTAATTGGCTGAACAGATCATTGAATTCCACTTGAGAGCACCATGGTTCATATAGACTAAATACGTGATTGGCTAACAAGTGGTTGAGTACAAAATGAAAAAGGCAAAATTAACATAAGCAGTTTAAGTGACATGGTATGTGAAATGCTTATGATTGGAAAGTCTGACAATCACAATGCAGAAAACACAGCTTAGTTGCATTTTACCTGTTGTTTTAGTACTTGAAGTTTAACAATAATAAGATCAAATCAATCCAATCAATGGTACTCTGAACTTCAGTGAAAGTCACATAAATGAAAACTCAAACTATAACAGCATTCACTGGTGGATTTTTTGGTGCTGCATGGTCTTTACTTCCTGCATATATTGCTGGGTAGCCCTGTGGTACTTGTACTGGTGGTTTGTTTTTGGTAACCATGCTTCTGGCTACATAAATTGATGTGTGGTTCTGGGATTTTTTGGTACTACATGGTTCTGGCTCCCTGGTTTCACTTCCTCCTGCCTATAATTTCCTGTATACTTCTGTAAATCTTTGTTTATGTGTATTTGCTTGTTTTTTTTTTTTGGTTCTGGTTGAGACTGGTTCCACTTCCTCCTGCCTATACTGCTCCTATATACCGCTTCACAGCCTTCTGCATGTATATTTGAATGAATACTTGGTGGGGTGAAAGGGGCTGAACTAGTTGCACTGCCTCCTGTATCTGTATTGCTGTATTCTGGCTGAGGTGATAGGGTTGGTGTATGGCCCTGGTGTTGAGGGTAAGCTGTTAGTGGTATGTACTTGAGGGTTTCCAAGGTATGTATTTATGCCTTCCGCAGAGCTGTGACACCTTTTTGGGTATTATTTTTCCACAGTTGAAGGTTTCTTGGGCTATATCTTTTAATCCATGAGGGCTAGGGTGATTCTTTGGCTGAGTTACTATAGGTTATTTTTGATGAAGAATCCATTTCTGAGGTTTGTTTGAGGTTTTGAGCTGTTTTCTACTATAAAAATTAGTCTGATTTCTATAGGACAGGTTTGGTCTACCAAAAAATTTGTACCAGGCAACCGGTGTAGAGACTCCTGTGGGATTATATAAATAAATTAGAAAATAGCTTTCTGGAAGTCCTTGAAGGGAAATTTAGTATTAATTCTACTGCTTTGTATTTTTAGTATATACTAAGAGTAGTTTTTGATTTCCTTCATTCTAGTACCATAGTAAGTCTGCAAAATAATTTTTTTAAATTAATTTCTGGTTTTTTTGAGACTAAATTTAGGTCTCAGATCAGACTTAGATCAATTATTAACAGTTTTTTGGTAGGATTTGTTGAAGAATGGACCAGATGTATTTCATTATTGGTTAGTTTTTGATCAGATATATTTGAACCTAACCAATATCCCAATATTAAAGGGTTCAAGGGTTTATCAAAGGGATGGTCCAGGAGAGGACACAAGGATGGTTGGACCCACAGGGGGCTGGGTAGAGGAAAAGGTTGGTGGTTGCTTTTTGTTGTGCTATATTTCTTTTTAAGGGTTATTTATTTATTGAAGGGTGGTTCTTCTTCAATTTGATGCTGAATAATTATTTCACAGAAGAACAGTTATTCAAGCACCTTTTGGGTGGGTTATAACTTTGTCTCTTATTTCTTGTTTCCTTTTTAACTTGATCACTGATAATATTTATTTTGGTAGGTACCACAGATGGGTACTGATAGATTGGGGTGAGCTGGGTAATAGGTTTTGAGATGGCATGAGATTTCTTAGTGATACAAGTTGGATAGGGCAGAGAGGCCCTGCTTAAATAGAAAAATCCTCCCCCCAGGGGTGCTCAAGGCTGCCCCCAAGGGTTCTCCCTGTTCTGGTGAGGAAAAGTGAGATAGATTTACATGAGATATTTGTTCTGGTTGTAAAAAGCTTTTACAGTTACATGAGGCATTTCTGCTTGTTGAGAAAAGCTTTGACAGGGGTTTCATGCATGCACAGCCCTGCATAAACTGCTTTGAAGTGCAGATAAAATATACTCCTTTGCAGTACTGGTGGTTGGTTTGGTGGTAATTGATTCTTCCTACATGTGTTTCTGTGAAAAAAAGGTGGTTTGTTTGGTGCTGCATGGTATTTACTGGTTGCATATATTGCTGGTTAGCCCTGTGGTACTTGTATTGATGGGTTTTTGGTATCACATGCTTCTGACTACATAAATTTGTCTGTGGTTCTGAGGTTGTTTGTAGTGCATGGTTCTGGCTGCCTGCATCTATTGCTTGGTAGCCCTGTGGTACTTCTTCTGATGGTTTGTTGGTATGACATGCTTCTGAATTCAAAAATTTCTGTGTGCTGCTGTGATTTTTTGGTACTGGTAGTTTATTTGGTATCACATGCTACTGGACGGATAAATTGCTGTGTGGTGCTGGTGGTTGTTGTTACTGGTAGTTTGTTTGGCTCTGGTTGAGCCTGGTTTCACTTTTTCCTGTCTATACTGTTCCTGTATACTTCTGCACAGCCTTCTCTATGTATATTTGCTTTCATTTTGGGTGAGGTGACAGGAGCTGAACTATTTTCACTGCCTCCTGTATATGTATTACTTTATCCTGGCTGAGGTGACAGGGTTGGTGTATGGTTCTGGTGTTGAGGATAAACTGTTCCTGGTATTTGCTTGAGTGTTTGCAAGGTATGTTTTTATGCCTTCCACAAAGCTGTGACACCTGTTTGGGTATGAAATTGCCACAATTGAAGGGTTCTTGGGCTATATCTTCTAATCAATAAGGGGAAGAGGCATACTTTGGCTAAGTGACTATAGGTTATTTTTGATGTAAAATTTATTTATAGGTTAATTTGAGGGTTTGAGCTATTTTTCAACTAGAAAGGTGAGTATGATGGTTATAGGACAGTTTTTAACTACCACACTGGAAGGGGATTTGACCACCCCTGCTGGTAACCCAGGTAAGCAAGAGGGGGAGGGGCGGCATGTCTGCTGGTTACACCCCCCCTTGGTGTGAGTTATAGGATGCAGGTGTGTCCTGGGCCCTACCTGGCCCATTTTTGGGGCCAGGGGCTGGTTTCATGAGGCAACCAGCCTCTTAAGTGAGATCATAGGGGTAAAAGGGCTTTTTGTAAGGACAAACAGAGACAGGGTTTGAACAGAAAAGGGCTGGTTCAACCCTGTAAGGATGGAAACATAAAAATCAACTGGAAAAGTCTGGTGAAAAGGGTTCAGGGACAAATGCCATCCTGGCTGATGTGGCCCAAACCAACTAACAAGGCTTGTAGAGTCTGTAGAGCCCCTTTGGGGCAGCATTTTTGCCCTTTCCCCTATTGTATCATGGGCCTGAAAAGGGCCAATGTTTTTTACTTAAGGAGCTCTTCTCCCTTCTGTTTTCCATCCATCCAATCAAATTCATCTCCAAAAATTCATCCAATCAATTATCCAATGGATTGGCCCATTTTGAGATTCCATTAGAATTTATAGAAGAAATATTTAGAGCAGTTCTTTTGCTTTAATTACCGCTCCTCCTGCAATTAAGCTCATTGCTGGCAATAATTTTCACACAAGTTTCTTTATTGGCCAACCCCCCAGACGGTGTTGCACATTCTCCTGTTATTGGGGTTGTGTAGCTACATTCACATATTCATCAAAATGTTTGCAGAGGTAGAAATCCCATTTCAAGCATTGGCGTGGAAGGGTGCAAGGTGAGGATGGACTACCAGATGTGAAAATGCATTCAGAAAGCTCAAGGAGATTGTGGGGCGCAACATTGTCCTCTGGGACCTAGAATTTGACATCGGAGGGGTCTGCCTTGCGGTTTAATCTAGTGAGTTTGGCACGGGGGGTGTTCTGAAGCAGGCGGAGGAAGGGAAGGATTGGTGTTTCTCTACAAGTCTGTTAAATTTACCACAACGGAAAGCCACTACTTGCAGCTGAAGTTGGAACTGTGAAAGGTTAAAAAGCTTGGAAAGAGACTTTAGAACCTCCTTTGGGGTGTTAAATTCAAGCTCCTGGTGGATGTGGAGGCCTTGGCGTGGATGATCAACTTTCTGGGGTTGCCAAACCTACCCATGACCAGGTGGGGAGCATTCTTACAGCTTTTCTATTTCAATGTGGTGCATGCTTCAGGGAAGGCATTCACAATGATGGATGCTCTATTGTTTCATTCCTAAGAAGATCCATTAAAAGGAACCAAGAATCTCAATTTTGAGGGCCCAGTCATCCAAGTAGGATTTCTGCAGGCAAGGGTTGATTTCCTTTTTCCTCAGTCCAGGAATGAATGGTTCTGTCTTCTTATTTTCAGGAACTCTGGCTCCCTGATTGTATGGGGGGAATTGTTATTTTTTGGGCAAGGAGGTGCCCAGGAAACTTCTACTTGCAGGAAGGCAACTTGTGGTGGCAGAAGGCTCCCATGCCTCTTGTGGTTGTGACATCAGAAGCAGACCAGGAATTGATCCTGAGGTGTCTCCACAACAACCTGGGCCACCAAGGCAAGATCAAAATGCAGAGGAGGGTGAAAGAGAGATTCTGGTGGGCAGGGGTAGTGTTTGCAGTTTGAGATTGGGTTAGGTTGTTTGAAGACTTTCAGCAGCAAATTTTGAGATTTCCCAGGGAGGTGGTTAACCCTATTGGAGAGAAAGCGCTTTTTGGGTGGGTTTCTCTTAACATGGTTCACATCAAGGCAGGAATGTTTGTGTACTTGCTTTTTTTGCGGGGCAACTTGTTGGGGTGGGTCAAGGTGGGCCCCCTGGTGAAGCTATTGGCAGAGAATTTTGCACAGTTTTTGGAGGAGGACTGGTTCCTGCGGTATGGGTTACTTTGCCTGGTCAGGGTAGATAGAGGTGCAGAGTTCCAGGGTTTCCTGATGGCACTGGTTCAGAGTTTTGGAGAATAGTTTTTCAGCGTGAAGGATTACTATCTGGAGGGCTCCGGGATGATTGAGCATGGCACACGCCAATCAAGGATTCCCTGGTGAATTTGTGCAGCAAATATGGAAAGCAATGGCAGGAGAATCTTAAAACAGTTCTATTTTCAGATCAGATCTCTCTGAAGAAGTTGCCTGGTTCCTTGCCCTACAAGTTACTCTTTGGGAAGCAGCCCCTGCTTCTGGTCCACATTGAGCTGGAAACATTCCTGGGTGAGGATTGATGGAAGTTCAAGACCTCCGCAGTATTGCAATTAAAATTTGGTTGGTAGGGAGAATATTAATAATTAATAAAATTGATTGATTGGATGATAAGCCAGAGATGAACAGCAATCAAACAACAACTTGATGATGGAAAGATGGGCCCTTTAAATACTGATGAGCTTCCATCTTTTCCATCAGGTACAACCATTTAGAATTCTATTCAGATGTAATTGTAATTAGATCCAGGCTTGATGATAAATGGTGATTCAACTGCGTAAATGATTAGATGCTTTGAGAAATTAAAATTTGTACCTAATTTTATAATTATAATTTCTTTTGTTTCTTCTCCTTTATCTGATAATTATGATTAACTTTTCTCTTATGTGGAAATTTTCATCACTCCGCTCTAAATTTGAAAAATAAATTTGAAATCCTAGGAGCCATCTTTGTCTTCTTTCCATTCGGCACTTTTGAGTGCAGCTTCCTCTTGGAATAAAATTTCATCTTTTCTGCTTGAAAATCAAAAGAATTGCTTTCTGTATATTCTTTATGCATTTCATCCTTGAGAAATGGATGTATTGCATATATCCTGTTTCTTTGCTTTTCTTCATCAGAAATATCATCCTTCTCTTCAGCTTGAGCTGGGAACATGAAACTATGTCCCTGTGAAATTCCTGTGTTGTGTTTCACAGGAATTAAATCTTTAATAACTTCCTTGTTATTAAAAATATTTATAGAATTATTTTTTTCATCATGATGAGAATTATATTCTCTATCCATTAAGGATACTCCTTACATCACCACACTGATATCTTCAAATTTAAATTTATTGAATACAATCATACTAACTGCAATTTCTCTGATGGGATTACCATTCTAACACGCGGAAATTGTCAAGGTGCGCACCAAACAACTTCTGTGGCGCGACAAGACACTGGTCAAGGGTGCAGAAAGGTTGAAGAATACAGGGAAAGCGTTGGGCCACTAATTGGAAAAGCGCTGTTCCCATTGGCTCTGGGATCTGCTGCAGAAAGGAAACTTGGTGTTACTGTACAACAAGAGTCTGGAGTCTCAGTGGGGAAAATTTTTTGCCAACTGGTGGAACAGACCTTTTTGCATTGCTTCTAAATTTTAGGGTGGGAGTTATCAGCTTGAGGAATTGGATGGGAACCCCCTTAAAAAGAAGGAGCAGCTTCTCATTTTAAGCAGTTCTTTGCGCGGGGATCCACCTTTTTTGACAAGATGGAGGGGTTGGATGATGACTGTTGCATCTATAGCCAGGATTCAGGAAAGAATAATGCGGAGGACGCGGGCTCCCCATCTTCTGAGGCACCTGCGCACAAAATGCTTCTCCGGAGGAGTAGGAGGTTGAAAACTGCTGGGTGATGATAACTCTAGCATTGAATGGGAAAAGCCCACTTTTGTAAGGGGGTGTTCTAGCCGGTTCACAGCTGGGATAACTACACACCCCAGAATGTCTGTTGCCTTATTTCTCTGATTGGATTTTTTCCTTGGATTGGTACTGTCTTTGGTTTATTTATTGTTGCAGGAATGCAGGCGCGGCGCAACACCAGGTCAATATATGCAAGTATAAGCCCCACAAGCAGGAGGAGGGACAAGGAGTTTTCCAATAGAATGCAAAAAAAATTCTTATATTTTTTCTTTTTCTTCTATTTAACTTTTAGTCTGGGGCTGTTTCCTCTCTTTCTTTTCTTTTCTTTTGCGCAATATGATGGGCTTGGATGGATTGGTATTTGGTTTGTAGCATGGGCAAAAGCTTGAGTTGGTAAGTGGTTGTTCTAGCCTGTTCACAGCCAGAACAACAAGACACCCCAGAATGTTTGTTCTCTGGTTTTGTGCGCGAACTGGCGGTAAATTTTTTGTTTGTTTTTTGAAGAAGGGTGCAGGGAATTCGGTGTCAGTTTTTCTGGGTCATTCCAGGTACCTCTCAAGGAAATTGGAATGATGGCTGCACAACGGACTTAGGATACTTTTCTAAGGGCACTGATGGTTGGGCAATTGCCTGCAAAGCAGTGTGGTAGTCCAAACCTGTCCTATAGCCATAAGACTCACTTTTCAAGTGTAAAAACAGCTCAAACCCTCAAATTAACATCAGGAATGGATTTTAAATCACAAATAACCTATATTCACTCCGCCAAAGTACCCCAATATCTTCCGTGGATCAGAAGATAAAGCCCAACAAACCTCCAACTGTGGAAAACTCATACCCAACCAGGTATCACAGATCTGTGGAAGGCATAAAAACATATCTTGGAAACCCTCAAAAAAATACCAGTAACAGCTTACCCTCAACAACAGAAAAATAAACCAACCCTGTCACCTCAGCCAGAATACAAGCAAATATACATGCAGGAGGTTGTGCAGAAGAATACAGGAACAGTATAGGCAGGAGAAAGTGGGACCAGTCTCAACCAGAACCAAACAAACTACCAGTACCAACCCACCCCAGCACCACAAAGCAATTTATGCAGCCAGTAGCATGGGATAACAAAACAATTACCAGTAACAAAAGCCGCCAGTATCACACAGCAACTTATGTAGTCAGAAGCATGTGATACCAAAAAAAACCACTAGTACAAGTACCACAGGGCCACCCAGCAATATATGCAGGCAGCCAGAACCATGCAGTACCAAAAAAACCAGAAGTAATTCACAGAAATACATGAAGGTAGAAGCAATTCACACAAAATAAACAACCAGTGAATGCACAGCAATAAATGCGGGAAGAACAGTCAGTACCAAATAAGCAACCAGCACCATACAAACCTTATAAGCACCTCACAACAATTTATGCAAGGCTTTTCAGGCATGAAAAACCTGTAAAATCTTTTCCCAACCAGCAGAATGGCCTCAATTTCATGCAGTGTCTTTTTTCGAAGCAGCAGAATGGCCTCACTTTCATGCAGTGTCTTTTTTTCAACCAGCAGAATTTCCTCAGTTTTGTGCAGTGATTTTTTCCAAACATCTAAAATTTCCCATCTAACCATTGTGTAAATCCATCCTTGGCTCCTCTCCTGAACCATCCCCACTTGATAAACCCTTGAACCCTTTAATATTGGGGTAGCGGTTAAGATCAAATATATCTGATCAACTAGTGACCAATCACCCACAAAAACATCTGGTCTATTCTTCAACAAATCCTATCAACCCAATTTGATAATTAATCATATTTTTGATCTGAGACCTATATTAAGTCTAAAACAAAACAAGCCACCAATGAAAAAATATTGGAAGACTTAATATATTTTAGAAGGGCAGGAAATTGAAAACCACCTCATCTTACTAATACTCTGAAGGAGTAAAAATTAGTACTGAATTCCCCCTCAAAGACTTCCAGAAAGCTATTTTCTAAATTAACCATAATCCCATTAGGAGTCTGAAAGCGGATTGAAACCTGGGTTTCTCTTGGTGCTCTCTCTGTTCTCACTCACTTAAGGCCCAAGGGTGCTCTGATGGGGTCACTCATGAATAGGCACACATTAATGTGTATTTCTCTCAGAGAAAGGGGGTGTGGATACAACAATTTAAAATGAAAGCAAAGGGAGGCAAAAGGCGGCAAGATGCTTGGATTTTCTTCATAAACCCAACCATTTGCTACTGCAAGGCATCAAGAAAATTCCAAAAGGCCACCAGGAGTTTGTGCCAGGAGCCAAGAAGAAATTTTGGAGTAGAGTGGTTGATTGGTCTACAAAGTCCTCAAATTTTGCTGCCAGGAGGGCCTTAAGAGTTGGGATTTCTGGGATTCTGGGAAAGATCGATGGAGGGGCCTCAGGAAAGTTGCCCAGGGGGTTGTTCCAGGCAATGACAAAAACAATAAAACCACAGGGACAGACAGAGGGTCTTGGGCCACAACGGGAGGGGTTGAGGCGCGTTTGTCCAAGATGGATGAGTGCCTTGAGTTGGGAGGCAAAGCCAAGGATGGAGCCAGAGCAGTTTTCAGGGAAGGAGGAGGATGTGGAGCTGGAGCTGGTGGGGGAACCGCATGTGGCAAATAAATACCTTGAAGCAGGGGTACCTTGCACCCGGGTTGACCCTGAAGCAATTGGCCCAGTATTGGATGGCGGCATGGTAGGCCACAAAGGCTGTTTAATCTTCACTGCAAGGTGGCCCAGCACAATCAAAGAGTGAACCATGTTGAATCTCTTTCAAAAATTCTTTTTGGTGGATTGCAAGGGCAAAGGGGAGGAGAGCCAGTGTGGTTTTGTATTTATAACCTTGAATTGGGAACTGCCTTGCAGGCTGCTTGCTCAGAATTTGGGTAGGTCAGGATCAGGATTTTGTGCGGGTTGGGCCCACTCCAGGGGTGGTAGGCTGGCAACCCTCTTAGAGGGAGTTCACCAAGTAATGGAGCCAACCTGAAAAAATTCGCGGGGGGCTAGTTTGGAAAGCAGGAGCGGGGCAATTTCTGGTTTATACACGCAAGCATATGCAGGGAACAATCCGCAGATTACTGTATCCACAGACACGCGCGGATGGATAAACGCAGGGGGCTCCAAGTAGGATTTGGCGGAGGGCCGCGCCATGAGAAGGAAAAACAGGATGTACGTAACGGCGGAAGGGTTGGGTGGGGTTGGGTGGTACGGGTTAAGGTTGGGCTACGGTTCCAAATTTTAGGGGTTCTTTCTTAATTTTTTTGCTAGGCTTTCAGTTGTGCTTGTAATTAGGTTAGGGTTGAGAGGGAGGACTTTAAACCTCACTCTCAACTCCAGGTTGTAGGGTCTCATCATCTCATATCACATCTTATCACGGAAGGATCAGGGAAGGATTGAAGGGCAGGAATATAAAACATCATTTTTGTTATTCAACTTTTTCTTATAAATATCTCTTACTCTCAAAACCCATCAACACCCACCCTCCTTACAGACGCTTGGACCAATAACTTACAAACTTGAAGAAAACTTAGGGGAGTATCTCTCTCTCGTTTCCACACCGGGTGGGGTCCATGAGCCCTCCAAGACCAAATCATGTCTTGATACCACAAAAAAGTTGAAGAGGGCCCTCTTGCGTGGGCAAGGTTGAGGGCCAGGGCACCAATTTTCACGCAACATCCCCTTGGAAATCAAGCAGCAGTGGTGGCTGGCTTTACAGTTGGTGCAGGCGCGGCATCCAGGGATTATTGAGAAGGCAAGCCTGCAGAGGGAGCAAAAGCTACAGGAAGCCACAAAAAGGGGGAAGGGGTGGAGAGTTTGAGGCAGAACGCGGTGTGGTAAACCAAACCTGTACTATAGCCATCAGAGTCATTTTTTTATTAATTATTATTCCTTTTTATCATGTTAACCTCACCCATCAATCCCAACCCCCTCATAAAGTATACTCTGAACTCAAACCAACCTCAAATCTTAAATCCATCACCAGATAACCCCCTTCAACCATATCAAACACCTGTTACAAACAACCCAATAACTGGAACAGGCTGAATTATGTCACATGGAGAAATAAATAAAAGATTAATTGAAGTTCTAATGAAAAAATATTATGCTTAAAATAACCACACAACAAAACAACCCACCCATACCTGCAAGACTTAAACCATACCAGTACCAATGTTACACTACAAACAGTAGTATGAAACTAAGTTAAATTATCTTTCTGGATCACCCAGTAAAATTAAGGGACTCTGAACCGTCCTCTGAAGCACTCTGATACCCTTTTTGCCATCATTCCAACCATACAACACACACATACACACCAAAAAAAGTAGGGGCTCATGCAGCTGAGCATCTCTCAATTCTCACCCACCAGCAATCAAAAATCAATACACATGAATTTTCTGGAATTTTAAAAACAAGAAAAGGCATTTTAACCGTCCTCTCAAGCACTCTGATACTCAGTTTTCCACCAATCCAACCATAAAACACTCATACATGCACCAACAGAATAAGGGGCTCATGCAGCCAAGTATGTCTCAATTCTAACAAAACAGAAATAACAGATCAGTACAAATGGACTTTATGGAACTTTAACCACCACATAAGGCCTCTAAACCATTCCCTGAAGCACTGATACTCATTTTGCCACCATATCAACCACATAACTCCTGCAAGCCAAACTTTCAAGTAACCAAACAAGCATGCGGTAAAACGGCATACCTCATATCTTCACAGCTAAGTCCATTGAAAAAAGAATGCAGGTAGTTCCTGCAACATTTGATACATGATGAGGGATCAGAAGCTCCATCAGAAACACCAAAAAAGGAGTTTTCCATCACACCAACCATAAAAGTTATACAATTTCAGTTACCAAAGAGGGCTTGCAGCTGTCAAGCATGTTTTGTGCTTTTCCCAAACAACAAAATTAACTCAAGCTGCAGGGAAATTCTGCATCATTTTTATAAATATAAGCACTTAGAAGCTTCCATCACTCACAAATCTTAGCATGTTGCTCATATCTTTTCCTGTCTATAAAAATTTATACTGAAAAATACAGCTATCTCTTGTCTTGTTTCAAATGTTTTCTCACCAGCATTATTTCCTCATGTAACTGTACCCTGATGTGCTTCAAAAGTGCCAAGAGAGGATCATAAACTTCTTCAGGGGAGCCCTGAGCTTACCCCTGGAATTATTTTTCTATTTAAGGGGGGCTATCTTTCCCTATCCAAGTTTTCTAGCATGCCATCTACCCTTATGAACCATGGCTTATGCCCGACCCACCTAGCACCAGATTATCAGTGAACCAGAATCAATTCAAAAATAAATAAAGGATCAGACACAAAATTATCATTGGAAATTCAAAAAAACCCCAGATGTCTTTGAATAAGGGTTCTTGAGAAAAAACCTGGTATTAAGAACCTATTGAAAAAACCCTTTTTGTTAAATCAGTAAAATTATAAAAAAATGAGGGGCACAACAGAACAAACAAAAAAGCTTTTATTCCGCCCAGATCCCTGTGGGAAAACCCATTTTTGGGTCCTCCAAGTGGTTAAACATGTTTTAGTCAATCCTTAAATCCTTTAATTGGAATTTGGAAAAATAGCCACAAAAAGTCGAAAATTATTGATTATACCTTGGTAGAAGCTTGCCAATAATCCAATCCAACTTTGAATAGTCTTTCAATTCCCAAAAAAATCTATTAATAATTAATCAAGGTCTTATTAAACACCTATTTTAAGTCTCAAATAAAACCAAACATTAATGAAAAAATAATTGTGCAGACTTATTATATTTCACGAGGGAAGGTAATTCAAAACCATATTAGCTTACCTCTTTCTATTCAAGAGTAGTAGTAAAATAAATTCTCCTTCTATTTACTGCAAGAAAGCTATTTGCTAAATAAACCCATTGAATATTCAATTTCATGAATATCAAAACTTAAACCTACAGAAACAAAGAAGGAAGGAGCTGTACAAATGAGGGACAGTCAAAATAGGCATAAGTGTAAGAATTTGTTGAAAATAACATAAAAGATCAAATAGGAACATTAGGATTGATGTTGTGAGAGTCAGAGCAATGAAGTTGCCTCACAGCTGGACAAAATCAGGGAGTTGACAAATGTTGATAGGATGAAGTGGAAGATTGATTCTGGTTTTTATATCAAAGGGTGGCATGTCCGGATCCAGAAATCAACCAGCATTGGAGTACGGTTCATATCCCAAGAACAGAAACGGTTCAGACCTTACCTGCAGTTTTGACGGTGGGGAGCTGTGCACATTCACCTTGAGACCAAAAGGGACCAAGGTAAACACATTGCAAACAGGTTCCATTGTGGCATTCACACCAAGCAGCGTGCTGACCAGCGATTTCCAACCAAGTAACAATGACGGAAGGATGTTAATTAGCATTGAAGAGTACTTTGTAGCCTCATCCCAGTAGTTGATGGGTACATCAGACTGCACAAGGACACACCTCATCTTTGTCAGAATGGTTTGGTTGAACCGTTCTGCCAGCCCATTTGATTGAGGCAAGTTTGCAGGTCCTTGCTTGAGAAAAATGCCACGACTCGAGAGGAAGTTGCATAGCTTGGTCAAGCCAAATTCACCTCCCCAATTGCAGTGAATGAACGCTGGGATGACTTCAAGTTGATTTTTGATCTCGTGAATGAAGCTGATGATTCGTTCCTCCGCGTTGGACATGTTTTTCAAGATGTATATTTTGTTGAACCTTGAGAAATTGTCGATGATCACCAGGATGTACGACGCCAATTGCTTGCACGGAGGGGTGATTTGTAGAAAATCAAGATGGAGACGTTGGAATGGTTTAAGTGAGGTGGGAAGTGGATTGGAGTGAGCTTTGCATTGGATCTTGCATTGAGAACAAATGCTACAGGGTTTGCCCGACGGGAACGGCTTTGGTGTAGATATTTTATGGAGTAGGAGAAATTTCTTGAGGTAAGCATCCAATGGGTGACCCAGGGTGATATGCCAATCCACACTTGAGTTTGTTAGCCCTGCTAGGTTGAGGTCGGTCGGTGGAGAATAGTACGAGATGTAGAGATTACCAATTCTTGGGAATTGATAGATTATTCTATCCCCCAGTTTCACGAGAACAATACTGTGTTTGTGCACTACTCTCAACCTGTGGTCTTCCAATTGAGTGGCGGATATGAGGTTGCGTGGTCCGTTTGGAGCGTAGAATACCGGGAAGATCATTGTTCCACCTATGTTGAGATTGCCGACGTGAGTGATCTCAATGCTTCCCCCGTAGGTGTTCAGCTGCCTGGTGACCGGTGTTGCATCGTGTAGCAGTAACAGGTTACATACC
This sequence comes from Puccinia polysora, assembly GCA_025617555.3. Taxonomy (NCBI): domain Eukaryota; kingdom Fungi; phylum Basidiomycota; class Pucciniomycetes; order Pucciniales; family Pucciniaceae; genus Puccinia; species Puccinia polysora. Next base: position 2,301,663 of record JAOOQA010000019.1, on the reverse strand, counting down.
GTCAATCTTGAGGCTCCAGAATTGTATATGAGTTTGTAATGAGGTTTTTTTGGGACGGAAGTATGATAAATGGCTTCTTCACAGACTAGGAAGCCACACTTGTTGGGGTTGTTGGATTCATCGGCAACCATGATTGCGTCAGCTGTTTGGTCCTCCGCGGGTGAGTCTTCCAAGCATTCCTCTGCAACGTTCAGAGAGTGTTGGGACCAGAGGAGTTGAAGTTCCCAATCCAGGCGTTCTATCTGAGAGGCAAGGGATGCTGGCTGGGAGTGAGATTGTGGATTTTTCCTGGTTGGAGCAACAGAGCAGGGTTTGAATGAGGGAGGTGGAGGCGTTTTATCAACTCTCTTCATGTGTGGACGTTTGGTTCGAAGAGATCTATTCTGTGTGAAGTAGCTGGTATCCGCGGAATTTGGCTCGCTTCTTGAGTCCTCCAGTAAGATTCTTGTTGACACCGCGTCTAGGGTGAAGGGTTGGATGTTGTAGAGGGTGGATGTGATACGCAAAATCAAGTCATCTTGTCTTAAGCTTTTTATGAGGAAAACTGCTGCCAGGGCCGGAGAGACGGTCATGATTTGATTTTTGGTTGGTTGAACTTCAATCATCTTGGTGAGGTTCACGTAGGCGTCCTTGAATGCCGAGGTGTGTTCTTGTAGACTTCTGCCCGGCTCATACGTTAAATTGACCAACCAAATAAGGGCGTCACCAATAACTATTAGGGAGTTTTTGCCACATTCATTCGCGAGTAACCAATAGGCTTTGCTGAAGCTTGACTTCCCCAATTTGATGCACGATAGGAGATCCCTCTTGACTGAGTTCCTTAAGAGGCTAAGGGCTAGGGCGTTCTTCCGTCAATATGTCTTAGATTTGGAATTGGATTTGATCCACTCTTCATCGAGTATTTCTTCATGTCCTTTACCCACAAGGATATCTTCAAATGCGCTCTTCCAGTTGTGCCAGTTACGTCTGTTGAGTTTTAAAATTCTTGATTTTGAGGAATAGTCATTGTCTGAGTCGTCGGATGGGGGAATGAGTATTGGGTGTCCTTCCGGTGTGGCCATCTGAAGTTGTACCTGGATTCTTCAACCTCTGTATCTGTTCAAGAGCTGTTAGAATTAAGAGTCGACTCTTGCTACCATGGTAATTTCTTGAGAGCCTCTTTATTTAAATTAAATAGCAACAAACTCTTTTAACAGTATATCTGAGAGACACAAGAAAGATTGAGGTAGAAAGACAGTCAAGATTGAGTCACATTGAAATTGAGGAAAGAATAGATGACAAGATTGAGACACAGTGAGTGAAAATGAGTATTGAGAAGTCACCTGAGCTGAAGGCACTACAAGCGTGCTCGGCGTGGCGTGCTCAGGAAGGAGTTGACGCTGCTTACTGCTCCTTGATCTGGATAATTTGCCAAGTTTGGTTCGCGTGCGGTACGGTTGATTGGCTGGGTGGATTCGGGATGATGGAAAGAAAGGAAGGGACTGAGATGGCGGAGGAGAGGACAAGGAACTGGGTTTACTGGCGGAAACTCGGAAGGATAGGAGCGTGGTGTCTCTAGTCGCGCCCGTGGCATCTGAGATGGAGCTGCGCAACGGAAACTACGGAGAGTCCGCTGGGTCTTCAGTTAACACTGGGGACCAAAAAATGACTTCAGGAAGGCGCTTTGGACAGTTACAGACAAGCGTGGGGGGATCCAAGTAGGGCCCTGTGCACGCCATGAGAAGGAGAAACGGTGGATGTGAAAGCAGGCAAGCAAGTAGGATTTGGGTGGATACAGGAAGGCGCAGGGGGCTCCAAGTAGGGCGCTGCGTGCACCATGAAAAGGAATAATTGGATGGATTTAGTGGCCCAATTTTGAGGGGAAGATAGGTTTGGGTTAGGGTTTCTTCCTCTCAGTATTATTTCCATTTTTTTCTGGGTTGTATTTGCACTTTTAGGGTACACTACCTTGCCCCACCTCCATGTTTGGGGGGGGGAACACAACACCAAAGGAAGGAAGGAAGGAATAAAATTTCTATCTCTCTCTCTCTATCAAGGGCACATCCCTCACCTTACAGACGCTAGGAACAATATATTCCAAACTAAGGACAACCTCTAGGGGTATTCACCTCTTTTTTCCACAAGACACTTCATCTCCTGCAATTGCGGTAACTATCCATACTGATCATTTTTAAGAAATTGATGATGATCCAATTGTGATAAACAATGAATCTCTGTTCATGGCAGAGGAAGTGGATGAACCTCAAGAGGCACCAAAGCTTAGCTTCTACTATGTACCTGCGCTGAATCTGTGTCATACTTTGCACAACTTCAAGGCTAGGCCTTAAACAAAAGGCTATGAGAATGGATGAAAGCCAGTCCACTTTGCAGTTGTTATGGTGTCACGTACCACTGTGTGACAGTACCCCTGGGTTTTAGGGAACTTTGTCCCAAAGGGTGAATGGCTGGTGGCACTAACCCACTTCACAGTTATGGGGCCATATTCAGACACACTTCTGAACGCCATAAGGAGCCACCAAAACTCAGGAGTCTTTGTCAGCTTGCTACTATTGCAGAACAAGCTGAAAAAGTAACAAAAATAACATAAAGATAAAAAAATACAATTAACCTCAGGAGGAGTAGGCAAAAGACAAATATTATTACAGAAATGCATTCTCCACCCAAAATTAGGTAGGGTTACTCACTGACCCCACCCTTGAAATTCAACTCCTTATATTTTCAAATAATTAAGGAAAGAAAAACCAAAATGCCACGGCTCCACCATTGAGCTTTTTGGCCAATTAAATGCTTCACATGTATTCTCAGGTATAGGTTTCACACATAAAATTCAGTCAGAATTGAGGTGTTGTGTATATTGTAGCAGTTACCAACGGAAATGTGTTTTGTCAATATTCCCGCACGCAGCCGCGGCAGCCAATGCACCCGCGCGCGAGCCTCTAATTGTGAGCCCAAACAAACCCCTGATGTGATTAATTCCTTTTCTAATGATATGCGTCATAATTTCAAAATTGTTTGTGAAAATTTGGATGGTGTTTACACCCAAATGGATAAATTAACCTCAGTAGTATCCAAATTGATTAATAATCAAACAAAGACGGTAGGAATGGAAGAGATTAAAGAACACACAGAAAAGTTATTGGAGACAATTAATCAAGGTAGGATCAGACAGAATCAAACAATTGAGAATATGTTATCAGGAATCCAAGAAGATTTTATTATGTCTTTCCAACCCTTAAAAGAAGAATTGGTAACCACTACTAACAGCTCCATTCTATCCCTTAGTGAAAAACTGGATCTGCTTAATAATAAAGTGGACATTCAACTTAATCTGATCAAGAATGATCTTAGAGACTTAAAATTCTGTCTGACCAACCCCTTGGGGAGTACCACAGAGGAACCAAAACCTCCCAGACAAACCACTCCTCCTTATGCACCACCCTTATTAGGAATGCATAGGAGTAACACCTCCAGGCCTAGTCTTACCCCCAAGATGGAGCAAGACCCCAAACTGTTACACCCAATTTCTGAATGACCTAAGTTCTCTGGTGAAGGAGAATACAATCATATAAATTTTATGAAATTTATTGACTGAACTATTAACTCTTATGACTTACCAGAAGCTATAGCTGTAGTCAGGCTTCCCAGACTATTTCAAGGAGTAGCGTTGGACTGGTTTATCATTAAAAGAGAAGAAGTAGGATCCTTACCATGGAATTCTTGCAAACTTCTGATTAAAGAACAATTTGGTTCTAGAATGTGGAAAACAAAAATGATGAAAAATTTCGAAAATTCCTCATATGACCCCTCCAAGGATAAACCTCACAAATGGTGCTTGGAACAGAAGAAAAGGTTGGATTGCTTCTATCCAGATGCTGATAAAGAGGAAGTAAATGAAAGACTCCTCAACCTGTATCCTGGAAATCTTAACCATAGTGTAAGATGTAGGATGAATATGGATGCTGACTTGCCAACTCTAATCAATGTGCTAGAAGAAGTAATAGACATGCATGGGTTAGAAAAGAAAGCCCCTTCTAGACCCAAAGAGAACTACCAAATTAAAAAAACCAGAGAACAACCTCCTCTGATGAATACCTCTGAAAATAAGAAACCTAATGAGAATAGAGATAAAGAGAGGATGCGTGGGAGTTGTTGGAATTGTAACAAGACAGGGCATATGAGACAAGACTGCCAATTACCAAGAAGAAAGATAGCAGTCTTGGAAGGAGAGCAGGAGGTTGAAGGGAATCAGAACTATGAAGATATAGCTGATACTGAAGGATCTCTTTCTGAGTGTGAATTGATCCTGACCAACCCTGTTAATGTTATAGAAGGAGATATCAGTACTTCTGTAGAAATAAATAACATCCATAGGGATTCTAGATTGCCTCAACAATGGGATCCTACCATAATTCCTAGACATATTACGGATGTTAAACCATTAACAGTTAAACCTATGAGTGGAAAAAGTTATACCACTGGTCAAACTTGTTATGCAACAGGATTGTATAAAGACATACCTATAAGGTTAGTAATGTACTTCTGTAGTAAACTTATAGGTCTGTGGGCATTCTAGTTTGGCTCAACAATGGGACTAATAACATCCCTAACAGATGTGAGAATATGTGAGAGTAGGATAAAAGAAATGGATAAAAATGAAATAAGGAAAACTGATAAAGAAATGAAACTGAGAGATAGTGAATGAATCAAAAATTCAACAGCCACTCAATCTCTCAGGTTCATAATCAGCAGACATTTATCGCAATCAGACAAGTTTTTAGTATCTGTCTTGATACCTGTTTTTTCAAGAAATTGGCGTAGTTGTTCTGCGATGAAACCTTTCTTAGACAGATGGTACCTTTCTCAAGCTCCTCTCTGATAAAAAGATGACAAATGTATATATGCTTGGTACGGAAGGAGGAGTGGTTGGTTTGCTGAAGTGCGAGCTTGATGCAACCTTTGTTGTCTTTGAGGATAGGGGTAGGCTTGAGTGGCTTGAATTTCATGAACTCGGTCAGGAGAGTGGTTAGCCATAGGATCTCTTTCACCCCATCTCCTCCTGATTTGTACTCAGATTCTGTGGTTGAGAGGGAAATTGTTGGCTGCTTTTTTGAATTCCATGTGATTATATTCCCCTTCCAGGTAATTAAGAGCCCAGAGATTGATTGACGGGTTTGGGGACAAGTTGCCCAATCCAAATCTACATATGCAACCAGTTCCTCGGACGTCTCAGTCTTCCAATAGTTGAGTTCTTTGGAGCTGGTGTATTTAAGATAGTTGATCACCTTCAGTGCAGCATTGTAGTGAGTGGCGTTGGGCTTTGTGAGAAACTTTGACAGGTAATTTGTTTCAAAAGTGATGTTGGGTCGCATGTTGCAGCTGATGTATAGCAATTCGCCAATGATCTTCCTATAGTCATAACCGGTTTTCAGAAACTCCTTGTTCTCTTCAGTTGTGGATGCTAGTAGTTTTCCGTTTGGTTTGAAAGGCGTTGAGTGTTCTTTGTGGTGAGGAAGATTAAATTTGTTGACCAGAGAATTGATGTAGCTCAACTGAGATAGTTTGAAACCACACATAGTGACTTCAATGTTGATGCCCAGGAGCATTGAAGCTTGACCTAGATACTTGATTTTAAATCAAGACTCAATCAGCTTCTTAAACTTCAAGGGATCTTTGATGAAGATGGCTATGTCATCTACATGGATGTACAGCCAAGTGTCTTTGGAAAAGAAGACAAAGTTATCCGCCTCACTTTGATGAAAACCTACGCTAATTAACCAAGATCTGAGAGTCTGATACAAAGCCATAGGTGCTTGTTTCAAACCTTAAAGTGCTTTCTTGAGCTTGAGAGTCTTGCCTGGTGAAGTGGAAACATTAGCAGGAGGAGTGATAAAGATATCTTCCTTGAGTGAGGCGTTAAGGAAAGCTGATTTTACATTGAGTTGATGAAACAGCAAATCGTTTTGGGCCACGTAAGTGGTCAGTAGTTGTAGAGATTTCTTGAATCCCGTGGGAGCAAAAACACTCTCAAAATTAACTCCCTCCCTCTGATTGAAACCTTGTACACAAAGTCTAGCCTTGAACTCAATAATCTTGTTGTTGGAATTGCGCTTGGTTTGGAAGACCCAAACGCACTTGATTGCTTTAGAGTTAGAGTTGATGGCTTGCTCTTCCCACACGTTGTATGATTCCAGGTTGAGGAGTTCTTGATTCATAACTTCTATCCATTCTAGCTTGAACTTGTCATTCAAGGCTTTGTCTACAGTGGACGGATCTTAATAGTTTACAGCCAGATATAGTTGAGATCCTTCACGCCTGGGATATGTGACTATATTGTTGGTACTGACTTTGCTGGGACAAGCTCGATGAATATTGTCAATATTGGGTTCCTTGATGATGGAGTCAGATAGAGGAGGATCAGGATTGACCTTTGGAGTGGGATTCAAATCATTGGAAATAAGAGCTGAATTGGCAGGAAGATCAGAGAAGCACGGAAATGGAGAATGAGTCAAACCATTTCCTCCAAAATTGTTTTCATTAAATCTTGCATTTGCAGTAATATGGACCTTACCATTAGAGGGATTAAGAATCTTGTATGATGAAAATTGGTTGCTGTATCCCAACATGATTCCCTTGAAACCAGGGAAGCTCAGTTTGAAGTCAAAATTCAATTTGAGAATATGTACAAATGAGGATAATCCAAAAGGTCTAAGCATGTTGTAGTTGAACTTGGTTTTAAACCAGACAGCATAGGGGATACATTTATGATTAAATATAACTGGTAGTAGATTGAGAATATTGGTGGCAGTCTTGAAGGCCTCTGCCCAGTAGCAAGGTTGAAGCTTGCTGTGATTGAACAGACATCTTGCCTTCTCTATGATTGACCTGTTTCCTTGTTCTACTAAGCCGTTTAGTTGAGGAGTGTAGGGAGGTGAGAAATGATGAGTAAACGCGGCTTCTTGGCAGTAGTTCTTAAAATCTGAGCTTGTGAATTCACCACTGTTTTCTGAGACTAGGGTGATTAATTTTTGATTTAAAAGACGTTCAGAGGCTGACACAAATTGTTTTAGGGCCGTTAAAGCCTCACTCTTTTTCTTCAGGAATGAAACTGTCTTGAAGCGCAATTATTGGTCTACAATCATTAAGAAGTACTTGCAACCACCGGCTGATTCAACTGAGACAGGACCGACTAGATCAATGTGCTTAATTTTTAAAGGCTGTCTTGCAGCCTTGAAATGGCCATTAAACGGAGTGGTGGTCATCTTGCAGGTTTGACACACGTGGCAGTTGGAGCTAGTCTTGCCAGTAGTTGGGAAGAGTAATCTTTGAGTTGCGGAACCCGGGTTGCCAAGGCAATGGTGCCATTCGGAGTCAGGGTTTTAAGGGGAGAGAAGGTGTATAGCAGAATGGGTTGGACTAGTCTCAAATCAAGTACCAAATATTTTGAGAAGATGATTAACTGTTGAGCCGACAAGCTGGAACTCGTCAATATTGATAGAGATTCAGTTTCTCCCAAACCAAGAGATATTTGATTTTTGTACTAGAACTCTGTCCATTGAGATCAGGCATCTATTCAAATCAGGAATCAACAGAACATCCTTCAATACCATTTTGGAACCCTTGTGGTTGATAAGTTTGGCAGTCCCCTATTGCCGTGGCTTGATGGGCAGAGGAGTAAGAGCCAGATCCAACTTGCAAGTTGATGGGTTTTGAGGTGATGAGATACTTGGAATTGTTCACAATGTGATGGCTAGCCCCAGAGTCCAAAACAGGAGGTAGGGCTGTTGTCTTCTTGGAGTCAAGTAGAATATCCTTTTGATAAAGTTGGGCGTTATAGAAGGTATTGGCTGGTTTGACTGGGTTATCAGCAGCTGGCGTACTAGGTTCTATAGATTGGGTGTGATGAGCTTGGGCGATGTTCTTATTGGGTCTGAGATGAGAGTGTAAATGCCAGCAGCAAGACTCAGGATGTTCAGCAAGAGGATTGTGATGACCCTTTGAGCAAGGATGTTTAGGACCTTTTTGAGTTTTGGTTTTTAGCAGGGCAGTGGATCCGGTTTGTTCAGGAGGATTTGGTATGGGTGCGGATGAGTTAGGAAGTGCTCGGGCTGATTCTAGATGGGTCACTTCACGCAGATTGTTGAGAACTAGAGTGGGACTTTGGAGTAAACTATTGTTGAGGAGAATGCTGTCAACTACATGGTAGAAGTTTGCTGTTAGTTTAGCAAGAATGGTGTAGCTGAGTATATCTTGGGGAACCTCAAGCTTGAATACAGCTAGTTTGTTCATGAGTTTTTGGCACTCTTGTAGATAGGTATGTAGATTGCCATCAAAGTTGTATTGGATAAAGTTTAGCCAAATGCGCCCTCTGTTGTTGGTGGATTGAGATGCGTATTGGTCTAGAATGGATTACCAGATGATTAAAGGTTTCAATTGGTTATCAGGGTTTATAATAGCATCAAAAGCAGTTTTGCCTAAATGTTGGATGATAAGATCTGTAGCTTTTTAACTTTTCTTTCTCTGTGGACCAGTCGAGGGAAGGACAAGAGTGTCAAATTCCATATCCTTGACATATTCGAGGGGTCCTTTTCTTGGAAGATGGCTTCTGATTTGCATTACCCAGGAGGCGAAATTGGTTTCACCTAGGAGTGAGATATGAAGATTTTTGGGACTGGGTTCCTCATGGTCAGACATGGTGGAGTTTAGAAATATCAATCCTGGTGAATTTGATGAGCCTTGGGACTGTAAATATGTTAAAATTGGAGGCAACTAAAACCAGAGATTCATTGCCATCAGAAACAAAGAAAAATAAGAAACAGTGAAAGAAACAACTAGGAAAGAAAGAAATGAATAGTAAACTAAAACCAGGATTTGACGTAGTGAGACTGCAGGAGATTCCTTAATTGGAACTGTAACATAGACAATAGATAACCCGTATATAGCTCTGGTGGAGACTAATAATAGGCAAGAATAGTTAGATTACTATTTTGACAGAGAGTTTTAAGGATGAAACTTACCTGACTTGAAACGCCCTCAATCCAAGGACACAACCAATGTAGTTGTGTGAGGAAAGAGGAAGGAAGTGTGCCCGAGTCAGGACATAGGTAGTATCTGAGAGACAATTCAATCTAGAGTATTGGCACTGGTGCGTGCGTGTGGTAAATGAAGATAAGCACGCAGAGGCCTAATAACATCCCTAACACATGTGAGAATATGTGAGAGTAAGATAAAAGAAATGGATAAAAATGAAATAAAGAAAACTGATAAAGAAATGAAACTGAGAGATAGTAAATGAATCACAAATTCAAAATAAATTAATAAAATCCATGGGGATTCTAGTTTGCCTCAAAAATGGGATCCTAGCATAATTCCTAGACATATTAAGGATGTTAAACAATTAACAGTTAAACCTATGAGTGGAAAAAGTTCTACCACTGGTCAAACTTGTTATCCAACAGGATTTTATAAAGACAGACCTATAAGGTTAGTACTGGATAGTGGAGCTTTCTGCTCATGTTTCTGTGCTGAATTCTTAAACAAATGGGATCCCAATTGGAAATAACACCTTCTGCCCGTCCCAAAATCCAAGTTTATCTCTTGAAACTCTACAATGAATGCTATTGGAGTATGGACTTCTCCTATAATACTACCTCATACTAAAGGATCTTTGAGGATACAAGTGGAATTTGTAGTATTGCTCAACGGACTATGTGACTACCTGATACAGGGTAATGATGCCTTATGTCTATATGGTATAGATGTGTTCCAGAGTAAAGGGAGATACTTCACAGTAGGTGGTAATTGGGAAAAGAAGTTTAATATATGCACCATTAAGTCTAACTTCCCCTCCTCTATGTATCAAAAGCATTTAGAAGACTATGACCAAGAATATTTCTCTCAAGCAGCTCTGTTCAAATATGAAACTTTCTGAGGAACAGAAGAAAGATATATTGAAAGTCTGCTTTGAGAATCAAAATGCTTTTTGTACTAAAGATCATCCCATTGGTGATATTAAAGGACATGATATGGTATTGAAATTGAACATTAAGCCTCCTTATCCTCCGAACTTAAGAAGGCCAGCCTATTCTTCTAGTCCTAAGTCTAGAAAAGCTCTTGAGGAAAATATCCAAGAACTAATAAACTTACTAGTATTAAGGAAAGTAGGGCATAATTAACAGGTAGATGTGACCACACCTGTAATCATAGCTTGGCATAATGACAAGTCAAGAATGGTAGGAGACTTCAGAATGCTCAACAATTATACCCAACCAGATTATTATCCTATACCCTGTATTGATCATGCTCTGCATAACTTGTCCAGGGCCAAGTACATCACTACTATGGATATGCTTCAAGGTTTCCACCAGATACCAATAAGCCCTGAAAGCAGGAAGTTTATGAGAATAATCTGTCATTTGGGAATATATGAATATCTTAGGATGCCCTTTGGTATAAAGAATGCCCCATCACACTTCAAGAGAACAATGGATACAGTTCTAGGTACATAAATCAGAAAGGGATGGATGATGGCATATATAGATGATTTTATCATATACTCTGATGATTGGGATACTCATATCAACCAATTGAGATTAGTACTCCAGACTATCTCAAGCGCAGGATTGAAGGTATCCATGAAGAAATTCAACTTTGGCTACAGAGAATTGAAAGCCTTGGGACATATAGTCTCTGGTCTAACTCTAGCTGCTGATCACAATAAGATAACTGCTGTCATGAATAGACGTATGCCTCAAAAAAAAAAACACAATTACTGTCTTTCATTATTTCTTGAAGTCACTACAGACAATACATACCAAAGTTTGCTATGCTAACTAAGAGTCTGTATGAAGTATGTAACAATAACACTCTATTTGAAATGACTCATGAGAGATTGAAAAACTATGAGGAACTAAAAATAGCTATGACCTCTACTCCTTTAATCATCCAACCAGATTACTCCAAGCCCTTCAAACTGTACATTGACACCCGTATGGAAGGTTTAGGAGCTGTTCTACATAAAGAAAGGATAGAAGAAGACAGACCAGTAGAGAAACAAGTAATCTTTGAAAAAACTAAATGACCCAGTGGACCAGGACCACTATTTGATTTCAAGGATGAACTGAGATGAGTGAATGGAACAAGTAATCTTGAGAAGACATGAAGACAAGATGAAACAGAACCAACAGGAAGGCCAAGAGAAATAGGCTCAATAGCTCCGCACTGAATATTCCACTGCTTTCATTGAGACACAACTGCGAACACTTTGGGACGGTGGTTTGAGTCATTAGGAGTCAAAAAGAAACAGATTAGAAAGAGACAAGATCTAAGTTAGAGCTTGAGGGCGGCGCACTGATTAAGGCGGTCTGAGGGTCCGAGGAATCTATCTTGAGACCTTCTGGTGGGATTGATTGGACCTAAAGCGTGCGGATTGAACCATCAGTGTGAGCCAGATTGGAGTGTTGGATCAGTGTTAGGCATTACCAGCTTGAGATGATTCCAGGCTTGGCTAAGAAGATCCAGCTTGATGGATCCAGAATGGATGAGAGGTAGGTGAGGTGAGTATTGGAGAGAGATTCGAGTGAGGGTTAATGGTTGGAGAAGAAGTGAAGTGGTTGAAGAGATCTCAATCCTCCGACTAGCAACACAAGAGGTCGTAGGCTTGAGGAGACTAGAGGATGTCTGGATCATCTGGATCTGGAGTTTCTACATCAGTACGGAAGCGCGCGCGTCCATGTCAGAGACTGATTTCAACACTCTTCATATCTAGACAGATCAAAGATACAGAAAAGAGATATGGAGCCAGTCAGTTGGAATTTTTGGCTCTAGTATGGGCTTTAGAAAAGCTAAACTATTACTTAGAAGGCACCAATTTTCAAGTGATCACGGACTGTAATGCTTCAAGAGCTCTTATGAACATGAAAACCCCCAGCAGACATATGCTCAGGTGGCAAATTGCTATAAAAGAGTATAGAGTTCAGATGACTATAGTGCATAAATCTGGAGCTAAAAATCAGGATGCTGATAGTCTAAGTAGGAATGCTTTCCCTAATGACTCTAACAATCCAGCGTATGACCCTGAAAATCAAGATATTTTTCCTATCCTAAACATCAATCTTTTTGCATTGAATGCTCAAATAATGGGAATCAACTTATGTGAATTAGATATTGCTTTATTCAAACTAGTACGGGACAACTACTCTCCTGAAATCAAGCTTCTGATTATCATTATGGAATGTAAATCCCCAGAAGCAGCTCTGATAAATAGTCTACCTGCTTCATTACTTAAACCTTATGAAGCAGGAAGGTTTACCTTTTGGGATGGTCTCCTTTGCTACAGACACCCACATTTCAGTGTATTAGTACTAAAAAATATACAACATATAATCCAGGAATGCCATAACAGCTGTTAATCAGGGCATCTATCAACAGAAAGAACCTTGGAAAAAGTAAAACAAACTGCTTGGTGGATAGACTGGCAAAAAATCACTGTTACTAGCTGTGGGACCTGCCAAAAATCTAATAAAACTACTGGAAAAGGGTTTGGACTCCTACAGAAGATCTCTGAACCTAAAACCAGATGGGAAATCATCAATATGGATTTTTTTACCAGCCTCCCCCCTGAAGGTACCCATTCATATAACCCTGTCCTAGTTACAGTTGAAAAATACTCTAACAAGGCAAAATCCTTACCAAAACAGAAAGAAGATAGTGCTATGGATGTAGCTTTACTATTCTGGAACAGGATCATAGCTGATGTTGGTATAACCAAGATTATAATCAGTGAAAGAGACCCCAAATTCACCTCTGAGTTTTGGAGGAATGAACATGATATACTGGGTACTACTCTAGCATTTTCTACAGCATACCATCCCCAAACTGATAGATTAGCTGAAAGAATGATACAGACCCTAGAAGATATTTTAAGAAGGTTCTGTAGCTTTGGTCTAGAATACAAAAACTCAGATGGTTATTGCCATGATTGGGTCATCCTACTCCAAGCCCCAGAAATGGCTTATAACATCAGTAAAAATTCTCCTACCAAAGAAGCTCCTTACATACTAGAAAGAGTATGGATTTGAAAACTCCCTAGGAATAAATTAAAATATAACTTAGCCACTATTCATCCAACATCTCTTGACTTTAAGAAGATGATAGATCTGGCAAATAATCATGCTCAAAAGTGTTGAGAAGAAGCAGTAGAATACAACAAACAAAGATGGTAAAAATCATATAGAGAACCTGAATTTAAAATAGGAGATCAGATTTTGATATCCACTACCAACTTCAACAATCTAGCAGGTAACAGAAAGCTGAAACCAGCCTTTGTTGGACCATTTGTTATCAAAAAGATGCATGGCAAAAATGCTGTGGAAGTAATCTTGAGTGAAGAATTATCAAGAAAACACCCAGTATTTCCTGTAAGCCTAGTCAAACACATTCAACCAAGAGAAGGTAGCAACCTCCCTCCAACAATAACTCCAATAGAACCTGAACCTGTGAAAGAAAAAGGGAAATTCAGAAGGATATTGAGAGACAAGAAAGAGAGAGTACAACAAAAAGATGTTAGACTATACTTAGTAAGATACAAAGGAGAATCTGAAGACAAAGATGAATGGTTACCAGAAAATTACATACCTGATGGACCAATACATCTCAGAAACTTCAGGGGCAGCAAAAGTAACTGAAACACAAAAGAAGTTAATTTTCTCCCAACATGCTCAAGATTTCTTTCAGATATGGCCATATCTTGGAGTGGGTGAATGTCAGCTTGCTACTATTGCAGAGCAAGCTGAAAAAGTAAGAAAAATAACATAAAAATAATAATAATACAATTAACCTGAGAAGGAGTGAGAAAAACCTAAATATTATTACAGAAATGAATTTTGCACCCAAAATTAGGTAGGGTCACTCCCTGACCCCACCCTTGAAATCCAACTCCTTATATTTTTAAATAATTAAGGAAATAAAAACCAAAATGCCATGGAACCACCATTGAGCTTTTTGGCAAATTGAATATTTCACACGTATTGTAATGTATAGGTTTCACACCTAAAATTCAGTAAGAATTGAGGTTGTGTGTATATTTTAGCAGTTATGGACAGAAATGTGTTTTGTCACAATTCCCGCAAGCAGCAGCAGCAGCCAATGCACCCGCGCGCAGCTGAGATACAGCCCTGAAACTCCGTCAAGGTTATGTACGTAGCCCTGAGCCTCTGACAGGTATGCAGCCGTGGGAAAACAGGTTGACAAAGTTACAGGTGGCCTGAGAAACTTGGTACCGCGTAACCATGCTACAACCCACACGGGAACATTCTACATATGTAATGAATGTTCCCGTGGATATTAGATAGTCTAAAAGTACATAATATTAAATTAAAATACCTAAATAACCTTATACATATTTTTTATTAAATATAATTCAAAGTACCAAGAACTCAAAATAAGACAATGACAACTTCTAAAAATATGTTAAAATCTTTTAATATAATTTTATGAGAATTTCTAGACATCAATATCTTTGTGACATACTCAGAAAACTGATGATGTAAAACTATTACATAAATCCCCATGACTTATATTTTTAAGTAATTATTTTAGTAAATCAACTGAAACTCAAAAATAAGGAGTAAAATCAATATCATGACTTTACTCCAGTTATTTAATACATAATGAGAACTCACCTGACATCAGGATGTCTGTAGAAATGTCTATTAAAATAATTATTAACTTACTGGGAACATTTACTAAGGATAATTGATTGAATAATACATAAATAGGACAGATTAGTGTTATTCACACGTCTAAATATCAATTATAAAGTAGAATAATTCCCTTACCCTGAGGAATTAGATTCTAACCGTGCTACAGCACCAAGAAAACGTGAAAGGCTACCACTGGTTACCCTTCTAGCCTTAGTTTCTGTCCCTTTGAGCCCCTGTACCCCTCAGAAAGATAATATTGGGACTCCAAAAGCTATAAATAAAGAGCTCTTTTGGGGATATTGATGGGCAGAGACCCAGTTATATTTATATTCAGACACCGTGCCAAGGTAATAAAGTACTTCTTAGAGATAAGTAAGTGATTTATGGCTTATTCTGATCAATAATATCCATCCTCAACCTCTTTATATCAATTTAAACTGCTGAACAATCTGATTACCCCAGTATACAGGTTTAACCCATCAGTGCAAATCCCAAAAAGATAATCTTAGGATTTAATAATATACCAGTGAGCTTTATAATCCTTTCTCTGTGGTGGCAGCTTGGTTACAGGGCGCTGCCACTCCACTGTGTATTTTATATACATATTACCTTTGGGTAAAATATCCTTTAAACTAAAGAGCCCAAACTAACCAGGAATACGTGTTTTCATACTGAAATACCTGAAGAGAGGTGTTAAAGATCCCCAATATAATTGTGGACCCTCTATAAAAATATTTAATAATCAATTTTTTCATATTGATTTATAAAAACAAACCATAACCAAATCAATTAACCTTGCAATAAGCTTAATCCAAATATTTTACTGATTTTTTTTGCGTTTATTAAATAATATATTTATTATTTATTCTATTGCCTCTTGTAGCTAAACAATAGCAAGGGTCTTGGCATCCAGGAGGCTGACATTCCTGCTGTTGACAGGCAAAAAACCCAAAAATTGTCACGGGAGCAAGGCAACCCTCAAAATTGTCCTGATTGCAAATTGAACCCACAAGAGGGTTATCCAGTCTACTGCCACACTTTGCACAACTGCAAACCAATTGCAAGGCAAGGCCTTAACCAAAAGGCTATGAGACTGGATGAAAGCCAGTCCACTTTGCAGTTGTTATGGTGTCACATACCACTGTGTGGCATGCTGGCTCCATTGAATATTTCAAGCTCCATTGACCCTGCTGAAATCCTGGAAAGACTGCAGAAAAGAGGGAGGAAACCCAATGGATTTTTTGGGGTTCTCTTTTATTTATAAAATCTCCCAAAGAGTTATCAAATGGCCCTAGGAGGAAGTGAAAGGGGAGAGTGGGAGAAAGCCATCAATGCTATGTTAGCAATTATAAATAAACATGAGGTTTATAAATGTTTTCCCATTTTCCAGGGAGCAAATTTTCTAGGGACAAAATGGGTATTTAGGAAGGAAACAGAATCTTCTGGAAATTTCCTCAAGTTCAAGGCTCCAATATTTTTACACAGTTTTGGAAAAGTTCAGGGGAGAGAGTATAATGAAAATTTTGCCCCAACAGGACTGCCCAGTAGTTTACACCTCTTGCTCCCCTTATGTGCCCAAAAAGGATGGGAAATACACTAAATTGAGGTTAAAACCACATTCTTTCATGGAGTTGTTGACAAAGACATTTATCCCAGGATTCTTGAATGTTACAACCAAGCTGTTCCGCCCAGTTAGTGTCTTAAATTGAACAAGTTTCTTTATAGACTCAAACAAAGTCCAAAGTGGTGGTATCAGTGTCTTCTCAAGTTTTTTCCTTCCATTGAATTTACTTTGTCAACTACGGATCCTTTGTTTTTGTCTCAGAATCCACCTCAAGATTTATCCTTATTCATTTTGATGACCTCATTATTGGGGGGCTGAACCTGTTAGAATTTGAGAAACAACTGGAATCTTGATTCAAAATGGATGATTTGGGGGAGGCAGAGTTCATCCTGGGTATGAAGGTGACTAGCAATAAGAAGGAAGGAAGTATTTTTATTGATCAAGGATTGTACATTTCAAAAATCCTGGAAGAATTTGGCATGGAAAATAGAAGACTGGTTGGAAAGCCCCTATTTCCTGGATTGGAATTGGTTGAAGCTACCAACAAAGACTCAAGGGAAATTTTTTTAATTAACACCGGGCTGTTGCCTTTGTCAACTATCTTTTCCATTGCTGCCAACCTGATCTGGATTTTGCATCCAGTAAACTTTCACAATTCCTAAATCCACCATCTGAAAACCATATTTCTGCCTTCAAACAAGTCCTGCAATATCTCTCAAGAAAAAAGCTATGGGCCTTATGCCTTGGAAATGGGGAAAGAGAAATTTGAAGGAATACACGGAAAATTCTGCTGTTTTGCAAATGCTAATTGGTGTAAGACTGATTGTTTCAAATCTACCAGTGGGGTGTGCTTCCTGCGCTATGGTGCAATCATGTGGAGAGCGTCAAAAAAGCAAAGAGTTTCTCTCTCCACAACTGAAACAGATTATCAATTGATGAGCAAAGGATGCCAGGATCTGTTATGGATTTTGTTGTTGTGTCTAAGGAAATTCTTCCTTCTGATTTTCCTCACCTATACAACAATAATCAGGTGGCTATTTCCCTGGAGCTCAATCCTCTATTTAAACATCAAAACAGACATTTCAACATAAAACTTCACTGGATTCATGATTTTGTTCCTCACAAGACTGTGTATGTGTCTTAAATCCCAACTGGTAATATGATTTCCAACTTTTATACCAAGCCACTGGCTTGGAAAACATGTCTTTGACTGTGTAAGATGATTTGCCTTTATGATAATCTTGGTTTTCAGCATGGGTAGGTATAGAAATAATTCAGAATAACTAGAGAGTTGAACAAACAGGGCAGGAGAACGTGACAGACAGTATCAAAATATACACTCTAATAACTAATTTGTTCCTTGTATTCCTAATATCCATATCTGTGAACCTTTTTCTCTCTTTCTCTCATGTCTTGCTCCTTGTTTGAAGTTATTTCTTTTTGATATTGTACCAACAGATTCAGAAGCTGAATGAGGGTTATAAAAAAAATCTCCACCTTCAATGTTCATTCTCTTTCCCCATTCAGCTTCTCACAATCTTTCTCATCATTTTTTAGGTACTTCTAAACTTTTCTGATTGTCTTCACTTGACAAGTTCTTTTTCTTTGACTTTTGCGTGTATCAAAGTATGCTTTCAACCCAGGTAATGTTATACTGAACCACCACGATTATTTGGCTTCTCACAATCTTTCTCATCATTGTTTAGGTAATTCTAAAATCATCTAATTTTCATTGCTAAATAAGTTCTTTTTCTCTGACTTTTGCGCGTTTCAAGGTACTTCTAAACTTTTCTAATTGTCTACACTTGACAGGTTCTTTCTCTCTGACTGTTGCGCATATCAATTTGATATTTTCACAGTTCCATTTTTAGAAAAACATGAGAGATGAGCAGACTAGCTAATTTCAAAGAGGAGATATCATTTGTGGTTTTTATGAAGATAGAAAGTTTTGAAAAATGGTCAAATACCACAATGATTGAGTCAAATCCATTGTATAGTGGCAGCTGTGAAAAAAAATACATAGAGTGTGAGGTCCAGGGAGCATCTGGAATGGGTAGGGTTTGAAGGATTCCCAACCTTTTTTTGGTAACTGGACTTATTTCTGCTGCAAAGATAACAAGAAGAAACATGATCTTTGATGAAAGAAGTCATATTTTCCCAATGGGAATCTATTTTTACCAGATCAATTGTCTTTTCTTTTCCAGGATTACCAGAGAGAGGAGAATGGTGTTTTTATTGGAGTATTTCCAGTTGGAGTTTTTTTCTTCCTTGGGGATTGCTATTTTATTCTGAAGGATAAGAAGGCCAGTGTCTGGATCTGTCAGGTAGCTCTTTAATTCTTCCTTTTCATGTATCTTCTGAAAAATCTTCTGGGCTGATTTGTGGGATATCTGGGATTGAATTAATTTTTCCAAGTGTCCATCAACCTGTTCTGTGGAAAGAAAGAAAGCTCTATAAGGTCCAAAGTCACTCTGTTTCAAGATTTTTTTGACATTTTCTGGGTTTCTTTTCTGCATAGGTCATCCCCCCCTTTGAATAAAGATTTTGTCAATGTGAAAAGATATCAGGCACTATAGAGTGCCTTCCAGTTCTGTAGACTATGTTAAAGTTAAATTTGGACAGGAATTCAGCCCATTGGGCTTGGGGGCAAGTAAGGACTATAGAGGTCATAAAATATTTCAGAGATAAATGATCACTGAGAAATTCAATTTCAGCTCTCTGATACCAGGAACCTTGAAGTCCTTCAGCAACAGAGAGTGATAAAAATACTGGAATAATAATAATAATAATAATAATTCCAAGAATAAACCCTTAGAGGCTCAAATAAGTAATGTAATAAGAGCAGTTGCAAGGTTCAATTGGTTTGGTAATAAAAGGTTTTCAATATGCATGTAAACAAGGGGCAACAGTATTATAATACTAGGGGTCTTTAAAGACAAAGAAAAGTCTCTTCAAGGGGCCTCCTTAGGCAGTTTAAGAACCTTGGAATGAAGATGGGTGCCTTAGAAAGGGCGTATTCCACCAATGGCCATGCATAAAAGCACACTGGCCTAGACAGGAAGGGAAACACTCACTCTGAGCACTTTATCACGAAAATCATGCAATAATAGGAAGGGTTTCAGAGCAGATGGGTGGATTTCCTGACTAAACTTCAAGGGTTGAGTGGTTCTAAGAAATGAATAAAAATACTACAGACTTTTTCATAAATCACTTCCTTAGACTCTTCATAAGCACTTGACTAACAATGAAATGGTTTCTGATTGATAATAATAATTTCTTGTAAACTGATGATGGAATAATGGATCCAAAGAGGTCTGTATAAATACATTTTTGGGGTGATTTTGAGCTTCTCAGGGGGCGTAGAGAGGGCTCTGCTCATGGGCTGAGGCTGGAAAGCCAGTCAGAGAAATATTTGCACGTCCATTTGGTACTGTTAATCAGCTGACCTTAGATCTGCTGGATTTCTGTACTATTTTAGCCACAGGATCTGTTAATCTATTATGGTGTAATTTCATCATTCTGCACTCATCCTGAATTTGTACTATTAGTATTGCTTGAAAGTGAACAGATGTGGACGTGTACTGATTTTCCATCATTTGCTGATCAAGTTGATAATTTTTAATAATATTTATGAACACTCCTTGTAGTGTTTTGTGGTCTTTAAACATCAGAGTCAATGATTTATGTGGTAATCCTTGATCTTTAATTTATTATTAAAAAATGTTCTAAACTTAATTTTTATTAATTTTAATTAAGTTTTGATCCTTTTAGATCATTACTAATGCATATGTCAACTTTTTACATATGCCAGGCAACCCCAATTAGGTTGTAGCTCTTTTGAGCAGTACCTAGTTGTCAGATTAGCCATGACGGATCCAGACGTGGGGATCAGTCAGTTCAGATGCGCGCGGGGTAGGATCCGCTGCGTGCGTGGCAGAATTGGCTGCGCGCGGGTCTCTAGTACGCGGGAAACTGCTACTATGTGTACGTAGGGGTATGTAATGATGCGGGGCTGCGCGTGGGAATTGTGACATAACACATTTCCGCGTGTAACTCCTAAAATATACACAACACCTCAATTCTGAGTGAATTTTAGGTGTAAACCCTATACGTGACAACACGTGTGAAATGTTAGAATGGCAAAAAGGTGCCATACTGGTGTTGTAATTTTTAGTACTTTTCTTTTTAATTATTTTAAAAATGTAAGGACTTGGATTTCAAGGGTGGGGTAAGTGAGTGACCCTACCTAATTTTGAGTGAGGAATCTGTTTCTTTAATAAAATTTATGGATTTCTCACTATTTCTTTTGTTAATTGAGATATTCTTTATTTTTATAGTTTTGTGTTTCTATGACAGGTTGCTCTGTACATAGTAGCAAGCTGACATTCAAAGGGAAAGGAAAGGCTTAGAAGATAATACCTCCAGATTTTAATAGCCCATAAAATGGTTAAGCTTTTGTCATTGTGTATTTCATAGTTTATTTCAGAATTTCCAACTTTCTTGTGTCAAACACAATTGTTTGTTTGGATTCATCAGGAGTTACTTGGGTGAGAACAGCCCCCAGGGCATAGGCACTAGCCTTAGTTCCCATAAAGTTTTTTAAACAAAAATAAAAATTTCTTAGTATTGTAGCCTTGTTAAAGGCCTGTTTGAGGTCCTCAAATCACTTCAAAGCCCCTGGAGAAATAGGAAAAATGGGGTCTGAACCAGTGAGAGCAGTGAGAAGGTAGAACTTCCCAGAGTAGTTTATGATAAACCTGTGATAAAAATTAGAAAAAAACAAAAAATGCTGCAAGGCCTTTTTCTTCATTGGTGTTAGCCAATCCAACATTTTTTGAAACTTGGAGTTTTCTCTTTCAATACCATTACTAGAGATCAAATAGCCTAATCAATCCACTGAGGAGGCATGAAATTGACATTTAGAAGTCTTTGTATATAATTTGTTTTTTTCAAGTCTGTTCAAAACCCCTCAAACATGGGCTGTGTGTTCTTTAAATTTTTTGGAAGAAATAAGGATTTCATAAAGGTACACCACCACAAAGATTGTAAGAAGTTCTGCAAAAATTTCATTCAAAAGAAATTGAAGAGAGGAAGGAGCATTGGTAAGTCCAAATGGCATAACCAAATATTCAAAATTTTCAAATTGGGCCCTGAATGCTGGAAGCTGTTTATCCTCTTCTTTGATATTACAGAGATTATAAGCATCCCTGAGGTAAATTTTAAAGAAAATAGTATAACTGGAAAATACTGTCAATAAGTGATTGATGGAGAAATAAGGTACCAATTTTTTGAACAAAATCCTTAATTTTGCAATATTAAACACACAAATACAAACTACCATCCTTATTTTTAACAAAGAGGAAAGGCACACCATTGCTTGAAGTGCTGGGTAAAATGAAACCTTTCTATATACTTCCTGCTATATAGGCTTGTAAAGAATCTTCCTAATATTGAATGATGGAGTAAATAAGCCCAATTGGAGGCAAGGGGCCTTTGAATTCAATATGATGATTGCAAGCTTGGTAAGAGGGATTTTATCAGCTTTAAACATGGAAAAACATCTAAAAATGCATGGTAAGCTTATGGAACTCTCTCCATAAAATTTTAAATTTCTTCAGTCTCCTCATTTTCATCCAGAACCTCTGCAGCAGTCTGCTTTGGAAAAGTATCAGAAGCAGAAATAATCATACACAAAATTTGAATGTATAGACCATCCTCTATATCCTCAAAGAATTTCAGAGAATTTCCAAAGAATATTCAATTTACAGAAGTATGTTTCAAAATCAAAAGAAAGTGTTGTGGTTGTATAGATTCTGAAAAGGGATCAGGAGCAGTGATCTGCAGGTTCACTGGTGGAAGGTAAGTAGTGGCCAAATAGAGTTCAACAGAAGGAGAATGTTCCAAGGTTTGTTGATACCTTGGGGTGATCAATCCTAATTGCCAATTAAACTTGGGGTTCCAGAAATAAATGAAGTCAATACCTAGAATAATATCATTGCTTGGGGCAGTATCAACAAACAGTAAATCCCATTCTAAGTTGTGAAAGGAATTTAGGGAGAAGGTGAAGGGAAACTTATGGGTGATTTCCTGAGATGGTGGGTTGGAAGGTTAAAGCCAATAGGAAGATAGGAGAAGTCAGAGGTTTAGGAGACAAATAAAATTTAGAAACAATAGATTTGGAAATGAAAGATTGTGTTCTCCTGAGTCAACAAGTACACTCTAAGCCTGCTGATCACGCAAAAAAATAAAACATAGGTCTTTTTTAGGGGAAACAGGTGCCTTCCCTTCAAATGTGTGCACTTGGATGATGGAGGGTTGATGGCAATTGAGTACCACATTTCCATCACCTAGTCTTTTCCCTGCTTGGGTTTAGCTGGAGTAGGCTTTTGGTCAGGTTTAAAATTACAAATTTTCCTGCCAATGGTAAATTTTTGAGCACCCCCACAGTAGTTACACAATCCCTCTATTTCTCTTCTAGCTTTTTCCTCTGCCTTAAGGTGCCAATCCTCACCTAAGTCATGATTTGGACAATAGTTTGGAGAAGTTTTAGTAGTAGAGGCCTTAGATTTAACATTGGATCTACCTTGTTGGCTCGACTGTTGAGTTTTTTGAGGAGTTGAAGAACTAGTACCAGGTCTAGGAGCCTGTTTGTGTTTGAAATATTTTTCCCTCATCATTTCATGGTAATATGTGTCTTATTTTAGGACAATTTCAATTTGTTCCTTCAAACTTTCTTGAGGTCTGTTGTAACCAGCTAGTTGGTCTAGTAGCCCCGGAGGAAGTCCCTGTCTGAAATGAAAAAAGAGCTTTATCACCCCACCCAGAGACCTTGGTTATAAGGGTCCTGAATTCAGTTACATGGTTAGTTGCATAAGGTATTTCTTTCATCTTGGGGAGGCTTAACTCCTTCTCAGAACGTTTAATTTCCAGATGATCCCCCAAAAGGGTCTGGAGCTGCTGGGTGGAAAAAAGTCAAGAGTTGAGTAGGAAATCTGGTTCATGGTTACTGATGTGGGCAAAGTAGGGTTGAATCCATTGACTAGCATTCCCTGAGATGTAAGAGATTGTAAAGAATAATTTTTTCCTGTCATTAGAAAATAACCTATCATCATTAGCAAAGATGAGTTCAGAAGCTTTAAGGCAAGTTCTAAGCTTGTTTGGCCTTTTCCCATCAAAAGTTTTGTTGGAATAGAGGAATTGACTATAACTACAACAACAACTACTACCACAACTGTGGAATATATTTCTTCCTCCTTTATTTAATTATACTCTTTGCTCCTTTTTTTTCTATTCTATTATCTTTTAGATCTTTTTCTGTGATAATCTAGTCTTCAGTCACTCTCAAAATGCCCACGCGCTCTCCTGGCTCAAGATCAACTGGCACCTGGGACCTTTGCCTCTATTCATTATCATATTCAACTATTCCAGGCCGCTCTCAATCTTAATACATAATTGTAGGAGGTCTAGGAACAGGAACCAAAAATTTTAAACTTTATTTTCTCATTTCTGAAGAGGTGCCTGTTCAATCAACCTTGGAAGGCTCTACAAAAAAACTCTTCAAAGAAAGAATACCATAACACCTGGAGGATAATTCTAATTTGTTTCAGATCTTTTTCATGTGTGAGCTTCAACAATAACACTGAATCATATTCTGGGTTTCTTCAACAGAGCTGGAGACAGAGGAGTTGCTGTGTCTTATCAAATTTATAATTCTATACTGATTTCCTTGACATTTGTGAGATTAGGGGTATGAAGCTTTTCCTGTTCAATGTTTCTTCTGATAAATATTCTTAGCATTGTATGTCATTATCTGGTTTTACTTTAATAAGAAATCTAGAATTCATCAAAAACAACAACTACAGCCTTGACTCAGCCCACAAACCAGAATCACAGACTTAACATCAACTGAAGACAGTAACCAACCAAGTCTTCCACAACGTCAAATTCATAACCATCAAATCAATACTTCCAGCACCATCCTAACTCCCTCATCACCTATCTTCATCTAAAACCCAAGTTTCAACTCATCACTCTACAACCTCAACTTGCACAAGCCTCCTTCTCAAAATCTCATTCAATGCGCTATTGGTAACCTTCCTGGCCTTCCTGGTGATACTCAAATCTTTATTCAATAAAATCTTGTTCTTGTTAAATAATTTTCTACTCCTCTACTGCCGCTACGCCTTTCCTAACTGTCACATTCACAATGGCGCGGGCTACAGCACTGTCACAAATCCACTCTCCTCTCACACGACTCAGTCTTTTGTTCCCGGCTCTGGTTCAGCACTGGTTCTAGGTACAATTGACATGAACCTCAATTCTCCACAAAACTCCGAACTACAACAACCTTCAACTCACGCCACTCACCTGTCAGCTTCCGAACGTCTTCTCATCATCTGAACAAATCCTATATAGTCTTTTATCTTTTCTTCTTCTTCTTTTATCTTTTCTTGTCTTATGTTATACTCCTTCTCCTCAATTCAAATCTTATACTCTTCAACTCCATTTCTATCATACTCTGACTGGTAAGATTGTCATCTGTAGCCAAATCCTCAATTCCTGTTGACCTGATTATTGATATTCTTTTCTTTGAAGTTCCTCTTACCGTGTTCCTCAAATATCTTCATCGTGCCTGATCCAGCTTGCTTCACCACCGCTCATCTCAGCCGTCTTTTGCCTGATGTTTGTTTCTTTATCTTTTTCTTCTTTAACTTCTTATGTTTCTTTCACCATTTTTTTTACTGATGATTCTGCTGGCCTAGCCCTCTTTGTTCAATATCAATCAAAAAAATTTGTCAGCCAATCAACACGGTTAAAAGCCAAAGCCAACCCGACATATCTAACCTACTCAATGGAGGGATCCAGCAAGGATGGCTTTCGACAGATTATTCTCAAAGCTGCGCTCAAAGCCGTGCCTATGTTATCTGAAGAAAACTACCCTATCTGGAAGGACAAGATGATCATGCTACTCGAACTCAAGGGTATCAAGGAAGCTCTTGAAGATGATTCTAAGACCCTCAGCTCGATTGAAGATATGGAAAATAGAGTAATTCTCCTCTCTCAAATCAATTCTATCACTCATAATAATGTCGTCACTCCATCAAACATCTCCTCGGCCCGACTCCTCTGGAAAACCATCAAAGAATGATTTGCTTCTTCTCAAACGGCCAATTGAGCTCGAGTATTCGACGAGTTCCTTTATCATCAATTCAAACCTGATTCCATCAATCTCTTCATTACCAAAACCAAGATATCTGTCAAGAAAATGATAGATGTTGGAATTTATCTCCCTGATGATATTCTATCCTACCTCATTCTCTTTAAATTTCCTCCTCCTCTTCATTCTCTTTGCCAACAAATCATGCACTCAGATAAAGCGGTTACAATGGATCTTGTCTTAAATCACCTCACTCAACTCAACAACGAATCAAGAGTCAAATCCAAGGAAACAAAATTTAATGACACAGCTCTTGTCTTCTCACATATTCCAAAGAAGCCTGTTCCCACCGAGCAAAGATGTAGGAAAGGATTCCAAAATCCAGCGTCACCTGATCACCCAGCGGAAAAGTGCTGGCATCTTCATGAACATCTAGCTCCCAAATGTCGGAAGGAATTGCAAGCCCGCTGGAGAGCCTCACTTAACACAAACTCAAAAACCAAAGAAGTAGCTCATTACATGGCGCTTCTTTCCACTTGGATTAAGGACGTCAATCCTCAAAATTGTATAATCCTGGACTCAGGCGCTTCTTGTCACATGTTCAAATCCCCCAATTTCTTCTGGCAGCTTGAGAATAATCCCGGTGAAGAATTCATCAGCACTGGAAAGGAAGGCGCGAAACTCCCAATCAAAGGAAAAGGAACCGTCAAACTATCTTGGAAGAATTCGGTGGTTACTCTTTCAAATTGCCTCTTCGTCCCAGATTTAGTGGTCAATCTCATCAGTCCCGGAGAGTTTATTACGATGAAAAATTGCTTTCTTACCTCTGCTCAAAACCAGTTTCATCTTTCCACTAACTCGCAACGGGCTTTCTCTGGATACATCCGAGAGAATCTGTTCATTCTTAACTCCCCCTCTCGTATTGGTACCAATCTCAAATTCTGTCACCTCACTCTGAAAAATGCAAATCCCGACAACATCGATCACCTTCACCAATTGTTTGGACATGCGAGTCCTCACTGCCTCAAAAAATGTTTTTCCCACTCTTTCAACCAAGACTATTTCTAACTATCAATGCAAAGATTGAGTATTTTCAAAGATTTCCAAATCTCCCTTCAACAGCACGTCTACTTCCGCTTCCAAACCTTTCAAACAACTCCATATTGATTTGATTGGTCCAATCAATCCATCCTCTAGAAACAATATGAACTATATTATGACTATTATTGACAACTTCTCTGGTTATATTTCCGCAATACCTCTCTAAAACAAATCCGAGGCGTGTCAACAGCTCAAAATAATCCTAAATCATGAAAAACAAAAACGAAACTCCTTCCCTGCTACTATCTGCACTGACGGAGGCGGTGAATTCACTTCTTCCGATCTCAAAGACTTCCTTAAAACTAACGCAATCCAACACTTGATTTCAGAACCGTATCACCACAAACACAACAGAAAAGTCAAGAGGGCAAACCGTACTCTTACCGAATCCATCAGAGTGACCCTCCAAAGCTCTAAGCTACCACTAAATTTATGGGCTGAAGTTGCCAAGTCAGCATGTCTTGCCTTGAATCACATTCCTAAGGCTCCTAACGCTCTCTCTCCCTATCATCTCTTCATTGGCAAAACTCTTCCTGTCAGCTTCTTCCATCCCATAGGATCCAAGGTAGTATACCTTGACAATAGAATTAATCGTGGAGAAAAATTCAAAGATCGAGGACTACCGGGTACCCTGGTGGGATACAACCCCAATTTTTTATCTTATTGAATAATGAAACCTGACAGTTCCATTATTTCCACAAAGCACGTCAAAATACTAAAAATCGACTCACAATCAGAGAATGCAGTAATCTCAAAACCCTCTGATGAATCCTTGCAAATAAAAATTGATGATGATTTACCAATCCTTACTTCAAATCCTTCTGTCAACGTCAACAATCCAGATCCAATATCTGAAGATTCTCTTTCCTCTAATACTCTTTCTCCGAGTACCTCTCCGTCCTCTTCTTCAACCGAAACACCTAATACTTGCTCCTCTGACTCTGAATCAGACATGTCGGAAGACTTGACGCATCAACTCATTCCTGGTTATTCTCTTCGGGATCGATCAGCATTGAATCCTCCTCAACGGTATGGATATCATCACTACTACGTACCTAAATCCTTTGAAAAAGCCAAAAGGTGTGCCGACGCTCTCAAGTGGGAAACATCCATGGACAACAAACTCAATGGGATTGAAACACTTGAGGTCTGGGAAGATTATACTGGTCCATCTCCCAAAAATCCTCTAAATACAACCTGGGTGTATCGCCTCAAAGACAACTGCCATGGAGACCCTCTTATCTACAAAAGCGGACTCTGCGTCCAAGGTTTCAATCAAATTTACGGATTGGACTATCAAGACACTTTCTCACCAACTGGCAAGGCTGCATCCTTACGAATAGCCTTACTGTTTGGTCTTTTTCAAAATCATCCTATTACGCAATTCGACGTGAAAAGCACTTTTCTCCATGCTCCTCTGTCCAACAAGGTTGTTATTCAAAGACCCAAAGGCTGTAAAAGGAAATTGGAGTTTCTTATCTTGCAAAAATCACTCTATGGCTTAAAACAAGCCCCCGCTAACTGGTTCCATACTCTAACTGCTTGGATTCGAGAACAAGGATTCCACAAATTAATCTCTGATCCCTGCTTATACATCCACTCTAACTCAAACTCGGTCCTCTTTTTTCATGTCGACAATCTGATCCTGGTTGGTTGCGGGGACGATTTCCAAAATAAATTCCTCAAAAGATTTCCTAATTCAAGTCACCACAACCCAAATACAATCTTGGGCATGAAATTCGAACGTGTCGATAACAAAATACTCTTGTTTCAGCCAAAACACATTGAGCACGGATTGGATGAATTAAAGATGACAGAATGCAAACCGTTGTCCGTTCCTCTTTCAGCTAATATCAACTTAACTCCGGCCTCTGACGATGATCACAAAGAATTCAAGTCTCTGAATGTTAATTACAGATCTGCCGTATTCCTTATCAACTACATCGCGTGTCTCACCTGTCCGGACCTCAGTTTTGCGGTTTCCAGTCTCGCCCAATTTTGTGAAAAACCAGGCATTAGCCATTGGAGGGAAGTTAAGAGGTGTTGGAAATATCTCAACGCTACAAAAAATTTGAAATTGACCTTACAAGTCAACCACGACAGCACTCAAATTGAATGCTACAGCGACGCCACTTGGAGTGACGATTTGGAAACAAGACGCTCACAATCCGGCCATCTTTCTCTCCTTTTCAATTCTCTCATTTCTTGGAGCAGCTACAGACAGCGCAATGTAACTCATTCCACTACTGAAGCAGAACTCAACCCTCTCGCCGACTCCTTTCTAGAAGCCATTTGGATGAGAAATCTGGTGGCTGAACTCTGGAAAAAGGATACTGCTCCCAGTGTTCATTAAATAGACAATAAAGGTTTGGATGACAAACTCAAAAAGTTTGGATGTAACTCCAAAACTCGCCATATCGACATCAAAACTAAAGCCCTTCGTGAAGAACTCAGTCTTGGAAATTTAATCATCAAGCTCACTCCAGCTACAGACATGAAAGCTGATGGACTTACAAAGGCGCTTCTTCTTTCATCTCTCTCCACTCTTCTACAGTTAATAGATCCATCATTTAAGGCTCCGACTCCAATCTCACAAGTCACGGTGTAGGAATCCAAACGGTGCTAAGCCGTGGCAGTTCTGTGGAGGGGAAAGGTGCTGTTTAGGCTGCCCTCCTAGGAGTTACAATAATATTTTAATGTAACCGGAATCAAGGTCCAGAACCTTATGGATGAGAAATCAAACTAAGAGAAGAGGATAAGAGTTGTCGGTAGCAATGGAAACAACACTATCTGAGACAGGATGGTGCAGGGAAAGACTTGAACAAATAAGTCAAGGTTTGTTCAGAGTTCAATAGAACAAGGCAGTTGTAAGTAACAACGCCCACAAGCTTATAACTCTGGTCGTCAGCAGCTGATTAGGAAAGATCAACTCAATCCCAACCAACCTCCAGGTTCTCAATGAACCTGCCCAACTCTCCGCAATCAAGCGCTTGAAGGGTACCAGATAACTGTGGGAGGCTGAACAAAACAAAAGCAATTTGTTTAAGGAGCTCTAGAAGCAGATCAATAACGAATTTGAGCAAGAATATCCCAACACTTCTCAAGGAAATCAAGAATAGCGTGGCAAAATTCAACCTCAAAGAAGAAGGGAGGTATAACACTCCAGGTTTTAAGCTTAATAAAACCTCTTCCATCAAACGTTATTGGCTCCAGAAAGATGATCAAGGAGAGGTCAAGACCAGTATGGTCGGAAAAAGGGATCAGAGTGGTATAACACACTCAAGAATTCAGGCAGACAGGAATTCTTCTTCAACCAGCAAGGCTATTGGTTGGTGATAAGGATCAAGGTCACAAAGGACTGAGTTTGAGTATGGAGGCTCAAAGGATCAAGGGGGCAATCATAGATATACCCGGATAATTTGCTCAGATAAGTGGGGAAGGATGCCCACGGATAAATTGCTTAAGATGATGGGATGATAGGATGCTGGGGGTGGTAGGATGATCTGATGCTCGGCCAAAAGGCAGGGGAGAGCCCCTCCTTATATGGGCAGGAGGCCCTGTTAGACTATATACAACGGATTCTACAAATAGAGCGGAAAAGGGAAGGCAACCATGTGGTCACTCGCGTTGGTCAAGGATCTGCCAAATGCTTGCGGGTGCGGTTGGGATGGATTCAGTAGATCATGAATGAGCGTCGCGCGACGGTAGCAATGAGGAGATTGGGAGGCGCAACGACAAAGATGAAGACACGCAACAAACAAAGATGAGGACGTTCTATAACAACGGCGGAGATGAGAAGCAACACGGATAAAGGACGCGCGACGCGCGCGGATGAAGGGAGCGCGGCGCGGCGCGCGAAGCGGATAATGGAAGCGCAGCGCGGCGCGGCGCGGCGCGCGCGCGCGGGTAAATAATAGTTGGATGAGCCTGAGGATAAGTTGTTCAGCCGGGCGGTACGTTTGCGCAACAGTTTATGAATTGAGGTCTTAAGGCGGCCAGGGTGTCCAGGATGGGGCACCACAACGGGGGGTGTTAAATAATTTTCTGCTCCTCTACTGCCGCTACGCCTTTCCTAACTGTCACATTCACAATGGCGCGGGCTAAAGCACTGTCAAAAATCCACTCTCCTCTCGCACGACTCAGTCTTTGGTTCCTGGCTCTGGTTCGGCACTGGTTCTAGGTACAATTGACATGAACCTCAATTCTCCACAAAACTCCGAACTACAACAACCTTCAACTCACGCCACT
Organism: Puccinia polysora; assembly: GCA_025617555.3. Classification (NCBI taxonomy): domain Eukaryota; kingdom Fungi; phylum Basidiomycota; class Pucciniomycetes; order Pucciniales; family Pucciniaceae; genus Puccinia; species Puccinia polysora. The sequence goes on along the minus strand of JAOOQA010000019.1, from coordinate 2,270,894 downwards.
CACCTGTCAGCTTCCGAAAGTCTTCTCATCATCTGAACAAATCCTATATAGTCTTTTATCTTTTCTTCTTCTTCTTTTATCTTTTCTTGTCTTATGTTATACTCCTTCTCCTCAATTCGAATCTTATACTCTTCAACTCCATTGCTATCATACTCTGACTGGTAAGATTGTCATCTGTCGCCAAATTCTCAATTCCTGTCGACCTGATTATTGATATTCTTTTCTTTGAAGTTCCTCTTACCGTGTTCCTCAAATATCTTCATCGTGCCTTATCCAGCTTGCTTCACCACCGCTCATCTCAGCCATCTTTTGCGTGATGTTTGTTTCTTTATCTTTTTCTTCTTTAACTTCTTATGTTTCTTTCACCATTTTTTTTACTGATGATTCTGCTGGCCTAGCCCTCTTTGTTCAATATCAATCAAAACAATTTATCAGCCAATCAACAGTTCTAAGGTTGTTCAATTCTGTTTCCTGTTTTTCAGTCTCCATTCTGTTACTTGTTTCTTGGTAATTCAGCCCTAGCTTCCTCTCTTCACTTTTAAAAGCCAAAGAAGATACTCCCTCAACCACCAAGAACCAAGGAATTCAATTCCATCCTTAAGGAATTCAAATCCCTCTTCTTCACCATGGATCAATGTTGACAAGCCATGCTCAAACCTGCACTAGAAAATATTCCAATGCTTGGAAAAGACAATTACAGGATTTGGAAGGATAAAATGGATGCTATCTTAAATGTTAGAGGATGCTCAGTTTACATCAATGAAGAACTCTCACAGCTGGAACCAAACATCAACAACAAGCTGAAACTGCTGATAATCACAAAACTGGAATCTTCCACCCACAACAATGTGGTCACTCTGGCCAACAAGAACTCTGCCAAGCTACTCTGGCCCACAGTAATTGAAAAATACGCTTCATCTCAAGCCTCAAAATGGGCCAGAGTATTCAAAAACTTCTTGTACCTGAAATTCTCAAATTGAGGAATTTACTACAAGGGCCAAAGTATGTCTTAAGAAAATTTCCAAGGCTAGAATTACACTTCCAGAAGAAATAATTGCCTATCTTTTTCTGTTCAAGTTCCCCAATTCTATGAAGGATTTCAAACGGCAGATTATGCATACTGACAAAGAAATGACTGTCAGTTTTGTCTTCAATAACCTAAACCAACTAAAAAATGATTCAAAGGTGCAAAATTCAATGAAACCATCCTCATTGTTGAAAAACAAGGTGGCTCTTGTTTCCACTACTTCAAAGCCATCCTTCAAGGACCAAGGGGGGGAGATACAACAATGCACAGACGGCTATCACAACCCAAAGCAAGATAAGTTGCACTCCTCCAAGAATTGCTGGCATCTCCATCCCAAAATTGCTCCCAAATGATGGAGAGATGAGCACTCAAAGTGGAAGGAATGGAAATCAGGATAAAAAGACAAAACTCTGATTACACACTATCTTTCCCTGGTTTCTCTCTGGACCAATCACGGGAAACCTCAAAAAAAATTTCTTCTTGACAGCAGCGCATCAGTACACATGATTAACAACAGTCAATACTTCATAGACATGGCTCCTTGCGCAGAAAACACCATAAAAACCGGAAAGGAAGGGGCAAGTTTGAACATCAAGTGAAAATTCAACTTTTGACTCAGTTGGAAGGACTTCACCCTCCAACTCTCTGACTGTTTCTATGTCCCTGAAGTCACAATTAACCTTCTTAGCACCGGCGCTCTCAACCAGGCTGGCTGCACTCTCAATGCAAAAAAAAAAAAAACTTCTTTACCGTTTCACACTCCAACACAAAAGCCTTCTTGGGCTCAATCATCAACAACCTCTACTCAATTCCCACTCCAGCGTTTGATCAAAATTTATCATCAAATATTTCCAAATCCTGTTTTCTCAACTAAGCTGAATCAGAACTTATGAAAATTTATGGGAAGTTTGGTCACGCCTCCCTCTTGCAACTCGGCTGGTTTGTCCAACACATCCCTAGTGAAACTTGCTCCAAATTGCAGTGCATTAACTGCATCAGAAGCAAGATCACTAAATCAACCTTCTGTCAATCATACAACCAAGTCGGCAAGGTATTCAAAAGAATATACTTAGATTTGATTGGTCCCCTCAAACCACCATCAAAAAGAGGTTCTTGATTTGCACTTACGCTTTTCAACAACGCCTCTGGATACCTCCCATCCTTTCTGTTAGCATTGAAGGAAGAAACAGACAATTTCCTTATAGACCTGATGAAAAAAGAATTCAAGAAAAGGGGATATTATCCATTGGAAGTCTGCTCAAACAGGGGTACGGAATTTGTGAATCAGAAACTCACCTCATTCTTAGAAGTGAATCACATTTGTCAAGTCACCTCTGAACCTTACCATCCTAAATGTTAAAATACGTACGCACTTACGCGGGTGCTACGTATAATTGTAATCCAAATGGGATGCACAAATGGGCCTCTGAGGCCCATTGGACACACACACGGACCATACGGGCCCATGTGGATGTTACAGAGTTGGGGAAACTGGCCTCAAAACGCGTGAAATAGACCCATTGGTAGATGGGGTATATGGGCAAATACGGCCAGATGGGCTTGTATGGGCATAATTGGGCCCAAGGTTTATTTTGGACATACTTGGCCAGACGGGCTGGACCGCAAAAGTAGTCTTTTCTCACAATTCGGGCTTGGGGCGGCCCATTAGGGTTGCCGCCCGTGTCGCGGCCCGCTCGGGGCCGCTGCTCGCGTCGCGGCCCTTTCGGGGCCGCCTGTGTTCCTTGGCACGGCCCACGCGGGGACCGACGGCCCGCGCGGGGCTGTTGCGCGGCCAAGGGATCCCGCGCAGGCCCAGCTGGTCGCGACCGGCGACCAGCGCCGCAGAGCCGGGGCTCGCGGCCCCGGCTCGCTCCCCCTCCCCTTGCTCGCCGTCGCGAGGGGGAGGGGGCAGGCTGGCTGGGTTGAACCAGCCAGCGACCGGCCGCAACGAGGCGGTCGGTCAGGGCAGGGGGGACCTGACCACCCCCTTGCCCCAGGAGGTGGCGGCGCCGGCCGCATGGTATGCGACCGGCAGGTGGGGGGGATTTCATCACCCCCCCGCCATCTTAGCAAACTAAGCGCAAAGGGGCGCTCTCCCCCCCCCTTTACCGAGGGGGAGGAGCGATGGGCCTGGGGGGACCTGACCACCTCCCAGGCCAACTTTCTGTGACGACGCCCTGGGGGGTATCGACCCCCAGGGCCCCTGGTGAGGGGATTTGACCGCCCCCACCAGGGATTTGTAAGAGATAGAGGGGGGACAGCATGTCCGCTGGTCACACCCCCCCATGTGAGGTTGAAACCGGACCCAGGTGAGCCCTGGGTCCCACCTGGCCCATTTCAGGGGCCAGGGGCTGGATGCATGAGGCAACCAGCCCGTAACAGGGGTAATGATGCCATCAGGGCGGGTTGTAATAGACAACCAACTAAGGGACTGAACAGCAATGGGCTGCTTCAGCCCCGTAACGGTGGAAACACAAGAATGGACCGGAATAGTCTGGTTGTAAGGGTTCAGGGACTAATGCCATGTGGGCTGATGCAGTCCAAACCAAGTAACAAGGCCTGTAGAGCCTGTAGAGCTCTTTTGGGGCGGAAAATTTGCCCTTTGGCTTGTTGTATCATGGGCTCACAAGAGGCCAATCTTTTGTACTTAAGGAGCTCTTCTCCCTGCTGTTTTCCATCATTCATTCATCATCCAATTGAATTCATCCAACATATTGCCCCATTGTGAGAGCCCCATTAGCCATTATTGACACACAGTGTCCAGCATTTCTTTTGCTTTAAATACTGCTCATTTGCCTAAGCTAATTGCTGGCCATAATTATAACACTAAACATATTGGACAAGCCAAACAGGCTTATCAAACAATAGCAGATTCCGCCCAATCAATCATTAAAGATGGAAAAATCCCTGCAAACACATGGGATGAGATCATCAAAGTTAGTTGCCTCTTTCTAAATCAAATACCAAGAGGGGAAGATAGGGTGACTCCCTGGGAAAAGGTACATGGATACTCACTTCTGCCTTCATTTGTTCAACCAGTAGGAAATCCCTGCATCTATCTCCTTGAAAAACAAACCAAGTCTTGGAAATTTGACAAAAAGGGGGAGGAAGGAGTGTAGGTGGGTTTTGACCCACTCCTCCTCTCCTATTGTGTGTTGAAAAAAGATGGAAAATTAATCTTGACTAAACATTTCTGATTCCTGAATATGGTTCCCCCAAATGTAGGATCACTGTGGTATCCTGAAGAAGAATGCAATCAGAACCAAAAAAAATATGGTTCAATTACCCTCAGATGGAGCAAGTGGCTGCGGGCAGCGATCAACTCAGTGGGAAGGCTATAGAGATCAGAAAGAAGCAGACTTGGACAGCTTTTCTTTGGAAATGGAGAAAACCAACCCTCCAACAAGGAGGAAATGGAATTATTTGCAGGAACAGCTAGCCCAACTTGATCTCCTTCTCAAACTCCACCCACGCAGACTGGTAGAACTCACTGCCTGCCTCAAGCGTCTTTTCAAGCTTCTCCCATCCAAAACCTGAGAGACTGCTCATCCTGAAGGCCTCCTCAGCCATATGGATTCTACCATCACTACAAACAAGCTATTGCCTGCGCAGAAAGAAAGAACTGGATAACTGCTATTGATCTGGAACTCTCCACTATCAAGGAACTGGAAGTGTGGGAAGATTATTTTGGACCACCACCGCAACATTGTTTGAATAAAACCTGGGCATTCGGGAATCAAAGACAACTGTCATGGTGACCCTGTCAAATACAAGGCAAGGTTATGTGTTCAAGGCTTCAACCAAATTGAAGGCTTAAATTACTCCAAAACCTTTTCTCCCACTGGAAAACCATCAAATCCCAAGCTCCTGCTCCTCTCAGACCTCAAATTGAAGCTGGCTATTCAACAATCCAAAATAAAAAGTGCCTTTCTACATGCACCCATTGATGAAGAAATAATCATCAAGAAACCCAAAGGTTCTGATCAAGCATCAAGGTTCCTCAAACTAAAACAATTACTATATGGACTGAAGCAGTCCCCAAAAAACTGGTACAAAACCCTCACTGAATGGTTCAAATAAGTTGGCTTTGATGGATCCAACTGCAACCCTTGCCTGTAAGTCTTGAAGGACGGAATCTCAAAGATTTTCTTCCATTTTGACAACCTTATCTTGGTAGGACAAGGCCTCAATTTTGAGAAGAAGTTCCTGGAAAGTTCCCCTGCTCAACTGCTCAAACTCCACAGAACATTCTTGGCATGAAAATTGAGATTCTTGAGAGCACGATTCTCTTGATTCAAACCAATCACATTGACACTGGACTTACAGAACTCAGACTTTGTGGAGCCAAAGATTCTCCTTAAGCTCTCACCCCCAGCCTTCAGCTGAAACCCACAACCAACAAAGAGCATGAAAAATTCAAAGCTCTCACCATAAACTACACTTTGGCTATCAGCCTTCTCAACCATATTGCTAGGTATAATCAACCCAACCTAAGCTTTGCTGTATTCAGCATATCAAGGTTCCAAGCTAGACCTGGGATGATGCATTAGAACAATCTTAAACAAGCGTGGAGATACCTGAAGGGAACTAGAGACTTGAAACAAAAACTCGAGTTTCACAAAGATAGTCCTCCCCTAGAAGTCTTCACTGATGCATCCTGGGTAGATGATCCAACAAATCAGAAGTCCCAATTTGGATATCTGTTTCTAGTTTAGGGTAGCATGGTTTCTTGGAACAGAAGCAAGCAGCCAAATATCTCGTGGTCATTCACTGACGCTGAATTGAATGCTCTGGAAGATTTGTTCCACAAGGCAACTTGGTTCAAAGCAATCATGAAAGAAACCTTCCAGTTGAGTATCACTACTATTCCCCTTAAAATATACCACAGAAGCCTTGATAATAAAATTAGGTAATTTGGATCAAACTGAAAAACAAGACATCTCAACCTCAAAACAAAAGGGATGCAATATGAACTTAGCCAAGGTAAAATAAGTGTCAATCTCATCCACTCTCAAAATATGCCCCTGGATGCACTAACTAAGTCTTTCTCTAAGCAAGGCCTGAATCTTCTTGTAGAATGCTACACTGGAAAACAACAATGTCCTTAAAGTTTTTTTTCTTCTATGTCCCATTGCGTTGCTCTTCCTCTTGTGTCTTGTATTGTGTGTTTCAAAAATTTTTTTTGTGTGTTTTCTGTTGTGTAACCTCCGATTTCTTTTTTAAAAATGTTCTGACTCAAGTCTCATCAATAATGGAGGGGTGTTGGAATAGAGGAATTGAATATAACTACAACAGAAACTATAGCTTGGACTCAGCCCGTTGTAGTGAACAAATCTGGAAACCCTAGACCAGATGCAGAAAATTCAAAAATTTTTACGATTCTTTTATTTAGGTTTCATTCAAAAAAAAAAAAAAAAAAAAGAAAAGTCGGAATTTTTCTTTTCAGTATCAATCCTCCAATTTCCTTGTTCTGTCAAACATCCATCTGTCCTAGTGGTCTAGGAAGTCCCTCTCTTGGTCTCATCACCTAGGCATTGCGTTCAATCCCTTCTCTCTTTGTTCCACCTTCCTTTTGGCCAAACGCGCGGGCCAAGACCGGCTTGTCCCAAACATCTTCATCTCCATCCTTTTCCTCATCCAGTTAGAACCTCAACTCAACATCCTCATCCTCATCTCCCCTCTCACTCAATCCATCATGCATCTATCATGCATTCACCCATCAACATTTGCACTCTCAGAGATATTGCTCAACAAGATCAGTTCGCCCAGACTAAACTACTCTGGAGGGCCTACCTCTACGTCGCCAGAAACAAAGCTCTACCAATGAAAATTTGTACTAAAGCTCAGCTTTCCTTGAATAATCAACACTTGAACTCTCATCCTACCCAGATTCACGAGAGATTCATCTTGACCGGTAAGGGTAGAGGTGTCATTGCAAAACTTGGACTCTGTAGACATCAATTGAAACTGAAGGACACCAGGGATAAGTGGATGGGTTTCAAAATAGCGGTCTGGTGACTGTCTCACGCTTGATTTGGATTCTAAGGCATCTTTAAGAACCCAATTGACTCTTGACCTGCCATCCAATTGTAGACTATCCCATACCATTCCATCAAATGTCCCACCCCACCGCCAATCAACTTGCTTGGGAGATCCCATCCGAGATCCTCTGACTGTACTCTAGCTTCCTTGTCATCTTCAATACCCCTAACCACGGCCTCAAGTTGATCTGTAAAATATTCTACGCCTATCTGATTGCTACCCGCCATCTTGATCCATCCTCCGGCAAACTCAATCTAGCCCAACCTACAATTCCTCTCACCATTGTCACTCATCTCACCCAAAAAATTACCTTACTCTTCCGATCATCCAGATTGCCAGTCATCTCACTTGACTCAGCCAATTCAGCCATCAATCACCACCCTGACGCCAATCCATCAATAGCTTGCACCCCCTTCCATCTTTTGGTGGGGGTGGGAGAGTGTTGTCTACCGCCCGTGGGTGTTGGCGGGTGGTCTGGTCCATTATCTTTTCCAACCCCTTCCCCCTTTGGGTGAGGGGTGGTTGATGCCAATGTTGTCGCGCGAACCCGTCCATTGAAAGACACAAAAGATGGTGAAGTGATGAGAATAGATCTCACCCTGGTCAGGAAGGCCAGATTTCCACTGGCCTGAGTGATCAAATTTTTCCGATTGCTTGAAAATCAAAAAAAAAAAACAATTCCGCTCTATTTGTAGTATCCTTTGTACATAGTCTAACAGGGCATCCTGCACATATAAGGAGGGTCTATCCCTCTGCCTTTTGGAGGGACAGGAGATCATCATGCTATAGTATCATCATCAGATCCTACCATACCAGAGAGTATCACCACCATCTTGAAATCAAATCATCTGTGGGGTCTCATTCCTCTTTATCTGAGACTAAAATTTGGGTATATCTATGATTGCCCCTTGATCCTTGAACCTCCATACTCAAAACCCTGATCCTTGATCCTTATCACCAAACAATAGCTTTGCTGGTTGAAGAAGAATTTGACTGATTGAATTCTTGAGTGTGTTACACCACTCCTGATCCCTTTATCCAACCATACTGGTCCTGATCATCCTTTGATTATCTTTCTGAAACCAGTCACGTTTGACTGAAGAGTTTTTATTAAGCTTAAAAACTGGAGTGTTAAACCTCCCTTCATCTCTTTTGAAGTTGAATTCCGCCACACTACTCTTGAGTCCCTTGGGAAGTGTTGGGTTATCCTTGTTTGGATCAGTTATTGTTTTGCTTGTAGAGCTTCTTCAAAAAATTAGCTTTGTCTTTTGCAGCCACCCACAGTTATCTGGTACCCTTCAAGCGCTTGATTGCAGAGAGTTGGGCATGTTCATTGAGAACCTGGAGGTTTTTTGGGATTGAGTTGATCTTTCCTAAGCTTCTCCTGACAACCAGAGCTATTAGCCTGTGGGAGTTGTCACTTACAATTGCCTTGTCTTGTTGAACTCTGAAAAAACCTTGACTTCTTCTATTCAAGTTTTTCCCGGCATCATCTTGTATCAGATAGTGTTGCTTCCCCCGCTACCAACTACTACCATCTTTATCCCCTTACACTTGGTCCCTCGTTTACCTGTTGTCTTTTTCTGTTCATATTTTGTAACTGACAAATTTAGTCAGCTTTATTTCTATCTTACTGCTTTCATTAAGATATTATTCCTGTTTCAGGCCCCCTCTGGGGGCTCTCTAGTTGTCTTAACCCTGCTACCTTAGGCCCCCTTTGGGGTTCTCTAGTTGTCCATAAATACTGGTCCTTCCCTTGGACCAGGAATGAAAAACATCTGATCACCAGACAACTAAACAGGAGTGTCCCTTCCTCCTCTTCAGATCAGTTCCACTTGACTTTACAAGTAATATCTCCTCCCCTTTGGCTCTTTGTAGCCTTATCAATACTCCTCCTTGGCTATTGAGAAGTCTACCGTACTCCTTCCTTCTCCAATTAACCTTGCTACTCATCTTAAACTCTTCACGGTTAAAAGCCAAAGCTCATCCAACCAAGCCATCCGGTCAACTTCATTGTTCCAACTGGTTGCTTTTCCTGAAATCTTATCAGTCCTATACGCCTCTCCATCTCCGTTTAACCTTGTCCTATCAATCCTCCTCCAATTTGAGCACTTTCCCAACTCTCATTGATTCTCAAATAGTCTCATCCCACCGGACTGTGGCCATCCTGGATCCAATTCCTCTACTATCCTGCTCTCCTTCAACTTTCTCCTATCATCCTCTCCTACGTGATTCCATCACAAATCGCATCCCATCCATTGCTCAAATCCTCATCATTCATCAATTGCCTCTTTGAACAAGACATTTCATCCTCAATTCCATCCCACTCGACCTCCAGGCAGTCCTCTCCCCATCCCACTCAATTCACCTCCCATCCTCGTCCCAAGATCAATTCTGATTGGCCCCCCAAACGGGTGCGGTACTCGGTTGACATGCACTCTGGCCGGCACAATGGCAAGCTCTCTGGAACAGTCTTGTCCAACCAACCTCAGCTCTACTCGGACGAAGACAAGGAAGAGGACAACAAGATGTTGGGCACCAGATCCAGGAACTCCCACCTCCCATTACTCAATCCATCCTTCTCCTCCTCACCATTGCCCCTTGCCCCAAGCCATTGTCTCCAATCCCCATCCAAATCACCCTAATCATCCTTTCCTCATCATCACCCTCCTCATCCTCTTTCTCATCCTCATCCTCATCCTCTCATGTCATCCATCACACTTCATTGCTCCTTCCTCATTCACTCATTCCTTCACCATTGATTGTCAACCCACAACAACCCAACTCCTCCTCAGCTTCAAACCATCATTGCCTTCAACTCCTCAAGTCCTACGACCCTCAATCAGTCCTCCGTCTCCCTCCCTGCTACGCCAACTCAAACCTCCACTCGCCAGATTGGTCTCCTCAAAAGTCAACAACGAACCCTCTCAAGCCAATCAGATCCTCTGCTCGGTCTCCAACCCTACCAACATTCCCCACAACTTTGATCACAAGTTTGCTCAAAAGGCCCAAGTGATCCGTAAGGAACATCAATCTCCTAGGTTCAATCGCGTTCAAAATTCCATCGGATCCACTCGAAACCCTCCTCAATCAATCCTTGATTCCTCATCCTCTCATCCTCCCCTTCATCCATTCATCTATCCATTTCTTTCGCTCTCAATCATTCCCCTCGTCCTTGATCCTCAACTCGTTGTCCTCAATTCCATCAACTCATCAACTCCTTAACCGCCCTGATCTTTCTGACTGCTGGATCTAGTGCTTTTGTCGCTGGTCTCGATGCTGGACTAGTCTACAACAGGTTTCCAAAGATGGGCAATTGATGGATTCCATCCAAGCAAGAATTGATCTCAGACGTCTATAACCATTAAGGAAGATTAGGATTGGCGGTGGAAGGCACAATTGACTCACAATTGTCGTTTGATTTGGGATGGATTCAAAACATCTTTGAGAATCAGAAAACCGTTCAGTTCGACCATAGGGTCTTGGGATTCCTGACCTTCTTCTCAACCATCGCTTGGGGTCTCTTTGCCAAATCCCACAAGCAATCAATTCCAAGATCAACGTTGATCCTCAGTCAATGGATGATCTTGATTGCCACCAACCAAGTCGGACTTGGCTTTCTACCTTGCTCTACCTTGTTCCCACCAATCTCGCTTTCTCCATCAGGCCAACTCTTTAGTCCTCCGCTCCTTTGGTCTTCTCTCTCGTCTCTCACTTTGTAAACCTACGGCTCTCGCTCTGAAATCTTTTTATCAAAACTCGCCATTGATCCTCAACCAATCGCGCCATAAGGCTCCTTAACCGTCCTCCGCCCTTGCCCGCTTGCTTTCAACATCTTTTCAACAATCCAATCTCGCCCCATCTCGCTTGCACCTTGAACGCGACCTCGCTCGCTTCAAAACTCCCTCTCTCACTGCCTCAATGAAGACTTCAATGGCGACCTTGTTGCTCCCTCGCTCGCATCTTCAACAACTAGCAACCTTGGTCGCATCCTCCTCGCGATCTCGCTCACTCTTTCCTTGCAGTCCCGCTTTTCCTACCCTGATCGCTGGTCACCCCAATCTTCGCGAGCTCACTCTCTCTCAACATCTTCTCTCCCAACCTCACTTGCAATCTCAATCGCTACTCATCTCTTGCTCCGCTCTTCATTCATTGATCCAATCTCAATCATCCATTTGGGGTGGTCCATTCATTTGGCCCGTCCTGTCACTTCTCATCCCCACATCGCTCCATTGGTCCATCTCAACCGCTCGCTTGCTCCCATCCATCTCCTCCGCTCCACCTGCTCAACCACCAATTGCTTCATCTCCTCCATCTCCTCCACTCCATCAACTACATCAATTCGCTCCATCTCCCCATCAACGCTCCCATCATCCTCAACCTACACCTCTGCTCCCTGCAACATTGCATCTCATCCTCTAACAACTCATCCATCAATCACTCACTCCAAATCAACATCAACCATCAACCATATCAACCTCTCAATATCATCCATCAACAACATTAAAAATCAACTTCAACAACAAATCAATGTTCCTTCCCATCTAGTATTGAACAGGCTGGTGTGTTGGAATCCTTTCCTCCTTTTGTTCAATACTATCTGTTTATATCTTCCTATTTTCCACCCTCATTCATTACAATAAACACATTCATTATTATCCAATACTGTCATCACCCACCATTATCCTATAACTGTCACCAATCCATTTCAACTCCATCACCATCACCATCACCAACTCCATCACCATCACCATTACCATCACCATCACCATCACCATCACCATCACCATCATCATCCCATACCCATCACCATTACCATTACTCTCATCATCATCATCATCATCATCATCATCATATCATTCTCCCCATTAAGCTAGGCAACTATGCCTGAGGTCCTTGTTGCTCCTCTTAAAATAGGCTATCATTCCTCCCATATTAAGCTAGGCAACTATGCCTGAGGTCCTTGTTGCTCCTCTTAAAATAGGCTTTCATTCCCCATCTCATATGCTGACAAGGTGGTGTCTTGTCATCCTTTCTCAAATCTCATATCTCTCATTCTCATATTATCTTCTCATATTCTCCTCTGAAATGTTGATTGGTCTCAAATTGGTTCCTAAATTTGTCAGTTAAGGTGGTGTGTTGTCTTTTTCTGTTCATATTTTGTAACTGACAAATTTAGTCAGCTTTATTTCTATCTTACTGCTTTCATTAAGATATTATTCCTGTTTCAGGCCCCCTCTGGGGGCTCTCTAGTTGTCTTAACCCTGCTACCTTAGGCCCCCTTTGGGGTTCTCTAGTTGTCCATAAATACTGGTCCTTCCCTTGGACCAGGAATGGAAAACATCTGATCACCAGACAACTAAACAGGAGTGTCCCTTCCTCCTCTTCAGATCAGTTCCACTTGACTTTACAAGTAATATCTCCTCCCCTTTGGCTCTTTGTAGCCTTATCAATACTCCTCCTTGGCTATTGAGAAGTCTACCGTACTCCTTCCTTCTCCAATTAACCTTGCTACTCATCTTAAACTCTTCATCAATGTCTCGAGCTCCAGAAGGACAAAGACAAGAAATTGGTAGAGAAAAAAGGGAATAACTTTTTTCTTCCTAATGGTGCCCTAATCACCTTTGATTCATCTTGCCCAATTTTTCATGTGGTGGCCTCTTACCAGCCACCCCCTTCTATGAAGGCATCCTTGGCTTCTGTGGATTTCCAATCTTCTTGTGGTACTCTTCAACCCTGGTATCCCCCAGCTATTTCCTCCTCTTCTCTGGTTGGTACTTACCAATCCAATCCAGCTAGGAAGGAACATGAGGAGCCCAAACCTCATAAAGCTTCTTCCTTGCCAATGTTGATCCTCCAAAGACCACCCAAACAACAATCCTCAACTGAGCCCTATTCTGATGTAGAAGACATGGAGGTGGAAAAGGGGCCACTCATGGAAAGGTCTCAAGATCACCCTGATCCTCATCCCTCATCTGTTAAACCTCCTCAATCCCCCAATCCTGTTCCTGCTTCACCCAATCTTCCTCCCTCCACCCAGCCCAAAGTTTGGTTTGAGAGGGTGTTAGGATGAGCTCAATGAATACATCTGTACGCGTCCGCAGAAGTTCGTGTGACATGTCTGTATCATCTGGGTTCTCTCACACCACGGGAAAACCCGGGTGACCTCTTGTCTTACTTTGTCTTGACTCCTCTCTTTCTTCATCGTTGTTTGATTATCAGTGATTATCTTTTCATTATTTCTTTCTATCTTTTTCTTTTTATATTTTTATCTTTCCTTTTTATGACCTTGCTCGCCTCTGCTTGCTCTATGAACCTGCTTTGACTCAAATCTATCTCCACTCGACTCTTGCACCCGATCTATCTCTTTGTGAACTAACTCATGCCTGGTAAGAGTATAATCCCCAAGAACCTCTTAGCACAATCTCTCTGACAACTCCATCGGATTTGTAGTCATCAATCGTCTACGTCTAAGCCCAATTATCTGCGTCTAAACTCTTCCCACTCTATAAACTCCCTACGCTGTCTGATCTCTGCCTCATTTGAAATAACTTGAAGCTGTTGGTTTTCTCATCTTTTCTTTTCTTTTGTTTTTCATTTCTTATATGATTTGTCAAAATTCTAACCCGTTGTCCTCAGTCTGCTGGTTCTATGTTCTAAGAAATTTAGTTGAAATCTTATCACGGTTAAAAGCCGAAGGACAACTCTGCACCATCAAGAATGAACAAACCAGCGGGAGCAAACGACTATTTCCATCAAGTCGCTCTCAAAGCTTCCGTTAATGCTATTCCCCCACTCAACAAGGATAACTACTCAATCTGGCGTGATAAAATGTTAATGTTATTTGACCTCAAGGATATCAAGGATCTCATGACCAAAGATGTAGGACAAATACCTATCAGACAAGACCGAGAAATCCAAGCGATCATCCTCTCCAAACTTGACACTACCACTCATGCTAATGTAGTTAATACCATGAACATCACGTCCTCCAAACTAATGTGGAACAAAATCACCCATAGATTTGCCTCATCCAAGACTGCAAACAGAGCACGAATTTTCAATCAATTCCTTCACGCTCCATTTAATGAACTTGCTATAGAAGGCTTTATAACGGACATTCGAAAATCCCTTAATCGGATGGCAGATGTAGGAATAGATCTACCAAGTGATATAGTAGCCTATTTAATACTCTTCAAGTTTCCACCAACACTAGAAAATTTGAAACAACAAATTATGCACGGCGAGAAGTTTATAACCGTAGATGTTGTGTTTAACCACTTAACCCAATACAATAATGAGCGCAAAGCACAGATCAAGACAGGAAAATCTACCACTGATGTCTCACTGGTCACTTTTAAGAACAAATCCGACAAAGAAGAAAGGAAGATCCGGATTAGATGTAAAGAAGGCTTCCACGATCCAAATGCCCCACACCCGGAATCTTCATGTTTTCATCTCCATCCCCAAATCGCTCCCGTATGGTGGGTTGAACAGCAAAATGAGTGGAAGAACAAGACAAAAAAGATGCCTACAATCAATTATCATGCTCTATTAACTCTTTGGATTAATGCAGATAATACACCTAATCTTCTCCTTGATTCTGGTGCAAATATACATATCTTTAACGATCTCAAGTATTTTTCCTCCATTGATCTACAGGACAAACCTGAAGAAATTAAAACTGGCAAGTTAGAAGCAAGTCTCAAAATACAAGGAACCGGTACTGTTTGGCTTGAAAGACGCCTACAATCAATTTTCATGCTGTATTAACTCTTTGGATTAATGCAGATAATACACCTAATCTTCTCCTTGATTCTGGTGCAAATATACATATCTTTAGCCATCTCAAGTATTTTTCCTCCATTGATCTACAGGACGAACCTGAATAAATTAAAACTGGCAAGTTAGAAGCAAGTCTCAAAATACGAGGAACCGGTACTGTTTGGCTCAAGTGGAAGGATTCTGTCATTACACTCAAAGGATGTGTGTAAGTTCCAGAGATCGTTGTTAATTTGATTAGTCCCGGCCTTCTGGCGAAGAAGGGTTGTGGTCTCTCTCAAAAACGGGATCAATTTTTCATCACTCGAGGTAACGAAATGGTGCTTAGAGGTTTAATTCAAGATAACTTATTTGTAATAGAGAAGCCTCAAAGTACTGGAAATAACCTGTCGGTCAACATCTCTAATCAACCATCTACCGCCACGTTGACTCAATCTCAGTCGCTGTCGGATCTCCATAAAACATATGGAAATGCATCAATATCGACACTCAAACTGATTCTCAAAGATCGCTTCTTGAAGGATGAATTGGAAAAGTTCCAATGCAATGGCTGCGTAAGAAGCAAAATCACGCGAGCTCTGTTCTCAAATACCTCGTCACCCTCTTCAAAACCTCTTGAACGAATTCATCTAGACCTGATCGGACAGATCACTCCTCAATCTAAAGCTGGACATAAATACGTCCTGACTCTTGTGGACAACTTTACGGGCTATCTGGCAGCTTTCCCCCTTCAATTTAAAGAAGAAACCCCCGGTGTCATTATTCAGATTCTAGAAACAGAGTTCAAACGACTGAATTATTATCCCTCCGAAATATTTTCAGACAAAGGAACAGAGTTCACGAACACCACCCTGAAAGATTTCGCCAAGAACAAACACATCAAACTCCTAACATCGGAACCATACCATTCTCAGCATAACTGTTGAGCCGAGCGAGCCAACCGGACAATCATTGAATCAGCCTGTGCAACGTTCTCCTCGTCTCAATTGAATAAATGTTATTGGCATATTGTGGTTCGAAGCTGTTGCTTCATGCTCAACCAGGTCCCTAGTGAAGGTAATGACCGATCCCCTTGGGAACTTATGTTCAGCAAGAAGCTCCCTACTAATTATCTCAAACCTGTAGGATCATCTGTCATCTACTTAGCAAATAAGCTCCAAAAAGGAAGAAAGTTTGACAAGAAAGGACTAGAAGGAATTTTAGTTGGGTTCAATCCAGTTTTTCATTCTTATTTGATCCTCAACTCATCCGGTGCTATTGTGGAAACTAAACATGTACAGTTCCTCAAGAATCCGCTTCACAACTTTCCTCTCCTGGAATCGCCTGGGATTGATCTTTTCACCCAACCTAACTTAGATTCTAAAGAACCCATCTTCTCATCATTCAAAAAGAAATATAACTTCTGAGAACCCCACAAAAATCTCTCCTAATCTGACTCAGACCAAGACAACTCCATATCAATAGACTCTCCATCTTCAGACCACTCTCCTCTGCCATCGCCAGTTTCTGATCCCCCTATTCAAACTATTGCTCAACCTGATCCTCCTATCCAAGCCATCTCTCAAAAACCCAGAAGGGAGGTGAGGAAACCCCAACAATATGTTTTCCACCACTATTATGAGCCCCCTTCTTACAAGGCTGCTCAAAAGTGCTCTGAATGGCCGAAATGGAAGATAGCCTCTGAAGATGAATTAAACTCTATAGAATTACAAGATGTCTGGGAGGAGTATTATGGCACTCCCAACAATATATTAAATACAACATGGGTCTTTAAAGTGAAAGAAAACTGCCACGGAGATCCTGTTAAATACAAAGCTTGACTTTGTGTTCAAGGTTTTGATCAAGTCCTTGGAATTGATTATAACAAGACTTGGGCACCGACTGGAAATCTTGGTTCACTTCGCGTCGCTCTCATCTACGGCCTGAAGAATAAGATGAAACTAACTCAATTCGACGTAAAGGGCGCATTTCTTCATGCTCCCATAGACAAGAATGTTATCATAAGAACTCCGGAAGGATCAACCAGGAAATCGCCCTATCTAAAACTTAAGAAATCACTCTATGGGTTGAAACAATTGCCCAAAAATTGGTATGAAACTTTAACCTCGTGGATCAAGACTCAGGGATATCACGAATCGACCAGTGATCCATGCTTATATCTAAACTCCAAGAGGGGTGAAGTTCTTTACTTTCACGTGGATGATCTCATCCAAGTAGGTAACTCTAACCACTTTGAGATCAGTTTTCTCAAACGATTTAAAAACTCTTCCTGCCATCCCCCAAACACCATTCTCGGGATGCTCATGGAGATTGAAAATGATAGGATTCTCCTGAGTCAACCCAACCACATTGAAAAGGGTCTGGAAGAACTCGGCCTGACTTCGTGCAAAGATGCTCATACCCCACTGACGCAGAATTTAAACCTCAAACCTGCCTCCGATTCCAATCACGCCGAATTTTGCCAACTTAATATTAATTAAAGATCAGCAATTGGCCTTCTCAACCACTTGGCCCACTACTCTCTACCGGATATTTCCTACTCTGTGTCTTGTCTGGCCAGATTAAATACAAAACCCGGCATGACTCACTGGAGGGAAGTCAAAAAGGTATGGAAATATTTAAAAACCACTAAACATCTCAAACTTGTAATCAAATATGAACCAGGCCAAGAGATGCTCTCCAGCTTCAGCGATGCAACTTTGGGAGATGATCCGACCTTTTGTAAATCCCAAACTGGATACATTGTTCTTCACTACGGTAGTCCAGTCATCTGGAACTCCACTCGACAAAGAAACATCAGCTACTCGTCTACCAAATCAGAATTGAATGCATTACTCAATTGCTACCTTGAAATTAAATGGATTAAACATCTCATCACTGAGATTCATCAAGTTTCAGAACCCAAGCCTACTCTACACATAGATAACAAAGGATTGGACGATAAGATCAAGCGGTTTGGCTCACATTCAAAGTCTAGACACATAGATATTAAAACCAAAGGTTTACATGAAGATTATGGAAACAATGAGTTCAACCTAGTTCTAATTCAAATTCATGCCATGATTGCAGATTCCCTCACAAAATCTTCCTCATCAACTTCCCTGCAACTTCTCCAAAATACAATCTACAACAAGACACATCAATGAACTTCAGGATTACACTCTCACCAGTCACGGGGAGTGTTAGGATGAGCTCAATGAATACATCTGTACGCGTCCGCGGAAGTTTGTGTGACATTTCTGTATCATCTGGGTTCTCTCACACCACGGGACGACCCGGGTGACCTCTTGTCTTACTTTGTCTTGACTCCTCTCTTTCTTCATCGTTGTTTGATTATCAGTGATTATCTTTTCATTATTTCTTTCTATCTTTTTCTTTTTATCTTTTTATCTTTCCTTTTTATGACCTTGCTTGCCTCTGCTTGCTCTATGAACCTGCTTTGACTCAAATCTATCTCCACTCGACTCTTGCACCCGATCTATCTCTTTGTAAACTAACTCATGCCTGGTAAGAGTATAATCCCCAAGAACCTCTTAGCACGATCTCTCTGACAACTCCATTGGATTTGTAGTCATCAATTGTCTACGTCTAAGCCCAATTATCTGCGTCTAAACTCTTCCCACTCTATAAACTCCCTACGCTGTCTGATCTCTGCCTCATTTGAAATAACTCGAAGCTGTTGGTTTTCTCATATTTTCTTTTCTTTTGTTTCTCATTTCTTATATGATTTGTCAAAAGTCTAACCCGTTGTCCTCAGTCTGCTGGTTCTATGTTCTAAGAAATTTAGTTGAAATCTTATCAGAGGGGAATTTCCAAAGATCACCCCAATGCTGTGGAAAGGGTATTAAAGAAAATTTCTGATTTTAAAATTCCTGATCTATCTGTGGCTGAAATCCTGTTGATCTCTCCATCTGTTGCTGAAGGAATGAAGAAATGGGTTTCTTGTCAACGTGTGGAAATTGGTCCTGAGGAACTCGGGGTCTCCTCTTGAACTTTGATAGAGGATTCTGGTGGAACAGATCCCTCTTCTGAGTCTAGTCTTTACTCATGTCCTCTTGGTTTTCTTCCCTGCCATCTTGGTGAATCAGCTAAATTGGTCTTGCTCCTTGTTGACTCCGGCTCTCAGCTCAACTTGATCTTGGATGCTATGGCCTGCAAACTTAAACTCAGCCCTAGGGTCAGCTTCACCTCTTCAGTGTATGGAATAGGGAACCAGTCTTGAAAAATTCAAAAATATTTGTTCTTCATCTGTTGTTTCTTCTTTTCCTTGTACTCTTATTCCTAATCAACCTTCTCTCAGTTGCTGTTCAAATCTCTTCAATGATTTTAAACTAGATCCCAATCTTGATCCTAATTTTGGTGGCTTTGGTATGGAAGAATATGGGCTTCAGTGGAGGGAAATTGGGGTAGAAGTAATTCCTCCCAATTGTGCATCACCAGGGTATCCTACTACTATCATTTTTGAAAACCTACCTTGTGCCACACATGTGAGCAATGTATTATCTCCTGGGACTTCTTTTATGGAAAAGGCACCTTTTGAAAACATTGAAGAACATCCAAATTGGAAGGCGTTAGAACTTGGTCTCAATCCTTGTAGTCAGATCTCTCTGGTCAACTCTTGGCAAAAACAAGAATCACTATCTTTTGCCTCCAAATATAAACCAGTTGCCAGGAAAATCCAACCAGTCAACCAAACAATGCCTCTAAATCTCAACCCTCCCCTTAGGCGTCCTCTGAGAGAAAGATGGCTGGAAACCAGGACCTCTGGATTGATTTCAGCAACAGAAGAATGAAGAAATGGAATGAATAACAGCAGTTGAAAAATTGACAAAACTTGAATCAGAATGAAAGATCAAACCAAAAAGAGCAATGTGATTCTGATTGGTTGTTGAATCAGCACATGCCAAGCTTCTTCATGGCCTGAGTGGAAAGCGCGGACATCTGCTGATAGTTTATTAGAATACAGGATGTTGAAAGAATGAAGAAGTGAGACAGACGGATTAGTTGTACTTAGCCAGTAGCCTCTTCAGATGAAAGGAAGTTGTCTTGAATTCTTCTGAAACACGTCCAAGGATCTGTGGATTTAGTTCAATCAGTGCATTGCCATGGATTGCTTGAAATACTTTGAATCAATCCTTTACCCGCTTGAGACGCTTCCAGACTTGACTGAGTTGAGAGGGGAAACTTGATGGATGAGAGTGTTGGAAATGAGGAACAGGAAGTAGAAGGGAATGAGATGGTGTGAAGAATGATGAAGATGGTGATTGTTGGCGTGGTTGATGCTTCGTGCGAGTTGCAGTTGAGCAGCTGGGAGGAAAAGAGGACCGCGCGTGTGGGTCCATTGGAGTTGAGCCAGGAATGGAGCACCTGTACCGGAAGGCCAGAAAGGGGTGGGCTTCAGTCTCAAGTGGGAGCTTGAGGACGCAGTTTTTACAACAGCCCTCCTTGATTCAAAGTGTGAGAGGTCTAAGTACTGACGTGATTGATTAGTCGTAGAATTGATGTTTTTTTCGTGACTTTGGTGAGTCCGTCTGCTACCATTTGATCCGACTTGATGAGTTGGACCTTGATTGCTTTGTTGGATATGTCCTCTCAAAGTCCTTTGGTTTTCAGGTCAATGAACTTTTTTTTTGAGTTGCTTCTGAAATTTTTTATTTTGTTTTCCAAACCTTTGTTGTCAATCATGTGGATGCTTGCTTTGATAGGCTTTCTCCAGATTTCATGGATCAGGTGATTGATCCACCTGCATTCAAGTTGACCGTTGCTTAGAGCGTTGCACTCAGCTTTGGTCAATGAGTAAGTGATGTTTCTCTGGCGTCAACTGGTCCAGTAGAGAGGTGATCCTTGGTAGAAGCAGATGAACCCTGTTTGGGAGGTTCTAGTGACTGGATTGTTGGCCCAAGTTGAGTCGCTGTAGCAGATGAGGTTGTCTGAGTCTTTTTTCTTGGAGATCAGAAGTTGCTGATTTTTAGTGCTCCCGAGATACTTCCATACCCTGAGGACCTCCTTCCAGTGAGCAATCCCGGGTTTTTCAGAAAACCTTGCCAGAGATGACACAGCATAGCTGATGTCCGGCCGAGCAAGTCCAGCTATGAAGTTGAGTCTTCCTATTGGAGACCGGTAGGATACCCCCAACTTTTCAAATTTCTCTATCTTGTCAATGCTGGCTGGTGTGAGATGAATCCCAGGAGTGCAGGGAGTGCTCATTGGCTTGCAGTTGGTGAGATCCAGCTCCACCAAACCTTTATCAATGTGCATCTGAAGTGATAGCCTTTTTCCTTCTGGAGACCGTTCACCCTTCATGCCAAGTAATGTATTAGGAGGATGAGCTGATGAGTTTTTGAATTTGTTGAGGAATGTGTCTTTGAACTTTTTGACATTTCCTGCCACAAGTAAATTGTCTACATAGACAAATATTGCTGATTTCTGATTGGTTCCTAGGTAGAGACAAGGGTCTGCTTCAGAGGGGATTAACCCTTGATCTTGGATCCATTTGCTCAACATTTTTGACCAATTCTTTGGTGCTTGTTTAATTCCGTACAGTGATTTATTGATCTTGAGAATTGGAGTTTGTCTTGTCAAGCCAGTTGGTTGTTGTATGAACACGTCTTCCTCCAGAGGTGCATGCAAGAACGCTCCTTTGACGTCAAACTGCAGCATATCTAGATTAAGTTTGACCGCTAGCAGTAAAACTGCCCTTAGGGATGCCACCTTGCCCGTGGGGGCATAGGTTTTGCAGTAGTCAATTCTGTAGAGCTGATTGAATCCTTGCACGCAGACTCTTGACTTGTAGGTTGGGGCTTCTCCATAGGTGTTCTCTTTGATCCAAAAATCATAGGTGACATTGAGCAAATTGCTCGGCTTGGGTCCTTCATAATCTTCCCAGACTTTGAAGTCTTTGCAAGTGTTTAACTCCTTGTGTAGGGACTTGGACCAGACAGGAGAGTGAAGAGCTTCCTCTGGTGATTTGGGAACAGATTTGGAGAAGTATCCGTACCTTTCTGGAGGTCTGAGTTCTTGAAAGTTCCAAAGCGTTCGCAATCTTGGGACCAACTCTTGAATCAATTCATCATCAGCATTATCTTCTGGTTCTGAGTTGGACTCAATCAATTCTTCTTTGACTGCCGGGTCTGCCTTGGCCTGTATTTCAGAGGTTTTTGGAGCTTTGATTGGAGGGTGAGTTTGATCCATGATGGGTTCACTTTGATTTGTTGGGCAGTCGTCCAACGTTGAAAATGGAGATTTAGTGAATTTTACATTCTTGGTTTCTATGACGGCGCCGGTGTTGGTTAAGATTTGGTAGGACAGGAGCTTGGGGACATATCCAACGAGTCTTCCTGGTAAGCATTTTTCATCAAACTTCCTCGGCAACTGACTCCCAAGATCCAAATAATAGAGGCTGCTTCCTATTGGATGAAGATAGTCAATTGGTAGTGATTGTCCATGCTTTAGCTCCCATGGCGTGAGACCTTTGGAGTTAGGTATTTGATTCAGAGCCAGGGTACAGCTTTGGATCACTTCATGCCAGTAGTGCTTAGGATGTTTTGACAAGGCAAAGGTTGCTCTGACGGATTTGGCTACTTTTTGGTTTGCTCTTTTGGCTCTTCCATTATGTTGTGGATGGTAAGTTTTGGATATTACTTGGTTTATCCCCTTGTTTTCAAAGAGTTCAGTGAGATCCTTGCTTATTAATTCACCTCCCCCGTCACAACAGAATTCTGAGGGGAAGTAGTTGAGCCAATTGTATTCGTTTGAGAGGATGAATTTGATGGTTTCAGCTGCGTCTCTCTTGTTTCTCAAAGCAAACAAGATGATGTATCCACTGAAGTTGTTGACCATTGTCAATGAATATCAAAATCCTCCTTTTTATGTTGGTGAGATTGGCCCAATCAAGTCGGCGTGAACATGCTGGAATCATTTTTCTGCATTTGCTGATGAACCTTTGAAGCTTGCTTGCGTGATTATGCTTTTGTTGCAGCTGGGGCAGGAAAAGTTGGTCTTTGTGTCTGCCAAGATGGATTTCCCTAGGAATCGTTCCATCCTGGCAATTCCTGCATGTCCAAGTTTAAGATGAAGTTCGTTAACCTTTTTCAGTTCAGAATTCTTGTTCCCATGGTAGCTTTGGTTTGAGGACACTTCTGCGTGCAGGAGGTTGTTAAAAATCTTTCCTTGCAGAATGACTGACTGATTGGCAACCAATTTGAAGGTAGGTGGATTTTCTCAATCATTCACAACCAGCTTTGCTCCCTTTTTGAGAAATTCTCCCATTGAGAGTAGATTGACGCAAGCGTACGGAGTCCAGGCAGCATTTTGAAGCTTGACAGTTCCAGAGTCAGTGATGATTGATCCCGTTCCTCTTCCTTTTATTTTGAGTGATTTGCCAGTTTTTCCCGTTTTGATCACATTGGAACCATCCTCTGCATTCATCATCTTGAACCAGTTTTTATTAGTTAGCATATGAATCAAGCATCCTGAATCTAAGATGAAAGGTTTTGAATCTGTAGAAAACATGTTGGTAAAGCAGAAATAGTAAGAGAAGAAATTTGAGACTTCTTCCTTTTTCTTCTTTTCTGGTTTTCAAGATTTGAATCCTTTTGGTAGAAGTTCTGGAAACTCAATCCAACAATTCTCACAAGGATGGTTTTGAACATCAGGATTGTGGACACCATTCTCGCAACGTGGATAGCTTGAGTAGAGGTTCATGTCGGCTTTGGAAGTAGGAACTCCTTCATTGACCTTTGTGTTTATTTCGTTTTTGTGTTGTACAAGGTGATCCAGAGCTCTTTCAACGGTTATTTCCTGTTCACCGTGCATTATTTGAGATGCAATACTTTTAAGCGTGGATGGGAACTTGAATAATATAAGATACGCCAATATGTCTGACGGCAGCTCAATTCCCACTTCTGAGAGCTTGTTGAGACTTAGTCATACGTTGGTTACGAATTTATCAATGTTGTCTTTGCTGAAGGGAAGATAAAGAAAGTAATTGAAGATTCTTGCTCTATTCACTGATTGGGATGAGGCAAAATAGCTTTTAGTCGCAATCAAGATTTCTTTGGCGTTGCGTACATTTCTGGCATTGATGATGTTGGTGTGTGTGGCTGGTTCTAGCTTGGCCAACAAGAAGGGGGCCATGTCCTTATTGATTTTGGGATCTAACTGAACGTCATTGCTTGTGTTATCCATTATGTGGAGGATGCCTTGTAGATCAAACAGTCTCTCCATTTTGACCTTCCAAATGGAGTAATTGTCCTCATTCAAGAGAGGAGTTGATTCTACGAGTGTCTTGAGCATGATTGTTTGCATTGTGTTGTTGCCCCCAGGTCCTGGTGTTGAGTGGTACTCGGTCATCTTGGTGAGTCGCTTTGGCTTTTAACCGTGAGAGAAAGATGGCTGGAAACCAGGACCTCTGGATTGATTTCAGCAACAGAAGAATGAAGAAATGGAATGAATAACAGCAGTTGACAAATTGACAAAACTTGAATCAGAATGGAAGATCAAACCAAAAAGAGCAATGTGATTCTGATTGTTTGTTGAATCAGCACGTGCCAAGCTTCTTCATGGCCTTAGTGGAAAGCGCGGAAATCTGCTGATAGTTTATTAGAATACAGGATGTTGAAAGAATGAAGAAGTGAGACAGACGGATTAGTTGTACTTAGCCAGTAGCCTCTTCAGATGAAAGGAAGTCGTCTTGAAGTCTTCTGAATCACGGCCAAGGATCTGTGGATTGAGTTCAATCAGTGCATTGCCGTGGA
Source organism: Puccinia polysora (assembly GCA_025617555.3). Classification (NCBI taxonomy): domain Eukaryota; kingdom Fungi; phylum Basidiomycota; class Pucciniomycetes; order Pucciniales; family Pucciniaceae; genus Puccinia; species Puccinia polysora. Next base: position 2,246,288 of record JAOOQA010000019.1, on the reverse strand, counting down.
TTTCTCAAAATACTTTGAATCAATCCTTTACCCGCTTGAGACGCTTCCGGACTTGACTGAGTTGAGAGGGGAAACTTGATGGATGAGAGTGTTGGAAATGAGGAACAGGAAGTAGAAGGGAATGAGATGGTGTGGAGAATGATGAAGATGGTGATTGTCGGAGTGGTTGATGCTTCATGCGAGTTGCAGTTGAGCAGCTGGGAGGAGAAGAGGACCGCGCGTGTGGGTCCATTGGAGTTGAGCCAGGAATGGAGCACCTGTACCGGAAGGCCAGAAAGGGGGGGGCTTCAGTCTCAAGTGGGAGCTTGAGGACACAATTTTTACAACATCCTCCTCTATCCTGCAATCCTTACTTTGGCTTACCTCAATCTCTCACTGGTCCATTCATCCCCTCTGGTTGTGTCACCAAAGAATGTCTGAGAGCAGTCAACTTTGGATTGGATGGATGGCTTCTACCTGATGAGTTGTATTTTATCAAAAATGTCTTGGCTCTTAGGGAAAAAGCTATTACCTTCTTTGAAGAAGAGAGAGGTCTCTTGAAAGAGTCCTATGGTCTCCCTTATATCATTCCTGTAGTAGAACATGATCCCTGGAAAAAGAAAAAGATCCCAATCCCCGCTGCCAAAGTTGACAAATTCATCAAGTTGGCCCAGGAACAAGTCCAAACCAGTTTATATGAAAAGTCAACATCTCGCTATTCCAGTCCTGTTTTCTGTGTCCTTGAAACTAACGGTAAACTTAGAATCGTTCATGACCTCCAGCCGCCAAATAAGGTGACTATTAAAGACTGTGGTATTCCCCCTGCTACTGAAGAATTTGTTGAATTGTTCTCCGGACAAGCTTGCTATGGTCTAGGTGACATTATGGGTGGCTATGAAAAACAGTCCCTACATCCAATTTCTTGCGCTCTCACTACATTCAATACTCCCCTTGGTTGTTTCCAGCTTACTCAATTGCCTCAAGGTGCCACCAACTTGGTTGCAGTCTATCAGGCTCAGATGTTTTGGATCCTCCAGGATGAAATCCCTGATCATGCTGGTATCTTTATTGACAATGGCAGAATTAAAGGACCAATTTCTGATTATAAAAATGAGCTCTTACCCTGGAATTCAGGAATCCGCCAATTTATCTGGGAATATGCAACCAATTTGGAAATGATTGTGTTGCGAATTGAAGAATCTGGCCTCACTGTCTCCGGATCCAAATTGGCTGCCTGTGTCCCTGCTCTGTAAATTGTTGGTCATGTGGTCTGCAAGGAAGGAAGAAGGATTGCTCCATCCAAAGTCAACAAAATCCTCTCTTGGCCTACTCCCATCAATCCAACTGAAGTCAGGGTTTTTTTAGTTGTTGTCACTAATTTTTGAATTTTTATCCCATCTCTATCCAAAATCTGTGCTCCCCTATGTTGCCTGACAAGAAAGGATTCTGAGTGAATCTGGACCCAAGATTGTGAAAATTCTTTTCAGCTACTTAAAATGATGGTTGGCAAAGACATAGTCTTGAGAAAGATTGCTTATGGAACGGGAGCTGGCAAGATCAAACTGGCTGTTGATTCTAGTTACCAATCTGTTGGGGCTGTCCTCACTCAGGAAGATGAAAATGGTTGCAATTGTTCTGCTCTCTATGAATCCTTTTTATTTTCAGATTTAGAATCCAGGTACTCCCAACCAAAACTGGAACTCTGTGGCATGGCTCAAATGTTGAAGAAACTCCATTCTGTCCTCTGGGGTCAACAGTTCAAGTTAAAAGTTGAAGCACAATCTATCATTGAAATGATCAATGCCCCCAGCCTCCCAAATGCTCATATCACTCATTGGGTGGGCTTTATCCAACCTTTCTCTTTTGGTATTATTCATAGGCCTGGAAAATCCTTCACCATGCCTGATGGTTTATCTCAAAACCCCCTTGGAGATGAAGAATTGGACGTTGGAGTGGACTTTGATGAGGAGGAGCCTTTAATTTGTACAGCCTTCACCTTTTCCTCCCAAGATTATTCTGGCTTCCAACAAGGTTTCTTGCTAAATTTAGAGCAGTAACTTTCCACTCTCCAAAGGCCTCCTGATCTCTCTGCTAAAGATTTTCAATCACTCAAAAGGAAGTCCTCCAATTTCTTTGTTGAAGGTACTAGGCTTATGAAAAGAGGCAATCCTTGTGCTCTAATTTTTTTTACAATACCCTCTAAACAAGATTCAATCCTCAAAAATCTCAATGAAGGCCTTGGGCATTGTGGGGAAACCAAAACCTATTTACCTATATCCAAACAATTCTGGTGGACATCTATGAAGAAATCAGTCTCTCAATGGTGCAAGAGTTGTGAAGTATGTCAGAAACGTGATCTTAGGCGCCCGGCCAAAATTTTTTATCCCACTGGAGAGTCCACTGTCTTTGGAAGGATTGCTATGGATGTGGCTCATATTAAGGCTGGTGGAGCTAAGTACCTCATTGTGGCTAGAGATGATTTTTGTGGATGGGTTGAAGCAACATTTCTTAAGAACGTCAGCTCTGAATCAGTAGCAGCCTTCCTTTAAGAGACTTGGACAATGCGTTATGGATTGGGTTGATCTTATTCAACCAATGGTGGCTCTGAGTTTGGTGGCAAACTGGCCAAAATGATCCAATTGCTTCCTTGTCAACATAGGGTGACCACTCCTTATTATCCTGAAGGACAAGGCATGGTGGAAAGAGGCCACGCCCCTTTGAAGGCTGCTCTTCTCAAGTTGGCCGGTGAAAGTGGAAAGAATTGTTGCAAATTTCTTCCTCTGTTCCTCTTCTCTGATCAAATTCAAACCAAAAAAACCACTACCTACTCACCTTACAAAATCCTCTTTGGTCAAAGGGCTGTACTTCCTCTTGATCTGGAAATGGAATCTTTCTTAGGAATTACTTGGGAAAAGGTTTCTTCCACCACTGATCTATTAGTTGCGAGATCCAAGCAACTGGAGTGAAGTGAAAATGTTTGTGACAAAGCTTATCAGAAAATGATGGAGTCAAGGGAAAAATCAGTCCAGTATTGGGAAGATAAGCATTCCAATTGATTCAGGGATCCCTTGAATCCTGGTGATCTAGTTTTAGCTTATAATCAATCCTTGGAAACTCAGTGGGGAGAAATTTTTTCCAATTGCTGGAATGGTCCTTATCGAGTGGTCCATCAAGTCAGAGGTGGATCAAATGTTTTGGAGAAACTGGATTGTACTCAGATTGCCAGAAGGTTCTCTGCTGATCAGGTCAAGAAATTTCATTGTTGTGGAGACAACTTCAATCAGAAGTAAGTCCTCCAAATTATGCACCACCAGGGTCATCCGCTGAGTTTTGTTGTGAAACTCTACTGCATGCCACATACGTGAGAACCTGGGATGCCTTCTTCATTTGATCGCAGTCAACTCTAGGATTTTTTTTGGATAGATCAAGATATTTTTTTCAATCACCCTCAAGATCAAAAGGCCATTTCTTGTTATCAATCATCTTTCCTTTCTTTTTTTTATGACATCAAGCTCTGATGCAGACTAGGGACATTCTGTCAGTTGGGGAGACATGTGGTGACCAAATCCGGACACCCTGCACCAGATGCGGAAAATTCAAAAATTTTTACAATTCTTTTATTTGGGTGTCATTCAAAAAAAAAAAAAATTGGAATTTTTTTTTCAGTATCACTCATCCAATTTCATTTTCCTGTCAAACATCCCACTGTCCCAGTGGTCTAGGAAGTGCCTCTCTTGGTCTAATCACCTAGGAATTGTGTTCAATCCCTTCTCTCTTTGTTCCCCCTTCCTTTTGGCCAAACACGCAGGCCAAGACCCGCTTGGCCCAAACATCTTCATCTGCATCCTTGTCCTCATCCAATTAGAGCCTCAACTCAACATCCTCATCCTAATCTCCCCTCTAACTCAATCCATCATCAATCCATCATGCATTCACCCATCAACATTTGCACTCTCAGAGATATCACTTGACAAGATCAGTTTTCCAAGACCAAACTACTCTGGAGGGCCTACCTCTACGTTGCCAGAAACGGAGATCTACAAATGAAAATTTGTGCTCAAGTTCAACTATCCTTGAATAATCTACCCTTGAACTCTCACCCTACCCAGATTCACAAGAGATGCATCTTGACTGGTAAGGGTAGAGGTGTCATTGCAAAACTCGGAGTCTGTAGACATCAATTGAAACTGAAGGCCACCAGGGATAAGTGGATGGGTTTTGAAAAAGCGGTCTGATGACCGTCTCACCCTTGATTTGGATTCTAAGGCATCTTTGGAAACCCAATAAACTCTTGACCCGCCATCCAATTGTAGACTATCCCATACCATTCCATCAAACGTCCTACCCCACTGCCAATCAACTCGCTTGGGAGATCCCATCCAAGATCCTTGGACTGTACTCTTGCTTCCTTGTTGTCTTCAATACACCCAAAGAAGGCCTCAAGTTGATCCGTAAGATATTCTACGCCTATCTGATTGCTACCCGCCACCTTGATCCATCCTCTGTCACACTCAATCTAGCCCAACCTACAATTCCTCTCACCATTGTCACTCATCTCACCCAAAAAATTACCTTACTCTTCCTATCATCCAGATTGCCAGTCATCTCACTTGACTCCGCCAATTCAGCCATCAATTACCACCTCAACGCCAATCCATCAATAAATTGCACCCATTTCCATCTGTGGGTGGGGGTGGGAAAGTGTTGTCTACCGCCCGCAGACACCCATGGGTGGTCTGGTCCATTATCTTTTCCCATCCCTTCCGCCTTTGGGTGAGGGGTGGGTGATACCAATGTTGTTGCGCGCGCCCGTCCACAAAGCACGCAAGAGATGGTCAAGGGATGAGAAAAGATCTCATCCTGGTCAGGGAGGCTGGATTGTCACTGGCCTGAGTGATCAAATTTTTTTGATCACCTGAGAATCAAAAAAAAAAAAAAAACAATCCGCTCTATTTGTAGTATCCTTTGTACATAGTCTAACAGGGCCTCCTGCCCATATAAGGGGGGGCTCTACCCCTGCCTTTTGGAGGGACAGGAGATCATCATCCTATGGTATCATCATCCAATCCTACCATACCAGAGAGTATCACCACCATCTTTAAATTAAATCATCCATGGGGTCTCATTCCCCTTTATCAGAGAGAAAAATTTGGGTATATCTATGATTGCCCCTGGATCCTTGAGCCTCTGTACTCAAAACCCTGATCTTTGATCCTTATCACCAACCAATAGCCTTTCTGGTTGAAGAATAATTCAACTGATTGAATTCTTGAGTGTGTTACACCACTCCTGATCCCTTTATCCAACCATACTGGTCCTGATCATCCTTTGATTATATTTCTGGAAACAGTGATGTTTGACTGAAGAGGTTTTATTAAGCTTAAAACCTGGAGTGTTAAACCTCCCTTCATCTCTTTTGAAGTTGAATTCAACCACACTACTCTTGAGTCCCTTGAGAAGTGTTGGGTTATCCTTGTTTGGATCAGTTATTGTTTTGCTTCTAGAGCTTCTTCAAACAATTAGCTTTGTCTTGTGCAGCCACCCACAGTTATCTGGTACCCTTCAAGCGATTGATTGCAGAGAGTTGGGCAGTTTCATTGAGAACCTGGAGGTTGTTTGGGATTGAGTTGATCTTTCCCTGAGCTTCTGCTGACAACCAGAGCTTTTAGCTTGTGGGCGTTGTCAGTTACACTTGACTTGTCTTGTTGAACTCTGAACAAACCTTGACTTCTTCTATTCAATTTTTTCCCGGCATCATCTTGTCTCAGATATTGTTGTTTCCCCAGCTACCCACTACTACCATCTTTATCCCCTTACACTTGGTCCCTCGTTTACCAGGTTCTGGACTTTGATCTTGGTTACAATTAAATATTTTTGTAACACTCAGGAGGGCAGCCTAGACAGCACCTTTCCCCTCCACAGAACTGCCACGGCCTAGCATCATTTGGAGTTTTACACTGTAAAAAAGACTCACAGAATTAACATCCACTGAAGACAGTAACCAACCAAGTCTTCCACAACATCAAATTCATAACCATCAAATCAATACTCCAAGCACCATCCTCACTCCCTCATCACCTCTCTTAATCTAAAACCCAAGTTTCAACTCATCACTCTAAAAGCTCAACTGCGAAAAGCCTCCTCCTAAACATCTCATTGAATGCGCTATTGGTAACCTTCCATGCCTGCCTGGTGAGACTTGAATCTTTCTTCAATCCAATCTTGTTCTAATTTTGTTCAATTTTGTTTCCTTTTTTCAGTCTCCATTCTGTTCCTTGGTTTTTTGAAATTAAGACCAAGCTTCCTCTCTTCAATTTTCTGGGGTGTTAATGGATGGAGATTTAAAATTAGAAGAGGGTTTGTTATCAGCAGGTTTAGAGAGGTGAGTCATTGTATTATTCATTTTCTGAATAATGGCCAGAAGCAAAGGTTCAGTGGAAGTACCCTGAGAGGCAGGAGGAATATTAGCAGCTTGAGAAGTTGATGGAACTGCTTTAGAATTAGAGGTTGGTCTTGGATTACACTCTGGGGAAGGTGAATCCAAACCACTCAAGATCCTGGAATCAAATCCTTAGTCCTTATCCTCATCTTCTTCATTGTCTTCTTGGGTAGGAATCAAACTAGGGTTTTAGGAAGTAGATTCCCATCTGTGGTAGCCTGGAACTGGAAAATTTCCTGTAACCCTGTGAAGTTTAGAATCATCAGAGGAAGGAATAGGAGAAATGGAGACCTGGGCAACATAATCCAACAATCCAGTTTCCATGGGAGTGGAATTTCTATCCACTGGTGCTGGTAAATTGGAAAAGGTTCTTCCCATTGCATGAGCTCTGGCAGTAGAGGGGTCAGTAGGTTCAGTGTTACCCGTTTTTCTGGAGCTGTGTGTGAAAGATTTTTTAGAAATGTGAAAGAAAATGAATTTTTTGGAGGCACCTTATTGCTAAGAAAAAATAAAGGTGACCCAAATTTGTCTTCACCACACAAGAATAATGATTCAAGAATTTATACCCAAAATTGATTGAAATAGTCCCAACAAAGACGTCAGAGTAAGATTTTAAAGTTGATATCAAAGCTTTGAAGTCCCAAAGACTCAAAGTAAGGCATCAAAGCATTGAAGCAAGACATTGAAGTGTCAAAGGAAAACGTTGAAGCGGGGCGTAAGAAGTTGGATATTTGGAGTGTAGGGTGGAGGTTTGAGAAGATAAGGGTTAGATGAAGTTGCCACAAATTTAATATCCAAATCAATTTTATGGAAGTTGGATAAAAATAGAGAAGCAGACAAAAGATGCCACAAGTCAATAGCAAAATTTGATGCAGTTAAATAGTAAAGGATTGTTGGTAGGCAAAGGTTGTGTTATTTGGGAAAAAATCTGTTTAACTTTACAAGCAGCTTCTGGAATGCAAGCAGGGCTTGGCACAAGGGGACTATACCCTCAGTAGACTTGGCGACAAGGTCACTGGAGGATGCTACTAGGAGCAGAGTAAGAGTTATTTAAAGATAAGGTGCTGAATGACACTTGCTGGGATGAATTCCTAGTAAGAAGTATTAAAATTATTTATTGAGGAAAAATCAAAAAGGAGGAAGAGGAGGGCATTTCAAATATACAAGAGCTGGAACTACAAAAGATTTATAGTTGGTTGGGGCTCAGAATACATGTTTAATGACAAGGGAGTATTCAAGTTAACAGAGAGGGCTAATGAGGTATGCTACTACATTGGCATAGGTTGCCTACTACATTGGGGAAAGGCTAAAGGTCTGGGATTTTTAAGTTGGGAATTTGAAGTTGTAGGATTTAGAGTTTAAATGAAGGTCACAAAACTATTTACTAATTATGGAGAGTATAGGATACAATCTGCATGAGGATTTACATATAAATTCCCAAAGTATAAATCATAAGATGAAGTATGGGTCAGACAGGGTGAATAAGTTTATATGATATGCAGACCTGAGATATAAAGTATTTGCAAGCCTATGGAGTTTATTTGAATCTTGTATGAGGTCATAGAATATATTTATATATTTACTGCATGAAGATCCTGATGATATGTAGTTACTGAAGATATACTGATAGAAGTTTCCTGATTTCTGAGGTTGAAGTTCCTTGTAAAGTAGATTAGAACTGAGGATTATACTGAGCTTTCTGAGGGTAGACTGAGTTGGGCTTCAGGATGAAAGGCCCTGGTCAAATTTTGAATTGAGATGCACCAAGTGAGACTTGAATAGGTCACCAAACCATTTTATTGCTTGTATTTTTCAAGGAATTTGGATTTGAAGCAGGGTGTCTACTTCTAGACACCAGGGCCAAATTGGGGTCTCTGGCTGACCAGTGACATGAAGTCACTTTTGTGGCCACTTTTGTCCCCCATAAGTATCAAAACCTCCCCCATGAATTCACAATGATTGATTCAATTTTTCACAATTCTGTACACAATATTTCTTGTGGGTTTCACCTTTATGGGAAAAAAAAGTCCAGAAGATTTCACTTCTGCTGAAAATGAGAATCACCTTGATTTCACCTTTTTGGAAATTGGAATTCATCTGTATTTCCCAAATCATGAACTTTTAATTCTGCCATTTCCACCCAGATAAAACAAGAACTATTTCTGGAAAAAATCAATTTTTTGAAACATGTTGATTTTTTTACAGGGAAATTGATTTGTAAAGGAAGTTTGTTTGTGGGAAAAATCAAAATGGTTATAAACCGTTTTCAGTTTTTGCAATTCTCAATTTTCACAGCTTGAAAATTATAATTTCACAAAGCTCCGCATCTCCTACAAACAGTTGGCATTTTTTCCAAGGCCAAGATTGCAGGCCATCAAGAGTCTATGTGACAGATGTGAGTATCCATACATGAAAAAAAAAATGCCCTCCCCATGCCAAATGAAATCGGTGCTGAATTTATCCCAACAAAAAAAGATATAAATGAACAGAGAAAAAAATAAAGCAAGTTATAGCAAAATCTGGAGGAATTTTCTGTTCAGAGATGAGTGTTAAACTCTTCCCAGCATTTCACTAAAAATAAATGTCCGCCAGTGTCACTATGAATTCACAAGGGAATCACTTCAAATCAGCTCACAGTTCACTTTCTTTTTGCTGGTGCACCTGGGCCACAGGCCCCACTTTACTTGTGGGTAAAAAAGTGCAATCACACATTGTCCAAGGATCCCATCTTCAAGCTAATCCTTGGAGCTAGCTAACCCATCTAAGAGCTGGCAACATGGGATTTTTACCTTGTAAAAAACCCTTAATTTAGCACATAAATGCCAATGAACTCAAGGGAATTTTAATGAACCAGGAGTATTTTTCAATGCACAGATCTCCCTCATATAATTTCACAAGGGAAACACCTCAAATAAACTCACAGTTAACTCAAATATTTTCAAAGCTTTTATGGATAGGGTTTTACAGGAAAGCCTTTTGTTTCATTCTTCAAATATTTATTCCATGTAAAAAACATGGATATCTCTGCCAGGAAATTCAGAATTTGAATAGATATCTCCCTAAATGTCTCACATGGAGGGTTGAAACAAACTCAAGGTGGCACTTGTAAACAGTAATGGGAAGAAGGATCATACTAGGATAAAACAAGACAGCCAGGCAGAGACTTCCAGAAGAAAAGCAAGGCAAATCTCCAATTCAGTTTAGAGCACCAACTCATTTCAACAAACTCCTCAACAACTGTCAAGGCATGTGGTGTTAAATCTTCCTTTCTAAGATAAATCTTATTCTTCCTCATTCTCCCATCCTAGATGGGGTTATTGTGCTCCATTTACTTCATATCAATCAATTTTCTACATAAAAGGTGCTAATGTGTTTAAACCACAACAATCATTGATTTTAAATAGCTTTCTCTTTTCAGGGTTTATTGTATGCTTTCTCAATACTCACCTGAGGAGCTGCCTTAGTTTCCTTCATTTTGAATTCATTGTTTGATCCACATGTTTTATATAGTTGGATTTCTGCACTAAAATATGTATCATCCTGGTGGGGATATCTTTTTTCAGAAGATTCTCTTTACTCATAATCTCAAAAAAAACCCCTTCTATTTCTGTCACTACAACCAATCCAATTTAAACCTATGTTCAAAGGCTAAATGCTTGGATTTTCAGTCAAAGCCTTAAACAATCATTTGAACAAATTCAAAATGCCCCCCTGTAACATATTTATGCCATTTCCTGCCTTCATTAATTTTTGATTCAAGCCTATTTGAATTCAAATCAGATGTAGGAAGGGATGCCCATTGAGCATGGCGCGGCCACAGTCCAAAGAAACAATCACTATCAACAACAAAAGCCCACACCTTGCATGGTTTCCTTAATGGACTCATTTGGGCATGTGAAACAATGTCTCCAGCATGCAAAGTCCAATTAATATTGAACAGAGCAACTCCCCAACAATCTTTGTTTGACAATATATTAGACTTACAAAACAACATTTATTTGATAAAAGAAACTTGTTTCTTATAAAAAGAGTGAAGTTACTTTACAGACTCATCATAGTGTGTATTTCATCCACATGAGAGGGTGGGAAGAGGAGGGACTACACTCTCCTGTGGTTGTAGTTTCACCGTTGCCAGTGCAGTCATGTGCACTCCCATATAGTAGGCCAGGCATGAAAATTTGGGCTGACAGAACCCAAGTGTGGTCCAGGTGACTTGAGCCCCACCACCAAGGTTAAATTACACAACACCGGTATATGTAAATGATTAAACCACACTTCACTCAATGCTTTTAAAACCACACTCAATTTTGAACACACCTCACCAACTTTTGAACATTTCTCACTTGATTTTGAACACAACTCAACCTGCTACACCCTCACCCAAGTTGACTTCAACACTCCTCACCCTGCACACCCTCACCAAAGTGAATTTGAACAATTTTTACCCAATTTCTAACACTACTCACCATTTCAACCCTGACAAGAGTGAATTTGAAGAATTGTTACCCAATTTTCAACACGCCTCACCCTGCTAAACTCTCATCAAAGTGGATATCAACACTCCTGACCTAATTTTGAACACACCTCACCCTTCTACACTCCCACTGAAGTGGATTTCAACACTCCTCACTGTGCTACATCCTCACCAAAGTGTATTTCAACACGTCTCACCATGCTACAATGCATGCATCCAAACAGGAGGATTTTGGTGCAACCTGGATTAAAGCATGGAAGTTGCACAAAAATGTTAGTGTTTGGATGCATGCATCCAAACAGGAGGATTTTGGTGCAACTTGGATTAAAGCATGGGTGTTTCATGAGAATGTTAGTTTTTGGATGCATGAATCCAAACAGGAGGATTTTGGTGCAACTTGGATTAAAGCATGGAAGTTGCAGGAAAATTTTAGTGTTTGGATGCATGCATCCAAACAGGAGGATTTTGGTGCAACCTGGATTAAAGCATGGAAGTTGCATGAAAATGTTAGTGTGATCCATCATACGCTTCCAAAAAGTACTGAAGGTTATTATCAAGAATCAGGTTGTGCTGGACGTGATGGGCATGTTTTGGACTGTTTGCTCTTTTGGAAAATAAGTGATCTTATCCCACTCTCTGGAATGGTTGCCTCCAAGACTGATGGGATCACGAAACGTATAGGCCTTCATATTCTTTGACATCTTGGTCACAACCCAGTTTTTTGACGTGGTGTCTTGGCACCCCCTGCAGTTTAATCTATGGCCTGATACGCTGTTGAAGTGGAAAGCTGTTGTAGTAACCTCTTAGCCGACTATTTCAATACCTCCCGCTCAACTTGCGACTCTGGCAATCCTCTACCTTTCTCTCCTGAGCCCTTTAAAAATTGTGACGATTGCAAACAAGATCCTTCTCAAATCTTATACAATGACTTGAAAATACAAGCTTGTCACATCTGCCATGTTGTTGGTTACATAACTAGAATGAACGGCCAAATAACAATGATCCAAATAGGGGATTTGATGCATGGCATCGGGCCTTCAATCATTCAAATCATTCAAACCCGCCAAGTTGACCAAGATTTCGATGATTTGGCAACCCATCTAGCTCCCAAGGTAGTGGGACTAGACAAACTGAATTGCAATAAGATTGCACTCACTAAAGAGGTTGGCTGATCTTCTTAAAGACAGCATGCTAAAAATGAAGAATGAGAATGCTTAACTGCCCAATACATCATTGTTTTTTTCTTCATTATTTCAATTTTCCTTTTTTTCATCCAAAGAAATTGGAAAACTTAATCCTTCACCTAATTGTGCAAGGTTACCTGGCGGAACAGTTTGTTGCTAGTACGTCAAATCGAGCCTTTTTTTTCCTTGATTTTGGCGAGAGTTGTCTGACGATTGAGAAATTGTGTCTACCACTCCCGCTTGACCAAAGCTGCTTACACGGTCAACAGCTATATCATGCTTGGAACCAAGTCTCGCGACTTGGAACCGTACCGTGACACTATAATGACCCTGTAAAAGCCTTGGTCCTCCAAAAATCAGATTCCAAACCACTTCAAAATCATTATTCCTTTGGTATCTGCTCCAAAAAGCAAGAAAGCGTCCAATTCAAACTCAAAGACTAATGTCAAAGAACCCAAGAAACAAAAGACAACCTACAGTGTTCAACAGGGCAAAACGACCACCAAGATTGCCGTAGCCCAAGCTTGTGGTCACTTGATCATATCTGATGATGATGATGATCATAATCACCATAATCACAATATTAATAGTGACAAGGTGTGCAAAGATGAATCCTCTAAACCGGCTGAGGAATGAACTGATTTGAAAAATGGTCTTGCCTTCAATCGCGGATTGAAACAGGTGGTTAAGGGTCCAAGCAGCCATGAGGATCAAGGTAGAAGTGGTCAAAGACGAAATTTTTTTTGATCAATATCAAATCCAAATGAAGACAATCAACGACTCCACTGGTAGTGAGGTGAAGAAACCCAAGGGTTAAAGGAAGGGATTTCTAAGTGTACGTACGTACGTAAGGTGGCTAAAAAAGAATAATGGGACCGGTTGACCTTAAAACTGTCCATGTATTCTCGGGCTTCTGTTTCAAGGCTAAATTAGATCGTTCAAAAAAACTAAATAATAAAAGGCATGTATTATTCATTTTCTGTTCTTGGGATTTAGATTATTTGAACGTCTGTACGTACTCTCTACTTAACAACACAATTGAAATTTTTGGAAAAATATCAAATCAAGCATAAAACTCCAAAAAAAATACTCTGGAGGAAAAAAAGAATTGAAAAAAATTGAAAAAATTGAAAAATCCAGTACCATCAATATTTTTTTGTTCTTGTTGATGAGGGTGTGAGTGAGAGAGTGAGGATTGAAAAGGGGAATGATGTTGAAGAAAAGAAAGATGAAGTCTCTTGAAGAGCTTCTTTTTTTTTTAAAAAAAAAATGGGATTCAAAACCATTGGTTTGATGTTGATGTTGATGGTGGCTTGGTAAGAAGATGGTGATGAGAATTTTGAAAGTGATAGGTTGGGAGTTGTGGAAACTGCTACAAAAAAAAACACACATTGATTGATTGAAGGACTTTAAGCATCTGATATGTTTGTATTCTGAGGTTGAATTGGAGTTCAGGTCCATTGACATCATTCTAAAATCAATTCTGATCCTTGAACTTTTGACCCTCCTCCTCTGATGTGGTTTTACCATCACCCTCAATCTTCTGAATCAATAGATTTCTCAACAGAAGACTATATATATCAAAAATGAGAACCCATAAATAAATAATAATAATAATCACTTACCATGTTTGTTTAATTGTTCAATTTTTTTTTTTGAATCAATTGAGTAGTCAGACATTGAGATCAAAAAAAAAAAAAAAAAAAAAAAACCAAGTTTGTGGTAATGTGGAAAGTGAGAGCATGCAAGAATTTCACAACTTTGTGCAGAGGCAGTCCTGAAAATCCCATTCCAACCTTGGGCAGTTCCCTTCAAAACTGTATAGATAGCAGTAGAAAGTATCCTGTAATGAGTTTTGGAAGATCTAAAGAGATCATTGATGCACAAGAGAGAAAGACAATTGAGATAGGCTTCAAAACCCAAGAGGCTAAGACCCCAAATTGGTCACAAGCCTGATCCTAATTTGACTGATGATTGAAGAACCCTCCCATTTTTTGAGCAAGCGGGAGGATGGGAGTCATGGATGAAGGGGAAACAATCAAAGAGTGGAAGAATATCCAGTAGGAGCCGGATTGGGTGACTCTCTTGAGGTCAAATCAAGCAACCACATGTCATCAAGATTGTGAAGATCACTCAAGGCGTCTAACTCTCTCTCCAGCTTCACCTTGACACCCTCACTCACCTTCAGCATCAACCTTGAGGCAATCCTCTTCTTCATCCCATCAATTTGAATTAGGATCAATACTCGCTGGACAAGACCAATGGGCCATGGCGAGATGCCCGGGGGAAAAAATGAAAAAAAAACAAAGCTGAGTGACTCAACAACAAGGATGACGCTCCTATTGCTGATACAATTCAACCTCAATTATGGGTTTAGGATACACCTTCTATTGTTTATATTTGCAGATTGCCCTCCTTGGTTTTACTTTTCTTTCTTTTTTTTTTCTTGGACAGTGGAAGGTTGATGGTTTTACCCAGCTGGGGGAGTAGGGTTCAATTGGGAAGGATAAACTAAAATTGATTTGGAGCTGATTTTTCAGTAATGCAACCAGATGTGAAACACAGCTGAAAGACTGGAAAAACACCAATGAAATTTGTACTATAGAAGTGGTAGTTTTACATAAAAGTGATATGAAATAAACTGTAAAATAATTTTTTTTATGAATACTGGAATTAATCAGAATGAATCTGTGATTGCATTGTGGAAAATATTGATCACTGAAATTGTAGCTGGGATATCAAAATATACAATATTTAATTGGAAATTTTTATTCCATAAGGAATTTCAAGTGAGTCCCGGTTGAATTAATGTGAACATTCAAGTGAATTCAGGTTTTTTCCTTGGGGAATCACAAGTGACATTCATTTTCCACCATGGTGAATACAATGTGAATCATATTTTCTTTTTGATGTAAACTGAGGTGAACTCAAGAATACTCATTGGTGAAGAGAAGTTTCCCATAAAGAGATTCAATTGGCCAGAAAATGGGACTGGATGGTGACATGAAGTCACTGGCCAGCCAGAGATCCCATTTTGGCCCTGGTGAGAACTGCACCCAGAATGTTAACATAAAAACAAAAGGTGATCTATAAAAATTCAACAAAATGGGAGCAAGTTCTGGTTTCTGAAGTCCCTGCTCCAAGCATTAATATTAAGATAGAACAAAAACTTGTTGGACCAAAAAAAAAAGAACATTAAGGCACTCAGAAGGCAAGAATTTAAAAAATTCCATTTTTGGCACACACAAACAAATAACTCAACACCACTTTTTGTAAATTTCAAAAAATAATTTGCAAGGTATAGATAAATTGTTTATTGTAGGAGGTAGATAAAAATTAACAATTAAATGAAAGTGGAGAATGAAAAAAATAAACAAGAGAATGCTTTATAAGAAAAAATAAAAACCTTTTGAGATGAATGAATACTTTGGTGAAGAAAAGCATACAATTATTTTACAGTTGGTTCTTTAATCAGGGAAATTCAGTCAATTTGATCTGGGCAGGAGTAGAACTAAGAGACTTAATTCCAGCCTTGTGAGAAAAATTTGATAAGTCAGAAAATAACATGAAACTAAAAAGATGAATGCATGAATAATAGTAGATTCATGAGGTTCTAGAAAAGAATTTAGTTTTTCTGCTCTGGGCCCCTCCTAAAAACTGAAAGCCAAGGTAAGACGGATCAATTCTGTGTAATTTGTTGGTTTAAGTGAATTTTTTAGCTTAGTCAAGCACTATGTGGTTCATATTGAAATAATTTGATGATTTATATTTATTAAAACAAGTGAACTGATAGAGGACAAAGTTAGAATTTTAGATGAGGGAGAAAAAGTTTAATGAGAATAGAGCAAGCATAGACAGAGGAACCAACAGGCATGAGCTTTAAAGTTAATCTTTAGATGAAAGTTGTAAGTCTTTGAAAGGCATTGGTAGCTTGCTCTGGAGATGAGATGAAGTGGTGAGATTGCAGATGGGAAAGAGTTGAGCCAAGTTGAATATAGTCAGATATTGGTGCTGGGTTGTTGACAGAAAGCACATCAACTCTCACCAGTTACAAGTATGAGAGATCAGATTTTGGCAAGTATTGGAAGATAGAGTTTCTTAAGGAGCTGATTTAAAACAGAAAAACTAAAATAATGAGAATAAATGAGAAGAGAAAGTGAAACTGTGGGAAGAATAGATGATTGAAGGAAACCAAGGGTTTGATTCTTTTTGGAATGAGATTGTTAATGAGAAGATTTTGAATTTTTCTGGGTGAATGCAAAAGCCTTGCTTGGATAACTTTCCAAAATACCTTGCATGACTACATGGAGGTGTCCCAATGGAGAAATCTCTCAGGGTTGTGTGGTGTGATCTCTTACACTTCACATAACTTGAGAGACTTTTTGCTAGTAGTTGGAGAGGAGGTTGCACAAAAATTCCACAATTTTGATCAGTTTTTGTATTGATAAGTTTGACATGGGTTTTTTCAGGGGATCTGCAAGCATTTCTTTGGATGTGACCAGATCTAGTTTGCAGCTGTTGGGTTTGATTTCATTTCTCAATTGTTTTGTCTTGCATTTGTTGAGTTAAGAGAGACTTGGATGTCTGCAAGGATTAGGAGGAGGATTTAGACTGTAATGTATCAGAGAGGATTATGTTGAGGATACTTTTCAGAGATGTTTTTTCTCATCTCACTTGTCATTTCTCCAAATATCCAATTTTCCAAGTAGTGGCTGCTCCCAAAAGTGCGCGTGAGGATGAGAAGTTTCAAATACATTTATCTGTCACGTCACTGTCAAATGTCCAACCAGCTCCTGACTGAACCGTGTGAACAATCTTCCTTGGTTCATAACTCCTTCCATTTAGGCCTTCCACTCTTGTCTTGTCTCTTGATTTTGTTCTCCTCCATCTTATTTTTCATCTTGCTTGTCTCATTGTTGCTCATTGCACTCAGGCTCTCAACCACCACCAGTTACTTTGACATCACATCTGGATCATCAAGCTAATCAGCATATTGCTTCTGGACTTGAACTCAACTTGAGCTCAATAACCTGATCACAATCTTTCCAACCTGCCGTAGATTCAACTAAGTTTTCAACTCAACATCAGGAGCTGAATCCCTTGCAACCCTGTAGTCTTCAAGTTATCCTGGAAGGATTGGTCTGTCTATCAACGTGTCTTATCCTCTCTACTTATTCTGCTCAAGGCCATCACCCAGCCTGTAGAGGTAGCGCTTCTGTTTGTTATTTGTCTTCTTCTTTGGTTGTTTTTCCTTACTGGTTGTTTGCAGTCAGCTCATCTGATCCTTGAAATGCGAACAGCCTGGTCCAGGTTAATCAACTCACCAATTTTTCCACAAGGTTCAAAGCCAAAAAATGGATCACTCAAGCCTAAACAACCTGGCAAGAACAACTGCGTCACCTGTACCAGGAGTAGAAATCAATTTTAAGGCAATCACACTCAAATCTCTCCTGGAATCCACACCGCTTCTCCCTGAAACCAACTACTCAATATGGAGAAAGAAGATGGAACGATTGTTCAAGATGTGTGGCAATCTGGATCTGATCAACCCTGACAACCCCCATGTCAAAATACCCGACAAAAATGAGATGGCTGGGTATCTTATTTCAAAACTGGAACCTGGTACTCATACCAATATCATCACATTGAAAAACAAAGATTCTTCTAAGCAAATATGGATGGCCGCCAAGAATAACTTTGCGTCGAGTCAGGCAGCAAATAGAGCAAGGATGTTCTTCAAATTTCTCTACCTAGGTTTCAATCAGAAAGACATTGATGGATTCCTCACTTCTGTGAAAGCTCACTTGGGAAAACTAGATGAAGTAGGAATTGACTTACCTAGCAACATACTTAGCTACCTCATTCTCTTCAAACTAACCAATTCCCTGAAGTCAATGCAATCCCAGATCATGCATTCTAGCAGAGAACTATCTGTAACGTTGGTCCTAAACCATCTGGTTCAGCATAAGAACAAAGTCCAATCTAAAGCTGCTGGAACAACCACCAACACCAATGTATTCATGTATCACGCGGGTAATCAAAAAGACCCTGACCTCCCTAAGTGAAAAACAGAAGACATAATCCCTTAGTGAAGTCCCATCCTCTTTCTTCCTGCTGGGCCAAATTTCCTGAATTGTGTAGAGAGTAACAGCCGTTGGGAAACACTACTGCTGAGCAACAGGCCTCACTCAACCACGGATCTGAAGATGCCCGCGAGTTCAACCAACGCTGAAAATTCTCCAAAAGGAGAACATGGGCTGCACTGACAATCTGGTAGTCGTACTGGGATGCCTGTTGTGTTTTCTAGATGAACAGAATTGTGCCTGGTCTCAGCACTTGTGTTTTCTCATTTTTTTTGTTTTAATTTCCTCACTCTCCTTCATTTTCTTTCGTTCCTTGTCATACTCAACCTTCCTACAAAACACTCAAAATCAAACCGCGAACTGAAGACACTCAACAGCCACCTCTTCAGTTATCCTTCAAGACTGTACCTCTCTAACTGGTGAGATCATTCAGCAATCATGATCATCTGAACACAAATCAGCCTAAGATCATCATTTCACCATTCAGCTCCGCCACATCCTCTTCCAACCTCTCTCAACACCGTAGTCATTTCAACCCGGGTTACCTTCTCATGGTGTTGGTATTCTCTTTCCTTGTTTGTGACTGGCTGTAATTCTGGTTATATGTTTCTCATTGATGTTTTTCATGTTCTAGTCTTGCTGGTTAAATTTGATAATGATTCATCAAAGTAATACCATCATTGATCCATTGCCCACCATTGCTCTCTCTCTCTCACTTGATGCCCTCCTTGGTCCGTGAATCGGCCGACGCCAATCCATCAATAAATCCCAGCCCCCCTCCGTCTTTGGGTGGGGGTGGGAAAATTTTGTCTGCCGCCCGCGGAGACCCGCGGGTGGCCTGACCCATTTCCCCTTTCCCACCCCTTCCACCTTTGGGCAAGGGGTGGGTGTTATTCTGGTATTGTTGCGCCTGTCCGTCCACGGACGGACGCAGGATAGGTGAAGGGATGAAAGGATCCCACCCCAGTCAGGCAGGCTGGATTTCCACTGGCCTGCATGATCAAATTCTTCTGATCACCCAAAATATGAAAATCAAAAAAAAAATAATAATTTTTCTTTCTTTTTCTGCTCCATTTGTATTATCCCTTGTACATAGTCTAACAGGGCCTCCTGCCCATATAAGGAGGGGATCTCCCCTGCCTTTTGGAGGGGGATGAGCACCATATCAGGACATCCTATCCTACATCCCATCATCACATCAGATCAGATCAGATCACACCAACATCACCACATCCTACCATACCAGGGAGGATCATCATCATTTTCACCTTGAAATACATCATCCGTGGGGTTTTCATTCCCCTTAATCTGAGACAAAAATCAGTTATATCTATGATTGGACCTTGATCCTTGAGCCTCCATACTCAAACCCTTGATCCTTGATCCTTGATCCTTATCACCAACCAATAGCTTTGCTTGTTGAAGAAGAATTCAACTGATTGAATTCTTGAGTGTGTTACACCACTCCTGATCCCTTTATCCAACCATACTGGTCCTGATCATCCTTTGATTATCTTTCTGGAACCAGTCACGTTTTACTGAAGAGGTTTTATTAAGCTTAAAACCTGGATTGTTAAACCTCCCTTCATTTCTTTTGAAATTGAATTCTGCCACACTACTCTTGAGTACCTTGAGAAGTGTTGGGTTATTCTTGTTTGAATCAGTTATTGTTTGGCTTCTAGAGCTTCTTAAAAAGATTAGCTTTGTCTTGTGCAGCCACCCACAGTTATCTGGTACCCTTCAAGCGATTGATTGCAGAGAGTTGGGCAGTTTCATTGAGAACCTGGAGGTTGTTTGGGATTGAGTTGATCTTTCCCTGAGCTTCTGCTGACAACCAGAGCTTTTAGCTTGTGGGCGTTGTCAGTTACACTTGACTTGTCTTGTTGAACTCTGAACAAACCTTGACTTCTTCTATTCAATTTTTCCCCGGCACCATCTTGCCTCAGATAGTGTAGTTCCCCAGCTACCAACCACTATAATCTTTATCATCTTACATTTGGTCCCCCGTTTACCAGGTTCTGGACTTTGATCTTGGTTACATTTAAAAATTTTTTTAACACTCAGGAGGGCAGCCTAAACAGCACCTTTCCCCTCCGCAGAACTGCCATGGCCTAGCACCGTTTGGAGTCTTAAACTGTCTGTGGACGGACAGGCGCGACAACACCAGAATCACCCTCACCTCACCCAAAGGCGAAAGGGGTGGGAAAAGATAATGAACCAGACCGCCCGTGGATGTCTGCGGGCGGTAGAAAACGTTTTCCCACTCCCACCCAAAGATGCAAGGGGATGCAAATGGTGACGGATTGATTTTGGTAAATTTGCGGACCAAGGGTGATTGGGTGGATGATGAGGTAACAATGGGATGGTAGCCAAAGCAATTGAGTAGGAAGGGGGTGAGAGAGATGATGGAGGCGGAGGCAATGATGAGCACGAAGCAACGTGGGTGGATATGAGCAAGGGTCTTGTCATTGGGGCCGAGTTTGAGGAGGGCGTGGATGAGAGAGCAAAGGTAGCCGGAGAGTTGAGGGATGGATGAGCCAATGGAGTTGGAGGAGGAGGAGGGATGAGGGGGGGGAGAGATGGTATATTGATCATGAGGAAGACACGGATGATGAGGATGATGAGGACAATGATGATGATTCGGGCCGAGATGAGGATCTGATTGGATGAGGATGAGGATGGAGATGAGGATGGATGGGGAGGAAGTTTGGGCCAAGCGGGTCTTGGCCTGCACGTTTGGCCAAAAGGAAGGAGGGAACAAACAGAGAGGGGATCAAACGCAATGCCTAGGTGATGAGACCAAGAGAGGCCTGTCCTAGACCACTGGGACAGAGGGATGTTTGGCAGGATGAGGAAATTGGAGGAGTGATACTGCAAAAAAAAAATCCAATTTTTTTTTTGCAATGACACCTAAATAAAAGAATAATAAACATTTTTTGAATTTTTTCCGCATCTGGTCCAGGGTGTCCAGATTTGGTCACCACACCGCTTTCTCCAATATCTTTTCCTGTTGTAGGAGCTGCTTGGCTTTGGCCTTGACTAGGTCCACTGCTGTCTTAACCTTCCCCCAATCAACACCAAGAAAGGTTTTCAGCTTGATTTCAATTGGAAGCAAGGTTTGCTGCCCAAATAGCAGCTTGTAGGGAAAATAACCCGGCAATCTCTTCACCACAATCTGATCTGCAAAGAGGACTACCGCAAGGTTTCCTGCCACTGCTTGCCATCCTCCCCGCACATTTTCCCCATGGCATCCTTGATTTTCTGGTGACCGTGCTCAATCATACCTGTTCCTTCTGGAAAGTACTCTGTAACTTGCCCAAACTTTGCTCCACAACTTTGCAAAAATTCCGCCAAGCGTCCCCGGAACTCCAGGCCCCCATTGTATGTAACCAAGCAAAGTGATCCGTAACCCACAAACCAGTCTTCCTCCAGAAAATTCCCCAATTTCTCCGCCAAGAGCTTCACTAGCCACCGGGCTTTGACCCATCCTGTCAGATATAACAATCTTGGCTGGGGCATCATCCAGAAACCAAAGATCCCGCAGATATGAACTAAGGACTGCATACCTCCTGGACTGCTGGAATGTTAGTCAAACACCTACTTCAACCACTCCTACCTTAACCGTCAGAGCCTGAACATCCAGTGGTTCTGTGCCTTTGTACAGATCATTGCGCGGGTACCAAGACAGCGCGTTTGGAATTTTAAAAGAATTCCCTGGAACATGTACCACCATGAACAAAAACAACTGAAGGAAAGCAATCAACCTGGTCATAGGCACGTTTGGCAGTGTAGGCAAATTTATCATCCGTGCCAGAGCCTCCACATCCACCAGTAGTATGAATTGGATCCCCCATAGAAAATGCTGCAACCTCCACACAATCTTAGTGACCCAGCAAATCTTCAGCTTCTGCTGGAAATACCAGCTCTCCATTGGTGTAAACGTAACAGACTTGTAAAGAACCAGACAATCTTTCCCCTCATCCTCCTGTTTCAGCACCACCACCATGCCAAGCTCCATCAAATCCATGGCCAAATTAATTCCCCAGCGTTGTAATCCAAGTACCGCAGTAAAATCTTCTGTCCAACAATCTCCTTGAGTTTGCCAAAGGCATTGTCACATTGCAAACCCCAGGCCCATTCTGCACCATTACACATTAATTCCCAAAACAGACTAGCAACCTCCGCAAACCACTTGATGAAAATCCGTACATAGCTACACAATCCCAAGAGCTGGAGAATTTGTGATACAGTCTTTGTTTTTGGCCACTCAAGGACTTTTTTGCGCTTCTTTTGCACAACCCGCCTTCCGTTGGAAGCCACCACATGCCCTAAAACCTCCAGCGGAGGTACCCAGACTGCTAACTTTTTCCCCAACAACATGAGCCCCGCTTCCTCAATCCAAAACAAGATCCATTCCAGCGTTTGCGCAAATTCCCAAAGAATCAATAAGCTTTTCCCCTCCATAATCTGTCTTTGGGCCTTTGATTCCCACTTTGGCAATGAAAACCTGCACCCCCTCTGGAAGATTGTCCTTCAGAATGCAGGTCATCTGTGCTTGGTAAACAGCGACCAAGTTAGTTGGGCCTTGCGACAGCCATGTCAGTTGAATCCTGCCCAATCCATTTTCAAAAGCAGTCATTGGCCACAAACTCCAATTTAGTTTGCGCTGATCCTATCTGCCAATCACACCCACCAACCGGTAGCATGCACGCCCCACCATAGATTCCAAAAACATTTCCACTTGCAGAGGTTGTCCGGCTTCTTGGATTGTAAAAAAATGAAGCCTCTGCAAATCATGAACAATCCATAATGACTTCTCATCCTGCTTAACCACTGCAAAGATTGGACTTGAGTAACTTGATGTTGCTTGCTTTTAAAGGCATGTCCCTACATGCTCACGCACCAGCTCCAAAAAGGGCCCCCAAACGGCCCCCAGAACTGGAATTGGATTGATCTTCCAAGCCTCATGTGAAACAGTTTGAATCACATAAGGGTCTCCTATCTTGCTCTTGAACATTCCCCACTCTTCATGTCCAAACTCAAGCGCTCTTTCCTGGCGGACAAGTACCAACGTCAGAAAATCCTGTTCCTCTGCGCTTAAGCAACCTGGCAGTCCAAATTTAAGGGCCGCAACTTGCTCATCCATAATCCTCTCCAATTGTGTTACCCATCCTGACACCTTCAGCAGAGATTCCCAAGGATCCCGCTACCAAAGGATTAGTGCAGTGGTCCATTCATATCCTGCGGCATTTCTTTGTTTGGGGGAAGGACGTTCTGCAAAACAGACTTATACTTCCCAACATTCCAAAAGGCCATCTGCGAGCTTTGGTTACCATAGGTCCAAGTAAAAACCCAACCGTGGCTTTTGCCTTTGCTCTTGAGCATGGCACAATAATAGTTTTTTTTCAAAGTACATCCCGGAAATGCATACTGAGGAATGGGACTTACTTCCAGCACTTGCGCATCCCACCCTTCCTCCCTACTTCCCACCTGCTCCTTTCTGGTCAACCGCCCGCACAAAGCCAGAGCTTTCCCTGTGCAGTAACCTTGGCCAACTAGTCAAAATCCACCTCTGGCCTACCCTTGCAAACCAAATCTGTGCTGGGGTCCTCCTCTTCTTCTCTTGCCAAATCCTGTGTCCATTTCCCCTACCGTTGATTGCAGATTGTGCCTTTGAATTTCCCGCGGGACAAATCTTCCACCTTCAACTTTTCTGTCCCCGCCTCTGGATTAAATTTCATTCGCGCTTGGAACCCAAGCATGCATGGCCATCCTAAAATATCCTACCTGAAATCAACCAATAGAAAATAAAGTGTTTTATGGACCCTTGCAACCTCAACCTCTTCCTTCTCAACCACTCAATCCACGCAACATACCCCGCCATTAAGCGCACAAAGCCCCATTGTGCATTTCCACCAAACCAATCCCAATTCATCAAACAATCTAAACAGAAAGAGGTTCACCATGGAACCGCTATCCCCCAGTGCCCATACCTTCCTCCCAGAAATCTTCATTGGAATGTAATCCAGCGGAGTTGAAACCAATTTCATCCCAGATAGCTTGCGCCCCGTGTCATCCAGGGCCAAGTTCACCCACTTCACCGTGGGAGGGATCCTATTGTGTCTGCAATCCTTCAGCGCTTGAACCATCTCATCCACTACCACGGGCTACGCTGCCGCCAACTCCTTCAAGTTCAAGGAAATATTTCTTTTGTTCCCCATCACTCTGCGCACAATCTCCACTGCCTTGTTTTTCCCTACTGGATTTGCAAGCCGCCTGTCTGATTCCTGCACGGGTGTGACTGGCTTAGGAGCTACCAGAGGTACCCGCACTTAAGCATCCACATCCATTGTTTTCCCCGCCTTTGGCACCTCTGTGGCTAGTAACCTCACTTCCTCTTCCATGCGCAGCAGTTGCCATACCCCAGG
Organism: Puccinia polysora; assembly: GCA_025617555.3. Lineage (NCBI taxonomy): Eukaryota > Fungi > Basidiomycota > Pucciniomycetes > Pucciniales > Pucciniaceae > Puccinia > Puccinia polysora. The sequence goes on along the minus strand of JAOOQA010000019.1, from coordinate 2,221,701 downwards.
AACAGTGAAAATCCCAAGAAAAGCTTGAGCAGTTACTCCAATTCCTGACCTTGAGGGCACACTTGCTCCATGACGGTTGGATTCCCAGGTTCAGTGGAGATCCGCTGGCCCACCAGGAACATGAATCCCATTCAAACCAGTCAAACCAATCCCGCCTTGAGGTGCCTTGTCATTTCATGGCACCCTGACCGCCAATACCCGTTGTCCCCACAGTAATTGCATTACCGCGGCACTGACGGATTCAACAGCAGAAGCGGTCCCCCAATGTAAAGAGGATTGCACGGGGCTGACAACATTTGACTCAGGAAGATCTTTAAATCCTTAATCAATTCAGTCATCTTGCTAATCTCCGGGCTTGTTGTTGTTGTTTTTGCCAGAGAGCATTCTGTTTTTATGGGGTCACAACCGGAGCCTGCATTGGTGCTGCCGGAGGGTGAGAAGCGGACTTCTTTTACCCCGTTGAGAACAACCTGTCCATGTCCTCCATCAGTTTTTCCAGGTAAAACTTGCTCTCCACCGCCCAACAGATGATCATGATTTCCACAAGAAGAGCAATACTCCAATAAAACAACCTCTTTACCAAGTTGTTGTTTTAAAAGTGCCGCTGCACCCGTGCACGGAGTTGGGGACCAATTCCACCCAAAAACACTCTCTTCATTGTGCCCATCTGCCCCCCTATCACCTTGTTCTTTGCAAGGTAGTGTTAGATCCAGTCAAACATTGCTAAATACTCCCCCAATTGTGCCTGCATCCGGAATCCACCATTTGAGCTTGCTTCTGCCGCGGCTTGCTTGAAGTTTCTCTCCTGAAACTGAGGTTTGTGCCTTCCCCAACGTGCCAAGATTTCTGCCTTCAGTTTTTCCCAATCAATTTCCTTGTATCTTTCCATCTCTTCCACATCCCAAAGCTTCTCTTTTTCAATAATGAAAAGGACAACTAGACAAGCCTTGTCCAAACCCATTGCACCTTCTGCATTGGCAATTCCTTTTTATTGCTCAAGGAATTGCTCCATGTCCTCAGTGTTCAACCAAATGTGTGGATAGTCCTGCGGCCTGATGTGACCGGGCTTGTGATTGGCCTTTTTGTTTGAGAAAGGGACACTGTATCCCGCCCCTGATGAAGGTTGCTTCCAAGAAGCCAGAGGAGAAGGAGGAAGAGGATTGGGGGTAGCGTTAGAAAACCCCAAAACGGTCAATGGTGGTACTGGGACATTGCACTTGTTAGTTTTGAGATACAATGAACAGAAATTTACTTCCTGGCCAGACCCCCAGATGTGGAATTCAGAAGAGGACTTCTCCTCTCATGGTTCCCAAGTTTGGAAGTTCTTGATACCTTTCTTCTGCAAATCCTGAGTGCAACTGTTCACCCTTTGATTGAGAGATAGAGAGATGAGTGTAAAGAGTCCTCCTCACCTATTGTGATCTGATGATCCTCTGATCTCATGTTCTTCAACTACATCTGGGTTGATGGTGTGTTTTAATTAGCCTTCCCCTCAAACCTAACCTAGGTGCAACCGCAAGCAAACAATAATAAAGAAGTACAACCCCAAAGTACAGAACCCTAGCCCAACCCTATCCCTCCAACCCCATCCCATGACCCATATCCCATACCCCACATCCCATCTGTATTTCTCGCTTGCCATTACATTCACCCGGTGAATAACAAATTTTTTATTCTCATGAGGCAGCCCTTGCGCCGTGCCCAACTTGGAGCCCCCCGCGCATTTCTGCATCCGCCTTACGCGTCATTCCAGATATCTGAGGTACATCAGCATGATCTGTCCAATCCAATCCAATCTGCCCCGCATCTTCAGACACTGAGCCCAATTTGGCTTCTGCTGAGCCCGCAGCACGGCTTACTGCGGCAAAGCCACACCCATTGCTGAGCTTGCTGCCTCTGCTTAGCCCGCAGCTACTGCTGAGCGTGTAGCACGCAGCCAATTCCAACTTGCATCTATAAAAGATCACCACAACAGCTTTTAGCCCAAGAACAGAAGAGGTTTGGACCTTACATTGAATTTTGAACTGGTGGGGAAATGTACGTGTACCTTGAGGCCAAATGGAACTAGGGTCAGCACATTGCATACAGGTTCTATTGTGGTTTTTACACTAAGTAGCTTGCTAACTGGCAACATCCAGTCCAGAAACATTGATGGGAGCAGATTTATCAGCATAGAGCTGTATTGGGTGGCCTTTTCACAGTAGTTAATGGGGACGTTGGACTGGGCGAGTAGAAACCTCATTTTTGTGAGTATGGTTGGGTAGAATCTTTTGGCAAGGCCGTTTGTTTGAAGTAAGTTGGCGGGGCCCTGTTCTAAGGTAATTTCCTGGGAGGATAGAAAATTTCACAGCTTGGCTGATCCAAATTCCCCAACTCAATCGCACTGCAGGAAGGCAGGAACAATTTCAAGTTGGTTCTTTATCTCATGCATATAGCTTACAATCTTGTCTTCCAAGTTGGACTTGTGCTTCAGGATGTATATCCTGTTGAAGCAGGAAAAAATTTCAATGATGGCCAGCACGTATGATAGGGACTGCTTGAACGGCAGAGTGATTTGCAGTATATCAAGATTAAGATGAGGAAAGGGCTTTGGGGAGGAGGTTAGGGGTTTGTAGTGAGCTCTTTCTTTTATGTTGCACTCAAGACCCATGTTGCATCAAGCCAAGAAGGGAAAGGGAGTTGGAGTGGGAAGATTGTGGAGCTTCAAGAAGTGCTTTAGGTAGATATCCAATGGATGACCTAGCGTAATTTTCCAGTAAACATTTGTAGTGGACATCCGTGCCAGGTTTGGATTGGAGAGGGGCTTATGATGTGAGATGTACAGCTTACCAATCCTTGGAAATCTGTATACAATGCAATTGGCTAGTTTTATCAGGACTGTGCAATGTTTTTGGAAAACCTTCAGGCCATGATCTTCCAGTTGGCTTGCCAATATGAAGTTTTGTGGGCTGCTGGGGGCATAGAAGACTGGATAGATGACAGTTATGCCAATATTCAACTTGCTGACATGGGTGACTTTGATATTGCCTCCGTAGGTGCTGAGCTGTTTGGAGAGTGTGGTCAGATCCTGTAGGAGTGAAAGGTTGCACACAGTGGATCTTGAGGCACCTGAGTTTTATACAAGTTGGCAGGTGTTCTCCTTGGAGTCGGAATAACTTGATAGGGCGTTGTGGTGACCAATCTAGGACACCTCACGGATTATGGAAATTTTTGAATTTTTTTTTTTACATTCCCTTATCCATCACTGCAACCTGAAAAAAAATTGTATCTCTATGGTTACCCACTCATTTTCCAGTTTCCCAGCTCTTCCCTGTCCTAGTGATCTAGGAGGCCTTGCTTTTTCATCCAATGCCTGCCTCCTCTGTTCAAATCTCCCCCTTGCATGCGCTTCCCCCTGAATTTTTGGCCAAGCGCGCGCAATTGGCCATTTCTTCCTCAACTCATCACCATCATCCTCCTTCATGGATCTCTTGGCACAATCAGCCATCCACCGCCAATCTCATTGGCCATTGACTTTCCCATCTTTGCCACCATTGAGCTTCCCACCCTTGCCACCATTGACCAATGACCGCAAGCAATGCTTGCAGTTGTTGGAGACCCCATGACCAGCCCATCATTTGATCACTTGCTTGAGATTGGTCATGGGAAAAATACCAGATCAATCAAACCCATTACCAATCTCAATCCATCCTTGCCGTTGCCAACCTTGTACCAACCTAACAGCAAGGTTGAAACCCATGACACCATTGCTTCATGCAACGGCCATCATCCACCTTGCGTTTACCCTATCTTTGACCAATTGGCTGAACAATTTGGACCAATTGGCCCCCCCAATCCATCTCTGAGGGCCGCAAACCAACATCTTCATTTGCAACCGTCAGAACCCTCCTCACTAACTTTTAGACAGTTGGGCGCAATCATTGCCATTGCGCGGATGACCAACAGACTTCCCCTGATCAACCACGGTTGCAGCCAGTTGCAACCCCCATCATCTGCCGCCATCAACCTTGATGCAGGAAGGTTTTCATCTCCTCTTCACCTCTTCTTTTGTTTTTTTTTCAATCTCAGGTGGTTCCTGTCGCCAAACTTCATTTCAAAAAAAAAAAACTTATTTTCTGCTCTATCTGTGAAGCTCTCTTGTAAATAGTCTACAGACCTCTAGTCTTCTTGTCTATAAAAGGAGGGGCTCTCCCCTGCCTTTTTTTTTGAATCATCCATGGGAGTGTGTGTGTATGTCCCCCGCCTATAATCATAGTAATTTCATCCTAATCCTCATCCTGGGTATATCCATGATTGCCCCTTGATCCTTTGAGCCTCCATACTCAAATTTTTGATCCATTCATCTGTGACCCTGATCCTTATCACCAACCATAGCCTTGCTGGTTGAGGAGAATTCTGTCTGTTGGAATTCTTGAGTGTGTTATACCACTCCTTGATCCCATTTTCCAACCATACTGGTCTTGATCCTTCCCTGATCATCTTTCTGGACCCATTCTTGTTTGACTGAGAGGTTTCTTTAAGCTTGAAACCTGGATTTTTAGACCTCCCTGCATTCTTTATATTTGAATTCCGCCACACTAATCTTGAGTTTCTTGAGAAGCATTGGGCTATTCTTCTTTGAATCTTTTTTGCTTTTCTTCTAGAGCTTCAAAAACAAATTGCTTTTGTTTTGTTCAGCCACCCACAGTTGCCTGGCACCCTTCAAGCGCTTGATTGCATAGATTTGGGAAGTTTCATTGAGAACCTTGGGGTTGGTTGAGATTGAGTTTATCTTTCCAAATCTTCTGATGACAACCAGAGTTATCAGCTTGTGGGCGTTGTCACTAGTGTGAGGAATTTTTTTTGGTAGGAAAACCAAGACCAGACTGGATTTCAAGCAGACAGAGAGAAAAGAGATTAAAAGGCAAAGATTTTTTGAAACAGAGGAAGCAAGGAAAACAACACCAATGGAAGATCTTCAGTAGACAGTTGGTATACAACCAGCTACAAGGACAGCATGAAATAAACAAAGAAGCGCCTTAAACAATCTGGGAGAAGGATTCAGTACGTATCGTAACAAATGGAGTCAAAATTGTTCTTACTTGGGATTGAGCTGGCTGCCAGTGGTCACTTGATGAGATGGATGAAAGAGAGTTTGAGTTCAACCAATTGATGAAGGTTCATGGCTGGCTCCTACCTGGTTGCTCTCAGGTTGCCCACTCTAGGTTTGGAGTCTTGGAACCCAATGAGAATAGGCAGCAGTAGTAAGAAGGAACAGGCATAAATAAATGTAGAAAAATAGAAGTGAGGAGCATAGATGGAAAGCACACATAGCAGGAAAACACAGTAGTAGCGGTAATCCAGCTCAACACTCAACACTCCTCCTTGACTCAGAGGTTAATGATATGGAGCAGAGAAAAAATTTACAAACCTGCAGTTTGAGATTTTTTTGGCCTGTTTGGTTAGCGCATTTGCAGCCATCAACAGTGAAGGAATTAGCTTGATGTCAATGGCCTTGTTCTCATAATCATCCCGGAGACTTTTCATTTTGATGTTGGAGTGTTTCCCTTTTGAGTTTGTGCCAAATTTTTTGATCTTGTTGTCAAGGCCTTTGTTTTCAATGAGTTGAAGCGGGCACAAGAAAGCTTCTTGATGGATTTTGGACAAAAGATGATGGAGCCAGTTCCCTTCTAGGTGACAGGTGGATAAAGCCACGCATTCAGATTCAGTAGAGTAGTGTGTGATGTTGTGCTGTTGATGACTTGTCAAATACAAGGGGCTGCCCTTGAACAAGCAGAAGAAAACGCTCAGAGAGATCCTGTTTTCAGGATTGTCCCCCCAGGTGTCTTTTCTGTAGCATAGGAGCCTATTGGGAATGGATCAAGGTCCAAGAGTTAGGGCAATGTGCTTGGTAGCTGATATATAATGCCATACGTGTACTATCTCCATCCAGTGAGATTACCCAGGTTTCTTGGAAAATCTGGCGAGACTCGATACAGCGTAACTGATATCTGGTCTTGCCAATCCTGCAATGAAGTCCAGTCTCCCAATTGGCAATCAATAGTTCACATTAAGATGTAAGAATTTTGGTGGTCTTCTTCTGTTGCTGGAGAGAGGTGGAGACCTGGAGTTCTAGGAGTAGTGACGGGCTTGCAGTTGATCAAGTTCATGGCAATCAGTCCTTTTTTGACGTGCAGGGGCAGACTAAGATGCATTAGCCCTTTTTCTCTCACAACATTCATTCCGAGAAGAGTATTGGGATGATTGGCTGCAGAGTTCTTGAAGCAATTGAGAAATTTAGGTCGGAAATCTGCAGTGTTTCCTGCAACTATGAGGTTTTCTTTGTGAAAGAAAAGGGCCAAGGAATTGTTTTTGCACAGGAAGAGACATGGATGGAAGGATGATTTTTCAAATCCCTGAGTTTCAATCCATGATTTCAAAGTTCTGTACCAGTTGCAAGGCGCTTATTTTAGTCCATACAAAAATTTCTTCAAGCTCAGATATATTCTGCTTCGGCCAGATCCGGCGGGGTTTATGATAAACACATCTTTCTCAAGGTCAGTATGAAGAAAGGCTCCCTTGACATTGAGATGAAGAAGGTTGAGATTTTTTCTACTGCGAAAGTGAGAAGGGCTCTCATGGAGGAGACTCTTCCAGTGGGAGAGTAGGTTTTGAAGTAGTCTATGCCGTATCTTTGGTTGAAACCTTGAACACATAGTCGCGTTTTATAGGTAGGGGCTTTGTCATGCATGTTGTGCTTCACTTTGAAGACCCCTACGGTCTTGAGCGGATTGGTCAATAATTTTTTGTTGACTTCATCCCAAAATCTTTTATTGTCAATGGACCTGAACTCCTTTAGAGCGGATTCTTTCCATATGGGGATGGTTAAGGCTTCATTGATGGAGTTAGGCAGTTTTCAGAATGATAGCCAAATCTATTGGGTTTGTTCAGTACTTCTCTGTTCCTCATGTTTGGTCTCAGACTGGTGTCCACTTCTTCATTCTCATTGGAACTGTTACTGCCCGCATTGGAGATTTCTTCTTGTTTTATCAACTCGGAAGTATTGTCATTGCTGGAGTCTTGAATTTGGTCATTGGGCAGGTTGAGTGGAACAAAATTTGTCTGAACAACTGGATTTGTCAATGGATCAAGATCCTTCTGATCCTTCTGCGTGGTCGCGTTGTCAGGGAAAAATTTGGAAAAGCTAATGTGTTTGGTGTTAACAATCTTTCCAGAAGGGGAGAGGAACTTTTATGAGAGTAAGGCAGGGTTGAAAACTAGAAGTTTGCCAGACTCCCCTTTTTCAGAAAGTTTAGATTGAATTTGGGAGTTGTTGAGACTTTACGTGAGATTGGTGCCTATAGGTCTTAAATACCCTTCAGGAAGGTCTTTGCCATGCATACGTTTCCACAGGGATTCCATCCCTTTTTCTTTGGGAATTTGGTTGAGTAATATACAATAACTAGGAACCACCTTGTTCCAGTATGATTTTGGAATTTGACCTTTGGAGAATATGGCGCGGGTTCATTCCATGACGGTCCTGTTAGCTCTTTCTATTTGTCCTTTGTGTTGAGAATGATATGGTTCCAAGACAATGTGATTGATATTACGTTCTTTTAAGTAGGCATTAAATTTGTTATTAACAAACTCACCTCCACCATCCAAACCACACCCATGGGATAACATCAATGTTTTCTGTGTTTATTTTCTAGTACAAAGATCATGTTGATGTTTTCATCTACTTTCATCCTTATGTCAGCCCTGTTGTTGTGTTTCTTTCATTTTTTATTTATTGTTTTCACATCTGGTGTTTTGTGTCCTGCTTGTCTCTGAATGTCTTGTTGTAGTTCTTTCAACTGTCCTGTCACCTTTCCTGTCATCTGTCTCGCACACCAGAAGAATCTCTCAGCTGCCACTCTCCAGCAACTACTCAACTCCAGCAACTACTCAACTCACACTTAAGAGACAAGCAACCATCTCCCGACCCAACGCTAGATCACTCAGACTCGACCACTTGATCAACTCCTTGACTATGAATTTGATCACCAAACAATAAGGACCTAAAGACTGAATTAAAGGAATCAAATCAACATTCCTCCGAATCAATATACCATTGGTCCCAAAATCTTTCTTTGGTTGGATCAGTCTATGAAAAATCCTCAATGACTGCTCTTTTCTACTTAATCTCATTAAAGCTCATCATCTGGCCTGTAGAACCATCAGTTTCTCCTGGTCTAGGTTTCATAATTCACCTAATCTTTCACACAGTTAAAAGCCAAAAATGGATCATCCCAGCTCAACCGGCAGGAATGGAATTACAGAAACACCTGGACCAGGAGGAGGAGAAGAAGGAAAATTTAAGGCCCTGGCACTGAAGTTCCACATGGAATCCACCCCACTACTCACAGAAACTAACTACTCAATCTGGCAAAAGAAGATGGAATGCTTGTTCAAAATGCAATGAATTCTTGACCTCATCAACTCAAGCAATTCCTTTACGGATATCTCAAACAACAATGAAATGGCCAGATATATCATGTCAAAGTTGGATTGTGCAAACCACACCAACATCATAAACTCAGCAAACAAAGACTTGACAAAGCTGATCTGGCTGGCCACCAAAAATCACTTTGCCTCCAGTCAAGCTGCCAATCACGCTCAAACATTATTCAAATTTCTATGCCTAGCCTTTGACCCAAATGAAATCAAAAGCTTTGTGACCTCTGTAAAAACCCATCTGGGGATAATTGATGAAGTTGGAATCGAACTACCGGCCAACATCCTTAGCTACCTAATTCTATTCAAACTACCCAAGTCCCTCAAGGCCATTCAGTCCCAAATTATGCATTCAGGACTTAAACTCTTGGTCTCCTTGGTACTTGACCATCTTTTCCAAAACAAGAATGAAGAACAGGCCAAACACCCAGAGACGACAGACACAAATTCTGCGCTGTATCACTCCAACCATCAAAGAGACTCAAACTACCCAAGATGCCATGACAGGAAACACCATCCAGCGGTGAAGTCTCATTCTCAGTCCTCCTGCTGGGTTGAGTTTCCTGAACTGAAACCTGAAAACCCACCTAACAAAGCAAGAAGGCGACAAAAGAAGAAATCACAAGAGGAGTCTCATCTCTATAGCTTCTACTGCGCTGATGACAAATCAAAGTTAGACCCTGAAGACAGATACATTCTTGATAGAGGATGCTCATTCCACATGTTTCAAAGCAAGGAATTTTTTACCTCTCTAGCTGAACAGACAGGCAAGGACACCATCAAAACTGGAAAAAGAGGAGAAGGTCTGATTATCAAAGGCCTTGGGATGATAGAAATCTCAGACCAAGGCAAACGTATATTTCCAGACAACGCAGGGTGGGTTCCTGAAGCTACAGTCAATCTTATCTCTCTGGGAGCCCTGCTGAACAAAGGATGCGTACTAAAAGTCAATCTCAAGACCAAATCCTCCTCTTTTTCACTCTGCTTCAATGGCAAGTTGCTCCTGACTGGGATTGTAGAGAAAAATTTACTGCTCATCAAGTTTTGGGTCTCAAACTAATCACAACCTCTCATGTGTTATCTAACTCAGACCAACTTAACTGATCTTCACAAAAAACTTGGTCATGCAAGCATCAAACGCATAGAAAAACACCAAGGTCACAGTATCAGCAAAACTCTTACCAGCAACTTTGAAATTTTAGCATTCAACAAGGCAAAAATATCCAAACATCCCTTTTAAAGTACTCAAGCTCCAGCTTTAAGGGTTTTTGACCAACTTCATCTGGATTTGATGGGACCCTTGAATCCAACCAGTAAAGGAGGGATGCAATAACCTCTCACGATCATCAATAACAAGTCAGGCTATCTTTCTTCATTTCCACTCCCTTTGAAGGATGCTGCCTCCAATGCAATCAAATTTTTCATCAAAAATGAAGCCAAGAAACTACTCAGATATCCCTCCAAATTCATCTCCAACGGAGGAGGACAATTTTTGAACAAAGATCTCAAGCAGTTCTTTAGATCCAAGGCAATACAGCACATCATCAGCAAACATTACCACTCTCAGCACAATGGGAAGGCGGAACAAGCCAATTTCACAATTATGAAGTCAGTTTGCTAAGTGTTCAGTTCTACTTCCATACCAAAAACCTACTTGCACGTGGTTATACAAAGCTGCTGCTTTGCCCTCAATCAAATCCCTTCCGAAAAAGGCGGGGAGACGCCGTGGAAAATGCTTCAAAAGACCAACTTACCCTCAAACTATTTACAGCCCATGGGTACTTCAGGAATCTATTTACTTAGTGACTCCAAGATCCCGTCAAAACTAAGTGAAAAAGGAGATGAGGGGATTCTTCTAGGCTATAACCCCTAACTCTTCTCTTACAAATTTCTAACAAGAAGCAGAAAGATCATTGAGACAAAACATGTCAAGTTCATGAACAAAGAACAACTATCAACCTTGAACTTCCTACAAACAAGAATGCATCCAAGGATACTCCTCAGATAACTCAGAACAAGGGTCTCAAGAGTATGGGAGCCAGTACTGATGCAGCTGTTGTTGAACTTGAAGAAGACATCAAACCTTCCACCAAATTCACGACCAAGTCTGACCTCTCTGAATCAGACAGCTCAAACACAGAGGTTCTCAAAACCCTCAGACCAAACGTACGCAATCCAAGTCAGCTCAGGCCTCCCAAACAATACGGGTACTACCACTCAGATCTACCAAAGAACATTCATGTAGAACTCAACGATCCAACATGGGTACCTCCCATTGACAAAGAACTTTGCACAAAAGAGGAACTCTGGGTCTGGGAAGATGCCGATGAGTCAGAATTCACCAACCCCCTCAACACCAACTGGGCCTTCTGATGCAAACAAGACCTGCACACTGGGAACATCACCTTCAAGGCTTGTTTCTGTGTACAGGGGTTCAACCAACAATTTCTAATTGACTACTTCAATACGTTTGATCCCACAGGTAAGGTGGCCTCCTTACAAGCCTTACTATGTTATTCTGTGGATAAAAAGCTTAGTATTCTCCAATTCAACGTAAAAGGAGCGTTTCTTCACGCTCCGCTGAGCGAGGACATTTACATCAAAACTCCAGCTGGCTCAAAGCAAACCGCCAAATACCTCAAGCTGAATAAATTACTGTACGGGCTAAAACAAGCGCCGCTGAACTGGTACAAAACCTTGAGTGAGTGGATCAAGTAAAATGGCTTCAAGGAGAGTGAAAGCGTTCCATGTCTCTATCTCCACAAAGATCAAATCACAGCTCTCTTCTTTCATGTAGAAAATCTAATTGTTGTGGGGAACACCAAAGACTTTAAAAGCCGGTTCCTCACAAAATTCAAGTATTCTTCAGCGCACAAGGTTGATACTCTGATAGGAATGAAGGTAGAAGTCACTCCCAACTCAATCAGTCTCTCACTGCCCAACCACATCAAAAAAGGCCCCGAAGAAATGAACCTCCTCAACGCCAAGCTTCTGAATAATCCTTGTACTTTGGGACTTCAACTGAAGCCAGAAAAATCTGAGGAACTCAAAGAATTTGAGAAACTTGGGAAGAACTACAGGTCTCCAATAGGTAGGCTGAACTTCATCCCAAACGTGGCAAGACCAAACATTAGCTTTGCATTTTCAAATCTTGCTTGATTATGAAAAAGACCGGGAATCACTCATTAGAAAGAGGTGATCCATGTATGGGGGTATCTACTCAAAACGATTGACTTCAAAATTGAATTTTGATCAAATTCCATTGCCATTCAACTGGTCACTTACAGCAATGCAACCTGCGGAGATGATCCGGTCACCAGACTCTCCCAAACTGGTTTCATTTCCCTCTTCAAAGGATGTCCAATCTACTTGACCAGCAGAAAGCAGCAAAGTATAGCCCTATCCTTGACTGAATCCAAATGCAATGCCCTCTCAGCAAGCCACCTTGAAGGCTGTTGGCTTCACCACCTCCTGAGGGAAATCTGGAGGACTTCATCTCTTGGACCCCCAATGCACCTTGTTGAAAACAAATGCCTCATTGATAAAATCAAGAAGTTTGGATGCAAATAACATGCAAAGTATATAGATATTAAGCTCAAGAGAATTAGGAAGGACTGGAATGATGGACTAATCAACGTCAAACTCATTTCCTGTCATGACATGCTGGAAGATTTACCAACCAAACCAGCAAATCCTGTGAGATATAGATGACTGAAAAAGCCAGAACCAGGCTGATATTTCACGCAAGGAAGAAAAAGATCAGAGACGGATAAAAAAATAGAATGAAAGAAACAAAAATGACCAACATAAGACTTCTGCAGATGATGTAGCAGAAGCGACAGGCGCAGACTGGTTAAGATGAGGAGACAAGGATGGAGACTAAAAGAATCAAAGGAACGGTTAGATATGCGTTGAGGAGATTCATGTGAGTTTCAATTCTATTTACTAGCAATTGCCTGAAGCATGGATGGTCCAGCAATGACAATTGGAAAAGATTGGAAGAGCGCCTTGAACAAGCTGTTGGAAACATATCAGTTAAGTCATAACTGATCAGTCGAATGAATATCTCACTCTTGTCAAGCTGGCTTCTGATGCCGGAATTCTTGAGGTAGTCTTGGCTGGGACCATAGAAAAGGTCTTGAGGATGTTCTGGTTGGTTGTTGGTTGATAATAGCTTTGTTGATGGTTTTCTGTCGTTGATGGATGAATCCAGAGACGAGAGTCGCGCGCACTCCAAGAATGGAAAGTGGGCGCTCTGAGAAACCAGCCGCAGCATACAACCAGCAGACAGAACAGAATAACCAACCAACGAGAAGAAGTTAGACATAGAAAAATAGACAAAACAAGAAAGAACATTGGACGCATGGAAGACAGTCCAAAAGGGAAACAGAAGAGCCATAGGCTGAATTGACACAGTAAGTACATTAACTAAGGAACAAAAGAAAAGATTGGGAATCAGATTCAACAAATCCCACTTCTGTACTCAGACTCACAAGGTATGTAGGGAGCTGACCTCTTTGGACGTTGAGTTGAGCGGGCGTGTTGATTTTTTCATCTGCTTTCATCCTTATGTCAGCCCTGTTTTTGTGTTTCTTTCATTTTTTATTTATTTGTTTCACATGTCTTGTTTTGTGTCCTGCTCGTCTCTGAATGTCTTTTAGTAGTTCTTTCAACTTTCCTGTCACCTGTCCTGTCACCTGTCTTGCACACCAGAAGAATCTCTCACCCGCGACTCTCCAGAAACTACTCAACTCACACTTAAGAGAAGAGCAACCATCTCCCAACCAATGCTAGATCACTCAGACTCGACCACTTGGTCAACTCCTCGCCTATGACTTTGATCACCAAACAATCAGGGCCTGAAGACTGAATTAAAGGAATCAACTCAACATTCCTCCAAATCAATCTACCATTGGTCCCAGAATCTTTCTTTGGTCGGATCAGTCTATGATGAATCCTCAATCACTGCTCTGTTCTACTTAATCTCATTAGAGGTCATCATCCAGCCTGTAGAACCATCAGTTTCTACTGGTCTAGGTTTCATAATTCACTTAATCTTTCACAGATCAAAGTGTTGCAGACTTTGTCTTTGGTTTTATGTGGAAAACAGGCAAGATATCCAGAAAAGGAGTTGATGAGGTCAAGAAAAAATCTGAATCTGCCTTTGGCCATGGGATTGAGATGTCCCATAAGGTCCACATTGATTTGATACAAAACTCTCAAGGCGGCATGGTGAACTTGGGAGAAGCTTGATTTTGTAATCTTGGCTTTGTTGCAGTTGAGGCATTCAAAGTCTTCCTTGTCTTTGGGAGTGATGGTTTTTTTCAGGAATTTCTCCATCCGTTTAAGCAAGTCGTGTCCAAGAGTCCTGTGGATCTTGAGTAGATCCTTGCTACAGTAAAGAGTGTATTGGATTCTGTTTTCATGTTTATGACAAAGAGGTTGTTTGATATCCTTCCAGAGAATAGTTCCTTGTCACCAGAGAGCACGGAGAAGGTACGGGGGGACACCGTCAAGTTGATTTTCAGAGTCGCTTCTTTTTCTACCAATTCTCCAAGGAATATGAGGTTGATGGTTGATTCAGGGACCCACGTGGAGTTGCTGAGATGGATTTTGCAGTGCTCAAAAGGAATGGAGGCGGTGCCAATTCCATCAATTTTGATTTGAGCTTTCTTCTTTCCGGTTTGGATCTTTCCTTCTCCGTCAGAGGAGGTAAGGGATTGGAACTGATTCTTTTCAGTTATCATGTGGATGGAGCATCCGGAGTCAGGTATGTATCAATTGGGAATAGGTCTCTCTTGACAGGTCAGGTTCAGTCCACAGAAAAGTGAGTAGTAGTGCGCTTCTTCCACGGTCTTCTTCTTATCTTTTTTCCTTGGTTGTGATAGTTAGGTGGCCTAAGTTCAGGGAATTCAATCCAGAAGTTTTGTGCAGGGTGAGACGTTACAGCCGGTTTTTGTTTTCCATTTTTGCATCTTGGTCTGTTGTATAGGGCTATGTTGACCGGTTCATTGGGGGTTTCTTGGGCGCTGATCTCATTTTTGTGTTGGATGAGGTAGTCTAGTACAGGTTCAATCCTCATTTCCGCCGTTGAGTGCATTATTTGCATCTTCATACCTTGCATAGAGGCGGGAAATTTAAAAAGAACTAAGTAGGCTATTGTATTGGATGGGAGCTCAACTGTTAGTTTTTTAAGAAACGTTTTGAGACTTTTCACAAACGCCTTGATGTTGGAGGACATGGAATGATGAAGAAAACTGTTGAAAATGCGCGCTCTGTTTGCTTATTGGGATGAAGCAAAGTGCAACTGAGTTTCCGACCATATTAGTTTGGCATTGTCTTTTTTGCAATCATTGATTATGTTGTTTTAGGTATTTGAGTCAAGTTTGGCAATGAAGTAAGCCACCATTGCTTGGTTAGTCTCTTTTTCCAGTGAGGACAGCTTGTACAACAAGTTCATGTTTTGAAAAATTCCCCTGAGTTTGAAAATTTTCTCCATCTTCTTACTCCAAATTATATAGTTCTCTTCATTCAATAGAGGTGTTGATTTGATGAGCACTTTGAGGGAATGAGATGTCTCCCCCTGGTCCTGGCGTTGATGAAGGTCCTGGCTTGGGCATGTTTTGGCCACTTGGTGGAGTTCTTTTGGCTTTTTACTGTGTGAGAAATTATTTTTGGTAGGAAAACCAAGACCAGACAGGATTGCAACCAGACAGAGAGAAAAGAGATTAAAAGAAAAAGATTTGTCAAAAAAGAGGAAGCAAGGAAAACAACACCAATGGAAGATTTTTAGTAGACAGTTGGTATACAACCAGCTACAAGGACAGCATTGAATGACCAAAGAAGCGCCTTGAACAATCTGGGAGAAGGATTCAGTACGTATTGTAACCGATGGATTCAAAATTGTTCCTACTTGGGATTGAGCTGGCTTCTGGTTGTCACTTGACCAGATGGACAAAAGAGAGTTTGAGTACAACCAATTGATGAAGGTTCATGGATAGCTCCTACCTGGTTGCTCTCAGGTTGCCCAATCTAGGTTTGGAGTCTTGGCAACCAATGAGAGAAGGCGGCAGCAGTAAGAAGGAACAGGCATAGAGAAACGTAGAAAAATAGAAGTGAGGAGAATAGATGGAAAGCACACATAGATGGAAAACACAGCAGCAGAGCGGTACTCCAGCGCAACACTCAACAACTAGAAATTACCTTGTTCCATTGAACTCTGGACAGAACATTGACTTATTTTGTTCAAGTCTTTCCCTCCACCATCCTGCCTCATATAGTGTTCATTCCATTTCCACCAACTATTACCAAACTCATCCCTTACATTGATTCCTTATTTACAAGTTCCTGGACCTCAATTCCGGTTCTATTTGAATATTATTGTAACTCTTAGGAGGGCAGACCAAGCAGCACCTTTCCCCTCCACAGAACTGCCTATGGCTTAGCACCGTTTTGAGTCTTACAGCATCCTTGGATATTAGGAATCCACAGTTTTCCAGGTCAATTGATTGATCCGCAAGCAGGTTGGTTTCATTTTCAGGTGGTTCCCACAGAGGGTACTCATTGTCTTCCTTGGCAAGATTGATGGAGCGTGTTGAGCCTAACTTTCTGATCTCATACTCTAGTCATTTAAACTGAGCTGCAAGGGAAGTGGATTGAGCAAGTGATTGGGGGTTTCTCCTGGTTGGAGCAACCAAGTGGGGTCTGAAGGGGACAAAATGCAATACACTCTGGGATGGGAGCTTTGTGGTTTTTCTTTGTTTGGCTTCTGCGCCAACAACAGTTGACAGGCTTGAGTATTGGAAGCAAAGTATCCGGTTTTGTTGGAGTTGGATTTGCATTGAAAATCTTCAAGCAGCACTCTAGCAGATACTGTCTTGAGTGAGGATGGTCAAATGTTGTAAAGGGTTGACATAATAGTGTATATAAGGTCATCCATTCTGAGGCTCTTGATGAATAATATTGCGGCAAGAGCTGAGGATACATTCATGGGTTGGCCTTCAATTATCTTGGAGAGGTTGACGTATGCATCTTTGAATGCAGAGGTATGTTCTCTTAAACTCTTCCTGGGTTTGTAGGTCAGGTTGATTAGCCAAATCAGAGAGTCTCCAATAACAATGAGTGAGTTTCCCCCGCACTTGGCAGCCAGTAGCTGGTAAGCCCTGCTGAAGTTAGACTTGCTGACCTTGATGCATGACTGTAAATGGGTTTCAACTGAGTTCCATAGTAGGCTTAGAGCTAAGGCATTCTTCCTTCTGTAGGCTTTTGAGTCCAGGATGTTCTTCATTCACTCACTATTGAGGATTTCCTCATTTTGTTTTTCAAAAAATGATGTCTTTGAATGCAGTTTTCCAATTGTTCCAGTTGTGTTGATTGAGTTTAACAATCTTTGATTTTGTGGAGTAATCCTTGTCCAAGTTGTCTGAGTAGGAGATGTGGATAGGGTTTCCTTTGGCCATGCTTGAGTGTTGCCTGGATGGAAATGATTCTGAGTATCTACTCAGATTTTTATTAGGATTAATAGGTGCCTCTTGCTACCATGTAATGAATATGAGGTTGAGGCTCTTTATTTCAATCCTAGCAATAAACCTCTGTAGTAGTATAGACTAACATATGATAGCAGATGAATAGGAGAATGAAATAAAAGTTGCAAGTAAGAGCATGGTTAAAGATGATTGACAACTTTCATGAGATAGTTATACTGTTTTTTACCTGAATCCTGAACGCTTTGGTGCTCCAAAACCTAACCTATAGCTATCAGACTCACTTTTCTAGTATAAGGATGGCTCCAATCATCAAAAAAACCTCAAAAATGGATTCCAAACCAAAAATAACCTCTAGTCACTCAGCCAAAGTACCCCTATCTCTCATGGTGAAGGTTTGTGGACATATCCTGAAAGCCTCCATGTACATACCACATAACATACCCTGGATGCCTCCAAGTACATACCACATACAGCACAACCATACCTAATTAATATATGCAATACCCTGCATGCAGCACCAAACAAACCAGCAGCAGGAGACATAATTAATATATGAAATACCCTGCATGCAGCACCAAACAAACCTGCAGCAGTATACATAATTAATATATGCAATAAACTGCATGCAGCACCACCAAACCTGCAGAATTATACACAATTAATATATGCAAAATCCTGCATGAAGCACCAAACAAAAGGCTGTATACAGAAGAAATATATGCAATTCAATGCATGACGGACCAAACAAATGACCAACCACCACTATACAGAAGTAATATATGCAGGGGGCACCTGTATCAATGCAGCACAGAAATGCATGCAAGGGTGTACATGCATGTAGATCCTGCACAGCCTCCTCCTCTGACCAGCAAAAATGCCTCATGAACTGTATTCACTGTACCAGGGAGACTCTCAGGGGCAGCCCTGAGGGCAGGATTTTCTATAAATAGAGGGCCTCTATCCCCCATCCAGGTCCCATCATCAGTTCCACCCATCCTCCCCTCCAGGGGATCACCATGCCTCCTAGGCACCCTTAACCCATACTTTTACTACTTTCAACCATTATCCCATAACCTATACTATAATCATCACCAATCTCATATCCCATACCATCACCATCACCATCACCATCATCATCATTATCAACCACCACCATTACCCTGGATCCTCCACCATCATCAGCAAATAGTTTTGACCATGAACCAACCCAGTAACCCATAATTTTGACCATCCACCACCACCATTATTTACTCCATACCCCATACCTTTGAAAATCACCACCATGTGCCCATAACCTGAGCATCATCACCTACCATCATCATCATCAGTCATCATCATCACCTACCATCATCTTCATCAGTCATCATCATCATCACCTACCATCATCATCATCATCATCCATCCTCATCATCAGTTACCATCATCATCATCAGTCATCATCATCATCCCTTACCAACATCATCATTGGTCATCATCATCATCCATCATCATCATCACCTTCCTTGACCATCATCAATCATCATTGTCAGCTTGCTACTATTGCAGAGCAAGCTGCAAAAGTAACAAAAATAACATAAAAATATTAATAATACAATTAACCTAAGAAAGAGTAGGAAAACCATAAATATTATTACATAAATGGATTCTCCACCCGAAATTAGGTAGGGTTACTCACTTACCCCACCCTTGAAATCCGACTCCTTATATTTTTAAATAATTAAGGAAAGAAAGACCAAAATACTACGGCTCCACTATTGAGTTTTTGGTCAATTACATATTTCACACACATTGTCAAGTATAGGTTTCACACCTAAAATTCAGTCAGAATTGAGGTGTTGTGTACATTTTAGGAGTTACGGGCGGAAATGTGTTTTTTCACAATTTCCACACGCAGCCGCGGCAGCCAATGCACCCTTGAGAGGCTGATATAAAGCCCTGTCACTCCGTCAAGGTCGTGTACGCAGCCCCGGTGTGGTGCCCCATCCTGGACACCCTGGCTGCCTTAAGACCTCAATCCATAAACTGTTGCGCAAAGGTACCGCCCGGCTGAACAACTTATCCTCAGGCTCATCCAAACCATTATTTATCCGCGCCGCGCGCGCTGCGCTTCCATTATCCGCGTCGCGCGCCGCGCCGCGCTCCTTTCAACCGCGCGCGTCGCGTGTCCTTTATCCGTGTTGCTTGTCATCTCCGCCGTTGTCATAAGCACGTCCTCATCTTTGTCGTTGCGTGTCTTCATCTTTTTTGTTGTGCCTCCCAATCTCCTCATTGTTACCGTCGCGCGGCGCTCATCCATGATTTACTGAATCCATCCCGACCGCACCCGCAAGCATTTGGCAAATCCTTGGATCCGTCAAACCTCCCATTGCACTTGATCTATCAGTCGTGGATCTCAAGGCCGTCAAGATTTACTCAACTTTCTCAAACCAATCTCCTATCCGCCCATCCGCGCTCTCATGGACTTCATCCGACACCTTTCCTGGGACTCTCCCACCCGCTTCCGCCTTCGGACAAGGGGTGGGTGACTCTGGTATTTTTACGCGCGCCCATCCACAGACCGACGCGAGTGACCACATGGTTGCCTTCCCTTTTCCGCTCTATTTGTAGAATCAGTTGTATATAGTCTAACAGGGCCTCCTGCCCATATAAGGAGGGGCTCTCCCCTGCCTTTTGGCCCAGCATCCCAGTATCCCATCATCAGGGGAGCATCAGAGAATCCAATCCATCCAATAAGACCTTCATCGTAATCAACTTATCTGTGGGCATCCTTCCCCACCTATCTGAGCCATTTATCCGGGTATATCTACAATTGCCCCTTGATCCTTTGAGCCTCTATACTCAAACTCTGTCCTTTGTGACCTTGATCCTTATCACCAACCAATAGCCTTGCTGGTTGAAGAAGAATTCCTGTCTGTCTGAATTCTTGAGTGTTTTATACCACTCTGATCCCTTTTTCCGACAATACTGGTCTTGATCTCTCCTTGATCATCTTTCTGGAGCCAATCACGTTTGATTGAAGAGGTTTTATTAAGCTTAAAACCTGGAGTGTTATACCTCCCTTCTTCTTTGAGGTTGAATTTTGCCACGCTATTCTTGAGTTCCTTGAGAAGTGTTGGGATATTCTTGCTCAAATTTGTTATTGATTTGCTTCTAGAGCTTCATAAAAAAATTGCTTTTGTTTTGTTCAGCCTCCCACAGTTATCTGGTACCCTTCAAGCGCTTGATTGCAGAGAGTTGGGCAGGTTCATTGAGAACCTGGAGGTTGGTTGGGATTGAGTTGATCTTTCCTAATCAGCTGCTGACGACCAGAGTTATTAGCTTGTGGGTGTTGTTACTTACAACTGCCTTGTTCTATTGAACTCTGAACAAACCTTGACTTATTTGTTCAATTCTTTCCCTGCACCATCTTGTCTCAGATAGTGTTGTTTCCATTGCTACCAACAACTCTTATCCTATTCTCTTAGTTTGATTTCTCATCCATAAGGTTCTGGACCTTGATTTGGGTTACATTTAAATATTATTGTAACTCCTAGGAGGACAGCCTAAACAGCACCTTTCCCCTCCACAGAACTGCCACGGCTTAGCACCGTTTGGAGTCTTACATTTGGTCCCCCGGGCCGGGATCGAACCAGCAACCTTGGGATTTACAGTCCCAACTTGAAGAATCAACTCCGAAATCCTATCCAATTTCTCTTTCTTTTTCTGTTTGTTCTTTTTTCCAATCTGTGGAGGCACCTTGTCTAGAAGTAAGTCCTCCCAATTTGTGCACCGCTTGGGCAAGATACTTGTCGTTTTTGGCGAAACCCTACTCTTGCCACACTCGTGAGCCACTTTGGAAATCTGCTCTTTGGATCCCCTAGGAACTCTGTTATTCAATATGGCATCTCCCGCTACTCCAACCACCTCTGTTTGACCTAAGATGGTAAAGATCAAACCCCAGAACAAGAACTTAGGCTTCAACGGTACAAATGTCAAGCGATTCTTGGACTCCTACAAAATGGCTGCTGAAGTGGATGGAGCTAGTGAATTTGATATGGCTTATCAGTTGCGGTTCTTTATCTCCTCTGATGAAGTTATGGAGGTAATTGAGTCTTTCGAGGGATTTGAATCCCACAACTGGACGCTTCTCAGGGAGGCTATGTTGGCATACTGGGGTAAAATAGATGTGGCTAGGTTTACTCTGCAGGATTTGGATGCTCTGGTTTCTCAGTGGATCTCCAATGGTGGTATTTCTTCAGCCTCTGACTATCAGATTTTTAGAAAGTCTTGGGATCCCATTAAAAACTATCTTATCCAAAACAATCACATTGACACAGTGGACAAAATTCAAGCAAAGTTCTTCCAATCTTTTTCGTCGGCTGTGCAGGAAAGGATTAAAGAAGAACTGGTCAAATCTGGATCCATGATTACTACCAGGGATAATCGATTCAAGCTCCCTGTTTTTCTTACCCTTAGGAGTACTGTGGATAAATTCATGAAAGGTCAAACTGCTCTTACCTTTGAAAAGCCTAGAACTACTGAACCAGTCCATGCTCCTTCTTTTAAAGAGTCAAACGATGTTATGATTAAAATGGAGGCAGATCGTAGGCCTAAAGCAGATCCTAATTCCAATCGGGAACCTACTACTATAGATGAAATCACCAAGTTACTTAAGGCCTTTGAGAACAAAATAGATCAAAAGATTTCCTCGCTAGCTACGCCTAAATCTCCTTCTTCTGTTCCCAAATCAACTCTGGTCTGTTACTACTGTCATAGGGAAGGCCATGGAACCGGAAGATGTCAAGAACTTCAGAAGGACTTAAAGGAAAAGTTGGTAGAGCAGAGGGGAAACAATTACTTCCTCCCTAATGGTGCCCTAATCCCTTTTGACTCGTCTCGTCCTATCCAACCTGTGGTGGCCTCTTACCAGCCATCACCCCCTGTGAAAGCATCTCTTGCTTCCTTTGAATTTTGATCATCCTGTGGTACCCTCCAACCTTGGTATCCTCCAGCTATTTCTTCCTCTAGTCTTGCTGGGACTACTTATCAATCTGATCCAGCCAGGAAACAACATGAGGAACCTAAACCTCATAAGGCTCCTTCCTTGCCAACTTCAATCCTTTGAAAACCCGTTAAACGCCGATCATCACTTGAGCCTCCTTCCTCTGATGTAGAAGACATGGAGGTGGAAAGGGAACCACTCATGGAAAGGTTCCCAGATCACCCTGATCCTTCTCCCTCACCTCAACCTTCTAATCCTATCTTAGATTCTGCGTCACCTGAACTTTCTCCCCCCACCCAGCCCAAAGTTCAATTTGAAAGGGGCATCTCCAAGGATCACCCCAATGCTGTGGAGGGAGTATTAAAGAAAATTTCTGATCTCAAAATTCCTGATCTATCTGTGGCTAAAATCCTATCAATCTCCCCATCTGTTGCTGAAGGAATGAAGAAATGGGTCTCTCGTCGACGTGTGGAAATTGGCCCTGAAGAACTCAAAGTCTCCTCTGGAACTTTAATGGAGGACTCTGGTGGAACCAGTCCTTCTATAGAATCCAATCTTTATTCCTGTCCCCTTGGCTTTCTTCCTTGTTATCTTGGTGACTCAGCTAAAACTGTTTCTCCTCTGGTGGATTCTGGATCTCAGCTTAACTTAATCTCGATGCTATGGCCTGCAAGCTCAAACTTAGTCCTAGGGTCAGCTTCAACTCTGCAGTATATGGGATAGGAAATCAAGCTTGTGAACTGGTTGGTATTGCTGAAGATGTACCGGTCAGGATTGGTCAAAATATCGTTGGAACCTTCCACTTTTGGATCACTCGTTTGGACAGTCCTATGATCTTGGGACAACCCTTCTTAATGGACTTTGGTGCAACCCTGATGTTTTCTGATCAAGTTGGGGAGAGAATTCTCCTCCCTGATGCTGATGGCAGAAAAATTGAAGTTCCTCTTTGCTCTTTGGATTCTGGTTGTTGGGAAAGAGATTTTCCTGGTCATTATCCCAAATCATCTTTTAAGGGGAAGCAGAAGGATAACTCTAGTTCCTCTCATTTTTTAGGGGAATATTTGATCCTACCAATGGTTGTAGTTCTTTTCAGCCTCAGACTGCAACTCAAGGGTCAACTCCCATCCCTCAGGCTTATTTTTCATTTCTTTCATCATTCTCTTCTGAGCTCAAGAATATTAAAAAACAAAAACATATCAAAAAAGAAAAATCCAAAAATATTTCTTCTCCATCTCCTTCTCTCCCTGGATCTGTTGTGTTTTCTTTTCCTTCTACTTTTGGGTCTGATCAATCTTCTCTCAGTTCCGGTACAAATTTCCGCAATGAGCTTAAACTAGATCCTAACTGCAATTCCGTTTTTGGTGGTTTTGGTATGAAGGAATATGGGCTTCAGTGGAGGCAATTTGGGGTACAAGTAAGTACTCCCAATTGTGCACTGCCAGGGCAATCTTTTACCTTCATTTTCGAAACCCTACCTTGTGCCACACATGTGAGCAACGTATTATCTCCTGGTTCTCCTTTTATGGAAAAGGCACCCTTCAAGGATATTGCAGAAAATTGGACTTGGAAGATGTTGGAACTTGGACTCAGCTTTTGTAATCAAGTCTCTCTGGTCAACTCTTGGAGGAAACAAGAAATTCTCTCTTTTGCCACTAAGTATAAACCAGTTGCTAAGAAGGTCCAACCAGTCAACCAGCCTATGCCTCTCAACCTCAATCCTCCCCTTATGCGTCCTCCTCTATCTCGCGATCCTAACTGTGGTCTTCCTCAATCTCTTACTGGTCCCTTTGTGCCTAATGGACGGGTCACTGAAGAACGTCTGAAGGTGGTCAACTTTGGTCCAGATGGATGGCTTCTTCCTGATGAGTTGAATTTAATCAAAAATGTCTTATCTCTAAGAGAAAAATCTATTGCCTTCTGTGAAGAAGAGAGAGGTCTCTTGCGGGAATCCTATGGCCTCCCTTATATCATCCCTGTAGTTGAACATGATCCTTGGCAAAAGAAAAAGATCCCTATCCCTGCTGCTAAAGTTGACGAATTCATCAAGTGGTCCGGGAACAAGTTCGAACTGGCCTGTATGAACAGTCAACTTCTAGTTACTCCAGCCCCGTCTTCTGTTTCCTCAAGAGTAATGGTAAACTTAGAATAGTTCATGATCTTCAACCTCTTAATAAAGTTACAATTAAAGACTCTGGTATCCCTCCTGCTACTGAAGAATTTGTTGAATCCTTTGCGGGAAGAGCTTGCTATGGTCTAGGGGATATTATGGGTGGCTATGACAAACGATCCTTACATCCTATTTCTTGTCCTCTCACTACTTTCAACACTCCTCTTGGTCGATTTCAACTTACTCGATTGCCTCAAGGAGCCACCAACTCGGTTGCAGTCTATCAGGCTCAGATGATGTGGATCCTCCAGGATGAAATCCCTGATCATGCTGGTATCTTTATTGACGATGGCGGAATTAAAGGTCCAGTATCTGACTATGATAATGAGCTCTTGCCTTGGCATTCAGGAATTCGTCGTTTTATCTGGGAATATGCTACTACCTTGGAGAGGATTCTGTTTCTAATCAAGGAATCTGGCCTTACTGTCTCTGGATCCAAACTGGCAGCTTGTGTCCCTGCTCTGGAAATTGTTGGTCATGTGGTCTGCAAGGAAGGAAGAAGGATGGCACGAGCCAAAGTCAACAAGATCATCTCTTGGCCTACCCCAATCAATCCAACTGAAGTTAGGGGCTTTCTAGGTGTTGTCACTTATGTTAGAATCTTTATCCCATCTTTATCCAAAATCTGTGCACCCTTGCGTTGTCTAACCAGAAAAGATGCTGAATGGATTTGGACCCAAGATTGTGAATGTGCTTTCCAGCTACTCAAAAAGATAGTTGGTGAAGACATAGTTTTGAAAAAGATCTTTTATGGACCTGGAGCTGGCAAGATCAAGCTGGCTGTTGATTCTAGTTATCAATCTGTTGGGGCCATCCTTACTCAGGAAGATGAAAATGGTTGGGACCGTCCTGCTCTTTATGAATCTTTGTTGTTTTCAGATGTAGAATCTAGATACTCCCAGCCCAAACTGGAACTCTGTGGTGTGGCTCAAATGATGAAGAAACTTCAAACCGTTCTCTGGGGCCAACATTTCGAATTGCAAGTTGATGCTCGATCCATCATTGAAATGATCAACGCTCCCAGTCTTCCCAATGCTCCTATGACTTGTTGGGTGGCCTTTATCCAGCTTTTCTCTTTTGATATTGTTCACAGGCCGGGAAAATCTTTCACCATGCCTGACGGTTTATCTCGACAACCTCTTGGGGACAACAAATCTGATGTTGGAACTGATTTCAATGAAGAGGAACCTTTAATTTGACCTATTTTCTCTTTTTCTTCGCAAAATTATTCTGGCTTTCAACAAGGCTTCTGGTTTAAATTAGAGCAGTACCTTTCAACTCTTCAAAAACCTCCTGATCTCTCTGCTAAGGAATTTCGATCTCTTAAACAAAAGTCTTCTAATTTTTTTGTTCAAGGCTCTAGACTTATGAAGAGGGGCAATCCTTGTGCTCTTATTGTTGTTACTATTCCCTCTAAACAAGATTCTATCCTTGAAAGTCTCCATGAAGGCCTTGGTCATCATGGGGAAACTGAAACTTATCGACAATTATCCAAACGATTCTGGTGGCCATCTTTGAAGAAATCCGTCTCCCAATGGTGCAAGAGTTGTGAAGTTTGTCAAAAACGTGATCTCAGGCGTTCAGTTGAAATTCGTTACCCTAATGGGGAGTCCACTGTCTTTGGAAGGATTGCTATGGATGTGGTTCATATTAAGGCAGGTGGTGCTAAGTACCTCATTTTGGCTAGAGATGATTTTTCCGGATGGGTTGAAGCGAAATTTCTTAAGAACCTTAGCTCTGAATCAGTGGCAGCTTTCCTCTACAAGACCTGGACAATGCGTTATGGCCTGGCTTGATCTTACTCTACTGATGGTGGCTCTGAATTTGGGGGCAAGCTTGCTGAAATGATCCAATCCCTTCCTGGACAACATAGAGTTACTACTCCTTATTATCCTGAAGGCCAAGGCATGGTGGAACAAGGCCATGCCCCTTTGAAGGCTGCACTTGTTAAACTGGCTGGTGAAAGTGGCAAGAATTGTTGCAAATTCCTTCCTCTTGTTCTCTTTTCTGATTGAATCTCAACCAAAAGGACTACTGGCTACTCACCTTATGAAATCATCTTTGGTCAAAGAGCAGTCCTTCCTTTGGATCTGGAAATGGAATCTTTCTTGGGTGTTTCTTGGGAAGAGGTGTCCTCAACTACCAATCTGTTAGTTGCTGGATCCAAGCAACTTGAGCAAAGTGAAGACGTTCGTGAAGAAACTTATCAAAAAATGATGGAGTCCAGAGCAAAATCCGTCCAGTATTGTGAGGGCAAGCACTCTAATCGAATCAGGGAGCCCTTGAACCCTGGTGACCTAGTTTTAGCTTATAATCAATTTTTTGAGACCCAGTGGGGCAAGCTTTTTTCTAATTGTTGGAATGGCCCTTATCGAGTGATTCATCAAGTTAAGGGTGGATCTTAGGTTTTGGAGGAGCTGGATGGTACTCGGTTGGCCAGAAGGTTCTCTGCTGATCAAGTCAAGAAGTTTCATTGTCGTGGGGGCAACTTATCTCAGAAGTAAGTCCTCCCATTTGTGCACCGCTCGGGCAAGATACTTGTTGTTTTTGTTGAAACTCTACCCTTGCCACACTTGTGAGCCACCTTGGAACTCTCCACTTCTAGGATTTTTGGTCGGATCGACAAATTTTTCTCAACCACTCTCAAGATCAAAATGGCCATTTTTTGGTTTCAATCATCTGTCTTTCCTTTCTTTTTTTTCTATGGCATCAAACTTGGGAGCAGACTAGGGACAGCCTGTAAGTTGGGGAGAGATGTAGTTCCCCATCCTGGGAACCCTGGCTGCCTTAAGACCTCAATCCATAAACTGTTGCGCAAACGTACCGCCCGGCTGAACAACTTATCCTCAGGCTCATCCAAACCATTATTTACCCGCGCGCGCGCGCCGCGCCGCGCGCGCTGCGCTTCCATTATCCGCGTTGCGCGCCGCGCCGCGCCGCGCTCCTTTCATCCGCGCGCGTAGCGCGTCCTTTATCCGTGTTGCTTGTCATCTCCGCCGTTGTCATAAGCACGTCCTCATCTTTGTCGTTGCGTGTCTTCATCTTTGTTGTTGCGCCTCCCAATCTCCTCATTGTTACCGTCGCGCGGCGCTCATCCATGATTTACTGAATCCATCCCGACCGCACCCGCAAGCATTTGGCAAATCCTTGGATCCGTCAAACCTCCCATTGCACTTGATCTATCAGTCGTGGATCTCAAGGCCGTCAAGATTTACTCAACTTTCTCAAACCAATCTCCTATCCGCCCATCCGCGCTCTCATGGACTTCATCCGACACCTTTCCTGGGACTCTCCCACCCGCTTCCGCCTTCGGACAAGGGGTGGGTGACTCTGGTATTGTTACGCGCGCCCATCCACAGACCGACGCGAGTGACCACATGGTTGCCTTCCCTTTTCCGCTCTATTTGTAGAATCAGTTGTATATAGTCTAACAGGGCCTCCTGCCCATATAAGGAGGGGCTCTCCCCTGCCTTTTGGCCCAGCATCCCAGTATCCCATCATCAGGGGAGCATCAGAGAATCCAATCCATCCAATAAGACCTTCATCGTAATCAACTTATCTGTGGGCATCCTTCCCCACCTATCTGAGCCATTTATCCGGGTATATCTACAATTGCCCCTTGATCCTTTGAGCCTCTATACTCAAACTCTGTTCTTTGTGACCTTGATCCTTATCACCAACCAATAGCCTTGCTGGTTGAAGAAGAATTCCTGTCTGTCTGAATTCTTGAGTGTGTTATACCACTCTGATCCCTTTTTCCGACAATACTGGTCTTGATCTCTCCTTGATCATCTTTCTGGAGCCAATCACGTTTGATTGAAGAGGTTTTATTAAGCTTAAAACCTGGAGTGTTATACCTCCCTTCTTCTTTGAGGTTGAATTTCGCCACACTATTCTTGAGTTCCTTGAGAAGTGTTGGGATATTCTTGCTCAAATTTGTTATTGATTTGCTTCTAGAGCTTCATAAACAAATTGCTTTTGTTTTGTTCAGCCTCACACAGTTATCTGGTACCCTTCAAGCGCTTGATTGCGGAGAGTTGGGCAGGTTCATTGAGAACCTGGAGGTTGGTTGGGATTGAGTTGATCTTTCCTAATCAGCTGCTGACGACCAGAGTTATTAGCTTGTGGGCGTTGTTACTTACAACTGCCTTGTTCTATTGAACTCTGAACAAACCTTGACTTATTTGTTCAAGTCTTTCCCTGCACCATCTTGTCTCAGATAGTGTTGTTTCCATTGCTACCAACAACTCTTATCCTCTTCTCTTAGTTTGATTTCTCATCCATAAGGTTCTGGACCTTGATTCCGGTTACATTTAAATATTATTGTAACTCCTAGGAGGGCAGCCTAAACAGCACCTTTCCCCTCCACAGAACTGCCACGGCTTAGCACCATTTGGAGTCTTACACCGGGCCTCTGACAAGTACGCAGCCGTGGGACTATGGGTTGACAGAGTGAAAGGCGGCCTGAGAGGATCAGGTACCGGGTAAACATGCTACAACCCACACAGAACATTCTACATATGTAATAAATGTTCCCGTGGATAGTAGATAGTCTGAAAATACGTAATATTATATAAAAATACTTAAATAATCCTTATAAATATTTTTTATTTAATATAATTCAAAGTACCAAGAATGTAGAAAATAAGACAATGACAACTTCTAAAAATATTTCAAAATACTTTAATTGACTTTTATGAGAATTTCTAGACATTGATATCTTTGTTAAATACTAAGAAAAGTAATGATGTAGAAATATTACATGAATTCCAAAGACTTATATTTTTAAGTAACTATCTTAGTAAATCAACTGGAACTCGAAAATAAGGAGTAAAATCAATATTATGACTTTTACTCCAGTTATATAATACATAATGAGAACTCACGTGACATCAGGATGTCCGTAGAAAGGTCTTTTTATATAATTATTAAATTACTGGGAAAATTTACTAAGGATAATTAATTAAATAATACGTACATAGGACAGATTAGTGTTAT
Source organism: Puccinia polysora (assembly GCA_025617555.3). Taxonomy (NCBI): domain Eukaryota; kingdom Fungi; phylum Basidiomycota; class Pucciniomycetes; order Pucciniales; family Pucciniaceae; genus Puccinia; species Puccinia polysora. The sequence continues at coordinate 2,192,594 of JAOOQA010000019.1, read as the reverse complement.
TCACACGTCCTATTGTCTATTATAAAAAAGAATAATTCCCATACCATGAGGAATTAGATGCTACCCGTGCTATAGCACCAAGGAAACATGACAGGCCACCCCTGGTTACCCTGATAGCCTTAGTTTCCATCCCTTTGAGCCCCTATACCCCTTGGAACAACAATGTTGGGACTCCAAAAGCTATAAATAAAGAGATCTTTTGAGGATATTGATGGGCAGAGACCCCGTTATATTCATATCCAGAAACCGTGCCAAGGTAATCAAGTACTTATAAGAGATAAATAAGTGATTTATGGCTAAGTCTGATCAATAATATCCGTCCTAAACCTCTATTATATCAATTAAAACTGCTGAACAACCTTACAACCCCAGTATACAGGTTTAACCCATCAGTGCACGTCTCAAACAGATACCTAATGGATTTAATAATATAACGGTAAGTATTATTATCCTTTCTCTGTGGTGGCAGCTTGGCTACAAGGCCCTGCCAATCCACAGTGTATTTTATATACATATTATCTTTGGGTAAAATATCCTTTAAACTTAAGAGCCCAAAGTAACCAGGACTATGTGTTTTCATACTGAAATCCCTGAAGAGAGGTGTTAAAGATCCCCAATATAATTGTGGCCCCTCTATAAAAATATTTAATAATCAATTTATTCATATTGGATAAAAACAATAAACCATAACCAAACCACTTAACTTTGCAATAAGCTTAATCCTAATATTTTACGGATTTTTGCTGGATTCATTAAATAATATATTTATTATTTATTCTATCACCTCTGGTGGCTAAAGGATAGAAAGGTTCTTGGCATCCAGGAGGCTGACAATAATAATCACTTACCATCATCATCATCACCTACTATGACCATCATCAGTCATCAGCATCACCTACCTCATCCATCATCATCCATCATCATCACCACCTACCTTGACCATCATCAGTCTTCAGCATCACCTACCTCATCCATCATCATTGCCTTCTTCATCAATCATCATCATAATCAAACATCACCATCAGTCATCAACTATAGGCCCAACCATTTCAACCTTTATTCAAATCATCACCTGTATCACCAAAGGAGTATCAGTCAGTAACCAATAAAATAAGTATATAAAAAAATATATATAAAGGATAAGACTAGAGAAATAATTCTTCCCCAACTCAGCTTGTTAGAATTATGGCCAGCAATTAGCTTAGGAAAAAGAGAAGTATTCAAAGCAAAAGAAATGCTGGACACTGGGTGTCAATATTTTCTGATGGGGCTCTCACAATGGGGCAATATCTTGGATGAATTTGATTGGAATGATGAATGAATGGATGGAAAAAAGCAGGGACAAGAGCTCCTTAAGTACAAAAGATTTGCATCTTGTGAGCCCATCATACAACAAGCCAAAAGGCAAATATTCCGCCCCAAAATAGCTCTACAGGCTCTACTGGCAATGTTACTTTGTTTGGACTACATCAGCCCACATGGCATCAGTCCCTGTACCCTTATTTTCTGGTGTTTCCACCTCAATGGGGCTGAACCAGCCCCTTAACTGTTCAATCCCCTTGGCTATTTTTCTGTTAAAACCTGCCATAATGACCTCATTGCCTTGTTTATGGGCTGGTTGCCTCATGCAGCCAGCCCCTGGCTCCTTAAATGGGTCAGGTGGGACCCAGGGCACACCTGGGTCTGGTCTCAGACTCACATGGGGGGGTTTGACCAGCAGGCATGCTTTCCCCCCCCTCTTTCTCTCAAATCCCTGGTGGGGGTGGTCAAATCCCCTCACCAGGGGCCCTGGGGGTTGATACCCCCAGGGCATTGTCAAGTAAGTTGGCCTGGGAGGTGATCAGGTCCCCCAAGGCCCATTGCTCCTCCCCCTTGGTAAAGGGGGGGGGGAGAGCGCCCCTGTCCTGCTCAGTTGCCTCAACCAATCAATGGTGGGGGGGTTATGAATTCCCCCCCAACTGCCGGTTGCTACCCTTGCGGCCGGCGTTGCCACCTCCTTGGGCAAGGGGGTGGTCAGGTCCCCCCTGCCCTGACCGACTGCACTGTAGCAATTGGTTGCTGGCTGGTTCAACCCAGCCCGCTCGCCCCCATCCCCCTAGCGACGGCAAGCGAGGGGAGGGGGAGAAAGCCGGGGCCGCAAGCCGAGGCTCCGTGGCGCTGGTTGCCGAGCGCAACCAGCCGGGCTTGCGCAGCATCCCACCGGGCAGGATCCCTCGGCCGCGCAACAGCCCCGCGCGGGCCCTTTGGCCCCGCGTTGGATGTACCAAGGAACACAGGTGGCCCTGAACGGGCCGCAACGCGGGCAGCGGCCCTGAGCGGGCCGCAACACGGGCGGTGGCCCCAATGGGCCTCCCCAAGCCTGAATTGTGAGAATTACATACTTTGGCGGGCCAGCCCGTCTGGCCAAGTATGTCCATAATAAAGCTTGGGCCCTTTTATGCCCAAATAAGCCCATCTTACTTGGGTGGCCCATCCACCCTGGAGGGCCCGTGAGGGCCCGTGTCCCAAAAGACCATAAAAAATTGTTTTGACGCCCAAATGCCCAAAACCAATAAAACTTACATAGTCCCACGTGGCCCACGTGATTTCCAATGGGCCGTGGAGGCCCATTTTTGCATCCCATTTGGATTAAACACTCCTATGCACATTACCTGAGTGCATCCACATTTTAACACAGCTTCTATCCACCAGGTCACCCATATGTTCCACCATTTCTTCCTTATCAAGCTTGAATACATTTAACCTAGGTCTGATAGAGACTACTATAGTAGCAACTCTATCTGAAAATCAGCCACCAAATCTCTTTTATTTTATTGTTGTGAGACTACTATAGTACTCAGAGGGGCAGGCAATTCAAAACCACCCTTAGTATTTCTCTATCTTATTTTTAGTTGTAATACTAAATTCCCCCTCAAGTGACTGCCAGAAAGCTATTTGCTAAACTTAACTCAATCCCAAAGGAGTCTCCACAACGCTAAAAGTCTGGTTGGATGGTAGACCACAGACAGAATATTGGGAAATACTAGCAGATCAGACTGCGTCACACAAGACAAGGTTTTTATACAAAGGAGTTAAGAAGGAGAGAAAATAATGAAGGACAGATAAATGAGTGTTGGGAGGAAGAACACATTATTGTATTTTCAGTGAGTCGTAGCTCCACTGAAGCTTGTATTAACTCCTCCTGGTTTCTGTGTTGTTCTCCAAGGTGGGGTTGTGGTGTTGCACTTTGTCTGGGAAAACTGGTCAGGACGTTAGTTGATGGCTTTAATTAGGAAGGGTGGATGTTGGTGAGGATGGAACAAGGAGGTGAGGTGTTTTGGATGGGATGGGGAGTGAGAGATTATAGAGAGAAGAGAGGTACAGAGGCAGTCCAGCGGTATGCCAAAACGTCTTGTTCAGGCCAGTGAAAGGAAGATATATTAGGCTGTTTTTTGTGCAAATGCACAGAATTGCGGGGGTGTAGTCAGCAGGGTTTGTCTGATGGCTCAAGGAATCTTTACCTGACACATTGAGCCCACAGCACCACACCCCATGTCCTTTCAAATTCCATCATACTAGACAGCGGTGCCTCAGGCCACCACCTGAAGGACCAAGACCACTTCCTCACCTACTCTGACTACTCCGTGTTTCTCTTTGGGGCCAATGGCACCCAAATTCCAATTTTCAAAACCAGAAGAGCAATTTTCAAACTTGATTCAGGAAACCTCTGGATTTAGAACACTTACCACACTCCTGATCTATCTCACTCTCTCATTCCCTTGTCCACCTACCTGCATCAGGGTAACTCTCTATCCCCAACCCCATCAGGATTCAAATGCTCCAAGGGAACATAAACTCTACTTACTGGAAAAATCATTGACACCTCCTAGTCCTTAACCCAAAAACCAATCATGCGCTTAAAACCATATTGTAAGCCACCAAACTCCACCAAGCACTGGGCCATCCAAAGTTGCCCTACCTGAAAGCAGCCCACTCCAACCTACCAATTGCACAAATCTAATTCCCCTCATACAACCTCTCCAAAATGCACAAACAACCTTTTCCTGGTAATTTTCCACAAACCTTTGCCAAGCTTGAAGTAATCCACATGGACCTATGCAGGCCCATGAACCTGGTTTCAAAGGGGGGGAGAAATTACTTTTTGAAGATTTTCAACAGTTTCTCAAAATACTGTTTTCTGTTCACTATGGAACACAAGTGTCAAACATTTGATCTCTTTCAATGATTTCTGAATATTTCTGAGAATCAATCCTCCAGTACCTTCAAATTTTTTGTATTGGATAATGGGGGGGAATCAATCAGCAATTCCTTCCTACACTTATTCAATGATAAATGAATAACTCACCTAACCTCAGCTCTGTAAAATCCTCAATAGAACCTGCTTGCTGAGCGCAGAAATTGCATAAAAATCAAAAAATCCCCAACAAAGCTAATTGAAAGTGGATTTAATTTTCAATGGTGGGGGGAAGCCATCAGTACAGCGGTCCACCTGGAAAATTAATCTTCTGATAGCTCTATTGAGATGAAGACCCCTTTTGAAAAACTGTTTGGAAAAGGTGCTGATCTGTTTCATCTGAAACACTTTGGTTGCAGAGCCATTCTTTTTGCGGAAAATAAATCATGGGTCTCAAAATTTTCATCTTTGGGAATTGATTATATCTTTCTTGGATATGAGGAAGGTCACCACTCCTATCAATTGCAGGACCCAGTAGCCAATAAGATACATATTTCTCATCATATCACTTTCAAAACAAATGTTTTTCCTTACCTTTGAATCAAATCCCTCCTGTTGTCTCCCTTCTCTGATTCTCCTCTTTCCTTTCACTCCTTCACTTTCTTTTCTTCTCCTCCAACTAAACTTCACTCTGATCAGGCCAGTCTCTTGGAATCTGTCACTACCCCTACTCCTCCTCAATCATCCTCACTTCTACCGCCAACCACCATGTCAACCATTGCCAATCTAAGTGAAGCAACTCCCTTCTCCACAATAATAGACAGGCCCTTTGTCACACCCAAAAACCCTTCAAAACTTCATCCTTACCTTCTCAAAAAAAATCTTACTCCTATGTTCCACACTACAATTGAGCTCCAAACAACATTGACCTCCAAACGGGCCCACAGCAAATCATTGATCATCCTTGATGGTGTTGCGCCAATCTGATTGTTGAGGAACCTTCAAGCCTTGCCAACCCAACCTCATAAATGCAATTATGTTGGATACCCAACCCAGAAGATTGGATAGCGGTGGAAGACTCTAAGCTTCACAAAATCACAAGGCATGGGGTGTGGTAAATAGCCAAAAAAGAACCTCACAAAAAATTCCTGGACACCATATATGTCTATAAAACCAAGAGGGATGCCAAAGGCCTAAAAGCCAAAAAGAAGGTTTGTCTTTGCATTCTAGAGAACATGCAGGTTGAGGGAATCAATTACAATGTAACCTTTGCACCCACTGGTTGCAATGCCTCCCTTTGACTACTGCTAATGATCATGGCTTCCGAGAACTCTGAACTCAACCAGATGGATTTGTGAAGTTCATTCCCCAACAAAATCACAGAAATTCAATTATTCATCAAACCCCCAAAGGGCATTAAGATTGATCTAAAACCCAAACAAGGCCTTCTACTAAATAAATTCCTGTACATTCTCAAGCAGAGCCCTTGCTGCTGTTACAAGGCACTATCTTCCTTCTTCTACTACATTGACTTCCTGCCCGCTCAATTTGACCCTTGTCTCTTTATCTCAACCAATCCATCAAATCCTGTTTTCATTTTTGTGCACATGAACAACCTTGTCAACTCATGAAAGAAGCCCTCAAGTAAAAGTTTGAAATGCACAATCTTTGTCCGTGAAAGTGGGTATTGGGTATGCAAGTCAGTAGGAACAGGGAAGAGCAAACCATTACCTTACAATAAAACCAATATATCAATGACACAATTGAGGAATTCAACATGCTCAACTGCTGCAATGTAACTTCACCTCTACCCTCCAACTACCTACACAACCCAATGCCATCCTCACTGCCCTCCTCATATTTCAACTACCACTGCAAAGTGGGTCTTCTGGGATACCTAGTTCAAAAATCCAGGCCTGACCTTTCAAACGCTCACAGATTCTCCTCATGCACCATCCGCTCATCTCCAACCTTGCTTCTACGACATAATATGCTACCTAAATTTCTCAGCAAATTTTGGCCTCACTCTGGGCAGCAACTCCCAAAAACCACTGGCCCTGCAGAGCTACGCAGACACAGACTACATTTCCTCCTCCAATTGAAAAAGTTTCTTTGGCTTAGTCATGGCTCTCAACGGCCTACTTGGATGGAAATGCACAAAGCAACAGGTGGTCACTGTATCCACAACCAAAGCTTAACACTGCGCCTGCACTGAAATGACTCAGGACCCGCTTTGGTGCAAGCAACTCATCCATTAAGTCTTTGCTGCATTTTCCCTACCCATCCCACCCTGCTCTCTGCTCTGCAAAAAAAAAGGGGCTATTGACCTTATCCTAAATCTGCTCTACCAATATCACCCCCAACACATCAATGTGCATCTCCACTTCCTTGGCCAACATATCCACAAAAATGAATTCAACCTATTTTACGTTGCCACTACCAACAATCCAGCTGACTCACTTACCAAACTTGTCTACCCAAAGCTTGTCCGCCAGGCAAAAAAATGCTTCCAACTTATGCCTTAGAGCTATCCCTTGTCAAGCACGGGTGCGTGTAACAATGCAGACCCACAGGAGCAGTCCAGCCGGAGGAGAACTGAAATGATAATGCATATGCATGCGGGACCAACCAGAGCGCAACACCTATAAATAGTCCTCATGTTTTTTTGTTCATCAACTCTTTTCCTTTTTTCTCTTTTCTGATTCTCCCAGTTGTTTTACTCACCACCATAAGGCAAAACTCGTAATTCCTCTTTCCTTTTATGTAATTTTTGGCAAATAATTTACAAAATTCCGCGCACTCATCGGCACTCTGCTCAACTGTCACAATTTTTCTTTAAATTTCACTCCTATGTCATCTTTTTCTTTCTTTTTCCTAAGTTCACCTCTGGGAGTGAGAAGAGGAAGGATGTTCCTTAAATAACAAAAAGATCATCCAATCAACCTCTTTCAATGTAACAATTGTACAACTCACCATCAAACTATCAACCAAATTCTCCTTTCTTGCATTGATTGCGTCACTCATAACAATGTGGTCAACCCAGCAAATATCTCCTTGGCTAGGCTTCTCTGGAAAACTATCAAAGAACCTTTTGCTTCCTCCCAAACCGCAAATCAATCCAAAATCTTTAACAAATTTCTTTACCAACAATTCAAACCCAAATCCATCAATCTTTTCATCACAGAAACCAAGATCTCCTTGAAGAAAATGGTAGATGTGGGAATTGACCTTCCAGATGACATCCTCTCTTATCTCATTCTCTTTAAATTTCCTCCTTCTCTTCACTCTCTCCGTCAACAGGTTATGCATTTGGACAAGATAGTCACTATGGATCTTGTGCTTAATCATCTTGTCCAACCAGACAATGAAACCAAGGTTAACAAAAATCAGCAATACAGCACTTATTTCATCTTGAACTTCCAAGATACCGGTTCCTAGAGAACTTAGATGCAAAAAAGGATACCACAATCCCCAATCTCCTGATCACTCCGCTGAAAAATGTTGGCATCTTCATGAGCATCTGGATCCCAATTGGTGGAAGGAATGCCAAGCAAACTGGCAAGCTCAACTTAATTCCAACCCTAAAACCAAAAAAGTTGCTCACTAAATAGCTATTCTTACTACTTGGGTTCAAGAAATATATCCGCTCAATCAAATCATTCTTGACTCTGGTGCTTCCTGCCATATGTTCAAATCGCTGGATTTCTTTAGTTATCTCAAAGAATGGGCTTGCAATGACTTCATAAACACTGGAAAGGAAAAAGCTAAACTTTCTATCAAAGGAAAAGGAACCATAAAACTCAGTTGGAAAAACTCCGTAGTTATGCTCACTAACTGCTTATTTGTTCCCAACCTCTTAGCAAATTTAATCAGTCCTGGAGAATTAATCTCTTCAAAAAAATGCTTGCTCTCCTCCTTTTGCAATAAATTTTCTCTCATGTCCCACTCAAAACCAGCCTTCTTGGGATTAATCCAGGAAAATCTTTTTATCCTCAATCCTCCTTCATTCATAGGAAATAACAAAAAATTCTGTCATCTTTTGCTTAAGGAACCAAATCTTGATCAAATCAAACATATTCACCAATCTTTTTGACATGCCAGTCTGTATCATCTCAAAAACCTTATTCCTTCTATCCAAACTAATACGCTCTCAAATTTCCAATGTGAGGACTGTGTGTTCTCCAAAATCACCAAATCATCTTTCAAGAATTCTTCAAATCCCTCTTCAAAACCTTTTGAACAACTTCATCTAGATTTAATTGGTCCTATATCTCCATCTGCAAGAAACAATATGAATTAAATACTGTCCGTTATAGATCATCACTCGGGGTATATCTCTGCCATCCCTCTTCAGTATAAATCAGACGCGTGCCAACAAATCAAAACAATTCTCAACCAAAAAAAAAAAAAAAAAAAAAAACAGATACCCTGCGACGATTTGCACTGATGGCAGTGGCGAATTCACCTCATCCAAACTCAAGGACTTCTTCAAGACCAACTCTTTCCAGCATCTTATCTCTGAACCGTACCATCACAAACATAACAGAAAAATTGAAAGAGCTAAGAGAACTATTACTGAATCCATTTGTGCTACTCTTTGAAGCTCTAAGCTTCCTCTTAATCTTTGGGTGGAAGTTGCTAAGTCATCTTGTCTCGCCTTAAACCAAATTCCTAAATCTCCCAACTTCCCTTCTCTGCATCAGATCTTTTCTGGGAAATCACTCCCTACCAATTATTTTTACCCAATAGGGTCTAAGTTTGTATATCTCAATTTCAAAGTCAATTGCGGCAAAAACTTCAAAGATCAAGGACTCCCTGGTACCCTTTATCCCTCTATTTCAAACCCTACTGAAGACTCACAGCATCTCAAAATTGATTACGACCCGCCTATTCTCTCTAATGAACATTCTCCTATCATTCCTTCAGTCAGTGATTACTCCACCAATTTACCAACTGAAGACCAACTATCTCCTTCCGCTCCTACTCCTGATTTTCCTGACACTTGGTCACTTAACTCCGAATCTGACTTTCCTGAAGAGCTCGTGCAACAACTCGTACCTGGATATACTCTTCAAGACAGATCAACTTGAAATCCACCTCAACAATATGGGTATCATCATTATTACGTTCCCAAATCCTACAAACAGGCAAAAAGATGCTCCAACTCTCTCAAGTGGGACAACTCTATGGATAATGAGCTCAACGGTATTGAATCTCTGGAAGTATGGGAGGATTATGATGGTCCAGAAACGTAAAATCTGCTCAATACTACTTGGGTATATTGTTTGAAGGATAACTGCCGCGGAGATTCACTTGTCTACAAAATTCAACTATGTGTTCAAGGGTTTGATCAAATTTATGGATTGGACTATCAAGATATGTTTTCTCCCACCGGAAAAGCCGCCTCTCTAAGTATTGCCCTTTTGTTTGGTCTTTTTTATTCTCTTCCTATTAATCAATTTGATGTTAAAAGTGTTTTTTTCCACGCACCATTAACTGATAAAGTAATCAAAAAAAACCCAAAGGCTCAAAAATAAAATCAGAATTTCTTATCCTTTGAAAATCTCTTTACGGTTTAAAGCAAGCTCCTGCCAATTGGTTCAACACCCTCACTTCATGGATCCGCAAACAAGGATTCCACAAATCCATATCTGATCCCTGCTTATACATCCATTCTAGCTCCAATTCCCTTATTTTCTTTCATGTAGATGATCTTATGCTTGTTGGACTCGCCAATAACTTTCAGGACAAATTCTTAAAACGATTTCCTAAGTCAAGTCACCACAATCCCAAAACTATTCTTGGAATGAAATAAAAACAACACAATGATAAAATTTTTCTCTCACAACCTAAACACATTGAACACGGTTTGGAAGAACTGAAAATGATAGATTGCAAGCCCTTTTCTGTTCCCTTAACCGCCAATGTCAATTTGACTCCGGCCTCCAATGAAGAACATGAAGAATTTAAAGCCCTAAACATCAACTACAAATCAGCCGTCTTTCTAATTAACTATATTGCTTTCCTAACCCGTCTGGACCTTAGTTTTGCAGTTTCTTGTCTTGCTAGATTCTGCAAGAAACCTAGGATTTGTCACTGGGGAGAGGTAAAAAAATTCTGGAAATATCTTAAAGCAACAAAAGATTTGAAACTTACGCTGCAAGTACACAATTCCAACACTCAGATCCAATGTTACAGCGACGCAACCTGGAATGACAATACAGAAACTAGACGTTCTCAATCTGGAAATCTTTCTCTCCTTTTTAATTCACTCATCTCTTGGAGCAGCTACAGACAGCAAAAAGTCACACTTTCAATGACAGAAGCAGCACTCAATCCACTAGTTGATTCCTTTCTTGAAGCCATATGGATGAGAGGTCTTTTGGCCAAACTCTAGAAGAAAGAAATAGAACCAACTTTTCACTTTATTGATAACAAAGGTCTTGATGAAAAGCTAAAAAAGTTTGGATGCAACTCCAAAACTTGTCACATTGACACCAAAACAAAAGCGCTTTGTGAAGAACTCAAACTGGGAAATCTTTTCATTGACTTAATACCAGCTCCTGAAATGAAGGCCAATGGACTCACTAAGGCCCTATCTCTTCCCTCTCTTTCCTTAATTCTTCAATTAATCAATCCTTCTTTTAATTTTTCAATCTTACCAGTCACTGGGGGTTTCAAATAATTTACACTATTCCACGCACTCATCTGCGCTCCGCTCAACTGTCACAATTTTCCTTTACATTTCACTCCTATGCCATATTTTTCTTTCTTTTTCCTAATTCAATGTCTGGGAGTGAGAAGAGGAAAAACAGTACTCTAATAACAAAAAGATCATCCCATCAACCTCTTTCAATATAAAAATCAATCAACTCACCATCAAACAATCAACTACCAACCCCAATCATTCTCACTTTGACAACTCTGAACTTCAACTTTTACTTATCAACTATTTTCTTTCTCTTATCTTTTTTTTCTTTTCTCTCTTTTTCTTATCTTTTTCTCAAACATCTTTATCCTTCAAACCAAATGTCAACTCTTCTGTATCTAGTTCATCAATAACCTGACTGGTAAGACTGTCACCCATCACCGTTGTGTCTATACTCTTGAATCTAATCTTTGAGGTCTCCTTCTTCTAAAAGAACCTCTCTATCTTTTTCTCAACTTTCTTTCCTTTATGCCATCAAACATATCCAACTTAGCCATTGTCAAACGTCAAGTCTAAACCTGTTGTCAGATGTTGGTTTTCTTTATTGATCTCTTTTTGTTTGAAATTTCTTTCTTTGATTTCAAACTGATATCAATAATGGTGTAGCCCTCTTTGTTCTTAAACAATTAATTTTATTTCAGCAATTCAAAAATTGTGAGAATTATTGGCCCACAAGCTTAGTCAAAGAGAATTAATTAAATCAAAAAAAAATCTGAGACAATAATGTCTTATGATTGATCCCAAATATGAGGCAGAGGCAATGGCACACTTGTGAATGTGAATGAATTGATGAATGAATGGATGCATAACAGAAGGGAGGAGAGCTCCTTAAATTCAAAAGATGGTGCTCATGTGGAGCTCATGTAATGACAAGCAAAAGGCAAAAATTCAGCCCCAAATGGGCTCTACAGGCTCTATAAGCCTTGTTACTTGGTTTGGGCTCACTCACCCCACTTGGAATTAGTCCCTGAACCCTTAAAACCAGCCTGTACCAGTTGAGTTTGGTGTTTACACCCTTACTGGGCTGAACCAGCCCTTTTTGCTGTTCAGACCCTGGCTGGTTGTCCCTTACAACCAGCAGGGTTACCTCTGTGACCTCAATTACTGGGCTGGTTGCCTCATTCAACCAGCCTCTGGCCCCTAACATGAACCAGGTGAGACCCAGAACTCATCTGGGTGCGCTCTCAAGCTCACAAGGGGGGGGGTGACCGGCGGACATGCCGCCCGTCCCCCATTGTTACTACCTAGGTGACCAGCAGGGGTGGTCAAATCCCCTGCTGGTTGCCTGGGATGCAATTTGCCTCAGGCTGACCATCAAAAAAAGATTGGCTGTAGGGGGATCAGGTCCCCCCAGCCCTTGGCACCTCCCCCTTGGTAATGGGGGGGGGGGGGGGGGGGAGGGGAGAGAGCACCCTGCTTGCAGGTGGGAGGGTGGTCAGATCCCCTCCACCACCAACAGGTGGGAGGTTGATGAGGTTCCCCCCACCCTGGCCCGTCACCACATGCAACCATTTGCTGGCTGGTTCTCAATGAGGGGGATGACCAGCCATCCTCCCTCCCCCTCACAACCAAGCAAGGGGAGGGAGGGAGGCAGGGGCCGCCATCCACCTTGGCCGCGACCCACCCTGGTGGCCGCAACCAGCCGGATGGCATGCCCGGGGCCGCGGCCTTGCACACAGCGGGTGGGAGGACTCCAATCAAAGTCCCCTGCCCCGCAACGTGCCCAGGCAGGAAACAAGCAGCCCCAACCGGGCTGCAACGCGGGTGGCGGCCCCAATGGGCTGCCAAGGCCCAAATACCCCCAAAACTACACTTTGACAGGCCATCCTGTACGTCGTCTGGCCAAGTGTTTCCAAAATAAACCTTGTTCCCAGTTATGCCCAAATAATCCCGTCTTGCCAAGGTGGCCCATACACCCTGGCGGGCCTGTTAAGTCCTGTGTCCCAAAAGACCTGGAACACGTGTTTTGGGGCCCAGATTTCCAAAACAAATAATATCCCCATAGGCCCATGTGGCCCACGTGATGTTTAATGGGCTTTAGAGGCCCATTTAGCATCCCATTTGGATTACACACTAATATTCACATTACCTGAGTGCTTCCATATTTTAACACTACTTTGTTGCACCCCTCTGATTCTTAATTGGTTGGTTCTCCCAAAGGTGAATACAAAAAATTCTTTCTTTTTTTTCTATTTTTCCTTGAACTTCTGTCTGTGTCCAACTCACACAAATGTTATCCTTGACCAAAATCTAATAATGGTCTTATTCTCCCAGTTTTCTTTAATCACCACCATCAGGTGATGATCCTCAGTCTGCTTTCCTCTCATATACTTTGTCGCACCCCTCTGATTCCAACTTGTGTGGTTCTCCCAAAGTTAGTTCTCCTTGTTCTTCTTTCCTCTCATCTACTTTGCCGCACCCCTCTGATTCCTACTTGGGTGGTTCTCCCAAAGGTTTCATTCCCACAGAATCACAACAGTAACTGGTTGCGGCCAGCGCGCTTGGAAATGAGCGCAAGCAGGCTCAGCATTTGGGCAGCGTACTCAGCAATCAGCGCAAGAAGGCTCAGCACGTGGGCAGCGCTGCATGCGCAGTTGGCTCAGAATTAGGATTGGGGACCGGAAAATGGCTAAGGGAACATGCATTGGATGGTTGCAGACAAGTGCTGGGGGCTCCAAGTAGGTCCCAGCACACAACATGAGAAGTAAAAACTGGATGGACGTGACGGCGCAAGCATTTTGAAGTATTTGGGTGGCTACAGGCAGGTGCAGGGGGCTCAAATCAGGGAGCTGTGTGCGCCATGAGAAGGACAAACCAGATGGGTGTAGTGGCACAAGTGTTGTGAAAAAAGGATAGTGTTGGGCTAGGTTTTATGTTTCTTATCATTCTTTCCATTTGTTTTTAGATTGTATATGTGCTTGTTCTTAGGTTAGGGTGCAGGGGAAGGTTATAATACTTTTCCCCCACCCTCATGATAGCGGGAGGACCATCTCATAGCATACCACCACCATTCAAAGGAAGGAAGGAAGGAACAAACAAATATATTTTCTATTTCTCTCTCTCTTTCTCAAGGGAATGCCCTTCTCCTTACAGACGCTAGTAACAATAACTTCCAAACCTTAGGACTACTTTTTGGAGTTTCTCTCTCTGGCTTCCACAGCTGTGTAAGACTCCAAACAGTGCTAAGCCGCAGGCAGTTTTGTGGAGGGGAAAGGTGCTGTTTAGGCTTCCCTCCTAAGAGTCAAAATTATATTTAAATGTAACCTGAATTGAGTTCCAGGAACTTGTAAATAAGGAATCAATGTAAGGGATGAGTTTGGGATAAGTTGGTAGCAATGGAATCAACAATATCTGATGCAAGATGGTGCATGGAAAGACTTTAACAAAATAAGTCAAAGTTTTTTTCAGAGTTCAATAAAACAAGGCAGGTGTAAGTCACAATGCCCACAAGCTTATAACTCTGGTGGTCTGCAGAATTAGGAAAAGATCAACTCAATCACAACCAACCTCCAGGTTTTCAATGAACATGCCCAACTCTCCGCAATCAAGCGCTTGAAGGGTACCAGATAACTGTGGTTGGCTGAAAAAAACAAAATAAATTTGTTTTTGAAGCTCTAGAAGCAAAGCAATAACATATTCAAACAAGAATAACCCAACAGTTTTCAAGGGACTCAAGAGTAGCGTGGCAGAATTCAACTTTAAAGAATAAAGGGAGGTATAAAACTTTAGGTTTTAAGCTTAATAAGACCTCTTCAATCAAGCTTGATTGGCTCAAGAAAGATGATCAGGAAGTATCAAGACTGGTATGGTAAGAAAAAAGGATCAAGGAGTGGTTTAAAACACTCAAGAATACCAGCAGACAGAATTCTCTTCAAAGAGCAAGGCTATGGTTGGTGATAAGGGACAGGGTCACAGATGGACAGATCAAAGATTTGAGTATGTAGGCTCAAAGGATCAAGGGGCAATACTCAATATACCCAGGATGAGGATTAGGATCAAATTATTGTGATAACGGGGGGGACATACACAAACACTCCCATGGATGATTCAATTCCTCAGAAAAAGAAGGGGAGAGCCCCTCCTTTTATAGAACAGAGACCTGTAGACTGTTTACAAAAGATGTTTACAAATGAGAGCAGAATTTTTTTTTATTACAAAGGATCAAGAAGATTGGCAATGAGAAAAGCCTGACATTGGAGAGAGAGAAAAAACAAAAGAAAAAAAAAACAAAAAAAAAAGTATGAAAAGGGGGAAACTTGCCTGCGTCAAGGAAAACGGTGGAAGTGGTTGGTGGGTTCAACCCGCCGCTGCCGTGGTTGGTCAAGGGAGGATTTAGGTCAGATTTTCAGTTGGATTGTTGTTCATGCGCGCAATGGCGATGGTTGCGCGCAACTGTCAAAAATTGGTGCAAAGGTTCTGATGGCCACAAGGGCAATTGTTGGTTTCTGGGCGTCAGAGAGGGATCAGGGGGAGCTGATTGGTCCCAGTTGTTAGGGCCAATTGGTTGAAGCCTGTTATAATTATGGCCAGCAATTAGCTTAGGCAAATGAGCAGTATTTAAAGCAAAAGAAATGCTGGACACTGTGTGTCAATAATGGCTAATGGGGCTCTCACAATGGGGCAATATTTTGGATGAATTCGATTGGATGATGAATGAATGATGGAAAACAGCAGGGAGAAGAGCTCCTTAAGTAAAAAAGATTGGCCTCTTGTGAGCCCATGATACAACATGCCAAAGGCAAATTTTCCGCCCCAAAAGAGCTCTACAGGATCTACAGGCCTTGTTACTTGGTTTGGACTGCATCAGCCCACATGTCATTAGTCCCTGAACCCTTACAACCAGACTATTCCGGTCCATTCTTGTGTTTCCACCGTTACGGGGCTGAACCAGCCCATTGCTGTTCAGTCCCTTAGTTGGTTGTCTATTACAACCGGCCCTGATGGCATCATTACCCCTGTTACGGGCTGGTTGCCTCATGCATCCAGCCCCTGGCCCCTGAAATGGGCCAGGTGGGACCCAGGGCTCACCTGGGTCCGGTTTCAACCTCACATGGGGGGGTGTGACCAGCGGACATGCTGTCCCCCCCTCTATCTCTTACAAATCCCTGGTGGGGGCGGTCAAATCCCCTCACCAGGGGCCCTGGGGGTCAATAACCCCCAGGGCGTCGTCACAGAAAGTTGGCCTGGGAGGTGGTCAGGTCCCCCCAGGCCCATCGCTCCTCCCCCTCGGTAAAGGGGGGGGGAGAGCGCCCCTTCGCGCTTAGTTCGCTACGATGGCGGGGGGGTGATGAAATCCCCCCCACCTGCCGGTCGCATACCAGCGGCCGGCGCCGCCACCTCCTGGGGCAAGGGGGTGGTCAGGTCCCCCCTGCCCTGACCGACCGCCTTGTTGCGGCCGGTCGCTGGCTGGTTCAACCCAGCCAGCCTGCCCCCTCCCCCTCGCAACGGCGAGCGAGGGGAGGGGGAGCGAGCCGGGGCCGCGAGCCCCAGCTCCGCAGCGCTGGTCGCCGGTCGCGACCAGCCGGGCCCGTGTGGCATCGCACCGCGCGGGATCCCTCGGCCGCGCAACAGCCCCGCGCGGGCCGTCGGGCCCCGCGTGGGCCGTGCCGAGGAACACAGGCGGCCCCGAACGGGCCGCGACGCGAGCAGCGGCCCCGAACGGGCCGCGACGCGAGCAGCGGCCCCGAGCGGGCCGCGACACGGGCGGCAACCCTAATGGGCCGCCCCAAGCCCGAATTGTGAGAAAAGACTACTTTTGCGGACCAGCCCGTCTGGCCAAGTATGTCCAAAATAAACCTTGGGCCCAATTATGCCCATACAAGCCCATCTGGCCGTATTTGCCCATATACCCCATCGGGCCCGTTAGGGCCCGTGCACCAATGGGTCTATTTCACGCGTTTTGAGGCCAGTTTCCCCAACTCTGTAACATCCACATGGGCCCGTATGGTCCGTGTGTGTGTCCAATGGGCCTCAGAGGCCCATTTGTGCATCCCATTTGGATTACACTTATACGTAGCACCCGCGTAAGTGCGTACGTATTTTAACAAAGCCGGGGTAAAGTGAGGTGGGTGGTGGTTGAAGAGAGCTGAGGGCACCCACAAACTGATTGAGAAAGATTGGTCAAAGGTGACGGTGGTGCAAAAAGGTTCCAGTCAGAGCAACCTCCCCAGATAAGGATGGATGTGAGATTGGTCTTGGGGATGACTGATTGGGTCAGATGACTCAGATCCTTCCCATGACCAATCTCACACATGTGATTGGAGATGATGGTGGCCAGTCATGAGGTCACAAACAACCGCAAGCATTGCTTGCGGTCATTGGTTGATGGAAGCAAGGATAGTGGAGAAAGATTGGGGGGGAGATAAGGATAGGATTTGATGGAAATCAAAGCAGAAATGCCAAGATTGAGCTTGCGTTTGCTGATGACCCAGTTGGGGCAGGATAAAAGTTGGCCATAAGAGGGAGATGGCCGCCTGCGCACGCTTGGCTGAAAAGCCAGGGTAAAGCGCGTAAAAGGGGGATCTGAAAATAGGAGGCAGGCGTTGGGTGACCAAAGAGGGCCTTCCTAGACCACAAAAACAGGGAAGAGCTGAGAGAACGGGAAGTAAATAGGTACCCATAGAAACACAAGAGATAATTTTTTTTTTGAAGTTGTATAGATGGATAAGGGAATGTCAAAAAAAATTCAAAAATTTCTGTAATCCATCAGGTGTCCTGGTTTGATCACCACATCTCATCCCAACTTACAGACTGTCCGTAGTCTGCATCTCAAACTTGAAGATATAAAGAGGAGTAAAAATAAAAGGAAATTGAACAGAAAATTGGCCATTTCTTGATCTTGAGAGGGATTTAAGAATTTGAAAATATCTTGATCCACCCAAAAGAGCCCTAGAAGCAGTAGAGATAAAACACAGAAGGCGTCCCAGTTGCTCATGTATGTGGCATACAGTAGAGCTTTACAAAAAAAACGTGGCAAATAATCTTGGCGGTGCACAATTGGGAGGAATTACTTCTGAGATAAGTTTCCTCCACAAAAATTCAACTTCTTAACTTGATCAGCAGAGAAAATTCTGGCCATTTTAATACCATCCAGCTCCTCCAAACATAAGATCTACTTCTAACTTGGCAAACCACTCAATAAGGATCATTCCAAAAATTTGAGAAAAGCTTTCCCCATTGGGTCTCCAAATATTGATTATAAGCTAAAACTAGATCACCAGGGTTCAAGGAGTCCCTGATTCTGTTAGAGTGCTTGTCCTCCCAATACTGGACTGATTTTGCTCTGGACTCCATTATCTTCTGATAAGCTTCATCACAAACATCTTCACTTTTCTCCAGTTGCTTGTATCTAGAAACTAATAGATCAGTAGTTGAAGACACCTTTTCCCAAGGGATACCTAAGAAAGATTCAATTTCCAGATCCAAATGTATAACTGCTCTTTGGCCAAAGATGATTTTGTAAGGTGAGTAGCCAGTAGTCCTTTTGGTTGAGATTCAATAAGAGAAGAGAACAAGAGGAAGGAATTTGCAATAAGGCTTTCCACTTTAACCAGCAAGCTTAGCAAGTGCAGCCTTCATAGGAGCATGGCCTTGTTCCACCATGCCTTGGCCTCCAGGAAAATAAGGTGTAGTAATTCTATGTTTCCCAGGAAGAGATTGTATCATTTCAGTAAGTTTGCCACCAAATTTGGAGCCACCATCAGTATAGTAAGATCAAGCCAGGAAATAAAGCATCATCCAGGTCTCATAGAGGAAAGCTGCCAATGATTCAGAGCTAAGACAATTAAGAAACTTTGCTTCAACCCATCCAGAAAAATCATCCCTAGCCACATTGAGGTACTTAGAACCACCTGCCTTAATATGAACATCATCCATAGCAATCCTTTCAAAGACAGTGTACTCCCCAGTGGGATAACAAATTTCAGCTGGATGCCTAAGATCACGTTTTTGAAAAACTTCACAACTCTTGCACCATTGGGAGATGGATTTCTTCAGAGATGGCCACCAAAATCATTTGGATAATTGTTGATAAGTTTTGGTTTCCCCATGATGACTAAGAACTTCATGGAGACTTTCAAGGATAGAATCTTGTTTAGAAGGGATAGTAACAACAATAAGAGCAAAAGGATTTCCTCTTTTCATAAGCCTAGAGCCTTGGACAAAGAAATTAGAGGACTTTCTTTTAAGGGATCTAAATTCCTTAGCAGAGAGATCAGGAGATTTTTGAACAGTTAAAAGGTACTTCTGTAGTTTAAGCCATAAAATTTTCTGAAAGCCAGAATAATCTTGAGAAGAGAAAGAGAAGACAGGTTGGATTAAATGTTCTTATTTCTGGAAATCCGTTCCAAAATCAGATTCATCGTCTCCAAGAGGTTGTTGAGATAAACCATCAGGAATAGTGAAAGATTTCCCAAGCCTGTGAACAATATCAAAGGACAAAAGCTGGATAAAGGCCACCCAACAAGGCATAGGAGGATTAGGGAGGCTGGGAGCATTGCTCATCTCAATGATGGGTTGAGCATCAACTTTTAGTTCAAAATGTTGGAACCAGAGAACTGTTTGAATTTTCTTCATCATTTGAGCCACATAACAAAGTTCCAATTTGGGCTGAGAGTACCTAGACTCTACATGTGAAAATATCAAAGATTCATAAAGAGAAGGACGGTCCCAACCATTTTCATCTTCCCAAGTAAGGAAAGCCCCAACAGATTGATAACTAGAATCAATATCCAGCTTGTTCTTTCCAGCCCCAGGTCCATAGGAGATCTTCTTCAAAACTATATCTTTGCCAACCATCATTTTGAGCAATTGAAAAGAATTTTCACAATTTTGGGTCCAAATCCATTCAGCATCTTTCCTGGTTAGACAACATAAGGGTGAAAATATTATTGATAAGGATGGGATAAAGATTCTAAAATAAGTTACAACACCTAGGAAGCCCCTAACTTCAGTGGGATTGATTTGAGTAGTCCAAAAGATGATCTTGTTTACTTTGGCTGGTTCCATCCTTCTTCCTTCCTTGCAGACAACATGACCAACAATTTCCAGAGCAGGGACACAAGCAGCCAATTTGGAGCCAGATAAAGTAAGGCGAGATTCCTTGATTTTAAATAGAATCCTTTCAAAAGTAGTAGCATATTCCCAAATAAAACAAAAAATTCCCTAATTCCAATGTGAGAGCTCATTATCATAGTCAGAAACTGGACCTTTAATTGCACCATTGTCAATAAAGATACCAGCATGATCAGGTATTTTCTCCTGGAGGATCAACATCATCGGAGCCTGATAGACTGCAACAAAATTGGTGGCACCTTGAGGCAATTGAGTAAGTTTAAATCAACCAAGAGGAATATCAAAGTTAGTGAGAGGGCAAGAGATAGGATGTAATTATTATTTGTCATAGCCACCTATAATTTCCCCTAAATCATAGCAAGCTCTCCCAGAGAAAGATTTGACAAATTCTTCAGTAGCAGGAGCAATACCAGAATCTTTAATATTAAATTTATTAAGAGGTTGGAGATCATGAACTATTCTAAGTTTCCCATTATTCTTGATTAGAAAGAAGACAGGCCTGGAATAAATGGGGTTTGACTGCTCATATAGGCCAGTACAAACTTGTTCTTGGACCAACTTGATAAATTGGTCAATTTTAGCAGCAGGGATAGGGATCTTTTTCTTTTTCCAAGGATCATGTTCAACTACAGGGATGATATAAGGGAGTCCATGGGATTCTTTCAAGAGACCTCTCTCTTATTCACAGAAAGAAATATATTTTTCCCTTAAAGATAAGACATTTTTGATCAAATTTAACTTATCAGGAAGAAGCCATCCATCTGGACCAAAGTTGACCACCTTCAGAAATTCTTCAGTGACTTGACCATTGGGCACAAAGGGACCAGTAAGAGATTGAGGCAGACCACAGTAAGGATCAAAAGATAAGGGAGGATGCATAAGAGGAGGATTGAGGTTGAGAGGCATAGGCTGGTTGACTGGTTGGACCTTCTTGGAAACTGGCTTCTACTTGGTGGAAAATGATAGAAGTTATTGTTTTCCCAAGAGTTCACCAGTGAGACTTCATTGGGAAAACTGAGTCGAAGTTCCAACATTTTCCAAGTCCAATGTTCTGAAATATGCTTGAAGGGTGCCTTTTACATAAAGGGAGAACCAGGAGATAATGTGTTGCTCACATGTGTTGCACAAGGTAGGGTTTTGAAAATGATGGTAGAAGGTTTCCCTGGCAGTGCAAAATTGGGAGGACTTACTTATACCCCAAAGTGCCTCCACTGAAGCCCATATTCCTCCATACCAAAACCACCAAGAATAGAATTGATATCAGGCTCTATTTTAGACTCATTACTTAGATGCAATTAAGAACTGAGAGCAGATTCATCAGACCTAAGTGTTGATTTCACTATTTGATTTCTTAAAAAAGAGAACCAGCGGGCTAGAGGCATGGGTTTTAGAAATAATTAGACCAACTGATTCAAAATAGGAAAAATGAATAATGAAGAAGATGAAAGGAGTACCAACGCTAGGACTATGATCAGGAACAGGACAGCATGAGCAACAGAGGAAAGGATGAGGCTAGAGGAAATGAGTAGACGACTGAAACGGAAAGAGGTCAGAGTTGAGAGTTGTTAGTTGTGATAGATCATGCGGATAGGTCTCTTACCAGACAAGAACACATGGGCTGTTTAATTGAGGTAGCTGAGATGGTGGATCGAGAGTCGAGGCGAGATGAGATTTAAGAGAAAAGAACAGGAACGATAGAAAGAAATAGGAAAAGGAAGAAAAGAATGATAGAATGAGGAAGGAGTAAAAGAAGGAAGATCAGAAGGAGAAAGAGATCGGTTTCGAGTAGATGGAAGATAAGAAAAAGAAAGAGATCGATTTCGAGTAGCTGTCGTCAGAGGTTATTCAGATGGATGAACCTCGAACCTCCCTTCCTTCCAAGATCTGAAGCTGGGAGACTCGAGTTGAGAGATGACAATCTTAGAAATGGAGTGTTCACACTCATCTTCAGGGTGCGCGGCAGTCAGAGAGAGGAGAGTCGTGAGAAGTGATTTCTCAACACTCCCCGTGGCTGGTAAGTGGGTTATCCGTAAAGTCTCAGGAGGTGAATATTGTTTTTTGTAATAGCTTAAGAGAACTGATAGAAGATGCCTTCGAGAGTGAATCGGCGACCATGGAAGGACTGGGAATGAGTTCTAGTTTGAATTCGTTATTTGTGAAATCATCGCGAAGACCTTTTGTTTTTATATCTATATGTCGTGACTTGGAGTGAGAGCCGAATTTTTTTATCTTATCGTCTAAACCTTTGTTGTCTATATACAATGTTGGTTTGAACTTGCAGTTGTGGTAGATCTCATTGATGAGGTGTCTGATCCATTTCGTCTCGAGATAACAATCGAGCAGTGCATTCAGTTCGGATTCGGTAGAGGAATAGGTGATGTTTCGTTGTCTTGTTGAGTTCCAAACGACCGGACTTCCATAGTGGAAGACGACATATCCGGTTTGAGATTTTCGGAAAACTGGATCATCCCCCCAGGTGGCATCGCTAAAGCTTGAGAGGACTTCTTGTTGAGGATCGTATTTGATGGTGAGTTTGAGATTTTTGGTTGTCTTGAGATATTTCCATACTTTCCGGACCTCCCGCCAGTGACTCATACCGGGCTTGGCGTTGAACCTAGACAGACTAGATACGGAGAAGGAAATGTCTGGACGAGTGTATTGTGATAGGTGATTGAGAAGTCCGGTCGCAGATCTGTAATTAATGTTTAGTTGACGAAATTCTGCATGGTCGTTGTCGGAGGCCGGTTCAAGATGGAAATTCTGTGTTAGCGGAGATAGCGTTTCTTTGCAGGATGACAGGCCAAGCTCTTCTAGTCCCCGTTGGATATGATTAGGTTGGCTCAGGAGAATTCGATCATCTTCAATCTCCATGAGCATTCCGAGTATTGTGTTTGGTGAATGGGAGGACGAGTTTTGGAATCTCTTAAGAAAGTTTGATTCGAAGGAGTCAGAATTGCCTGCATGGATTAAGTCGTCCACGTGAAAGTATAGAATTTCCTTCGTTTGGTTGTTAAGGTAAAGACAGGGATCGCTGGTTGATTCTTTGTACCCTTGAGACTTGATCCATAGCGTAAGGGTTTCGTACCAATTCTTGGGAGACTGTTTGAGCCCGTATAGTGATTTCTTTAACTTTAAATAGGGAGATCTTCTACTTGATCCATCTGGCGTTCTTATAATGACGGTCTCCTCCAGAGGAGCATGAAGAAATGCCCCCTTGACGTCGAATTGGGTGAGTTTCATTTTGTTTTTCAAGGCGTATACCAAGGCTAGTCTTAGGGATGCGATTTTTCCAGTTGGCGCCCAAGTTTCGTTGTAATCGACTCCCAATACTTGATCGAAGCCTTGAACACACAGCCGGGCCTTGTATTTGACAGGTTCGCCATGGCAGTTCTCCTTCACTTTGAAGACCCAGGTCGTGTTTAGAATGTTGTCGGGATTCCCATAATATTCCTCCCAAACATCTTGTAGTTCTATGCCTTCTAGTTCAGTTTCTGTAGCTTCCTTCCATTTGGGCCACTCGGGGCACTTACGCGCCGCCTTGTAGGAGGGGGGTTCATAGTAATGGTGGAAGCCATATCGCTGAGGTTTTTTGATTTCGCGCCTAGGTCTTTGATATGCGGATGTTTCAGGAGGTTCGGCTGGAGTAGAGTGGCAAGGTGGACTTGGGGGTGATGAATCTGAGGAGTCTGTGCCTTCATTCTCCTCGCGATCTGATTCTGAGTCGGAGACGTCTTCAGGTGAGTTGCGAATAGTGTATTGCTTTTGAGCAGAAGAGAAGTTGGAGTCGTCAGATTCCGAGCTAGCTTGAGAAAAAAGATCAAGTCCGGGAGACTCCAGAAGAGGAAATTGAGAGATCGTATTCTTGAGGAACTGGACATGTTTGGTTTCAATGACAGCACCTGATAAGCTTAATACGAGATAAGAATGAAAGATTGGATTGAACCCAACTAAAATTCCTTCTAATCCTTTTTCGTTGAATTTCCTTCCTCTTTGTAGATGATTTCCTAAGTAGATTACCGGTGATCCTACGGATTTCAAGTAGTTAGGAGGAAGACTCTTATTGAACATGAGTTCCCAGGGGGATCGATCATTACCTTCCCTCGGGATTTGATTCAACATGAAGCAGCAGCTCCGGATTATTATGTGCCAATAGTTCTTTGGCAGTCTGGAAGAAGAGAAGGTTGCTCGCGCGGATTCGACGATAGTTCGATTGGCTCGTTCCGACCGGCCATTGTGTTGGGAATGATGCGGTTCTGACGTGAGTAGTTTGATGTGTTTAGATTTGGCAAAGTCTTTCAAAGTTTTGTTGGTGAATTCCGTGCCTTTATCCGAGAAAATTTCTGTCGGATAGTAATTAAGCCGTTTATATTCTGTTTCCAGGATATTGATTATGACGTTCGGGGTTTCATCTTTAGATAGGAGGGGAAATGCCGCAAGATAGCCAGAGAAGTTATCTACAAGAGTTAGAATGTACCGGTGGCCCGCCTTGGATTGAGGGGTAATTTGTCCAATCAGGTCGAGGTGTATTCTTTCAAGCGGTTTCGACGAAGGCGTTGAAGTTGCTGAGAAGGGAGATTTAGTTATTTTGCTTTTTACGCAACTCTCACACTGAAAGCTATCCAATTCTTCTTTAGAAAAGTGACCCTTGAGTAGAGGCTTGAGGGTGGAGATTGCAGCATGACCGTACATTTTTTGAAAGTCGGATAGAGATTGAGATTCGACAGTAGTTGAGCTTGTGGATTGATTTGTGAGATTAACTGAGAGATTGTTACCCGCGACTCGAGGTTTCTCAATTACAAAGAGATTGTCGCGAATCAATCCTTTTAGGACTATCTTGTTGCCTCGAGAGACCGTAAATTGATCTCGTTCTTGAGAAAGATTGCATCCCTTCTTTGCTAGAAGACCGGGGCTAATTAAGTTAACCACTATGTCTGGGACATACATACACTCATCTAAGGTTACGACCGAATCGTTCCATTCCAGTCGGACTGTACCAGTGCCTCGAATTTTAAGGTTAGCTTCTAGCTTTCCAGTCTTGATTTCTTCTGGATCGTCTTGAAGATTGATGGAAGTGAAGAATTTCAGGTCGTTGAAGATATGAATATTTGCGCCGGAGTCCAATAAGAGATTCGGGGTATTATTGGAGTTGATCCAGAGGGTAAGTAGGGAATGATAGTTGATGGTTGGGTTCTTTTTGGTTCTATTTTTCCATTCATTCTGCTGTTCGACCCACCATCCAGGGGCAATTTGGGGGTGGAGATGAAAGCAGGACGTCTCTGGATGTGGAGCATTTGGATCGTGGTAGCCTTCTCTGCATCGAATTCGGGCCTTTTTATCGTCTCTCTCTGTTCTGCCTTTGGTAGTAACTAGGGTAATATCCGGAGCTGATTTGCCTATCTTCAATTGAGCCTTTCGCTCATTATTATATTGAGTAAGATGGTTGAAGACCACTTCTACCGTTATCAGCTTCTCTACATGCATGATTTGTTGCTTGAGGTTTTCCAGAATCGGGGGAAACTTGAATAGTATGAGGTAGGCAATTATATCTTTAGGTAATTCTATGCCCACGTCTGCCATCCTGGTAAGTGCCTTTCTGATATCGGTGATGAAGTTTTCTATCGCGTGTTCGTTGAAGGGAGCATGTAAAAATTGATTGAAAACTCGTGCTCTGTTTGCAGTTTCGGATGAAGCAAATCGACGAGTGATCTCAGCCCAGAGCAGCTTAGACGATGAGATGTTTGCCGAGTTGACCACATTGGCATGAGTGACGCTGTCTAGTTTAGAAAGGATGATTGCTCGGATTTCTCGATCTTGTTTTATCGTAAGTTGGCCGGAGTTCCTAGTTATGACGTCCTTAATTTCCTTGAAATCGAATAGCATTAACATCTTGTCTCGCCAGATGGAATAGTTGTCTTCGTTGAGAGGAGGAATGGCATCGACTGAGGCCTTGAGGGCAACTTGGTGAAAATAGTCGTTGGCCCCAGCTGGTTCGTTCATTTTCGATTAGCTTGAGTCTTTCGGCTTTTAACCGTGTTGATTTCACTATTTGATTTCTTAAAAAAGAGAACCAGCGGGCTAGAGGCATGGGTTTTAGAAATAATTAGACCAAGTGATTCAAAATAGGAAAAATGAATAATGAAGAAGATGAAAGGAGTACCAACGCTAGGACTATGATCAGGAACAGGACAGCATGAGCAACAGAGGAAAGGATGAGGCTAGAGGAAATGAGTAGACGACTGAAACGGAAAGAGGTCAGAGTTGAGAGTTGTTAGTTGTGATAGATCATGCGGATAGGTCTCTTACCAGACAAGAACACATGGGCTGTTTAATTGAGGTAGCTGAGATGGTGGATCGAGAGTCGAGGCGAGATGAGATTTAAGAGAAAAGAACAGGAACGATAGAAAGAAATAGGAAAAGGAAGAAAAGAATGATAGAATGAGGAAGGAGTAAAAGAAGGAAGATCAGAAGGAGAAAGAGATCGGTTTCGAGTAGATGGAAGATAAGAAAAAGAAAGAGATCGATTTCGAGTAGCTGTCGTCAGAGGTTATTCAGATGGATGAACCTCGAACCTCCCTTCCTTCCAAGATCTGAAGCTGGGAGACTCGAGTTGAGAGATGACAATCTTAGAAATGGAGTGTTCACACTCATCTTCAGGGTGCGCGGCAGTCAGAGAGAGGAGAGTCGTGAGAAGTGATTTCTCAACACTAAGATTACAAGGAAAAAAGACACAACAGATCCAGAGAAAGAATGAAAAGAAATATTTTGGATTTTTCTATTTTTACATGTTTTTGATTTTTGATATTTTCTAGTTTAGATGAAAAAGATGAAAATAATGAAAAATAAGCCTGGAGGATGAGATTTGATACTTGAGTTGAATTCTGAGGCTGAAAAGAACTACAACTATTAGTAGGATCAACTATTCCCATAAAGAATGAGAGGAATTAGAATTGTCTTTCTGCTTCCCCTTTAAAGATGATTTAGAAGAATGACCAGGGAAATCTCTTTCCCAATAACCAGAATCCAAAGAAAAGAGAGGAACTTCAATCTTTCTTCCATCAGCATCAGGGAGAAGGATTCTATCCCCAACTTGATCAGAAAACATCAGAGTAGCACCAAAATCCATCAAGAAAGGTTGTCCCAAAATCATAGGCCCTTCCAAATGAGTGATCCAAAAATGACAGGTTCCAAAAATATTTTGAAAAATCATGACTGGGATATCTTCAGCAATAAAAACCTCCAAAATTTTGATTACCTATCCCATAGACCCCAGAATTGAAGCTGACCCTAGGACTGAGGATGAGTTTGCAGGCCATAGCATCCAAAATTAAGTTGAGCTGAGATCCAGAGTCCAGCAGAGGAGAAACAGTTTTAGCTGAGTCATCAAGATGAAAGGGTAGGAAAACAAGAGGAAATGAGTAAAGATTGGAATCTGAAGAAGGACTAGTTCAACCAGAGTTCTCTATCAAAGTGCTGGAGGAGACCTTTAATTTTTCAGGCCCAATCTCCACATGTTGACAAGAGACCCATTTCTTTATTCCTTCAGCAACAAATGGAGAGATTGAAATGAGTTCAGCCACAGATAGACCAGGAATTTTGAGATCAGAAATTTTCTGTAATACTCCTTCCACAGAATTGGGGTAGTCCTTGGAGTTTCCCCTTTCAAATAAAACTTTGGGCTGGGTGAAGGGAGGAAGTTCAGGTGAAGCAGGAACTAAAATGGGATCAGAAGGCTGAGGTGACTTGGATGAAAGAGGAGGATCTAGGTTATCTGGAAACCTTTCCATGACTGGCTCCTTTTCCACTTCCATTTATTCAACATCAGAGGAAGGAGGCTCAGGTGAGGATCAAAATTTGACTGGTTTTTGAAGAATTGAAGTTGGCAAGGAAGGGGCTTTGTGAGGTTTAGGTTTCTCATGTTGTTTCCTGGATTGATCAGATTGATAAGTAGTCCCAGCAAGACTAGAGAAAGAGATAGCTAAAGGATACCAAGGTTGAAGAGTACCAAAGGAAGATTGGAAATCAAAGAAAGCAAGTGATGCTTTCATTGGAGGTGGAGGCTGATAATGTTAGAATTTGAGTTTATATATATGTGACTTCCACTGGAGTTAAAAGTATCATTGATTGGATTGATTTGATTTACATTATTTTTGTTATTGAATTATTAAAATAATGGATAAAATATAAATAGTCTGTGTTCTCAGTAGTGATTGTCAGACTGTCCAAGCATAACATTTCACTTACCATGTCACTTAAATTGCTTATGTTAATTTTGCCTTATTCATTTTGTACTCAACCACTTGTTTGCCAATCATGTATTTAGTCTATATAAACCATGGTGCTCTCAAGTGGAATTCATAATCTGTTTTGCCAACACATCAACCGGAGTTTTCTTTTCCTCCTGATCTCAGGTCTGTTACGCTTGGCGTTACAAGCCCCTTTCACTCATTCTTGAATCCTTTGATCTCATTAGAGCTCAGCTCTTTTTATCTTTTACAGATAAGAGGCCACCACATGAAGAATAGGGAAAGATGAATCAAAAGTTATCAGAGAACCATTAGGAAGAAAGAAATTGTTCCCCTTCTGCTCCACCAACTTTTCCTTTATATCCTTCTGGATTTCCAAGCATTTTCCAGTTCCATGGCCTTCCCTATGACAGTAGTAACAGACTAGGGTAGATTTAGGGACAGAAGTAGAGGTTTCAGGAATAGCTAAAGAATATATTTTCTGATCCATCTTTTTTCAAAGGCCTGAAGTGATTTGGTGATCTCATCTATGGTAGCAGTTTCTTTATTAGCCTGGGGATTTGATTTATGTCTACAATTTACTTCCATCTTGTTCATGATTTCATTGGACTCTTTGAAGGAAGGAGCATGTACTGGTTCAGCAACTCTGGTAGGTTCAATAGTGAGATCTGTTTGAACTTTCATGACTTTATCAACTACACTCCTTAGGACCAGAAAGACAGGGAGCTTGAACAAATTGTCTCTAGTAGTAATCATGGATCCAGAATGAACAATTTCATCTCTAATCCTTTCCTGCACTCCTGGAGAAAAACACTGTAAAAATCAAACTGAAATTTTGTCCACTGTGTCAATATAATTGTTCCTAATGAGGTAAGACCAAATAGGATTCCAAGATTTTCAAAAAGACTGATAATCAGAGGCTGAAGAGAAACTACCATTGGAGATCCATTTGGAAACCAGAGCATCCAATTCCTGTAAGTAAACCTAGCCACATCTACTTTTCCGCAATAAGCCAAAATAGCCTCCTTCAAGAGCCTCCAGTCATGAGTTTTCAATCCATCTAACAATTCAATGACTTCCATAACTTCATCAGAGAAGATAAAAAATTGTAACTGATAAGCCATATCATGTTCACTTGCACCATCAACTTCAGCAGCCATCTCATAGGAGTCCAAGAATTGTTCCACATTTGTCCCATTGAAGCCTAAGTTCTTTTTTTGAGGTTTTATCTTGACCATCTTGACTGGAACAGAGGAGTAGAATGTAACAGAAGATTCAATTTTGAAGAGAACAGTTCCTGAGAGATCAAAAGAGCAGATTTGCAAAGTGGCTCACGAGTGTGGCAGGAGTAGGTTCTCACAAAAAACAACAAGTACCTTTCCCGGATGGGGAAAAAATTGTGAAGGACTTGCTTCTGCAATAATTTGCCCCCAAAGATCAGATCTCAAGAGAGAGAGAAACAGAGAAAAAAAAGAAAAATTTTGGATTTCAAATTTTGATTACAAACGTTCATGATGTTGGGACTGTAAATCCCAAGGTTCCTTCTTGGATCCCGGCCCAGGGGACAAATGTAATACTCCAAACAGTGCTAAGCTGCAGGAAGTTCTGTGGAGGGAAAAGGTACTGTTTAGGCTTCCCTCCTAAGAGTTACAATAAAATTTAAATGTAACCAGAATCAAGGTCCAGGAACTTGCAAATAAGGAATCAATGTAAGGGATGAGTTTGGGAATAGTCAGTAGCAATGGAATCAACACTATCTGAGGCAAGATGGTGCAGGGAAAGCCTTGAACAAAATAAGTCAAATTTTTTTTCAGAGTTCAATGGGACAAGGCAGTTGTGAGTAACAACTCCCACAAGCTAATAACTCTTTTTTTTGGCAGAAGATTAGGAAAAGATCAACTCAATCCCAACCAACCTCCAGGTTTTCAATGAACATACCCAACTCTCTGCAATCAAGCGCTTGAAGGGTACCAGATAACTGTGGGTGGATGAACAAAACAAAAGCAATTTGTTTGTGAATCTTTAGAAGCAAAGCAATAACAGATTCAAACAATAATAACCCAACACTTCTCAAGGGACTCAAGAGTAGTGTGGCGGAATTCAACTTTAAAAAAAAAAGAGAGGTATAAAACTCCAGGTTTTAAGCTTAATAAGACCTCTTCAATCAATTGTTATTGGCTCCAGAAAGATGATCAGGAAAAATTGAGACCAGTATGATTGGAAAAAAGGATCAGGGAGTGGTATAACACACTCCAGAATTTAATCAGACAGAATTCTCTTCAACCAGCAAGGCTGTGTTACAATACTTATGCACTTACAGGTGCGCTACGTTGTAAGACTCCAAACAGAGCTAGGCCGTGGCAGTTCTCTGGAGGGGAAAGGTGCTGTTTAGGCTTCCCTCCTGAGTGTTACAAAAATATTTAAATGTAACCAAGATCAAGGTCCAGAACCTGGTAAATGAGGAATCAAGTAGTAAAGGATAAAGATGATAGTAGTTTTTTAGCAATGGAATAGCACTATCTGAGCCAAGATTGTGTGGGAAAACCCTGGAAAAAAGAAGCTAAAGTTTTGTTAAATTTCAAAGAACAAAGCTGTTTCATGTAAACAAAGCCCACAAGCTAATATCTCTGGTCATCAGCAGAAGATTGGCAATGGTCAACTCAAACCCAACCAACCTCCAGGTTCTCAATGAACCGGCCCCAATTTCAGCCTCCTGGATGCCAAGACCCTTGCTATCCTTTAGTTACCAGAGGTGATATAGTAAATAATAAATATATTATTTAATAAATGCACCAAAAAATCCATAGAATACTTGGATTAAGCTTATTGCAAGGTTAAATGGTTTGGTTATTGTTTATTGTTTCAAATCAAAATTGATTATTAAATATTTATAGAGGGGAAAAAATTATATTGGGGATCTTTAACACCTCTCTTCAGGGATTTCATTATGAAAACACATAGTCCTGGTTACTTTGGGTTCTTTAGTTTAAAGATTATTATACCCAAAGATAATATGTATATAAAATACACAATGGAGTGGTAGGGCCTTGTATCCAAGCTACCACAACAGAGAAAGGATAATAAGACTCACTGGTATATTATTAAATCCTTTTGGTATCTGTTTGGGATGTGTACTGATAGGTTAAACCTGTATACTGGGGTTATAAGGTTGTTCAGCAGTTTTATTTGATAAAAAGAGGTTTGAAGACGGATATTACTGATCAGAAATTGCCATAAATCACTTACTTATCTCTTATAAGACTTTGATTACCTTGGCATGGCGTCTGGATATGAATAGTACTGGGTCTCTGCCCATCAACATCCTCAAAAGAGTTCTGTATTTATAGCTTTTGGAGTCCCAATATGGTCCTTCTGATGGTTGTAGGTGCTCAAAGGGAAGGACACTAAGGCTAGCAGGGTAACGGGGGGTAGCCTGTCATGTTTTCTTGGTGCTATAGCCTGGGTTGCATCTAATTCCTTATGTTATGGGAATTATTCTACCTTATAATGGACATTAGGACGTGTGAATAACACCAATCTGTCCTATTTATGTATGGTTTAATTAATTATCCTTAGTGTATTTTCCCATTAATCTAATAATTATATTATTAGACATCTCCACAGACATTTTGGAGTCAGGTAAGTTTTCATTATGTATTATATAACTGGATTAAAAGTCATAATATTGATTTTACTCATTATTTTCGAGTTCCAGTTTATTTGTTAAGATAATTACTTCAAAATATAAGTCATGAGAATTCATGTAATATTATTACATCATTATCTTCCTTAGTATGTCGCAAAGATATTGATGTATAGCAATTCTCATAAAAGTATATTAAAGTATTTTTATATATTTTTTGAAGTTGTCATTGTCTTATTTTTGACATTCTTGGTACTTTGCATGATATTAAATAAAAAATACGTGTAAGGATCATTTATGTATTTTTATATAGTATTATGTATGTTTAGACAGTCTACTATCCACAGGAACCTTTATTACATATGTAACAAGTTCCTGTGTACGTTGTAGCCTATTTACGCGGTACCTGAGCCGCCTGTCACTCTGTCAGCCCGTATTCCCGCAGGCGCTAACTTTTCAGAGGCCCGGGATGCGTACATGACCTCGATGGGTTGACATGGCTGTATCTCAGCTGCGCGCGGGTGCTTTGGCTGCCGAAGCTGCGTGCGGGAATTGTGACAAAACAAATTTCCACCCGCAACTCCTAAAATATACACAACACCTCAATTCTGACTGAATTTTAGGTGTGAAACCTATACGTTACAATGTGTGTGAAATATTTAATTGGCCAAAAAGCTCAACGCTGGAGCCGTAGTATTTTGGTTCTTTTTTCCTTAATTTTTTAAAAATATAAGGAGTTGGATTTCAAGGGTGGGGTCAGTGAGTGACCCGACCTAATTTTGGGTTTAAAAATCCATTTCTGTAATAATATTTATGGTTTTTCTACTCCTTCTTAGGTAAGTTGTATTATTATTATTTTATGTTATTTTTGTTACTTTTGCAGCTTGCTCTGCAATAGTAGCAAGCTGACACCCACTCTCCGCAATCAAGCGCTTGAAGGGTACCAGATAATCAATGCTGGCTGTACAAGAAAAAGCACTATGTTTCAGAAGCTCTAAAAGCAAACAGTAACTGATTTGAAGCAAGGATAACCTCAACACTTCTCAAGGAACTCAAGAGTAGGCTGGCAGAATGAAACTCCAAAAAAATAAGGGAGATATAACACTCCAGGTCTTAAGCTTAATAAGACCTCTCCAATCAATTGTGATTGGCTCTAGAAAAATTATCAAGGAGGGATCAAGACCAGTATGGTCAGAGAAAGTGATCAAGGAGTGGTATAACACACTCATTAATTCCAACAGACAGAATTCCCTTCAACCAACAAAGCTATTGGTCGGTGATAAGGATAAGGCCACAGAGGGGAAAAGACTAAGGATCAATGGATCAGGGGGAAATCATAGATATACCCAGGATGTGGATGAGGATCCAATTTCAATGATAATGGGGGGGACATATGCACACACTCCCATGGATGATTTTGAAAAAGGTAGGGGAGAGCACCTCCTTTTATGGGAAATGGTTCCCTGTAGACTATCTACAAATGATGACACAGCTAGAGCAGAAATATGTATATATTAACAGAGATGGGAAAAAAACTGATGAGAAAACAAACAAAAAAAATGATTGAAACAATGAAAAATGAGCAGGGATGGAAGACACCAGCCCGTGCCAATGATGGGCACAGCAGGTGACGGATTACAAGGGAGGCCCGCGCAGAAAGATGTCTGGCGGGCCCAGCCAATGGATGAGCAACAGCGGGGCTGCGCGGATAACCGCAAGATGTGCAAGTGGAGAAAGCTTGGGGGTTGCAGCAAGATGAGCGCGGTGCAAGATGGAGGGCAGGTGGTCGGATGACTGGTGGAGGTGGGAAGGATGAGGTAGCAAGAATTAATGGAGGTGGGAAAGCGTCAAGATGGACCAGATGGGTAAGACAGGTGCTTGAGACCGCTGAGTTGGTTGTCACAGTGGGGGGTGATGGTTTTTCATTCCCGTGATCAACCTTGCGTGATTGATCAGATTGGTTGATGTGGTGAGGAATGTGAACAAATGATGAGCAAGGTCAGATGAGTCAATGGCTTCTAAGGGCGTCAGGAGGGATAAATGAGCTGGGAAGGTCAATCTGATTGTCCTCATTCTTGTTGGAAAGGTTGGAGAGTTAATTGATGGCCTCATGGTGATGATCCAAGTCTTTGTCTTGGTCATCAAACAAGGCATGAGACTTGGTTGCAAGATTTTCATTGGGATTGTATTTGGGGTTGGGATGGAGATGACAAAAAAGGGGATTGAGGGAAGCCAATTGGGGGTGCCAGCTCCGGATAGAAGCCCGCAAGCCTAGCCATTCTTCATCCCCATGTTTGCTAAAAGGGTGGATAGCATCTCAAGGCAAGGGAAAATTGAACATAGGACTGGGCGCTAAGCACCCAAGAGATGATCCTAGAAGACTAGGAGATTGGGAGGTGGAATTTTGGGAACTGGATATGGGAATCCTTCCGGATCAAAAAGTTTTTTTTTTTTGGATCTAAATGGAGGCTATAGAAAAGTTCATAAAAATTATAATTTTTCCCTACTGGTCCAGAGGTGTCCCAGATTGGGAACCACATCTCTCCCAAACTTACAGACTATCCCTAGTCTGCATCTGAGTATCTTTGATGATATATATAAAATAAGAAACTGAGGAATTGAAACAGAAAAACACCCGTTTGATCTTGAGGGTGATTGAAAAGGGAGCTTGATCCATCCAAAGAAAAGTTCCTGGAAGTGGCTGAGATAAAAGAATGAAGAAGGCGTCCCAGGTGCTCACATATGTGGCATACAGTAGAGTTTCACAAAAAAATGCAGCAGATGACCCCTGGTGGTGCACAATTGGGAGGACTTACTTCTTGGACAACTTGCCTCCACAAAAATGAAATTTCTTTACCTGATTAGCAGAGAACCTTCTGGCCACCTGAGTACCATCAAGCTCCTCCAAAAAATATGATCCACCTCTGACTTGACAGACCACTTGATAAGGACCATTCCAGAAGTTAGAGAAAAGCTTTACCCACTGAGTTTCCAAGGATCAATTATAAGCTAAGACTAGATCCCCAGGATTCAAGGGATCCCTGATTTTATTGGAGTGCTTATCCTCCCAATACTGGACTGATTTTTCTCTTGACTCCATCATCTTCTGATAAGCTCTGTCACAAACATCTTCACTTTGCTCCAGTTGCTTGGATATGGCAACTAATAGATCAGTGGTGGAAGAAACCTTTTCCCAAGAAATACCTAAGAAAGATTTCATTTCCAGATCAAGAGGAAGGACAGCCCTTTGTCCAAAGATAATTTCATAAGGTGAATAGCCAGTGATTTGTTTAGTTGAAATTTGATTGGAGAAGAGGACCAGAGGAAGAAATTTGCAACAATTCTTTCCACTTTCACCAGCCAGCTTGACAAGGGCAGCCTTCAAAGGAGCATGGCCTCTTTCCACCATGCCTTCACCTTCAGGATAATAAGGAGTGGTCACCCTATGTTGACCAGGAAGCAATTTGATTATTTCAGCCAGTTTGCCGCCAAACTCAGAGCCACCATCATTTGAATAAGATTGAGCCAAGCCATAACACATTTTCCAACTCTCATAGAGGAAGGCTTCTACTGCTTCAGAGCTGAGTTTCTTAAGGAATTTTGCTTCAACCCATCCAGAAAACCCATCTCTAGCCACTATGAGGTACTTAGCTCCACCAGCCTTAATATGAACCACATCCATAGCAATCCTTCCAAATACAGTGGACTCTCCAGTGGGATAACAAATTTCCGCTGGGCGCCTAAGATCACATTTCTGACATACTTCACAACTCTTGCACCATTGAGAGACTGATTTCTTCAAGGATGGCCACCAGAATTGTTTGGATATTTGACAATAAGTTTTGGTTTCCCCATTATGACCAAGGCCTTCATGGAGACTTTCAAGGATTGAATCTTGTTTAGAAGGGATGGTGACAACAATAAGAGCACAAGGTTTGCCTCTTTTCATAAGCCTAGTACCTTGGACAAATAAATTGGAGGACTTCCTTTTGAGTGATCAAAAATCTTTAGCAGAGAGATCAGGAGACCTTTGGAGAGTGGAGAGATACTGCTCTAATTTAAGCCAGAAGCCCTGTTGGAAGCCAGAATAATCTTGAGAGGAAAAGGTGAAGACAGGACAAATTAAGGGTTCCTCCTTGTCAAAATCTTCTTCAACATCCAATTCTTCATCTCCAAGAGTGCATTGAGATAAAACATCAGGCATGGTGAAATATTTTTGAGGCCTATGAAAAATATCAAAAGAGAACAACTGGATGAAAGCCACCCAACGAGTAATTGGAGTGTTTGGAAGACTGGGGGCATTGATCATTTTGATAGTGGATTGTGCATCAACTTGTAACTCAAAGTGTTGACCCCAGAGAACAGTTTGGAGCTTCTTCAACATTTGGGCCACATCACAAAGTTCCAGTTTTGGCTGGGAGTACCTGGATTCCACCTCTGAAAAAAGAATAGATTCATACAGAGAAGGACAATCCAAACCATTTTCATCTTCCTGAGTAAGGACAGCCCCAAAAGATTGATAAGTAGAGTCCACAGCCAGCTTGAACTTGTCAGCCCTAGGTCCATAAGTGATCTTCTTCAAGACAATGTCTTTTCCAACAATTTTTTTGAGCATCTGAAATGATTGTTCACAAGCTTGGGTCCAAAACCATTCAGCATCCTTCCTGGTTAAGTGAGGCAAGGGAATGCAAATTTTGGATAGAGAAGGGATAAAGGCCCAAAAATAGATTACAACACCTAAGAAACCTCTGACTTCAGTTGGATTGATGGGATTAGGCCAAGAGAGAAATTTGTTGACTTTGGATGGAGACATCCTTCTTCCTTCATTGAAGACCTCATTACCAACAATCTCCAAAGCAGGGACACAGGCAGCCAATTTGGATCCAGGGGCAGTGAGACCAGAATCCTTGATTTGAAACAGGATCCTTTCCAGATTGGTTGCATATTCCCAGTTACCTCAACGGATTCCTGAATGCTGGGGCAACAGCCCATTGTTATAATCAGAAACTAGGCCTTTAATCCCGCCATAATCAATAAAGATACCAGCATGATCAGGGATTTCATCCTGGATCATCAAAACAATCTGAGCCTGATAGACTGCAACCAAATTGGTGGCACCTTGAGGTAATTGAGTAAGTTGGAAATGACCAAGAGGAGTATTGAAAGTAGTGAGAGGAAAAGAAATTGGACGTAAGGATTGTTTGTCATAGCCACCCATAATGTCACCTAGACCATAGAAAGCTCTCCCAGAGAATGATTCAACAAATTCTTCAGTAGCAGGGGGAATACCAGAGTCTTTAATAGTAATCTTATTTAGAGGCTGGAGATCATGAACTATTCCAAGTTTACCATTACTCTTGAGGACACAGAAAACAGGACTGGAATAGCTAGAAGTTGATTTTTCATATAAACCGGTTTGGACTCATTCGCCGACCAACTTTACGAATTCATCAACTTTAGCAGCAGGGATTGGGATCTTCTTCTTTTTGCAGGGATCATGTTCTACTCCAGGGATAGTGTAAGGGAGGCCATAGGATTCTTTCAAGAGACCTCTATCTTCATCACAGAAAGCAATAGATTTTTCCCTAAGGGCTAAGACATTTTTGATCAAATTCAACTCATCAGGGAGAAGCCATTCATCTGGACCAAAGTTTACCACTTTCAGACTTTCTTCAGTGACACAACCAGAGGGGATGAATGGACCAGTAAGAGATTGAGGTAAACTACAGTAAGGATTGCGGGATAGAGGGGGGCGCATAAGAGGAGTTTTGAGGTTGATAGGAATTGGTTGGTTGACTGGTTGAAACTTTTTTGCAACTGGTTTATACTTGGTGGAAAAAGAGAGGAATTCTTCCTTCCTCCAAGCATTGACTAGCAAGACCTGACTACAAAAACTGAGGCCAAGTTCCAACATCTTCCAAGTTGAATGTTCTGCCTTGTCCTTGAAAGGTGCCTTTTCCATAAAAGAGGATCCAAAAGCTAACAGATTGCTCACATGTGTGGCACAGGGTAGAGTTTTGAAAATGACAGTAGTAGAGGCCCCTGATCGTGCACAATTGGGAGGACTTACTTCTTCCCCACATTGCCTCCACTTAAGACCATACTCCTTCATACCAAAACCACCAAGAAAAGAATCAAGATTTGGATCTAGTTTAGACTCATTGCAGAGATTCAAAACTGGAGTAGAGGATAATTGATCAGGCTGAAGGGAAAAAGGAAAATAAGATACAAAAGACCCAGAGAGAGAAGAAATATTTTTGGAATTTTTGTATTTTTTATGTTTTTGAATTTTGATCTTATTTGGATGAGGAAGAGATGAAGAGGAAAAAAAAATATTCCTCTGATGTTGAAGTTGATCCATAAGTTGAAGACTGAGGCTGAGAGGAACTACAACTATCAGTAGGATCAACTAATCCAATAAAAAATGAGGCTGAGAGGAATGAGAGTTGTCCCTCTGCTTTCCCTTTAGAACTGTTTTGGGAGAACAACCAGGAAAATCTTGTTCCCAACAACCAGAATCCAAGGAACAAAGCGGAACTTCAATTTTTCTTCCATCAGCATCAGGGAGAAGGATTCTCTCCCCAACTTGATCCAAAAAAATCAGGTAGCACCAAAATCCATTAAGAAAGGTGTGGTGAACCATTTGGGACGCCTTGTAAAAAAAATACTGTTGTCGCGCATTGCTCATCCTCATTCTCATCCTTGCGCGTTTCTCATCCTCATTGTCATCCTTGTGCGTTTCTCATCCTCATTGTCATCCTCATTGTCATCCTTGCCCGTTTCTCATTCTCATTGTCATCCTTGCGCATTGCTCATCCTCATCCTCATCCTCGCGCAACGCTCATCCTCATCCTCATCCTTGGGCGTTGCTCATCCTCATTGTCATTGTCGCGCATCACTCATCCTCATTGTCATTGTTGCGCGTCACTCATCCTCATCATCATTGTTGTGCTTTGCTCATCCATGCCTTACCAAACCCATCCCGACAGCACCTCCAAATGCTTGTCCAATCCTTGGATCCATCAATCTCCCACCTCACTCAATCTATCAGTTGCCAATCTCAAGCTCATCAGGATTTACTCAATTGCCTCAAGCCGTCAAGTCCTGCCTGCCATCATCCAATCCGTCACCCTTCCTGGGACTCTCCCACCCTCTTCCACCTTTGGACGAGGGGTGGAGAGTGTTGTCTACCGCCTGCAGACACCCGCAGGAGGTCTGGTCTGGTTCATTTTCCTTTCCCACCCCGTCCCCCTGCGGACAAGGGGGGGGGTGATCCCGGTGTTGCCGCGCGCGCCCATCCACGGATGGAAGCGCAAGATGGTGAAGGGATGAGAAGGATCCCACCCCCTTCAGGCAGGCTGGATTCCCATTGGCCTGCGTGATCAAATTTTTCTGATCACCTGATTTTCTTTCTTTTTCCGCTCTATTTGTAGAATCCGTTGTACATAGTCTAACAGGGCCTCCTTCCCATATAAGGAGGGGCTCTCCCCTGCCTTTTTGGAGATCATCATGGAATCAGCACATCAGCACATCCTATCATCACATGAGATATCTATAATTGCCCCTTGATCCTTGAGCCTCCATACTCAAACTCCTTGATCCTTGATCCTTATCACCAACCAATAACTTTGCTGGTTGAAGAAGAATTTGACTAATTGAATTCTTGAGTGTGTTACACCACTCCTGATCCTTTTATCTGACCATACTGTTCCTGATCATCCTTTGATTATCTTTCTGGACCCAGTAACGTTGGACTGAAGAGGTTTTATTAAGTTTAAAACCTGGAGTGTTAAACCTCCCTTCACCCCTTTTGAAGTTGAATTCTGCCACACTACTATTGAGTCCCTTGAGAAGTGTTGACTTATTCTTGTTTGAATCAGTTATTGTTTTGCTTCTAGAGCTTCTTCAAACAATTAGCTTTGTCTTGTGCAGCCACCCACAGTTATCTGGTAGCCTTCAAGCGCTTGATTGAAGAGAGTTGGGCAGGTTCATTGAGAACCTGGAGGTTGTTTGGGATTGAGTTGATCTTTCCTAAGCTCCTGCTGACTACCAGAGCTATTAGCTTGTGGGTGTTGTCACTCACAATTGCCGTGTCTTGTTGAACTCTGAACAATTCTTGACTCCTTCTATTCAAGTTTTCCCCAACATCATCTTTCCTCAGATAGTGTTGTCTCCCAGCTACCAACTACTATAATCCTTATCCTCTTACCTTTGGTTCCCCGTTTACCAGGTTCTGGACTTTGACCTTGGTTAACCTTGAATATTTTTGTAACACTCAGGAGGGCAGTGTCACTCTTAGCACTTAATGATTATTGTCTTCACCACTTCAACATGTCCTCTCTTCAGTACCATCTACCTCAGTCTAAAAGCGTGACACAAATAAAAGCACAACGTCAATGGTGCAATCCACTATCTCCTCTGGCTTGCGCTGACCTTCCAATCTTGGCGACGAACTCAGTATATACTTGCAAACTTTGCGGTTAACTCCATACCGGTCAGCCATCCATTATGAGATCCAATCTCCTTCCCTGGCCAATTAACAGCCTCGGACTTCCATCTTCGGTCATGCATTGTTTGTTAGTTCGCATCTACGTCTAACCAAGCCATCACTACTGTATAGTTTGCAATTGGACTAGTCCCTACCCTGCATACACTATTACCTCTCATTTGAATTACCTTCAACGTCACTTGCTCTTGTCCCAATTTGTCATTCAATTGTACGCTCAGATTCTATTGTCTTGCACTTACCCTAAGACCTTGGATCTATACCACTGATTCATTTCCTATCCTGTTCCTGTCAATCATTGCCTCACTGCTTCAACTGTAGTTAGCTCATTACCAGGTTGTATCTAGTCACTTTGGATTACCTTATAAGGGATATCCCCTTGCCTGATGATTGCCTCCTCAATTAGTTAATTTCATACATTCTTGCATTTTGCTGCAACCTAGTTATCACATCAGACTCAGGTTGAGTTTCCTTCTTCGGAACACATTCCATTCATCTCGCCGTTTATTGAGTGGCATAACCAAGTTTGCACTTTGCAACTGGGTCTTGCTATTTGCACTTGCCCTTGCACTTGGTATTCCTTTGCGCTCATGATCATCTAAGAATTGCCCTATAGTACGTGGGGTTGTTGTGTGACAGTAAATTAACTAACTCAACTCATCTATTGTAGCCTGCAAACCTATAGTAGACTTCTTCTTTTTGATTTCACGTACTTGCTCAACCGGGAACGCTTCCCTCGCCCCTTACAATGATGAGATCCATTGGGTAAGGAGAACCAGCGCTCCTTGGGCCCAACAACCCTTAGATCCTGTTCCTCCTTCAAAATCTCCATCTGTTGAACCCCTTGATGATCCTTGGACTCCTCCACGGGATGTTCCGATGGACCCTCTTGTGGAATTTGCAGACTCCGACCATTCTTCCAATGAAACCTCGACTCGTGGTAGACCAGGGGTTCGCACTACTGCTCCCGAGCCCAATGCCCCAACCCTGCTTTCAACATTGATCCAGGCCCTTACTCATGGTGCCCAGCAATCGAGTCCAAGTACTCCTAGCTTTCGCACTGCGGGAATGAAACAACCCAATCACTTTGTGGGAGAAAACCCTCATAAGCTTAGATCCTACCTACAGTCTTTTAAAATCATCTTTTCAAATGAATACAAAAATTTCCCTTCGGATAGGCATAAAGTTATGTATGCTTTGTCCTTTTTAGGAGGTAGAGCCTCGCAGAGGTTTGAACCCCACCTCAAACTTTTGTCCAATGACAGTCCCACTTGTATTCTCAACAACTGGGACAGGTTTGAGCAACAACTGTTCACCCTGTTTGGCAATCCCAATGAAGTTTGAAACGCCAAATACAAACTTAATAGTTTAGTTATGAAGTAGAATAGTAGAGCTTCCGTTTATATTTCTCATTTTCAAACCTTGCAGTCTTGCATCCAGTGGAACAAGGCCGCTCTTCTATTCCATTTCCAAAAGGGTTTACCGGCAGGCTTAATTGAACAGATTGCAGTTGGTGGTCATAAGACAACATTGCTTCAGAAGCTAATTGATTGAGTGATTGAGCTTGATAATGGCTCTCATGACAAGAATTGCTCTTGGAAAAACGACCATGGATCATCCACCTTGGCTCCAAGGGTGGACAACTCTTCAAAGAAAAACACGAGGAACCCAAAAACATCCAAACCAACCCCAACTTTGAACTCCAACTTGAAAGGGAAGGCCGTTGCCAAAACTCTGAAGTACTTGGACAAAGAAACCGGGATGCTTCAAAGCAAGGAACGGCTGCAAAGGGAAAAGAACGGGATGTGTATGTATTGTGGAGGTAAACATGATGTTGACAGCTGTGCAAAGCGGTTAGCGCGTGAAGCGGGTAAGCAGTCAAAAAGTTAGCTTGTAGTTTTTCTGATACTTGCAAGAAAAACTACACATTATCTAAATCAACACGAGTAAATCTTTGCACTTGCGAGTCACTAGGTGCGCCTAGTTCAAGATTTATCCTATTCCATTCCAACAACACTCCTTATCGATTATTACTTGACTCTGGCGCTAATGTTTCCTTCATCAGTGAATCTTTTGCCACTTCCAAAAATCTTACCCGTTCCAAGATAGATAAATTTCCTATCTATTTAGTAAGTAGTGCGACTGAACCGTCTTATTGGGTTTCCCAAAAGGCAAAATGGACCTTTGCATTTTCCAATTTCCCCATCTTTGAATGGGATTTATTTGTCTTGGCTATACCCGGAATAGATGATACCATTCTAGGCCATGATTTCCTAGTTTACTGGAATCCGGATGTGAATTGGCAAGAAGGAGTAATTAAACTTCAAACCTTGCACCCCAAGAACTCTAACCTTTCCGTCAATCAGGAATTGAACAGCCTACCTGACACTGTCATTGAGTTGGATGACACTTTTGCAATATCCTCACCTTCATTCCCAAATTCCCTCTTCAGATTTAGGAGTTATTGCTTACCTATCCAGCTTGCCTCTTTCCTGTTCCTTCAAAGAGAAACAGACACCAACCAAACGGTGTATTTTGAGCTCCCTAATCCTCTCGCACCATGCAAGCACCTCAAACCCGGTGCTCAAAGATGACGAGATTGAAGATTTAGAAATCATTCAAGAGTCTTTACCTTTGGTTTATCATGACTTTGCTGATGTCTTTTCAGCTGCAAAAGCAGATAAACCGCCTCCATCCCGTCCTTATAATCACAAGATCAAACTTACTGGCCCACCTCTGGCACCAGGACCAGTTTACTCTCTCTCAACGCAAGAATCAATTGCGCTTCAAGACTACATTGCGGAAAATGTAGCAAAAGGATTTCTTCGAGCAAGCAATTTGAACACCGGTTCACCTGTCCTATTTGTTCCAAAAAAGGAAGGCGGACTTTGCCTTTGTGCTGACTACAGGAAACTGAACCAGGTAACCCAGAAGAATGCGTATCCAGTACCGCCTATGTGACATCTCCTCACCCTCTTCCATGGAGCTACTTATTTCTCAAAGTTAGAACTTTGAGGTGCCTATAACCTAATTTGAATTAAGGAAGGTCATGAGTATTTGACCACGATGAGAACCCGGTTTGGCAGTTATGAGTATACCGTCATGCCTTTTGGCCTCTGCAAAGCTCCTTCCACTTTTTAAAATTTTGTCAATGACATTTTCTCCGATCTCGT
This sequence comes from Puccinia polysora, assembly GCA_025617555.3. Taxonomy (NCBI): domain Eukaryota; kingdom Fungi; phylum Basidiomycota; class Pucciniomycetes; order Pucciniales; family Pucciniaceae; genus Puccinia; species Puccinia polysora. The sequence goes on along the minus strand of JAOOQA010000019.1, from coordinate 2,149,074 downwards.
AGGTAAATAACTTGTGGTATATTTTGATTATATACTAGTCTACTTGAGGAACCTTGAAGATCACATTGCACATGTGTGAGAGGTGCTACAGCAACTTTGCAAGAATGACCTGTTTGCAAAAGCCTCTAAGTGCGAGTTTCATTCCTCTTCTCTTCATTTTCTAGCTGTTGTAGTCTCGCAGCAAGGACTATTGATGGACCCAGCCAAGAGCAAACGCATATTGGACTGGCCCTCACCTTCTTTGGTTTAATCTCTTCAAGTTTTCCTTGGTTTCAGTAATTTCTATAGAAGGTTTGTTGCGCGTTACGCCAAAAAAAACCGTGAATCTTACTAACCTTCTTCAAAAAGACACTCCTTTTGTTTTTACCAAACAAGCTGCTTTGGAGTTTGAAGCTCTGAAGAAAGCGTTCACCACTGCTCCAATACTTGCTCACTTCAACAAGCTAGCTTGCACTATTGTTGAAACAGACGCTAGCGACTATGAAATCGCAGGAGTAATCTCGCAGTTTTCTTCTTCCACTTCTCTCTTTCATCCCGTAGCTTTCAAGTCTTGCAAGTTGCTTGCTGCAGAGCTTAACTATGAGATTCATGACAAGGAACTTCTTGCAATTGTTTATTGCTTGAAAAAATGGCATTCATACCTTTTGAGACTTAGGGAATCCTTTGAGGTTTTGACTGATCATAATTCTTTGAAGTATTTCATGAGCTCAAAATTCCTCACACGTAGACAGGCACAATGGGCCGAATACCTCTCCGAGTTTCACTTTACTATCACGTACCGTCCTGGGAAACAAGCGGTAGTTCCTGATGCTTTATCACATTGGGACAACGTTTACCCAGGGGGGTGGAGCACCTTTGCCAAAAACAACCCTGAAAACGTTAGGACACTCTTCTCAACCCAATCTGCCCAACTCAGTTTGATGATCACTCGCTTACAAGATTTGGCTTCCAAACTTCAACAAGCTCAACGCGACGACCCCAAGTGCATCAAACTTTGCAAAAGTGCAAACTTATTAGATAGTAGTTACAGTATTGATGATAATGACTTTTTAGTTTATGATAATTGTATAGTAGTACCAGGTAATTCTTGCATTAAGTTAGATATCTTCAACTCACGGCACAATTCTCTGCTTGCTGGTCATTATGGGCAGAATAAAACCTACCAATTGATTGCACAAGACTTCTACTGGCCTGGTATGACCAAAAAGTAAAAGACTATGTTAGCGCGTGCTATGATTGCAATTGTAACAAGTCCTCAAAACACCGGAAGTATGGGCTGCTCCAGCCACTTCAAATTCTGCCTTTTCCTTGGCACTCTCTGTCTATGGATTTCATCTCTCAATTACCTTCTTCTAGTGGATATGATGCTATTCTAGTAATAGTAGATTGCTTCTCAAAGATGGCTTTATTTTTACGCAGTAATGTGACGGCCTCTTCAGAAGACTTAGCTAACTTGTTCATAGAATATGTATTTTTGAAACATGGCCTCCCTAATAATATAGTTAGTGATTGTGGATCTCTGTTTGTCTCAAGCTTCTGGACCTCGCTATGCCAACATTTGAAGATTACTCGCAATGTATCAACAGCTTACCACCCGGAAAAGGATGGGCAAACCAAGCAAGTTAATCAGATTCTCAAACAATATCTTTGAATGTATGTCACCTATCAACAAGATGACTGGTCTCAATGGCTCCCACTAGCCAAATTTGCCTACAACAACTCCACTCATTCCTCCACCAAACAGTTGCCCTTCCAAACTCTTTATGGTAGAAACCCAACTTTCTCTTCCCTTCACGTAGCACCTTCTCAACCTGCTACCAATTACCTTGAACAAACTTAATCCCTTCAATCGCAACTTCAAACCAACCTCAAAGAAGCAAACCAGTGCTATAAGGAGCAAGCAGACCAATCTCGCACTTTGGCTCCAACCTTTGCTGTAGGAGATCAAGTATGGCTCGATGCTTGCAACATTTGAAGCACTAGCCCAACTCGCAAACTCTCCAAAAGAAAGCTTAGCCCCTTTAAAGTAGAATCAGTCATCTCCCCTAACGCCTTTAAACTTACTTTACCTGAAAAATGGCAAGGTATCCACCCGGTCTTTCATGTGTCTCTCCTAGAGCCAGCTCAAGTCCTATACCCGGGCAAGACTCATCCCCCTCCTGAACCGGTCACTGTCCTTGATCATCAAGAGTGGGAAGTAAGCCGTATTCTGGATTCCAGGTTAAGAAAAGGAAAAATTCAATACCTTGTTGAATGGTCTGGCTTCCAGTCTGACCAAGATCACACCTTGTGGGAACCAGCCCATCACCTTTGCAATTCACCCAATCTAATTTGAGACTTCCATGCAAGCTACCCTTGCAAACCTCAACAATCATGATTGTTTCCCATCCAATCCCATCCAATTCAATTCCATTCCATTCCACATTTCATCCCATCCAATCCCATTCCATTCCACTCCACATTTCATCCCATCCAATCCCATTTCATTCCATTCCACATTTTATCTTACTCAATCCCATTTCATCTCATATTTCATCTCATCCAAACCCATTTTATTTTACACCATCATCCCATCAGTTAATTCCTCCTGTGTTATTCTTTTTCTCATTTTCCTTTCATTTCTACTAAAAAAAAAAAAAAAAAAAAAAAAAAAAAAACTTCATTCCTTATTTTAAAAAATAATAATAATAATAATAATAATATTTCTATTTATAATAATGAAAAAAAGGGGAAAATATATATTTGAAATTACAAATTTTCTTTTATTTCTTTTTCCGCATCCTCCCAATTCGCCATCAATTCTGCAACCATGGATCAAAAAGTATCCAGGTCTTCATTGTTGATCAATGCAGACATTCTTTGGAGAACCAGCACTTCCATTATGATGTGCCTCTTGAAGATCTCCTTGCACCTCGCAACCCAAGCTTGCTTTGGTCAAGCATTCCATCCGCCTTCCTCCAAGAGCTCTTCATACGCTCTCTTCCTTTGGCCACCCAACATGCCTTCTCCAATATCGTCCGTCAGGCGCCTCACATCCGTTTCAATTGGCCCTACGACTTGCACTGGATCCGCTTCGCCTTGGCCCTCCATTCCTTCCGTCCCATCCACTTCATCCCTTCCATCTCCTTCATTCTCTTCTTCTAATTCACCCGCTCCATTTTTCTTTTCTCCCTTTCCGTTTCCTCCATTTCCCGCTTCTCTTTCTGCTTTGTTTTCTTCCTCCTCCCTTGCTCCTTTGGTTATAACTCCTACCGGTTCCGCACCAGACACTTTGCCTTGCACCTCGGCATTCATCTGGGGCCCCAGGAGTTCAGTTGGCGGTCCCCAGTAAGGTGGTGGTGGTGGTGGTGTGTTGGTAGTATATCTTTGGAAAAGGGGCAACACTAGCAAACAAGCAAACAATTAGTTACTATTCCAAGTTCATTAGTCATTCCAGATTAGTACTCACCAGGAACTCGAGTCCCCAAGTATTTGATGTCCAGCAATGGTGGTATCTCGTAATTAACCCTTGGCGCGGACCTATGACTTCGCATCTCCATTGATGATTCCGAAGGACCCTTGACAGTCAACTCAACATTTATAGGGAAATTGCATGCCACCTTGCAAAGGCAACATTGCTCGCATTTGCCTCAAAGGCCTCGGACGGCAGTACTAGGAATACATTGCTTGTTGCGGCAAATACAGTTTTTTCAACGGCAGGATGACAATGACAACATTTTTATAAAAATTATAAATCTATTGGGTAATAAATTAAATAACGTATAAGGGTATACAGTGATAACTAAACCACTTGAAAACTATGGGAAAATTTACCTGAACGCTTGCAGGAGCTCGTGTCTTTATATCCGGGAAACTGTCAGGCTTCGCACTTAAGGATTATTGTCTTCACCACTTTGACATTTCCTCTCTTCATTACCATCTACCTCAGTCTAAAAGCGTGACACAAATAAAAGCACAACATCAATGGTGCAATCCACTATTTCCTCTGGCTTGCGCTGACCTTCCAATCTTGGAAACCAACTAAGTATATACTTGCGAACTTCGCGGTTAACTCCATACCGGTTGGCCATCCATTATGAGATCCAATCTCCTTCCCTGGCCAATCAACAGCTTTGGACTTCCATCTTTGGTCATGCATTGTTTTTTAGTTTGCATCTATGTCTAACCAAGCCATCACTACTGTATAGTTTGCAATTAGACTAGTCCCTACCCTGCATACACTATTACCTCTCATTTGCATTACCTTCAACGTCACTTGCTCTAGTCCCAATTTGTCATGCAATTGTACGCTCAGATTCTATTGTCTTGCACTTATGCTAAGACCTCGGATCTATACCACTGCTTCATTTCCTATCCCGTTCCTGTCAATCATTGCCTCACCGCTTCAACTGTAGTTAGCTCATCACCAGGTTGTATCTAGTCACTTTGGATTACCTTATAAGGGCTATCCCCTTGCCTGATGATTGTCTCCTCAGTTAGTTAATTTCATACGTTCTTGCATTTTGCTGAAACCTAGTTATCACATTGGACTCAGGTTGAGTTTCCTTCTTTGCAACACATTCCATTCATATTGCCGTTTGTTGAGTGGCATAACCAAGTTGGCACTTCGCAACTGGGTCTCCCTATTTGCACTTGCCCTTGCACTTGGTATTCCTTTGCCCTCACAATCATCTAAGAATTTCCCTATAGTACGTGGGGTGGTTGTGTGACAGGAAGCCTAAAAAAGCACCTATCCCCTCCACAGAACTTCCAACGCCCTGCCCTGTTTGGAGTCTTACAACGGTTGGCCCAAGATCATAGGACCTTCCAAACGAGTGATCCAGAAGTGACAAGTTCCAACAATATTTTGACCAATCTGAACAGGAAAATTCTCAGAAATGCCAACCAGTTCACATGACTGATTCCCTATACCATAAACCGCAGAAGTAAAGCTGACCCTTGGGCTAAGCTTGAGTTTGCAGGCCATAGTGTCTGAGATTAATTTGAGCTGAGAACTCAAATCCACAAGAAGAGAAACTCTTTTAGAAAATTCAACAAGATAGCAGGGAAGAAATCCAAGAGGGCAGGAATACAGATTGGCATCTGAAGGGGGATCTGTTCCACCAGAGTCCTCCATCAAAGTGCAGAAGAGACCTTAAATTTTTCCGGACCAATTTCCACAGGTCAACAAGAAACCCATTTCTTCATGCCTTCAGCCACAGATGGAGAGATAGACAGCAGTTCAGCCACAGACGGATCAGGTATTTTGAGATCAGATATTTTCTTTAATACTCCTTCCACAGCATTAGGGTAGTCCTTGGAAATGCCCCTCTGAAACCAAACTTTGGGCTGGGTGGAGGGGGAAGATCAGGTGAGGCAGGTACTGGAAGAGGATCAGAGGATTGAGGGGGTTGACCAGATTGAAGAGGAGGAGAAGGATCAGAGTGGCCCTGGAACCTTTCCATGAGTGTTTCCCTGTCTACTTCCATTTCTTCCACATCAGAGGAAGGAGGCTCAGGCAAATATTGACGTCTTACAGATTTTCAAAGGATTGAAGATGGAACAGGAGGAGACTTGTGAGGTTTGAGTTCCTCATGGCGTTTCCTAGCTGGATCAGAGGAAAAGCACCAGAGAATCTGGAAGAAGTGATATTTGTAGTGGAGGATACCAAGGTTGAAGAGTGCCACAGGATGATCAAAAATCCAAGCAGACCAGAGATGCCTTCTTGGGAGTTGGTGGTCAGTAAGAAGCCGCCACATCACGGATCAGACAACATGAGTCAATAGGGATCAAAGCACCATTAGGAAGAAAGAAATTATTTCCCTTCTACTCTTCTAATTTCTCCTCCTTGTCCTTCTGGAGTTCAGGACATCTACCAGTACCATGGCCTTCTCTATGACAGTAATAGCAGACTAAGGTGGATTTAGGAACAGAATTAGCAGGTTTAGGGGTAGCTAAAGAGGATATTTTCTGATCTATTTTGTTCTCAAAGGCCTGAAGTAGCTTAGTAATCTCATCTATAGTAGCGGTATCCTTATTGGCCTGAGGGCTTGATTTAGGTCTGCAATTCACTTCCATCTTCACCACAGAAATCTTCATGTCACTTGCTAGCAAGTGCCATCAAAGAGCTCTGGCCCAATGTATGGCCAAGCTCAGGTCAATCTCCTACCAAGCTCAGGTCAAAATTTATTGATGCTCCAATGCACAGCAACTGTGCACAATGCACAGCAACTGTGCACAATGCATAGCAACTGTGCACATTTCACAGCAACTGTGCACAATGCACAGTAACTGTGCAAAATGCAAAGTGACTGTTCAAAATGCAAAGTGACTATGCACAATGCACAGCGACTCTTCCCCATGCACAGCCACTGTTCACAAGCACAGCAAATGTGCACAATACACAGCAACTGGGCACAATACACAGCAACTGTGCACAATTCAAAGCAACTCTGCACAATGCACAGCAACTGTGCATAATGCTCAGCAACTGTGCAAAATGCTCAGCAACTGTGCCTAATGCAAACCAACTGTGCATAATGCACAGCAACAGTGCACAATATTTATCCAAGCTCCAATGCACAATGCACAGTGACTGTGCATAATATTTATCCAAGCTCCAATTCACAGTTGCTGTGCATTGTGCACAGTTGCTGTGCCTTGTGTGCAGTTGCTGTGCCTTGTGCGCAGTTGCTGTGCATTGTGCGCAGTTGCTGTGCATTGTGCTCAGTTGCTGTGCATTGTGCGCAGTTGCTGTGCATTGTGCGCAGTTGCTGTGCATTGTGCGCAGTTGCTGTGCATTGTGCGCAGTTGCTGTGCATTGTGCGCAGTTGCTGTGCATTGTGCGCAGTTGCTGTGCATTATGCGCAGTTGCTGTGCATTGTGCGCAGTTGCTGTGCATTGTGTGCAGTTGCTGTGCATTGTGTGCAGTTGCTGTGCATTGTGCACAGTTTCTGTGCATTTTGCACAGTTTCTGTGCATTGTGCACAGTTGCTATGCTTTGTGCACAGTTTCTGTGCATTGTGCACAGTTTCTGTGCATTGTGCACAGTTGCTATGCTTTGTGCACAGTTTCTGTGCTTTGTGCACAGTTGCTGTGAATTGTGCACAGTTGCTATGCATTTTGCACAGTTGCTGTGCATTGTGCACAGTTGCTGTGCATTGTGCACAGTTGCTGTACATTGTGCACAGTTTCTGTGCATTGTCCACAGTTTCTGTGCATTGTGCACAGTTGCTGTGCATTGTGCACAGTTGCTGTGCATTGTGCACAGTTGCTGTGCATTGTGCACAGTTGCTGTGCATTGTGCACAGTTGCTGTGCATTTTGCACAGTTGCTGTGCATTGTGCACAGTTGCTGTGCATTGTGCACAGTTGCTGTGCATTGTGCACAGTTGCTGTGCATTGTGCACGGTTGCTGTGCATTGTGCACGGTTGCTGTGCATTGTGCACAGTTGCTGTGCATTGTGCACAGTTGCTGTGCATTGTGCACAGTTGCTGTGCATTGTGCACAGTTGCTGTGCATTGTGCACAGTTGCTGTGCATTGTGCACAGTTGCTGTGCATTGTGCACAGTTGCTGTGCATTGTGCACAGTTGCTGTGCATTGTGCACAGTTGCTGTGCATTGTGCACAGTTGCTGTGCATTGTGCACAGTTGCTGTGCATTGTGCACAGTTGCTGTGCATTGTGCACAGTTGCTGTGCATTGTGCACAGTTGCTGTGCATTGTGCACAGTTGCTGTGCATTGTGCACAGTTGCTGTGCATTGTGCACAGTTTCTGTGCATTGTGCACAGTTGCTGTGCATTGTGCACAGTTGCTGTGCATTGTGCACAGTTGCTGTGCATTGTGCACAGTTGCTGTGCTTTTTGCACAGTTGCTGTGCCTTGTGCACAGTTGCTGTGCATTGTGCACAGTTGCTGTGCATTGTGCACAGTTGCTGTGCATTGTGCACAGTTGCTGTGCTTTTTGCACAGTTGCTGTGCTTTTTGCACAGTTGCTGTGCATTTTTCACAGTTGCTGTGCATTCTGCACCGTTGCTGTATTGTGCACAGTTGCTGTTTGTGGCGCACAATCACTGTGTATTGTGCACAGTCACTGTGAACCAACAACATGTTAGAGAATGAAACTACCTTCAACTAGAGATTGGACAGAACTTCAACCAGAGCCTCCTTGATGGCACTTGCTAGCAAGTGCCACTACTTTTTTGTGGTGCTTGTTCATGATTTTGTTGGAATCTTGGAAGGAAGGAGCATGGACGGGTTCAGTGATCCTGGGCTTTTCAAAAGTTAAAGAAGTTTGACCTTTCATGGCTTTGTCCACCACATTATTAAGGACCAGAAAGACAGGGAGTTAGAATCAATTATCCCTAGGAGTGATCATGGCTCCAGACATGACCAATTCATCCCTAATTCTTTCCTGCACTCCTGGCAAAAAGATTGGAAAAATCAATTTCAAATTTTTTCCACAGTGTCAATGTTATTGTTCCTGATAAGATAAGACTGAATAGGATCCCAAGACTTTCTGAAAGACTGATAATCAGAGGCTGAAGAGACACCACCATTGGAGATCCATTGAGAAACCAGAGCACCCAAGTCCTGTAAGTTAAACCTAGCCACATCTATATTCCCCCAATGAGCCAACATAGCCTCCTTCAAGAGCCTCCAGTTATGAGTTTCAAATCCATCAAACAATTTGATCACTTCCATAACTTCATCAGAGGAGAGACAAAATCATAACTGATAGGCCATATCATTTTCACTTGCACCATCCACTTCAGCAGCCATTTCATAGGATTCCAAAAATTGTTCCACAATTTTTCCATTGAAGCCTAGTTTCTTGTTCTGGGGTTTGATCTTGAACATCTTTGCCCAAACAGTGGTGGAGGGAACAGATTCCATTTTGAAGACAGAGTTCCTAAGTGGATCAAAAAAAAGCAGATTTTCAAGGTGGCTCACAAGCTTGGCAAGGGTAGAGTTTCAAAAAAACAACAAGAATCCAGCCCAGATGGTGCACAATTGGGAGGACTCACTTCTGGAATAAGTTGCCTCCACGGATCAGATCTGGATGATGACAGAAAAAAGAAAAAAAGAAAAGGATTGGATTGGATTTCAGAGTTGATTCTTCAAGTTGGGACTGGAAATCCCAAGGTTTCTGGTTTGATCCCAGCCCGGGGGACAAAGTTTAAGACTCCAAAGGGTGCTAGGCCGTGGCAGTTCTGTGGAGGGGAAACGTGCTGTTTAGGCTGCCCTCCTGAGTGTTACAAGAATATTTAAATGTAACCAAGATCAAGGTCCAGAACCTGGCAAATGAGGAATCAAGTAGTAAAGGATAAAGATGACAGTACTTCAGTAGCAATGTAACAGAACTATCTGAGCCAAGATTATGTGGGAAAAACTTGGAAAAAAGAAGCTAAAGTTTGTTTAAAGTTCAAAGAACAAAGCTGTTACATGTAAACAACACCCACAAGCTAATAACTCTGGTTGTCAGAAGAAAATTGGGGATGATCAACTCAAACCCAACCAACCTCCAGGTTTCAATGAACCTGCCCAAATCTCAGCAATCAAGCGCTTGAAGGGTACCAGGTAACTGAGGGTGGCTGTACAAGACAAAGCACTATGTTTAAGAAGCTCTAAAAGCAAACATTAACTGATTTGAAGCAAGGATAACCTCAACACTTCTCAAGGAACTCAAGAGTAGGCTGGCAGAATGCAACTCCAAAAAAATAAGGGAGTTACAACACTCCAGGTCTTAAGCTTAATAAGACCTCTTTAATCAATTGTGATTGGCTCCAGAAAAATTATCAAGGAGGGATCAACACCAGTTAGGTCAGAGAAAGGGATCAAGGAGTGGTATAGGACACTCAAGAATTCCAACAGACAGAATTCCCTTCAACCAACAAGGCTATTGGTTGGTGATAAGTATCAGGCCACAGAGGGGAAAATACTAAGGATTGATGGATCAGGGGGCAATCATAGATATACCCAGGATGAGGATGAGGATCCAATTTCAATGATAAATGGGGGGGACATATTCACACACTCCGATGGATGATTTTGAAAAAGGTAGGGGAGAGCCCCTCCTTTTATGGGCCATGGGTCCTTGTAGACTATTTACAAATGATGACACAGCTAGAGCAGAAATATGTACATATATATATATATATATATATATATATATATATATATATATATATATTAACAGAGATGGGAAAAAAACTGATGAGAAAAAAAACAAAAAAAAATGATTTAAACAATGAAAAAAATCATGAATGAGCAGGCATGGAAGACACCAGCCTGTTCTAATGATGGGCACAGCAGGTGACAGATTACAAGGAAGGCCCACTCAGACAGATGTCTGACAGGCCCAGCCAATGGATGAGCAACAGCGGGCCCGCCCGGACAACCACAAGATGTGCAAGCAGAGCATGGTTGGGGGTTGCAGCAAGATGAGCGCGGTCCAAGATGGATGGCAGGTGCTTGGATGACTGGTGGAGGTGGGAAGGATGAGTTAGAAAGATTTAATGGAGGTGGGAAAGCGTCAAGATGGACCCAATGAGTAAGACGGGTGCTTGAGACGGCCGAGTTGGTTGTCACAGTGGGGGGGTGATGGTTGGTTGTTCCTGTGATCACGTTGCGTGAGTGATCAGATTGGTTGATGTGGTGAGGAATTTGAATGAATGATGAGCAAGGTGAGATGAGTCAACGGCTTCCAAGGGCTTCTGGAGGGATAAATGAGCTGGGAAGGTTTATCTGATTGTCCTCATCCTTGTTGGAAAGGTTGGACAGTTGATTGATGGCCTCATGGTGATGATCCAATTCTTGGTCTTGGTCATCAAACAAGGCATGAGACTCGGTTGCAAGATTTTCATTTGGATTGTATTTGGGGTTGGGATGGGAGATGACCAAAAAGGGGATTGAGGGAAGCCAATTGGGGGTGCGGGCGCCAGATAGAAGCCCCCAAGCCAAGCCAGTCTTCATCTGCGCGTTTGCTAAAAGGGTGGATAGCAGCGCAAAGCAAGGGCAAATTGAACATATGACTGGGCGCTAGGCACCGAAGAGATGATCCTAGACAACTAGGAGAGTGGGAGGTGGAAGTTTGGGAACTGGATATGGGAATCCTTCCCAATCAAAAAGTTTTTTTTTTTGTATCTAAATGGAGGCTATAGAAAATTTCATAAAAATTTTACTTTTTATTTACTGGTCCAGAGGTGTCCCAGATTGGGCACCACAAAGTATATGTGTAATCCAAATGGGATGCACATATATTGGCCTCCCCAGCCCATTTGAAACTCACACGGACCATACGGGCCTGTGTGGATGTCACCACTTTGGGGAAACTGGCCTTAACACACGTAAAACAGGCCTATTGGTACACGGGCCCGGTGTGGTATATGGGCAAATAAAGACAGATGGGCTTGTAAGGGCATAATTTGGCCCAAGGCTTATTTTGGACATAATTGGCCAGAAGGGCTGGCCCACCAAATTATGGTTTACTTTTTTTTTGGGCCTGGGGCTGCCCATGTCCCATCCCGGTTGGGGCTGCGCCCGCGTTGGGGCCGCTGTTTTTTCCTTTGGCCTGTCTATGGGGCTTGAAAGCACACGCCGGGCCATCATTGTGGCTGCTGCACTGGGTGGAGGCCGGGGGGCTGGTGGCCCCGGCTCCTCCCCCTCCCCTTGCTTGCCATTACAAGGAGGAGGGGGAGGGCTTGCTGGATGAAACCAGACAGCAACCAGTCATGGTGGGGGGGACATGATCACCCCCCCACCAAAAGTGGTGGCTAGGCCGGTTGCATCAAGGTGACCGGCAGTGGGGGGGAATTGACCACCCCCCACCATTGAAGGGGCACTCTCCCCCCCCCCCCGCCCCCCCCTTTACCAAGGGGGAGAAGCGACGGGCTGGAGGGGACCTGACCACCCCCCAGCACACCTAGCATGACAAAGCCATGGGGGTATCAACCCCTGGTAGGGGGATTTGACTGCCCCCTCCAGGGATTTGAGAGAAAGAGGGGGGGGCGGCATTTCCACTGGTTACACCCTCCCCCCCCAGGTGAGATTTTGGTTGGACTCAGGTGAGTCCTGGTCCCACCTGGCCCATATGAGGGACCAGGGCTGTACAAGTACTAAGATAAGTAACAGGGCTGGTTGTAACGGACACCCAGCCAGGTATTGAACAGCACAGGGGCTGGTTCAGCCCCATTACAGTGGAAACACCAGAAAGGACCGGAATAGGCTGGTTGTAAGGGTACAGGGACTGATGCCATGTGGGATAATGTAGCCCAAACCAAGTAAAAAAGACTGTAGAGCCTTTAGAGCTCTTTTTGGGCGCAAAATTTGCCTTTTGGATTGTTGTATCATTGGCTCACAAGAGGCCAATCTTTTGTACTTATGGAGCTCTTCTCTCTGCTGTTTTCCATCATCCATTCATCATCCAATTGAATTCATCAACAATATCATCCAATTTGTTGCCCCATTTTTGAGAGCCCATCAAGAAATTATTTACACAAGGTTTCCAGAATTTCTTTTGCTTTAATTACTGCTCATTTGCCTAAGCTAATTTCTGGCCATAATTATAACACATTATCAGTACCACCATCATCATTACTTCCAAGCCATCTAGACCCTTGTACCTTACTCTGGAGAACCTCAAAGACCTCCAGTGTTCCAACAAGATATCCTATATCCCTTATTTTAGCTTGACCAAGATAGTTCTGAACAGTAAGAATTATAATTCTTGGGCTTTCCTTATGGATAGTAAGCTGGAAAACATCTGTTTTGGGGAGATAATGGATGCATATGACACTTTGATCAGTTCAGAAGTGGATAAAAAGTCTTATCATCTGATCCTTAGGCATCTTGATGAGAATCATTTGACATGGGTTGCTGATACTCTTAGGGAAGATGAGAGAAGGAGGGGCAGCATCCTTTGGAAGTTGCTTAAGTACAAGTATGCTGGTGATTCTGTTCACCAGAAGGGTATAGCTTCCAATAAACTGTTCAAGTTACAATATTCAAATTTTAAACAGTTTTTGATGGTGATGATCCCATTCTTGGTCTTGGTCATCAAACAAGGCATGAGACTCGGTTGCAAGATTTTCATTTGGATTGTATTTGGGGTTGGGATGGGAGATGACCAAAAAGGGGATTGAGGGAAGCCAATTGGGGGTGCGGGCGCCAGATAGAAGCCCCCAAGCCAAGCCTGTCTTCATCTGCGCGTTTGCTAAAAGGGTGGATAGCAGCGCAAAGCAAGGGCAAATTGAACATATGACTGGGCGCTAGGCACCGAAGAGATGATCCTAGACAACTAGGAGAGTGGGAGGTGGAAGTTTGGGAACTGGATATGGGAATCCTTCCCAATCAAAAAGTTTTTTTTTTTGTATCTAAATGGAGGCTATAGAAAATTTCATAAAAATTTTACTTTTTATTTACTGGTCCAGAGGTGTCCCAGATTGGGCACCACAAAGTATATGTGTAATCCAAATGGGATGCACATATATTGGCCTCCCCAGCCCATTTGAAACTCACACGGACCATACGGGCCTGTGTGGATGTCACCACTTTGGGGAAACTGGCCTTAACACACGTAAAACAGGCCTATTGGTACACGGGCCCGGTGTGGTATATGGGCAAATAAAGACAGATGGGCTTGTAAGGGCATAATTTGGCCCAAGGCTTATTTTGGAAATAATTGGCCAGAAGGGCTGGCCCACCAAATTATGGTTTACTTTTTTTTTTGGGCCTGGGGCTGCCCATGTCCCATCCCGGTTGGGGCTGCCGCCCGCGTTGGGGCCGCTGTTTTTGCCTTTGGCCTGTCTATGGGGCTTGAAAGCACACGCAGGGCCATCATTGCGGCTGCTGCACTGGGTGGAGGCCGGGGGGCTGGTGGCCCCGGCTCCTCCCCCTTCCCTTGCTTGCCATTACAAGGAGGAGGGGGAGGGCTTGCTGGATGAAACCAGACAGCAACCAGTCATGGTGGGGGGGACATGATCACCCCCCCACCAAAAGTGGTGGCTAGGCCGGTTGCATCAAGGTGACCGGCAGTGGGGGGGAATTGACCACCCCCCACCATTGAAGGGGCACTCTCCCCCCCCCCCCCCGCCCCCCCCTTTACCAAGGGGGAGAAGCGACGGGCTGGAGGGGACCTGACCACCCCCCAGCACACCTAGCATGACAAAGCCATGGGGGTATCAACCCCCAGCGCCCCTGGTAGGGGGATTTGACTGCCCCCTCCAGGGATTTGAGAGAAAGAGGGGGGGGCGGCATTTCCACTGGTTACACCCTCCCCCCCCAGGTGAGATTTTGGTTGGACTCAGGTGAGTCCTGGTCCCACCTCGCCCATATGAGGGGCCAGGGCTGTACAAGTACTAAGATAAGTAACAGGGCTGGTTGTAACGGACACCCAGCCAGGTATTGAACAGCACAGGGGCTGGTTCAGCCCCATTACAGTGGAAACACCAGAAAGGACCGGAATAGGCTGGTTGTAAGGGTACAGGGACTGATGCCATGTGGGATAATGTAGCCCAAACCAAGTAAAAAAGACTGTAGAGCCTTTAGAGCTCTTTTTGGGCGCAAATCTTGCCTTTCGGATTGTTGTATCATTGGCTCACAAGAGGCCAATCTTTTGTACTTATGGAGCTCTTCTCTCTGCTGTTTTCCATCATCCATTCATCATCCAATTGAATTCATCAACAATATCATCCAATTTGTTGCCCCATTTGTGAGAGCCCATCAAGAAATTATTTACACAAGGTTTCCAGAATTTCTTTTGCTTTAATTACTGCTCATTTGCCTAAGCTAATTTCTGGTCATAATTATAACACATTATCAGTACCACCATCATCATTACTTCCAAGCCATCTAGACCCTTGTACCTTACTCTGGAGAACCTCAAAGACCTCCAGTGTTCCAACAAGATATCCTATATCCCTTATTTTAGCTTGACCAAGATAGTTCTGAACAGTAAGAATTATAGTTCTTGGGCTTTCCTTATGGATAGTAAGCTGGAAAACATCTGTTTTGGGGAGATAATGGATGCATATGACACTTTGATCAGTTCAGAAGTGGATAAAAAGTCTTATCATCTGATCCTTAGGCATCTTGATGAGAATCATTTGACATGGGTTGCTGATACTCTTAGGGAAGATGAGAGAAGGAGGGGCAGCATCCTTTGGAAGTTGCTTAAGTACAAGTATGCTGGTGATTCTTTTCACCAGAATGGTATAGCTTCCAATAAACTGTTCAAGTTACAATATTCAAATTTTAAACAGTTTTTTGCAGAAACTAGGTCTAGCATAGCCAAGTTTAAGTCATCAGGACTTAACATGGATCCTGAGTGTTTGTCACTCTTAATCCTTCAGAAGCTACCAAAGGAGTTTGATTCTTTATTCAGAATTATTTCTTGATTGGATCCTCTTCCTGGGGAGGAGGATGTGCTGAAAAGGATTGAAAATGATGATCTTCAGTTCAAGATTAAGGGGGTTTTGAAACAGCCCTTGTTGGAAAGACGGGAAAATCTGGCAAGAAGGAAAAAAAGGATTTTTCCAAGGTCTTATGCTATAATTTTCAGAATAAGGGGCATTATGCTCATGATTGCAAGGAGGCCAAGAAGAGGAAGAAGTCCAAAGAGAATGAAAAGGAGTTACATCTCACTAATGAAAATATTGCAATGGTGGCATTTGATGGTTGAATGGAAATTGTTGTTGGGGAAGAAGGTCCCAACAAAAAGGACAAAATTGATGAGGATCAAGAAATGGACTTGATTGATTATGAAGTGAGTAATATTAAACTCAAAGATGAGAAATTATCAGTGACTGATAAAGCTTCTTTCCTATTAGGAGGATTCAAGGAGGATGTTCTTGTTTTGATTGATTATGGCTGTACAGATCACATGTTCTTTGAACCAAGGTGGGGCAAGATAATTCATCAATTTAGTCGATACTGCAACTAATTATGTTTGGGTTAAACCAATTTGATCTAAGGATCAGACCACAGAGGAAGTTTCTGTAATCTTCAAATTCTGTAAACAGAATGGTCTAATGAAGGAGATCAAGTTGGTTTTCACAGATGGAGGTGGTGAATTTGTGAGTGAAGAGTCTGACAGGTTATTGAAAAATTATGGTAACATTCATATAGTCACTACTGCAAGTACTCCACAAAATAATGGAATAGTTTAGAGAATGAATAGGAATTTACTGGAAAAGGTCAGAACTATTATGTCTCAATCTGGTCTACCAAAGCTCTGATTGGCTGAGTTGATGTTTAAAGTCTGTCTGTTGCACAACATTTTAAGTGTTAATGGGAAGAGTCCTCATTATAAGTTTTGGAAGTTGTACCCCAAAACATCACACCTAAGAACAATTGGTTGCTTGGTGTATTATAGTGTCTACCATAACTAGATGGTCGGAAAATTAGAACCTATAGCCAGAACAGCGTCACTTGTAGGCTATTATTTAATAATTAAATTATAACATTGATTGATAGGTATTGATTTTAACCAGCAAGACTATAACAGAAATTAATGAATGAGGTTCAACAGCCAGACAGAGTAATAGGAAAACCCAGACATTTGAAAAAGAATGAAGAATACGGACACTGTGATGAGGAGGACCAGAAACTATTCACTATGGCAATAAGATTAGCCTGAGAGAGAACATGAGGAGGGAGCTGGACATTGGAGATAGAAATTATAGGTTGGTTTGTATTCAGACAATCTTGATTGAGGAATGATCTCACCAGTAAGAAGGTCATAAGCTTGATGGATTGAGGTTTTTCAGTTTTAACAAGATAGTTGAAGGTCTTGAATTGTTGTCTTGAATCTTGAGTTTGAGTTTTTCTTTGGAAGATTGAGATCAAATATATATGTATAGAAGGAGATACTGAAGATGACGTTTTTAGAAAGAAAATGAAGTGAAGATGAAAAAGATCAAAATGAAGATGAAAGGAATATTGGAAACAGGATAGAAATCAGGATCCTTGTCCTCTCCAGTTCCCCCTCTTGTCTAGACCTGTGACTGCCAGTATAGTTGTCACAACCGTGTCCTTAATTTGAAGTATTTGAAGAGGTGCGCGGGTACTCGCAGGGGTCTTGTGGTCTCTGACATGTTTCACCGGGTTCATCATCCTCTACACACCCCTTAACTGGAGATCAAGCCCCAAAGATTGTTTTGGAGAACTTTTGCAACTGGTCTAGGCTGACTGCCTTGGTTAATGGATCAGCCAACATCTTCCGGGTTTCTATTAGATGAACGGCCAAGGATCCATCATTTAGTTTGTCTCAAATTCCCTTATTCTTGAGGTTCATGTGTCTTGTTTTTGCATTGGATCCAAATTTCTTCAATTTGTCCTCTAATCCTTTATTTTCAATGAAGTGCTTTGACAAGGAGAGTTAAGTTTGGAAAATTTCTCCCAGTAAATTTTGGAGCCATTTACCTTCAAGGTATGAGTTGAGTAATGGATTCAGTTTGGCTTCGGTGTATGAATATGTAATATTTTGTTGTTTGTAACTGTTCCAGGAGAGTGGAAAACCAAAAGAGAAACAGATGTAGCCCAACTGGGACTTTCAACTGGTTGGATCTTAGCCCCAGGATGCATCACTGTAACATTCAATTGGGCTCTTTGAATTGTCATAAGTGATGGTGAGTTTCTTATCCTTGGTGTGGTTGAGATACTGCCACGTTTTTCTAAGTTCCTTCCAGTGAGTTAAGCTGGGTTTTTTCTGGAATCAAGCTAGACTAGAGAATTAGTAACTGAGATCTGGGCGTGTCCTGTTAGCAATGTAGTTGAGGAGTCCTATTTCTTACTTATAGTTTATATTGAGTTGCTTGAACTGTTTGAAGTCTTCATCCAAAGCTTCACTCAGTTGAAGATGCGGGCTCAGCGGTGTAGAGCATGGTCTTGATTCCAGTAATCCAAGTTCTTCTAAGCCGTGACTGATGTGTTTTGGTTGACTCAATAGAATAC
The DNA here is from genome assembly GCA_025617555.3 of Puccinia polysora. NCBI lineage: Eukaryota > Fungi > Basidiomycota > Pucciniomycetes > Pucciniales > Pucciniaceae > Puccinia > Puccinia polysora. The sequence continues at coordinate 2,131,144 of JAOOQA010000019.1, read as the reverse complement.
TGTTTGTGGTTCTTTCAAATTTCATACTTAATATTGTATCTGGTTCATGATATTGAGAATTTTGACATCAAGCATTAAACTTGGCGTCAAAGTTGTCGCCGTTGCCCACAAGAATTAGGTCATCAATGTGGAAAAAGAGGAAAGATTTGCTGTTGTGGCTTTTTTATAAACAGGGGTCACTGTCCAATTACTTGAATCCAAATGATTTAATCCATTCAGTGAGGGTGCCATACCAGTTCTTTGGGAATTGTTTGAGTCCATACAAGCTTTTCTTCATTCTCAGGTACTGACACTTACGTTGACATCCTTGTGGTGTTTTGATGATAACTTCTTCTTCTGGTGGCGTGTGCAGAAAGGCCGCCTTAACATCATACTGCCAAATGCTGAGTTTGTTTTTCAAGGCGTATAGAAGAATAGCCCTCAACAAGGCAATCTTTCCGGTGGGAGAAAATGTTTTGTTGAAGTCCAGGCCATGAACTTGGTTGAATCCCTTCATGCAGATTCAAGCCTTGTGAATGATAGCGTTGTCCTGAGCATTTTCTTTAATTTTGAATATCCACGTTGTGTCCAGCGGATTCAGAGGAGTTTCCGCCTAATAATCTTCCCAGACTTCAAGTAGCTCACATTGGTTGATTTCCTTCTTGATTTCCCCCCCCACTTGAAGCTGTCTGAACACCTACTTGCTAGATCAAAGTTTTTGGGCTCAAAGTAATGATGAAACACATAACGTTGAGGAGGTTTTACCATTGATTAGTCACAAAGAATTCTTCTGGGTGGATCTACTGTCATTTCAGGAACTGGTACTCTTGGGTTCTCCTTTTTCACCACGGGCTGAACTTGATCCAGTGAAAATTCACTATCTGAGTTTGATTTGGGCTTGGGTTTGGACAACTCTTCATCTGATGAACCTACCGCTGCGGGCGGGTCCCAATAGTTCATTCGATCCGCATCAATTTCTTTTGTTGTTGGCGTAGAATCCTTGATGATTTTGAAATCAATATCCAAGGTCAAGTTGATTCCCAATTGGTCCACTGACTGCTTCAGGAATTGAATGTGCTTGGATTGAGTGATCTGTCTGTTGGGCATCAGAATCCGGTATGAGAGGAATTCAGGGTTGTAACCTACCAGTTTCCCTTCTTTTCCCTTAGGGTTGAATTTCGCTCCTTTAATTCTTCTTTGATTCAGTACAATAGTTGTGACGCCAATTGGTTGAAGGCAGCTGGAAGGGAGCTTGTTACCTTTGATGAGTTCCCACAGAGATTGATCCAGTCCGTCCTTTGGTATTTGATTGATGCTGAGGCAGCAGGACTTGAGCACTTCCGACCACTATTTACAAGGTTTATTTGCTGAGCTCAACGTTTCCCTCACACTCTTTATTATTGTGCAATTAGCTCTTTTGGCTCTACCTTTATGTTCAGGATGATATGGTTCAGTTACCAGGTGATTGACAAATCTCCCTTTGAGATATTTAACTAACCTCTTGTTTAAAAACTCAGTGCCCCCATCTGAGAACACCATTGTTGGGAAGTAGCCACAGTTTCTCTTTTGTTTTTCTATTACTTCCATCAGGTTTTGAGGCATATTGTCCTTTTGAGCCAAGGGAATGCCAGAGATGTAGCCGGAATAATTATCCACTATTGTTAGAATGTATCTTTCATGCCAATGGGATTCTGGTGTGATAGGACCAATGATGTCTAGGTGGATTCGTTTGAATGGCTTGGTTGCAGGGGTGGAGGTAGCCTTGAAAGTAGATTTATTAATTTTGCACAGGAGACAGTCCTTACACTCAAAATTTTCCTTGTCTGCCGCACTGTATTGAGTGCCCTTGATTTTAGACAGGCGCCCAACGGATGCGTGACCATAGGAAGGGTGAAGATCCTTCAGAGGTCTGGGGTCTTCTTGCTGCTTCCAGTAACATTTTTCATTACCAATTTTGCGTGGTTTATCCAAAAAAAACAGACTGTTTATGATTTTTCCTTGGCATATCCTTTCCTCATTTTCCTTCAGTTCAAAACTTTTAGATTGAGCCTTCAGAGTGCAGCCTTGTTCAAGAAGTTTCCCCGGACTGACTAGGTTAACCACAATATCTGGAACATATAGGCAATTGGAGAGTGTGATGGTTTGATTTTTCCATACCAATTTGACTGTTCCTAGGCCATGGATAGGTATATTTGGGTTGTTATGTGTTCTCCTATATAGTGCTTCAGAACAGTGAAAAATCATCTTTTGTTGAATATATGCAAAGTTGCTCTGCTTTCAATCAAGATGTTATTCTCTGCTCCAATCTTTGAGTCAATCCACCTAGTCAAAAACGCGTGAAAGTGGGCAGCGGTGTGTCTTCTTCTGCTATTCCTTCACTTGCTTTGACTCTCTCTCCAGCACTCGGGGGCCTTTTCCGGATGCAGGTGGAAACAGTCCCACTTGGAATTGTCAGCCTCCTGGATGCCAAGACCCTTGCTATCCTTTAGCTTCCAGAGTTGATAGAGTAAATAATAAATATATTATTTAATAAATGCAGAAAAAATACGTATAATATTTGGATTAAGCTTATTGCAAGGTTGAGTGGTTTGGTTATTGTTTATTGTTTTAAATCAATATGAATACATTGATTATTAAATATTTTTATAGAGGGGCCACAATTATATTGGGGATCTTGAACACCTCTCTTCAGGGATTTCAGTATGAAAACATGTAGTCCTGGTTACTTTGGGCTCTTTAGTTTAAAGAATATTTTATCCAAAGATAATATGTATACAAAATACACAGTGGAGTGGCAGGGCCTTGTGCCAAGCTACCACGACAGAGAAAGGATAATAAAACTTAATGGTATATTATTGAATCCATTGGGTATCTTTTTGAGAAATTTAATGATGGGTTAAACCTGTATATTGGGGTTATAAGGTTGTTCAGCAGTTTTAATTGATAAAAAGAGGTTGAGGACAGATATTACTGATCATACATTGCCATAAATCACTTACTTATCTTTTATAAGTACTTGATTACCTTGGCACGGCGTCTGGATATGAATATAACTGGGTCTCTGCCCATCAATATCCTCAAAAGAGCTCTTTATTTGTAGCTTTTGGAGTCCCAATATTGTCCTTCTGAGGGTTGTAGGTGCTCAAAGGGACGGACACTAAGGCTAACAGGGTAACCAGGGGTAGCCTGTCATGTTTTTTTGGTGCTATAGCACGGGTAGCATCTAATCCCTCAGGGTATGGGAATTATTCCACCTTATAATAGACATTAGGACGTGTGAATAAAACTAATCTGTCCTATTTATGTATTATTTAATTAATTATCCTTAGTAAATGTTCCCAGTAATTTAATAATTATATTAATAGACGTTTCTACGGACATCTTGATGTCAGGTAAGTTCTCATTATGTATTATATAACTGGAGTAAAAGTCATAATATTGATTTTACTCCTTATTTTCGAGTTCCAGTTGATTTACTAAGATAATTACTTAAAAATATAGGTCATGTGAATTCACGTAATATTTTTACATCGTTGGTTTTCTTAGTATGTCACAAAGATATTGCTTTCTAGTAATTCTCATAAAAGTATATTAAAGTATTTTAATATATTTTTAGAAGTAGTCATTGTCTTATTTTCGACATTCTTGGTACTTTGAATTATATAAAATAAAAAATACGTATAAGTATTATTTATGTATTTTTATATAATATTATGTGTTTTTAGACTGTCTACTATCCACGGGAACATTTATTACATATGTAGGAAGTTCCCGTGTATGTTGTAGCATGTTTACGCGGTACCTGAGCCTCTCAAGCCGCCTGTCACTCTGTCAACCTGTAGTCCCGCCGCTGCGTACTTGTCAGAGGCCCGGGGCTGTGTACACGACCTCGACAGAGTGACAAGGCTGTATCTCAGCCGCGCGCGGGTGCATTGGCTGCCGCGGCTGCGTGCGGGAATTGTGAAAAAACACATTTCCACCCGTAACTCCTAAAATATACACCATCCCTCAACTCGACTGAATTTTAGGTGTGAAACCTATACGTGAAAATGTGTGTGAAATATTTAATTGGCCAAAAAGCTCAATAATGGAGCCGTAGTATTTTGGTTTTTCTTTCCTTAATTATTTAAAAATATAAGGAGTGGATTTCAAGGGTGGAGTCAGCAAGTGGCCCTACCTAATTTTGGGTGGAAAACCCATTTCAGTAATAATATTCAAGTTTTTCCTACTCCTTCTTAGGTTAATTGTATTATTATTGTTTTCATGTTATTTTTGTTACTTTTGCAGCTTGCTCTGCAATAGTAGCAAGCTGACATTCCCCCACTCCAAGATATGGCCATATCTGAAAAAAATCCGGAGGAAGTTGGGAGAAAAAAATTAACTCAATATGTGCTTCAGTTCCTTTTGCTTTCTCTGTAGTTTCTGAGATGTATTGTTCCATCAGGTATATTTTTTTCTGGTAACCATTCATCTTTGTCTGCAGATTCTCCTTTGTATCTTACTAAGTATATTCTGATATCTTTTCCTTGTACCCTCTCTTTCTTATCTCTCAATATCCTGCTGACTTTCCCTTTTTCTTTCACAGGGTCAGGTTTTATTGGGATTATTTCTGGAGGGAGGTTGCTGCCTTCTCTTGGTTTAAAGTGTTTGACTAGGCTAACAGGAAATACTGGATGTTTTCTTGATAATTCTTCACTCAAGATTACTTCCACAGCATTTTTGCCATGCATCTTCTTGATAACAAAAGGTCCAAAAAAGGCTGGTTTCAGTTTTCTTTTGCCTGCTAGGTTGTTGAAATTGGTTGTAGATATCAAGATCTGATCTCCTATTTTAAAGTCAGGTTCTTTATGGGATTGGTCCCATCTTTGTTTGTTGTATTCAAAAGCTTCTTCTACACATTTCTGAGCATGATTATTTGCCAGATCTATCATCTTCTTAAAGTTAAGAGATGTTAGATGAATATTGGCTAAGTTATAGTTCAAGTTATTCCTAGTGATTTTTGGAATCCATCCTCTTTCTAGTATGTAAGGAGCTTCTTTGGTAGTAGAAGGTTTACTGCTGTTATAAGACATTTCTAGGGCTGGGAGTAGGCTTACCCAATCATGTCAATAACCATCTGAGTTTTTGTATTCTAGACCAAAGCTACAGAACCTCCTTAGCATATCCTGTATCATCCTTTCAGCTAATGCATCAGTTTGGGGATGGTATGCTGTAGAAAATGCTAGAGTAGTACCCAGTATATCATTTAGATTCCTCAAAAACTCAGAGGTGAATTTGGGGTCTCTGTCACTGATTATAATCTTGGGTATACCCACATCAGCTATCATCCTATTCCAGAATAGTAAAGCTACATCCATAGCACTATCTTCTTTGTGACTAGGTAAGAATTTTGCCTTTTTGGAATATCTGTCAACTATAACTAAGACAGAGTTATATGAATTACCTCCAGGGGGGAGGCCGGTGACAAAATCCATCTTGATAATTTCCCATCTGTTTGTAGTTTCAGATATCTTCTGTAAGAGTCCAAACCTTTTTCCAGTAGTTTTATTAGATTTCTGGCAGGTTTCACAGCTATTAACATATTCAGTAGTGACTTCTTTCCAGTCTATCCACCAGGCAGTTTGTTTTAATTTTTCTAAAGTTCTCTCTGTGGATAAATGTCCTGATGAACAGTTGTCATGGCATTCCTGGAGTATATGCTGTATATTCTCTTTGTTGCTTAGTACTAATTTGCTGAAATGTTGGTGTCTATAGTAAAGGAGACCATCCCAAAAGGTAAACCTTCCTGCTTTATAGGTTTTAAGTAGTGAAGCAGGTAGGCTATTTATCAAAGCTGCTTCTGGGCATTCACATTCCATAATGGTAATCAGCAGCTTGATTTCAGGAGAGTAGCTATCCCTTACTAGGTTGAAGAAAGCAGTATCTAATTCACATAAGTGGATCCCCATTATTGGAGCACTCAATGCAAAAATATTGATGTTCAATATAGGAAAGATATATTTATCTTCAGGGTCATATTCTGGATTGTTAGAGTCATTAGGAAAAGCATTCCTACTTAGACTATCAGCATTTTTATGTTTAGCTCCAGCTTTATTCACTATGGTCATCTGTCCTCTATACTGTTTTATAGCAATTTGCCATCTGAGCATATGTCTGCTGGGAGTTTTCATGTTCATAAGAGTTCTTACAGCATTGCATTCCGTGATTACTTGCAAAGTGGTGCCTTCTAAGTAATAGTGTAGCTTCTCTAAAGCCCATACTAGTGCCAAACATTCCAACTTACTGGCCCCATATCTCTTCTCTGTATCTTTGATCTGTCTAGATATGAAGAGTACGGTTTTTTCTACTGGTTTGTCTTCTTCTATCTTTTCCTGATGTAAAGCAGCTCCTAGCCCTTCCATGCAAGCGTCAATGTATAGTTTGAAGGGCTTGGAGTAATCCGGTTGGATAAGTAGAGGAGTAGAGGTCATAGCTATTTTTAATTCCTCATAGTCTTTTAGTCTCTCATGAGTCATTTCAAATAGGGTGTTGTTGTTGCATACTTCATGCAGACTCTTAGTTAGCATAGCAAACTTTGGTATGTATTGTCTGTAATAACTGCAAAAACTAATGAAAGACAGTAATTCTGTCTTGTTTTGAGGCATAGGTCTATTCATGACAGCAGCTATCTTATTTTAATCAGCAGCTAGAGTTAGGCCAGAGACTATATTTCCTAAGGCTTTCAATTCTCCGTAGCCAAAGTTGCATTCCTTCATGGAAACCTTTAGTCCTGCTCGGGAGATTATCTGGAGTACTAATCTTACTTGGTTAAAATGAGTATCCCAGTCATCAGAGTATATGATAACATCATCTATGTATACCATCATCCATCCTTGTCTGATTTAAGTTCCTAGAACTTTATCCATTGTTCTCTGGAAGTGTGATGGAGCATTTTTTATACCAAAGGGCATCTTAAGATATTCATATATTTCCAAGTGACAGATTATTCTCATAAACTTCCTGCTTTCAGGGCTTATTGGTATCTGGTGGAAGCCTTTAAGCATATCCATAGTAGTGATTTACTTAGCCTTGGACAAGTTATGCAGAGCATGATCAATCCGGGGTATAGGATAATAATCTTCTTGAGTGTAATTGTTGAGCATTCTGAAGTCTCCTACCATTCTTGACTTGTCATTATGCCAAGCTATGATTTCAGGTGTGGTCACATCTACCTGTTCATTATGCCCTACTTTGCTTAATACTTGCAAGTCTAACAGTTCTTGGATATGTTCCTCAAGAGCTTTTCTAGACTTAGAACTAGAAGGATAGGCTGGCTTTCTTAAGTTATGAGGATAAGGAGGCTTAATGGAAAATGTCAATACCATATCATGTCATTTAATATCACCAATAGGATGATCTTTAGTACAAAAAGCATTCTGGTTCTCAAAGCAGAATTTCAATATATCTTTCTTCTTTTCCTCAGAAAGTTTCATATTCAGAGCTGCTTGAGAGACATATTCTTGGTCAAAGTCTTCTAAATTCTTTTGATAAGTAGAGGAGGGGAAGGTAGACTGAATGGTGCATATCTTAAACTTCTTATCCCAATTACCTCCTACTGTGAAGTATCTTCCTTTCCTCTGGAACACATCTATACCATATAGACATAAGGCATCATTACCCAGTATCAGGTAGTCACATAGTCCATTGAGCAATACTACAAATTCCACTTGTATTATCAAAGATCCTATAGTGTGAGGTAGTATTATAGGAGCAGTCCATACTTCAATAGCATTCATGCTAGAGTTGCAAGAGCTGAAATTGTCTTTTGGGATGGGAAAAAGGTGTTCTCTCCAATTGGGGTCCCATTTGTTTAATAATTCAGCACAGACACATGAGCAAAAGGCTCCACTATCCAGTAATAACCTTATAGGTCTGTTTTTATAAAACCCAGTTGCATAACACATTTGACCAGTGGTACAACTTTTCCCACTCATAGGTTTAACTGTTAATGGTTTGACATCCATAATAGGCCTAGGAATTATAGTAGGATCCCATCGTTGGGGCAGGCTAGAATCCCCATGGATGTCATTAATCTCTGCAGAAGTACCTATATCTCCTTCTTTAACATTGACAGGGTTGGTCAGGATCAATTTACATTCAGAAAGAGACCCTTCAGTATCAGCTATATCTTCATAGTTCTGATTCTCTTCAAACTCCTGTTCTCCTTCAAAAAATGCTATCTTCCTTTTTGGTAATGGGCTGTCTTGCCTTATATGCCCAGTATTGTTACAATTCCAACAAGTTTCCGGAATCCTCTCTTTATCCCTATTCTCATTAGGTTTCTTATTTTCAGAGGCATTTATCAGAGGAGGTTGTTCTCTGGTTTTTTTGACGGTATAGTTCTCTTTGGGTCTGGATGGGGCTTTCTTGTCCAACCCATTCATGTCTATTACTTCTTCTAACACATTGATTAGAGTGGGCAAGTCCCCATCCATACTCATCCTACATCTTACACTATGGTTAAGATTGCCAGGACACAGGTTGAGGAGTCTTTCATTTACTTCCTCTTTATCAGCATCTGCATAGAAGCAATCCAACCTTTTCTTCTGTTCCAAACACCATTTTTGAGGTTTGTCCTTGGAGGGGTCAAATGAGGAATTTTTGAAATTTTACATCATTTTCCTTTTCCACATTATAGAACCAAATTGTTCTTTGATCAGAAGTTTCCAAGAATTCCATGGTAAGGATCCTACTTCTTCTCTCTTAATGATAAACCAGTCAAATTCTACTCCTTCAAATAGCCTGGGTAGCCTGACTACAGCTATAGCTTCTGGTAGGTCATAAGAGTTAATGGTGTAGTCATTAAATTTGATAAGATTTATATGATTGTATTCTCTTTCACTGGAGAACTTGGGCCATTCAGAAATAGGGGGTAAAAGTTTGAGTGCTTGCTCCATCTCAGGAGTAGGACTAGGCCTAAAGGTGTCACTCCTATGAATTTCTAATAAGGGTGATGCATAAGGAGTAGTGGTTTGTCTGGGAGGTTTTGGTTCCTCTGTAGTACTCCCCAAGGGGTTGGTCAGACAGACTTTTAAGTCTCTAAGATCATTTTTGATCAGATTAAGTTGCAGGTCCACTTTGTTATTAAGCACATCCAATTTTTCACTAAGGGATAGAATAGAGCTGTTAGTGGTGGTTTCAAATTCTTCTTTTAAGGGGTGGAAAGACATAATAAAATTATCTTGGATTCGTGACAACATATTCTCAATTGTTTGAGTCTGTTTGATCCTACCTTGATTAATTGTCTCCAATAACTTTTCTGTGTTTTCTTTAATTTCTTCCATTCCTACCGTCTTTGTTTGGTTATTAATCAATTTGGCTACCACTGAGGTTAATTTATCCATTTGGGTATAAACCCCGTCCAAATCTTCACAAACAATTTTGAAATTATGACACATATCATTAGAAAAGGAATTAATTACATCAGAGGTTTGTTTGGGCTCAGAATGAGAGGCTAATTTTTGTAAACCTTTTTCCACTTTTGAGCTAGGGATTATCTGGTCCCAGTCTTTCTTTCCCTTTGGCTTGGGATGGGAAGAGGATCTCTTCTTTCCTGATCCTTTGCCTTTCAGTTGGGCTAATTGATCCCAAGGATTTCACTTTTCTACGTAGCATTCTACCTCTTTCCTTGGAATCATTTTCTAAAGAGCTATCTGGGTTGCTTTTGCCTGGAAGATTATCTTTCTCATAGATACCATGTCCTCCTTGGCTTGGGCTTCTTTGAATTCTTCCCAATATTTCATGTGCTCTTTGACTAAGTCTTTGATCCTGGCTTCCTTGGCCAGATTCTGCTGGGTTGGCTGCAGGGAATCTTTTTGTAAAGGAGGGTGGCTTGATTCTGCTACTTTCTCCTGCTCTAGGTTGGGAGAGGGCAGAAGTGATTGGTGCTGCTCCTTTTCCATCAACATTTGATTCACGGGTTCTAGTCCCTACATGGTTTTCCTTACTGGTGGTCTCACGGTTACTGAGAGCTGTTGGCAAAGATCCATAGGAGGGAATTCTTCCTGAGGCTCTTGCGTTACGTCTATTCATTTTCAGAATAATATGTTTATAAGTGTTTTACAGAAAAAAACCGTAAAAATAAATTTTATTTCAAAACTCACTCAAATTGCTGTTCAAAGGTACCCAGACCTTATTGGGGTTAAATTGATCCTTAGTAGGAAATCCTACGGGGTCTTGGTGGGTTCCAATGAGGTCTTCACCTGCCCAATCAATATTTTCAGGGCTTCCAGAGATGTCTGGGATTTCCTGATCCAATAGATCAACTTCAGTGGCAGTAGTTTCTGGTACAGGAGGGTTCACTGATAAAAAGTGTATTTTATTGATTAATAAAATATATCAATATTATTTTCTTAAAAAAATAATATGGTAATGAAAGTTGTACACTTACTTTTATATTTCAAAAAGTAATTTATACAATATTTCTTCCAAACTTTATTTTTCCTTAATAGAGCCTGAAATTTGATACTCCTTTCAAGATCTTCTTGTTCAAGGAGTTCATCTAAGTGTTTAGGTGCAGAAGAGATATTAAGTTGCTGAGCTTGAGTTAAAGCTTTCCAACCAGTAGGTTTGTAATTTTTAATATATGAGTTCATCTAAGTGTTTAGGTGCAGAAGAGATATTAAGTTGCTGAGCTTGAGTTAAAGCTTTCCAACCAGTAGGTTTGTAATTTTTAATATATTCTTCTTTTCTTATTTTTAACAGATTTAAATAATAGATGATTAATTCTGCATTGGTTTTTAAATCCACTGCAAAAGAATTTTATGATAAATCACAGTTATAAAGTCAGATAAATTTATCTTTGATTTTATTTTTTTTTAAAATGTCTGGTCCAAGGTATTAAATATAATAAAATGGAATATTTCCCGCCAGACCCCCAATTGTCAGCCTCCTGGATGCCAAGACCCTTGCTATCCTGTAGCTACCAGAGGTGATAGAGTAAATAATAAATATATTATTTAATAAATGCAGCAAAAATCGGTAGAATATTTGGATTAAGCTTATTGCAAGGTTGAGTGGTTTGGTTATTGTTTATTGTTTTAAATCAATATGAATAAATTGATTATTAAATATTTTTATAGAGGGAACACAATTATATTGGGGATCTTTAACACCCCTCTTCAGGGATTTCAGTATGAAAACACGTAGTCCTGGTTGCTTTGGGCTCTTTATTTTAAAGAATATTTTACCCAAAGATAATATGTATATAAAATACACAGGGGAGTGGCAGGGCCTTGTAGCCAAGCTACCACAACAGAGAAAGGATAATAAAACTTACTGGTATATTATTAAATCCTTTGGGTATCTGTTTGAGATGTGTACTGATGGGTTAAACCTGTACACTGGGGTTATAGGGTTGTTCAGCAGTTTTAATTGATAAAAACATGTTGAGGACGGATATTACTGATCAAACATAAATCACTTACTTATCTTTTATAAGTACTTGATTACCTTGGCACGGCATCTGGATATGAATATAACTGGGTCTCTGCCCATCAATATCCTCAAAAGAGCTCTTTGTTTATAGCTTTTGGAGTCCCAATATTGTCCTTCTGAGGGTTGTAGGTGCTCAAAGGGACGCACACTAAGGCTAACAGGGTAACCATGGGTAGCCTGTCATGTGTGCTTGGTGCTATAGCACGGGTAGCATCTAATTCCTTAGGGTATTATGGTAATTATTCCACCTTATAATAGACATTAGGACGTGTGAATAAAACTAATCTGTCCTATTTATGTATTATTTAATTAATTATCCTTAGTAAATGTTCCCTATAATTTAATAATGAAATTAATACATTTCTACGGACATCTTGATGTCAGGTAAGTTCTCATTATTTATTATATAACTGGAGTAAAAGACATAATATTGATTTTACTCCTTATTTTCAAGTTCCAGTTGATTTACTAAGATAATTACTTAAAAATATAAGTCATTTCAACTCATGTAATATTTCTACATCATTAGTTTTCTTAGTATGTCACAAAGATATTGATGTCTAGTAATTCTCATAAAAGTATATTTAAGTATTTTAATATATTTTTGGAAGTTTTCATTGTCTTTTTTTGACATTCTTGGTACTTTGAATTATATTAAATAAAAAATAAGTATAAGGATTATTTATGTATTTTTATATAATATTATGTATTTTTAGACTATCTACTATCCACAGGAACATTTATTACATATGTAGGAAGTTCCCGTGTATGTTGAAGCATGTTTACGCGGTACCTGAGCCTCTTAAGCCACCTGTCACTCTTTCAACCCGTAGTCCCGTGGCTGCGTACTTTTCAGAGGCCCAGGACTGCGTAAAAGACCTTGACGGAGTGACAAGGCTGTATCTCAGCCGCGCCCGGGTGCATTGGCTGCTGTGGCTGCGTGCAGGAATTGTGACAAAACACATTTCCACCCATAACTCCTAAAATATACACAACACCTCAATTCTGACTGAATTTTAGTTTGAAACCTATACGTGACAATGTGTGTGAAATATTTAATTGGCCAAAAAGCTCAATAATGGAGCCGTAGTATTTTGGTTTTTCTTTCTTTAATTATTTAAAAACACAAGGAGTTGGATTTCAAGGGTGGGGTCAGTGAGTGACCATACCTAATTTTGGGTGGAAAACCCATTTCTGGAATAATATTTAAGTTTTTCATACTCCTTCTTAGGTTAATTGTATTATTATTGTTTTTATGTTATTTTTGTTACTTTTGCAGCTTGCTCTGCAATATTAGAAAGCTGACAGGAATGGTGTTTGTCCTGCTTTGGATTATGGTACCCTTCAATGCATCTACTTGAGAGGGCATTTTTTGTCTTGGTTCTCATGGTGGCTAGGGTAGTTTTGGAGGTACCTCGCAGAGTCTTGTCAGGATTTTTTTCTTTGATCTTTTTGTGATACTGGATGAGATGGTTTCACACAAACTCAATGGAAATCTGTTTGTCGGAGTGCATGAGTTGGAGTTTGAGTTCTTGAAGACTTGAAGGGAATTTGAAGATCGTAAGATAAGCCAGAATGTTGTCTGGTAACTCTATACCAATATTGATCATCTTCTTGATTGATGTCTTGATGTCCATTACAAAGTTAGTAATCTTGTCCTCTCTGAAGCTAACATGAAGAAAGTCATTGAAGATCCTTGCTCAATCAGGCGCTTGAGATGACAAAAAGCGTTCTTTAATAGCACGCCAAATGTCATTGGCAGAATTGATGTTGGCCGCGCTTCTCACATTATTGTGAGTGATGGAGTCCACCTTAGAAATGAGAAGGAGCTGAATTTTTTTGTTTTCCTGAGTAGACAGGTTGGTGGTGACTGAGTCAAGAGTCTCCAAAACTCCTCTGAGCTTCAGTAGGGCCATCATCTTGTCCCTCCATATGCCGTAGTTTTCTTCAGTCAGGAGTTGGGTAGTTTCCAGAGCAGCTTTGAGCATTGCTTGTTGGAATGAATCTGAGGAGAATCCTGAAGTAGTTGCCATGGTTTTAGTTCTTGCTGGCCGTTGTGAGCATTTGGCTTTTAAAAGTATAACTTTGATTGATAGTTATTGATTTTAACCAGCAAGACTATAATAGAAATTAATGAATGAGGATCAACAGCCAGACAGAGTAATAGGAAAACCCAGACATTTGAACAAGAATAAAGAATATGGACACTGTGATGAGGAGGACAGGACAGTATTCACTATGGCAATGAGATTAGTCTGAGATAGAAAATGAGGAGGGAGCTGGACATTGGAGATAGAAATTATAGGTTGGTTTGTATTCAGACAATCTTGATTGAGGAATGATCTCACCAGTAAGAAGGTCATAAGCTTGATCGATTGAGGTTGGTCAGTTTTAACAAGATAGTTGAAGTTCTTGAATTGTGGTCTTGAGTCTTCAGTTTGAGTTTTTTGTTGGAAGATTGAGATCAAATATATATGTATAGAAGGAGATACTGAAGATGAATTTTTTAGAAAGAAAATGAAGTGAAGATGAAAAAGATGAAAATGAAGATGAAAGGAATATTGGGAACAGAATAGAAATCAGCATCCTTGTCCTCTACAGTTCCCCCCTTTGTCTAGCCGTGTGACTGCCAGGATGGGCGTCACAACTGCGTCCTTAATTTGAAGTATTTGCAGAGGTGCACGGGTACTTGCAGGGGTCTTGAGGTCTCTGACATGTTTCACCGGGTCCATCATCCTCTACATAAATTGTATAGGATCTTTTTTCCAGGGACAAGAAAGGTTATCTGTAGTAGGGATGTAAAATTTGATGAAAGTACCTTTCCACTCAAAAGGAGTGAAGATGTTGTTGTGAATAATTTGCAACAAGAAATAGAATTAGCACCTATTTCACCAGCAAAGGCTGTGGGACATGTGGTTTCAGAAGATGAAGAGATGGAAGAAATGCCACCAGAGGGTTCAGTGCCTGCTTCAGGGGAGTCCGTTAATTCAGAACTGTGAGCTTTTAGGGTTGGTCACCAAGACCAAGCTAACATTGATTTCATTCAGAAAAAGTAAGTTAGAGATAGAAGTTTCATAACAACAAGAACAGAAATGAAAATATTAAATAACCAACGGGTGAGGAAACTGGCTAGATCAGGAGTCTGGTGGAAGATTTATTGGTGAGAAGAAAGGTCAGCAGACTCCTGGATAATCGCAGAAGTACAAGGAATAAGCAGCTGAGCAAGTTTGAGTCTGATAAGGCAATTTACTTAAAGCCAGAGATTAATGAGCCAAGCCAGTTGAAATACTTCAAGGTAAGTTGTCCTTGCACCTGGAACAAGCTGTGTGAAGAAATCATGAGTTCTCTTGATTGATGAGTTGGATACTTCAGAGGATCTTACTGGTGTTGAGCTGGCTGCGAGAGACAGTTGGATTGATTAATTGATGGATTCTTGAATTTGTCTTGTTCATGTGAATGTTTTTCTTGATGGTGAAGTGTTTGGTCCTGTAGAGAGATGGTGGTTGCAAGCTGATGGTTTCTGTGGTGGTGATTGATTGTGTTGCACAGTTGCGCGCCTTGATGATTGGAGTGTGTGCACCCAAACATTGAGCGCATCCAGTGGGACCGCCAGTAAAACCAGTGACATAATGAAATCAGAAAGTAGAAGAAGGAAACAATGAGACACAACACAGATAAATAACAAAGAAGAACAGGCACCAACAAGTTGGAGTGCCTCAATATTTGTGTGATTGATTAAATATGACAAGATAAAGATCTGGAGCATGAAATAAATGAAAATGTAATTAGTTGTGAGAATTAATTTAACACACCTTCTCAACTCATCAATCAATGAAACCAAGGGCTAAAAGAATTTACAAGTGGGGAAATTGAGACTTTATTTGCTGCTTTGGTTAGAGCGTTGGCGGTCATAGAGAACAATGGAATAAGCTGCATATCAATCAAGCCATTGTTAAAATCATCTCTGAGGCTTTTTGTTTTTAGATTGATGTGCTTTACCTTTGAGTTTGAGCCAAAAAGTTTGATTTTGTTGTCTAAACCCTTATTGTCTATTAGATGTAAAGGGCAGCGCAATTCTTCTTGATAAATGTTTTTGACTAGCCTTTTCAACCAACAAGCCTTGAGATGAAAACTTGATAACAATATGCATTCCAATTCAGTGGACGAGTGAGATATACATTGTTGTCTTCTGCTTGTCCAGTAAAGTGGACTACCTTTGAAGAAACAAATGAACCCGCTCTGGGAGATCCTAGATGTTGGGTTGTCCCCCCAGGTGGCATTGCTGAAGCACACTAGATGGTTTCAATTTGATTTGGGTCCCAGAGTGAGTCGGATGTTTTTGGTGCTCCCCAGATACTTCCACACATGTAGTATCTTGCTCCAATGAGAGAGGCCAGGTTTCTCCCAGTTTTTGGCCAAGGTGGATACCGCAAAGCTTATGTTGGGTCTGGTCAATCCTGCTATGAAGTTCAAGCGTCCAATAGGCGACCTGTATTTAGTGTTGAGTTTGAGAAATTTCTTATGGTCCTCTTTTTCCGCCGGTTTGAGATGTAAGCCATGTGTAAGAGTGGTCAAAGTGCCTCGGCAGTCTGTCAGACTCAACTCACTGAGACCCTTTTCAATGTGTAAGGGCAGAGATAGGTGAATGAGTCCTCTCTCCCTCTCCACTTTCATCCCTAAGAGTGTGTTTGGTTTGTGCGCAGAACAGTTGTTGAATTTGGAAAGGAAGGCCTTCTTGAACTTGTCCACGTTGCCTGTAACCAGTAAGTCATCCACGTGAAAGAAAATGACTGTGCTTTTATCTTTGCCAATGTAAACACACGGGTTGCATTCTGATTTTTCAAAACCTTGGGACTTAATCCACTCACTCAGCATCCAATACCAATTTCTTGGGGCTTGTTTGAGTCCGTAGAGGGATTTCTTGAGGCCAAGGTACTTGGATTTCAGCTTACAGCTGTAGGGCATCTTAATGAAGACTTGTTCTTCGAGTTTGGAGTGAAGAAAGGCTCCTTTCAGGTCCAGTTGTAGAATGTGCAAATTCTTGTTGGAAGCATAGGTAAGAACTTCCCGCAATGACGCTACTTTGCCGGTGGGAGCGTACGTTTCAAGGTAGTATAAACCATAGCGTTGGCCAAAGCCTTGCACGCACAGTCTAGTTTTGTATATTGGTGGTTCGCCGTGGGTGTTTGTCTTGATCTTGAAAACCGCTACGGTGTTCAGAGGATTGGTGATTTTGCTATCATTGGCATCTTCTCACACATTTTGATCTTCAATCGTGTCAAATTCCTTTGTGATGGACGTTTTCCATTCCGGATACTTCATAGCCTCTTCCAGCAACATTGGCAGTTTTTCTGACAGAAAACCTTATTGTTCCGGCTTCAATATTTTTGCGCAATCTTGCAGTTTTGGCCTGAGGGATTTCTTGACTAAGACTTTTTTATTGGATGAGAACTCGGATTTGACTTTGGACTCTGTGACAGACTCAGCTTTCACTTTGAGGGCGGGCGCAGCTTCTTCAGTAGGAGTTTTTGCTGGAACGTTACTTCTAGAATTGACTGTCTTGGCGTCGCACTTGATTGAGTCAATCTTAATTGGTGTTTGGTGATTAAAGATCACATGTTTCAAATCAATCACTTTCCCAAGAGAGTTGATTATTTTGTAGGATAGAAGGTGTGGATTGAATCCAATCAGGATTCCTGGAGCGCCTCTATTGTCAATTTTGGATTTGACCTCGGTCCGATTCAATTTTTAGGTGAGTGGTGTGCCTATTGGCTTGAGGTAGTCTTTTGGAAACAACTTGCTGTGCATTTTTAACCATGGTGAGTCTTCTCCCTTGGATCTGGGGATTCAATTTAGCATAAGGCAGCAGCCTTTCACCACTTTGTGCCATTACAATTTTGGGAGATTCGAGTCAGTGATGGTGGCTCTTGCAGATTCTATCACTGTATAATTTGCGCGTTCCACCCGCCCGTTGTGTTGTGAATGGTAGGGCTTGGTCACTATTTGGTTGATGCAATGTGATTTGCAGAAGTCTTGCAGTTTTGTATTTACAAATTTGCCTCCTCCATCTGAGCATATTTCTTTAGGGTAATGGTTTGTTTTCCTATGTTTGTTCTCAACAATAAATATAATTGTATCTGCGGCATCTCCCTTAGATTTGAGAGGAAAACAAGCTAGGTACCCTGAGAAAGAGTTGACAAGATTGAGGATGTACCTATAGCCACCTTTAGAGGTTGGCCTTATTGGGCCCATCAAATCCAGGTGAATTCTCTCAAAGCAATGTGAAGCAACTGTTTGTTTGTGCGGAAAAGGCTTTTTTGTGATTGTGGCTCTGTTGCAGCTCAAGCATTTGAATTCTTCTTTGGTCAAGAGTGGCAGTGGGTGATTGAGGAATTTTTCCATTCTTGCAATGCTAGCATGACCCAACAATCAATGGATTTCCTGTAATGCAGCTAGTGAGTAGTGTTGGAGTCGATGATCAGATCACGGACTCTGACTCAACTCAGAAAGTTGAGGACCGGATTTGTAAGAAACAAAGTCAATAATGTGAATTTGCAAGGTCATGGAAAAGACCGGTTTAAATAGACAACTAGAGAGCCCCTCACAGGGGGCCTAGGGACTTGATGACTAATCAGAATTGGCAGAAGCTATATGGACAAAAGACAATGTGATGAACTTATGGAGTAAGCCAATAATGAAGAATTCATAAGTTAATAAAGGACCAGGTGACATGTAGTAATAAGATTCTGTGACAGAAAGGATCAAAGCTATCAGCAGAAGACATAATACTCCAACAAACCCCCTTGCTGGTAGGCTTGAGACTGGGTGAGAAGATGAGAAAGTATGACAACGCAGGCTAACAAAATGGTGAAAAGGAACAGGACCAAAGGTCAAGGAAAACATAAGAAAACAGAAACCAAACAGTAGCAATAGGTCTGATCAAATATCACAAAGCAGGTTCTGGTTGAGGACAAGATAACAGGCTAGCAGAATGACAGGCATGAGAGACAATAATGGATGGAGACAAAAGGAACCGTGATTTCAAGGATTGCATTGACAAGGTCGCGCGCGAGGCATTGTTTTTAAGAAGCTTTCTAGGTCAGTGGGACAGTCGCTACCAGTCGCAGGCAGGAGTTGAGAAGGTGAGGTTTCAAGCGAGCAACAGTTGAGGAAGGGGACCGATCAAAGTTGCAATAGACAGAGAAAGCTAGGGCAAGTCTGCGGATGATGTTGCAAGCAAGGAGACTTGAAGTCACAAGATGAAAAAGGGTTGAGCAACAATGTCGCGGGCAAAGTTGGAGATGAGAGTGATTGAAGCCGCAGGATTAGAAATGCGAGCAGCGAGGGCAAGTACGCGGATGATGCGCAAGCGATGAGGTGTTGGAGGTGAGCAGCAAACGCTGAGAGGCAATCAAAGTCGCCATTGGGTTTTCAGGGACAATGAGCTTGATGAGATTAGGGTGAGCGTTCCGTAGCTTGAGTGGGATGAGATGATCGAAGGATCTAACAATCTTGTGCTCAGAACCATTGAGGACCGAGGCCCTCAAGGAAACAGGTGGCCAGTGGGCCTAGCGACTCTTATCAATGGCAATCAGTCTAACGCTTGGGGTTTTCCACACTGAGTGGTAGGGTGGAGTTGATGGATAGCAAGCCGGATGGATGATCAGGAGGGTTGTTAGAGGAAAAGGAAACAGGTGGCCAGTGGGCGTAGCGACTCTTATCAATGGAAATCAGTCTAACGCTTGGGGTTTTCCACACTGAGTGGTAGGGTGGAGTTGATGGATAGCAAGCCAGATGGATGATCAGGAGGGTCGTTAGAGGAAAAATTGGAAAGGATAGGATTGAGGAGAAACAGAAAGTTGGAAAGGGGAATTGACAGTCTTGAGATCTAAACAAGCGATTTTTTTGATCTTTGACAAGGCTGATGGTTACAATGATGTTGAGGAAGATAGTAGATGGGAGAACGCTGATAGGGTTGACCATGGTTGCGAGTAACGGTGGTTGACAAACCGGTCAAAGGCAAGATTGAGTGAGGGCTGAGGGCATAGGGAGTCATCCCATCTCACCCCCTTGCTGAAAGAGTCGGAGGCCTGTTTGAGGGATGGGACTATTGAAGGCGGACCAGCAGAAAGAGAGATTGGGTTCACTGAGGATACTCAGAGGTGAGAGCAGAAAGAAGGATAGAGGGTAAACAGCCAAAGTCGCGAGTGTGTGGTGATGTAGCACGTGAAGCAGGGGAGCCGGAAGTCTGAATGTGAAGCAAGGGAGCCGGAAGTCTGAACAAGGGCCGGAAGTCTGACCAAGGAGATGATGAATTTGATTGTTAACGACAAGAAAGTTGAAGTGGATGGATAGGATGAGCTTGATTGTTAATGGAAAGGCTCATCCTCATCTCACCCCCCCCCCCGCCAAAAGAGTCAAAGGTTGGTATTCCGGATAAGACTATTGAAAGCGGACTGTTTGATGAGTGAATGAGGAGGTTGATTGGAGCGAAGTTGTGAATGAGGGTAATAAAACTCGCAAGTTGAAACAAGCAAGCTAAGTTGAAGAAGTTGCGGAGTCAGAAATGCAAGTAACAGTCAATCTGGAAGGAGAGATTGAAGTTGCAACCAGGTGGATCATTGCCAGAAGCAATGAGATGGATTCTGTGCAAGGAGGGGAGTAGTTTAACTTGTAACTTTTGAGTAACCGCAATGAAGGGTTCCAAAATGAGGTTTGAGTCAAGTTCAACAAAGATGGAAGTGGATGTAAGACCGATGAAGGTTATTGAAGCAATAACAGATGTTGAAGTTGGAGAGCAATCAAGATGTAGGGAACATTGCGATTGACTGGATGAAGATGACGGTTGGGGGCATTGGAAGATCAAGGAACTAAAGGATTGAGCATGAGGTAACAACAGGGTTGAAGTAAGGGTAAGTAAGACCAATGAAGGTCACTAATTGAGGGTGGTCAACAGGATAGGTTGGATGGGAAGGTAGATACGGTCAGTAATAGAAAGACAGTAGTGCTACTTGGGAAGACCATAGAGGTGACTAATTGAGGTGATCAATAGGATCAGTTTGGATAAGAAGGCAGATATGATCAGTAATAGAAAGACAGTAGAGCTACCGGTGTTGAGGGATGACCAACAAAGGTAACTGAATAAAGATTAGATGCAATTAACAATAGGATAATTGGAGATCTACCGTACTAAGAGGATTTACTTGAAGCAAAACAGAGACAGCACAATAGGTGGTGCCCTGGGCTCATAACCTGTTGGAGTCAATGATCAGATCAGGGACTCTGACTCAACTCAGAAAGTTGAGGACCGGATTTGTAAGAAACAAAGTCAATAATGTGAATTTGCAAGGTCATGGAAAAGACCGGTTTAAATAGACAACTAGAGAGCCCCTCACAGGGGGCCTAGGGACTTGATGACTAATCAGAATTGGCAGAAGCTATATGGACAAAAGACAATGTGATGAACTTATGGAGTAAGCCAATAATGAAGAATTCATAAGTTAATAAAGGACCAGGTGACATGTAGTAATAAGATTCTGTGACAGAAAGGATCAAGGCTATCAGCAGAAGACATAATACTGCAACAAGTAGTGACAGTTCATGATGTTCTTTTTCATGTTGATGATGAACAGATTGTTGGTTATCATGCCAGATAGAAGAATTCTGCCTTTCAATTTCAGCCTGAAAGTGCTCGGTGTGATGCTGGAGTCAACAGATAATGACGCTCCTTTAGTCATCAGTGCTCCTAGAGAGATTAAATTCACTGTTGATTCAGGTACCCAGACAGCATCCAATAAGGATATGAATGGGTCTTTAGTTGCTATAGCTGCTTCACCGGTGCCTTCAATAACTATGGAAGGGTCTTTCTTGCCGTTCTGAATCCTTCCATGTCCATTGCTGGATTTGAGGTGATTGAAGAGATTTCTGTCTTTGATCATGTGTACTGAACAGCCAGAGTCAAGAATGAAGCGTTCTGAGATCTTCTTGTTGTGCGCACCAACTCCACAGAAAAAAGAATAGAAATGAGCTTCATCCACAATATTTTTAGGCTTTGAATTCTTTCCTTGGTTGTGAATATTGGACAGTTTGAGTTTGGGGAATTTGTACCAACAAGAGTTGGCAGGATGAGACATCACCGCGGGATTGTGTTTGCCATTTTTGCATCAAGGTCCCCTGTACAGGGAAATATTGACAGGTTCCCCACAATCATCTTGTGCTTTAACCTTGTTCTTGTGTTTGATGAGGTGGTTAAAAACAACTTCAATCTTCATCTCTGTTGTAGCATGCATGATTTGAGTTTTCATATTCTGCATCAAGGAGGGAAACTTGAACAATATGTGATATGCAATTATATCGGAAGGTAATTCAATTCCTACTTCTGTCAGTTTTTTAAGGTAAACCTTGATTGAGCTGACCAAGGTGTCAATGTTTGTGCCCATTGTCAAGTGAAGAAATGCATTGAATACCCTCTCTCTGTTCGCTGACTGAGACAATGCAAAGTGATTTTGAGTGGATAGCCAGATGAGTTTTGTGTTGTCTTCATTCACGTCGTCTATAATGTTATTGTACGTATTCGAGTCAAGTTTGGCAATGATTTGGGCTATGAATTCCTGATTTGTGTCCTCGTCAAGCTTCTTTTCCTCATTGGTATTGTTCATGATGCCATAAATACCACGCAATTTGAAGAGTTTCTCAAATTTTTTCCACCACATGCTGTAGTTCTTGGTGTTGGTATTCAAGTATCTGCTCAAATCAGTCTACCTTATTCTGTTCCATGTTATTCTATTTGACCCTATCTCTTTTCTATTTTTCTCTGTTCTATCTCATCCTTACCTTGTTTCCTATTCTCTACCTACTACTTTGTTCTTTATAATTTTACCTCATTTCCTATAAGCTCCCAACCTGCTGCCTTCATTTTCTCTTCCTCCCGTGCGCCCCCTATATTCAACTGCTGCCAATACTCCATTTCTGAAGGCTCGCAAGACTGCTCCCCTGGATCTCTCAAACCTTCATCCTCAATCACCTGGACGGGCAATCACTCTTCAACCAACTGGAAGCTCGACATCAACCAGCTCACTCACCAGCCACCGCTACAGCTCAAGCTCAAGCTCACTCAATTACCAACTCCCAACTCCTGGAGCGCTACACCGGATCACTCCTCAGCTATTCCTTCTTTTCCCCTTCTTCTTCTTCACCGCCTTGTCTAGTCAACACGCCATCTGGTCCTTTTAAGGTGTCTACTCTACTATGTTTTCTTTCTTTCTGATTCTTCCTCTCTGACCCTTCCTTGCTGAAATCAAACGTCCTTTTAAGTCTCTTATTCCTTCAGATTTACAGTCCCACCACTTATTGGACCAGATAGGCTCTATGTCCGACTTGGATGAACAACTCAACTCTTCAAAGCTCAACATTCCCCTCCTCAATGACTCGAACTTCCCATCTTGGAGTCTCAGGATCAAGAGTTATCTCCGCAGGAAAGGACTTCTCGAATTTACCGTTGAACCCCCTCCTTCACCCATGACCGGGCCCCAAAAGAAGAAGATATATGAGGCCGCTGACATAATCATCCAACACCTTGGCAAATCGGCTTTTGAATCCATTATCAATGACGAGAACGACGGTAATCCTCACGCCATATGGCAGGCCATTCTTGAACGATACGCCTCACAATCCTCCAACAATCGCGGCCGCATCTGGCTTAATTTCATCCGGTATCTCTTCAAAGGCAATCTGACGACCTACATCAAGGACTGCAGGAAGCTCATGAACAAACTAACAGTTGTTAGACTTGAGGTTCCTCCCAACATCCTCAGCTACACCATCCTTGCCAAACTCCCCAGCTCATTCTACCACATCGTCGACTCCCTAATTCTCAATGACTCCCTACTTCAAAACCCAACCGGCATCTTGAACAAGCTTCGCGAGGTCCTTCACCTCGAATCTTCTTGACTACCGGAGGTCAACTCGTCACTAGATACAACTCCTTCAGTCGCTCTGCACAAGTCCACAGCTAGGTCCACAACAAGGAAAAAACTCAAACACCCCTGCTCCAAAGGACATCACAATCCCTTAGCTGAACACCCAGAGAGCAAATGCTGGTTTGTCCACCCTCACCTCAGACCCGAATGGAACAAGACCCCCTCATCAAATCTCCACTCAGTCAACAAATGCCCTTCCACCGAGGATGTAAGCAGCTCCAAAGGTGCCGAACTACACTTCAACACTCAAATCTACCTGTCATCTCACAGAAAAGACTCTCACCTCCCGGTCTTGGACTCTGGGGCAAGTCACCACATCGTCAATGACCCCAAGGTTATGTTTGATTGCACTCCCATTCATCTTGAGGTGGGAACCGGCTCCCCAAACAACTCCCTTACAGCTACGCATTCTGGATCAGCCAAACTCACCAACCATCTTGGCTCATCTATCATCCTCCAAAACGTTCTTCTCATTCCGTCAATTAACCTGTGTCTCATCTCTCTCACTCAACTAAACTCTTCTAAGGCGAACTTCTCAAAATCGGATACTCGGGCTTTGAAGTGAAGCTGGATAAGATTAGCTTTGTGGGCACCACAAACAACAAACTAACGGAACTTTGTGGAACTAAGTTTCAGCAATGCGATCAATCCACAATGCTCTTCAAGGCTCCGGACAACCTCTGGCATCTGCGACTTGGCCACGCTAGTAATCAATCCCTCAAGACTCTCAATCTACGCTCCGATGACTCTGACGCTCGATCCTCCGTCTGCCAAATATGCAAGACTTGCAAGCAAGTGTCGACTCCTTTCAACCACAAATTCAAAAGGGTCACCGACCTTCTTGAAGCTGTCCACCTGGACGTGGTCGGACCTTTCTCCATCACCTCAAACTTGGGGTTCTCCTATTTCCTCTCCCTCACAGATCAATTCTCCGGTTATTGCTCCGTGGCTCTGCTCAAACAGAAAAGCGAGGCTTTTCCCGCCATCAAGGACTTTGTGACGCGAGCCGAACGTCAAACTGGCCATTCCGTGAAACTTCTGATCTCTGATAACGGCGGCGAGTTCATCTCCTCCGAACTTCACGCCTACTGCCTTGAAAAAGGAATCTCTCAACACTTCTCTCCCCCTTACACTCCTCAGCAAAACGGACTGTCTGAAAGATCAAATCGCCTGATTCTGGAGAAGGCTCGCTGCCTGCTAAACCAAAGCAATCTACCGCTCAAGTTCTGGGACGAAGCCGTCAACACCGCCACCCACATCCTTAACGCTCTCCCCTCTAGAACTCGTGGCAACACTGTTCCTTACAACACCTGGCACGGACAACCTTTCAATCTCAACTGCTTACGACCTTTTGGATGTGCCGCCTTTGCTATCATTCCCAAAGCTGTTCGAACCTTCAAACTCCTCCCCACCAGCAAAAGAGCGATTCTGCTCGGGTACGTCAATGACTTTTCGTCATACAGACTGTTGGACCTGGACTCCTCCAAAATCTTCATCTCCGCGAACACGTCGTTTGACAAGCTCTCCTTTCCTTCCCTGCCCGGCTCAAAACCATTGCATTGTCCTACCATCTCCGACCACATACTGACCCCCTTCTCTCCTCTTTCCCCTTCCACATAAAACTCTTTGAATCCTACCTCTGCTCCTCTTCTCTCCTCCCCGAATTACCTTGATGTCTTCCCCGCCAACTCAACCCCCACACCTGTATCTTCTCACAACACCCCTGGCTTCACCATTCCATCTGCGATCAATCCCCCTCTCTCTGCTCCTCAACTGTCACACGACAGGCTAACCCACGACAACATTATCTCCCATCCACATCGTCTCAACTCAAAAGTGGGCCTTCCCGCCATCTATCTCATTGTCAACAACGGCTATTCGGATCCCAAGTCAGTCCAAGAGGCCCTCAACTCGAAATACCGAGAAGAGTGGCTTGAAGCGATGAGGCACGAGGAACTCAACTTACTCGACTATCAAGTCTGGGAAGAGACCAACCTCCCCGAGGGCAAGCTGGGACTTCGATGCGTATGGGTTTTTCGGACAAAGCGAGACGAGCAAAACCGGATCGTTGAGTTCAAAGCCCGCCTATGTGTACAAGGCTTCAGCCAAAAGTATGGCATTGACTTCACTTCCACCTTCTCGCCCACTGGGGACAAGACCTCTCTCCGTATGCTCATCGCCCTGGCAGCTCAGCTAAAACTCAAATTCCACCAGGTCGACGTAAAGGCCGCCTTTTTAAACGCCCCTCTTCGCGAAGAAGTCTACCTCACCCCTCCACCCTATATCTCCGTGGCAAGCGGAAAGTATCTCAGGCTCAAGAAGGCCTTTTACGGTCTCAAACAGGCACCAGTGGCCTGGTACGACACACTGAGCAGCTGGCTTGTCGACCTTGGTTTCCACAAGAGCGAGGCCGACCAATGTGTCTTCTGGAAAGATTCCACCTACCTCTACGTCCATGTTGACGATATCGCAATATTCAGTGATTGCCCGGACATTTTTGTTAACCAACTCAGCTCCAAATTCAAGACAAAGGACCTGGGACCGGCCTCCATACTTCTCGGAATGAATGTCACTCACCTTTCGAATGGATTCAAGCTCTCCCACTGCTCGTACATCAACCAAATTTGCGGACAATATGCGCTTCCGCCGCACAAGTCATTCTCAACTCCCTTCAGGCCTCATGGAAAGCTGTATGCCTCAAGCGAGGAAGACCATCACGAGTTTCTACATTCAGGGGCAAATTATAGAAAGATCGTTGGTGAGCTCAATCATATCAGCATATGCACAAGACCCGACATCACCTTTGCGGTCAACTACCTGGCTCAATTCCTTGTCAAACCTAATCTTCACCACTATCAGGCGGCGCTGCAAGTGCTCCAGTATCTCCAGCACAGCTCTAGCCGAGGAATAACTTTCACTTCCTCCTCTGCTCCCCCCGGCCTTGAAGCATATGTCGATGCCGACTGGGCAACCTGTCCCACCACGAGGAGGTCTGTCTCCAGGATGGTCATCCGCTGGCTCGGCAGCGTCATCACCTGGAAATGTAAGAAACAGCCGACTCTCTCACTATCCACCAATGAAGCCGAGTACAAAGCGCTGGGCGACGTCATCAAGGAAATAAGCTGGGTAAAATTGCTCATGAGCGAATTTCTGCCGGAAGAAGCAATCAAACGGTCCATCGTCCACGAGGACAACGAGGGCTGTATTAAACTAGCTCTCAACCAAGCTAATCACGCCACGTTTCACACCAAACACATGGAATTGCGATTTCACTATGTTTGCAATGAAATTCTGAAAAACGCGATCAAGCTCCAGAAGGTGTCCTCCAAGATGAACCTGGCGGACTTCCTCACCAAACCGTTAAGCAGGATAGCGCTTCATTGTGCGCTAGACACTCTAAACATCTCAAAGTGATTTGAGCAAGGGAGGCTGTTGGTATTCAAGTATCTGCTCAAATCAGTCTACCTTATTCTGTTCCATGTTATTCTATTTGACCCTATCTCTTTTCTATTTTTCTCTGTTCTATCTCATCCTTACCTTGTTTCCTATTCTCTACCTACTACTTTGTTCTTTATAATTTTACCTCATTTCCTATAAGCTCCCAACCTGCTGCCTTCATTTTCTCTTCCTCCCGTGCGCCCCCTATATTCAACTGCTGCCAATACTCCATTTCTGAAGGCTCGCAAGACTGCTCCCCTGGATCTCTCAAACCTTCATCCTCAATCACCTGGACGGGCAATCACTCTTCAACCAACTGGAAGCTTGACATCAACCAGCTCACTCACCAGCCACCGCTACAGCTCAAGCTCAAGCTCACTCAATTACCAACTCCCAACTCCTGGAGCGCTACACCGGATCACTCCTCAGCTATTCCTTCTTTTCCCCTTCTTCTTCTTCACCGCCTTGTCTAGTCAACACGCCATCTGGTCCTTTTAAGGTGTCTACTCTTCTATGTTTTCTTTCTTTCTGATTCTTCCTCTCTGACCCTTCCTTGCTGAAATCAAACGTCCTTTTAAGTCTCTTATTCCTTCACTTGGAAGTCAATAAAGGAGTTGATTCTATTAGGGATTTGATTGCAAGTGACTTGTAATTGGTCAAATCGCCCCCTGGTCCTGGTGTTGAAGAATATCCCTGTCAGTCCATAGTGAGCAATTTCGGCTTTTAACCGTGTGAGCTTTTAGGGTTGGTCACCAAGACCAAGCTAATATTGATTTCATTCAGAACAAGTAAGTTAGAGATAGAAGTTTCACACCAACAAGAACAGAAATGAAAATATGAAATAACCAATGGGTGAGGAAACTGGCTAGATCAGGAGTCTGGTGGAAGATTTATTGGTGAGAAGAAAGGTAAGCAGACTCCTGGATAATCGCAGAAGTACAAGTAATAAGCAGCTGAGCAAGTTCAAGTCTGATAAGGCAATTTACTTAAAGCCAAAGATTAATGAGCCAAGCCAGTTGCAATACTTTGAGGTAAGTTGTCCTTGTGCCTGGAAGGAGCTGTGTGAAGAAATCATGAGTTCTCTTGATTGATGAGTTGGATACTTCAGAGGATCTTACTAGTGTCAAGCTGGCTGCAAGAGATGGTTGGATTGATTAATTGATGGAATCTTGAATTTTTCTTGTTCATGTGAATGGTTTTCTTGATGGTGAAGTTTTTGGTCCTGTAGAGAGATGGCGGTTTCAAGCTGATGGTGTCTGTGGTGGTGATTGATTGCGCCGCACATTTGCGCGCCTTGATGATTGGAGTGTGTGCACCCAAACATTGAGCGCATCCAGTGGGACCGCCAGTACAACCAGTGACATAATGAAATCAGAAAGTAGAAGAAGGAAAGAATGAGACACAACACAGATAAATAATAAAGAAGAACAAGCACCAACAAGTTGGAGTGCCTCAATATTTGTGAGATTGATTAAATATGAAAAGATAGAGATCTGGAGCATGAAATGAATGAAAATTTAATTAGTTGTGAGAATTAATTTAACAAGAACCTGATGAGCCTCCACCTCCAGTTAGAAGGAGTGGTAGCGTTAGAGTACCAATTGATAGGTACGGGGATTGAAAGTCCAATTATGCTGCTGCAGGATATGAGGAAAAAACATTTCAGGAACAGTTTATGTTCAATGAAGTCCTGGAGTTCAGTCCAGAAATGGGTAACAGGGTTAACCCAAATAGCTTTGGCCAAGCTATGAATTCTGATGAGAGAGCCAACTGGAAGAGTGCTAATTTTGAGGAATTTGATTCTCTAGAAAATAATAATGTCTTTCAAGTGGTTAAAGGGATTCTGTTCCAAAAGGAAATACCAATGTGGGGTCTATATTGGTTTTAAACAAGAAGTTTGACACAAATGGAGTCTTAAAAAGATTCAAAGCTAGATGTGTTGCACAGTGCTTCAAGCAGAGAGAGGGTATCAATTACCAAGAAACTTTCTCACCAACTGGAAGGCTGTCCACCTTCAGGTACATCATTGCCCTGGCAGTGGAGTTGGGTGAAGAAATCAGACAAGCTGATTTTGTAACAGTATACTTGAATGCAAAACTTGGAGAGGAGGAGAGTGTTTATATGTCAATCCCTGATGGGGTTTGTGAATGGTAAGTAGAGACTGAACCAGAAACCATGAAGAAAATCTGTGTTAGAAGTTTTCTTTCAGCAGATAAAGGAGAATATGTCCTCAAGCTGTGTAAATGCCTTTATGGATTGAAGAAAGAAGCTAGGTTGTGGTATAATAGCATGAGTGAGAAACTGATACAAATTGGTTTCAAGATGTCTGAGGCCAACCCTTGTCTTTTTGTAAGAAAGGATGCAATTTTGTTTGTATTGGTCAATGAAATTATCATTATTGGAAATGGTAAAGAGAGAGTCATGGAGACACTCAAAAAGGAATTCAAAATAAAAGATCTTGGTCTGGCGCAACAGGTGCTAGGAATGAAAGTCAGCAAGAGAAAGAATGGTATTAAGTTAGACCAGAGCCATTATGTGGCAGCTTTTCTGAAGCAATATGGATTAGAGGATGCAAAGGAGTTTGGTACTCCCATGCAGTCAAACATTTGTTTAGAAAAGTCTACAGATGAGTAGTATCTGGAGTTTGTTCAATCTGGGAACAACTACAGGTCAGCTATTGGATTGCTTAATTATTTGGGGAAGTGTACAAGGCCCAATATTGTCTTTGCAATTGGTGTCTTTTTGCAACACTTAGAAAAGCCAAGCATGAGGCATTGGTCAGCATTTTATAGAGTTATGAGGTATCTTAAAGGAATGCACAGTCTGGGACTTTTGTTTACAAAGTCAGCAAACTTTGATTTGGTTGGTTATTCCAATGCAAGTTGGGCAGATGGTAACACTAGGGAATCAAAAAGTGGTTTTGTATTCTTCTTAGGTAAGAATCTGGTGTCATGGATGTCCAAGAAAGTATTGGCAATAAGTCTTTCATCAACAGAAGCTGAGTATAGAGCTTACTAAGCAGCTTCACAGGAAGCAAAATGGTTGAGAAAAGTCTTAAGGATACACATGGCCACAAGGATTTGCGTTGTTGTATTCTGATAACCAGATTCCCATTGTGTTGGCTCAAAACCAAGTTTTCCATTCAAGAACAAAACATATTGATGTTCACTATAACTATATTTGTGATGCAGTTAACTGCAAGGAGATTGTGTTGAGGTACATGCCCACTGGAGAAATGATTGCGCATATCTTGACTAAGGCTTTAGATAGGAACATGCATCAAGGCTTTGTGACTAATATGCAGATGTCACCCCTTTTTGATTAAGGGGGTGTGTTAAAATATGTATGGACTTATGTGTGTGCTACGTATAAGTGTAATCCAAATGGGATGCACATGTGGGCCTCTGGGGCCCATTGAACACACACACAGACATACTGGCCTGTGTGGATGTCATGGATTTGGGGAAACAGGCCTTAAAATGCCTCAAAAAAGGCCTATTGGTACATAGGCCCTAACCGGCCCGGTGAGGTATATAGGCAAATACAGCCAGATGGTCTTTTATGGGCATAATTGGGCCCAAGGTTTATTTTGGACATACTTGGCCAGACGGGCTGGCCCGCCAAAGTAGGGTTTACATAGTTTTTGGGCCAGGGGCTGCCCATTGGGGCCGCCGCCCGTGTCACAGCCCAGTTGGGGCTGCCGCCGCGTTGCTGCCTGCTTGGGGCTGCTGCCCGTGTCGCGGCCCGCTTGGGGCCACTGTTTTTGCCTTTGGCCCATCTATGGGGCTCAACGGCCTGCGCAGGGCTGTTGTTGCGGCTGTTGAGCCCTTTGCAGTGGCCACAAGGCTGGTGGCCCCGGCTCCTCCTCCTCCCCTTGCTTGCCATTGCGAGGAGGAGGGGGAGGGCTGGCTGGATGAAACCAGCCAGTGACTGGTTGCAAGGGGCAACCAGTCATGGTGGGGGGGACTTGATCACCCCCCCACCAAAATTGGCGGCTAGGCCAGTTTCATCAAGGCAACCAGCGGTGGGGGGGAATTGACCACCCCCCACCATCAAAGGGGCGCTCTCCCCCCCCCCCTTTACCAAGGGGGAGGAGCAATGGGCTGGAGGGGACCTGACCACCCCCCAGCCCACCTAGCATGACAATGCCCTGGGGGTATTGTCCCCCAGGGCCCCTCGTAGGGGGATTTGACCGCCCTCTCCAGGGATCTGTGAGAAGGAGGGGGGGGGACAGCATGTCTGCTGGCCACACACACCCCCCCCCCCCATATGTGTCTGAGACTGGACCCAGTTGTGTCCTGGGTCCCTCCTGGCCATTTTTATGGCCAGGGGCTGGTTGCATGAGGCAACCAGCCAGCATGTGAGGTAACAGGCCGGTTGTAATATGTTGGGATACTATCATAGTCTCCCCTCTTTCTTCATAGATTCCTTTCTGTGTTGGGATACTATCATAGTCTCCCCTCTTTGTTCATAGATTCCTTTCTGTTTCATTTTCATCTTCCATTTATCCTTTTGCCTTCTCCATGTCTCCACCACATGTCATGTACGCGCCCTCATTGATTCAAACCATCCATATCACATACACACATGTCACAGACCTCAACTTGATGTACACTACCTGAGGACAGAGGTCAAGTCAGACAGAAGATTCTTTCCTCATCCTTCTGTCTGCTCTCTCTCTGCGTATCCTCAGGTAAGTAATCCTTGTTTTCTTCATTTCCTCTTTATTGCTTCCTGATATATTTTTCTGCCAAGTTTCCATTCTACTCTATGATCCTTTTATATGAAACTAATCCTTCTGTCTGCTCTCTCTCTGTGTATCCTCAGCTCAACATAATAGACACCTGGCCAGGGTTTTGAACAGCTAAGGGGCTTGATCAGCCCCATTGAGGTGGAAACACCAGAAATAACCGGAATAGTCTGGTTGTAAGGGTACAGGGACTGATGCCATGCGGGCTGATGTAGCCCAAACCAAGTAACAAGGCCTGTAGAGCCTGTAGAGCTTTTTTATGGCGGAAAATTTGCCTTCTGGCTTGTTTTATCATGGGCTCCCAAGAGGCCAATCTTTTGTACTTATGGAGCTCTTCTCCCTGCTGTTTTCCATCATCCATTCATCATCCAATTGAATTAATCAACAATATCATCCAACGTATTGCCCCATTGTGAGAGCCCATCAGCAATTATTGACACAAGGTGTCCAGCATTTGTTTTGCTTTAAATACTGCTCATTTGTCTAAGCTAATTGCTGGACATGATTATAACAGGCTGTGGTTGGTGATAAGGAACAGGTTCACAGATGGATGGATCAAAGATTTGAGTATGGAGGCGCCAAGGATCAAGGGGCAATCCTGGATATACCCAGGATGAGGATTAGGATCAGATTATTATGATAACGGGGGGGGGAATACACACACACTCCCATGGATGATTCAATTCCTCAGAAAAATCAGGGGAGAGCCCCTCATTTTATAGACCAGAGGCCTGTAGACTATTTACAAAAGATTTTTAAAAATGAGAGTGGATTTTTTTTTATTACAAAGGATCAAGAAGATTGGCAACAGGAAACACCTGAAATGGGAGAGAGAGAAAAAACAAGAGGAAAAAAACAACAAAAAAAACAAATTATGAAAAGGGGAAAACTTGCCCGCATTGAGGACAACCGTGGCAGTGGATGGCGGGTTTGACCCTCTGTGTCCATGGTCAGTTGAGGGAGGATCAAGGTCAAATTTTTGGTCATGCGCACAATGGAGATGGTCACGCGCAACCGTCAAAAATTGGGCGGAAGGTTCTGACGGCGGCAAAGCAGTTTTTGGTTAGCGGGAATCAGAGAGGGATCAGGGGGAGCTGATTGGTCCAAGTTGTTAGGGCCAATCATTCAAAGCTGGGGTAGATTGAGGTGGGTGGTGGTCAAAGAGAGCTGAGGGCACCAACTGACCAATTGAGAAAGATTGGTCAGCAGTGACGGTGGTGGGAAAAGGTTCTGGTTGGAGCGGCCACCCCAGACAAGGATGGAGGTTAGATCAGTCATGGGGATGACCAATTGGGTCAGATGACTTGGATTGTTGCCATCACTGATCTCACACAGGTGAGGTGAGATGATGGGGGCCAGTCATTGGATGATGGCAGGGAGGATGGTGGAGCAAGATTGGGGTAGGAGATAAGGATATGATTTGATGGCAATCAAAGCGGCAATGCCAAGATTGAGCTTGCGTTTGCGGATTACCCAGTTGGGGAAGGAAAAATATGGCCGTTGGAGGGAGATGGCTGCCTGCGTGCGCTTGGCCAAAAAGCCGGGGTAAAGGGAATACAAGGGGGATTTGAACAGAGGAGGAAGGCATTGGGTGACCAAAGAGGGCCTGCCTAGACCGCTAGTGTTATAATTATGGCCAGGAATTAGCTTAGGCAAATTAGAAGTAATTAAAGCAAAAGAAATGCTGGACACCTTGTGTCAATAATTTCTTGATGGGCTCTCACAATGGGGCAACACGTTGGATGATATTGTTGATGAATTCAATTGAATGATGGATAGATTAATGGAAAACAGCAGGGAGAAAAGCTCCTTAAGTACAGAAGATTGGCCTCTTGTGAGCCCATGATAAAACAAGCCAAAAGTAAAATTTTCCGCCCCAAAAGAGCTCTATAGGCTCTACAGGCCTTGTTAATTGGTTTGGGCTACATCAGCCCACATGGCATCAGTCCCTGAACCTTTACAACCAGCCCATTCCTATCCATTCTGGTGTTTCCACCCTTATGGGGCTTAACCAGCCCCTGTGCTGTTCAATCCCTGGGCCGGTTTTCTGTTACAACTGGTCCTATCGCCTCACACACTGGCTGTTTGCCTCATGAAACCAGCCCCTGGCCATACAAGTTCCCAGGTGGGACCCAGGACACACCTGGGTCCGGTCTCAGACTCTCATGGGGGGGGGGGTGACCAGCAGACATGCTTTCCCCCCCTCTTTCTCTCAGATCCCTGGAGGGGGCAGTCAAATCCCCCTACCAGGGGCCCTGGGGGTTGATACCCCCAGGGTTTCATCAATGGAAGTGGTCTGGGGGGTGGTCAAATCTCCTCAGCCCTGTTTCTCCTCCCCCTTGGTAAAGGGGGGGGGAGAGCGCCCCTGATCTCTGCATTGCTTTGATGGTGGAGGGATGGTCAGGTTCCCCCCACCGCTGGTTGCTTTTTTGCAACCAGCCTTGTCATCCCCTGGGCAAGGGGGTGATGAAATCTCCCCTGCCCTGACCGACCGCCTTGTTGCAGTTGGTTGCTGGCTGGTTCAACCCAGCCAGCCACCCCCTCCCCCTTGCAATGTCAAGCAAGGGGAGGGTGAGGGAGCTGGGGCCTGTGGCCCTTGCTCCTGCGGCGGTGGCAGGGCCCACGCGGCGTTGCACTGCGCGGGATCCCTCGGCCTCTGCAACAGCACTGCGCGGGCCATTGGTCCCGTGTGGGCCAAACTGAGGAATACAAGCGGCCCCAATGGGCCGCCCAATCCCAAAACCTGAGACAAACACATTTTGGCGGGCAAGCCTGTCTGGCCAAGTATGTTCAAAGTAAACCTGGGGCCCAATTATGCCCATGCAAGCCCATCTGTCTGTATTTGCCCATATCCCCCACCGGGCCCGTTAGGGCCCGTGTACCAATGAGGCTGTTTCACGCGTTTTGAGGCCAGTTTCCCCAAATCAGTGACATCCACACAGGCCCATATGGTCTGTGTGAGTGTCAAATGGGCCGGAGAGGCCCATATGTGAATCCCATTTGGATTGCACTTATAACTAACACACGCTTAAGTGCATAAATATTTTAACAGCTAGGACTGGGAAGAGCTGAGAGAATGGGAAATGAATAGGTTCCCATAGAAACACAAGAGACAATTTTTTTTGAAGTTGTATAGATGGATAAGGGAATGTAAAAAAAAAAATCAAAAATTTCCATAATCCATGAGGCATCCTGGATTGATCCCCCCAGCGGCAGAAGAGGAGGAGACTTCTGGCAGCCAATAGGCCATTAGGTCTTGTCCATTCATTCCTTGTTGAGCTGGGGAGGCCATGTTTACTTTGGTTTGATTTCTGGATGGATTTCTGGAATAACAAGGGAGGAGGTTAAAGTTGGAGAGAGTTGCAATGAGGTGAAAGCGTACCAGGCAGGGGGTGGGTAAAGGGGTGTGCAAGTTCAATATCCTACCCAGGTCTTACTCAGCCTTGTCTCCCTGGACTGACTTCCAGGCTGGAGGGGGATGGCAACTTTCCGCTGCATTCTTCCAATTTATAGGACTGGATGCATGTGAGGCTGAATGTAGCAGCAGTGGTTCATTAAAAATTCACATTTCCATGTTGTTCCAAAAAGATGGATTTATTTTTCCAACAATACTTTCCTGGTGAATTAAAAAAAAAGGTAAAGACTTAGATCCCCTCATATATATCCAGATTTTCAAACCAAGGGGGAAAAAAAGTACCATTGAACTCACTTGTAGATGTCTTCTTCCTCTTGTCCTTTCTGGCAAGTTGATTTCCAGTTCTTCAAAAATATCCCTTGCTCCAATCTACCTTCTTCACCTCCTTATGGACTAGCGTCATTGAATCCCGAGCTCATTGGTCTCTTGAAGGCTTACAACCTCCAAGCAGCCAATTTAACTTAGAGTTGCTGTCCCTTGGCCATCAAATCAACAGATCCATACCACCTGCTCCAAGATAGCCAACGTGCAAGATATCATGATCAAGAATGTTGTGGTGGTTATTTATATACACCAAAGCAAGTAGGATCAGCAGGCAAGATTTGAACCAAGAGTCCCAGAAGTGTGGGTGGGAATTAGGCAGCACAAATCATGTTGGATATTTGATCCATAATTGGTTCACTATATGAGTGACAGTAAGCAATGAAGTTGAGTTCCATGGAAGAAGACAATAAGTTCAATCTTTCTATGGAAGATGTGGCTCTGAGGGTATAGGTTGTTGATTGCTTGATATAAAAAAGCAAGTCCAATTAGTTTGGAAGGACTCATTATTGTGGAAAAATGTCCCCAAAAAGAGAGTTAGGATATTAGAGGATTAAGTGATTGACTTGATTTATTACCAGGAGCTTTGAACTCAGATTCATTATCTTGAAGATGAAACAGGTTTGTTTTTGATGATTTTCAATGGAGAACTTATCTTTGTGGAAAATGTTGGAATAAATTGCTTTTTGCAGATTGCTTGAAGATTTTAGCTTGGAGCACAGTGTCTCACTGTAGAAATGGTAATAAGTTAAAGGACAGCAACTTTGAGAGTTGTATCATAGGGGCCAAGACTAGAAATGTTTTCTCAAAGATTAGAGGAATAAATATGATTCCTAGAGAGGAATTTTCCATTTATTTGGCAGGGCCATTCAAACCAATTTTTCTTGGAGGGGCAAATTACTTCATCAA
The DNA here is from genome assembly GCA_025617555.3 of Puccinia polysora. Classification (NCBI taxonomy): domain Eukaryota; kingdom Fungi; phylum Basidiomycota; class Pucciniomycetes; order Pucciniales; family Pucciniaceae; genus Puccinia; species Puccinia polysora. The sequence continues at coordinate 2,094,879 of JAOOQA010000019.1, read as the reverse complement.
TTTAATTGATAAAGAAACTTAATTTTTGGGGGTGAAACCAATAAGATAAAAAAATAAAACCACAGAGGACATTTCTATAATCTTTAAGGTCTGGAAAAAGAATTGCTTGATGAATGAGATAAAAAGGGTAATCACTGATGAAGGGGTTGATTTTGTGAGTAAGGAATTTGAGAAGTTTTTAAGTGATTATAGTATCACTCATATTGTGTCACATGACCACCCCACGTACTATAGGGCAATTCTTAGATGATTGTGAGCGCAAAGGAATACCAAGTGCAAGGGCAAGTGCAAATAGCAAGACCCAGTTGCAAAGTGCAAACTTGGTTATGCCACTCAACAAACGGCAAGATGAATGGAATGTGTTCCAAAGAAGGAAACTCAAGCCGAGTCCGTTGTGATAACTAGGTGGCAGCAAAATGCAAGAACGTATGAAATTAACTAACTGAGGAGACAATCATCAGGCAAGGAGATAGCCCTTATAAGGTAATCCAAAGTGACTAGATACAACCTGGTGATGAGGTAACTACAGTTGAAGCGGTGAGGCAATAAATGACAGGAACGGAATAGGAAATGAAGCAGTGGTATAGATTGGAGGTCTTAGCATAAGTGCAAGACAATAGAATCTGAGCGTACAATTTCATGACAAATTGGGATAGGAGCGAGTGACGTTGAAGGTAATGCAAATGAGAGGTAATAGTGTATGCAGGGTAGGGACTAGTCCAATTTCAAACTATACAGTAGTGATGGCTTGGTTAGACGTAGATGCAAACTAACAAACAATGCATGACCAAAGATGGAAGTCCGAGGCTGTTGATTGGCCAGGGAAGGAGATTGGATCTCATAATGGATGACCGACCAGTATGGAGTTAACCGCGAAGTTTGCAAGTATATGCTGAGTTGGTTGCCATGATTGGAAGGTCAGCGCAAGCCAGAGGAAATAGCGGATTGCACCATTGATGTTGTGCTTTTATTTGTGTCATGCTTTTAGACTGAGGTAGATGGTACTGAGGAGAGGACATGTCAAAGTGGTGAAGACAATAATCCTTAAGTGCAAAGCGTGACATATTGTTACAACTGCAAGTAATCCACAAAATAATGGAATAGTTGAGAGAATGAATAGGACTTTGTTGAATCAAGCCAGAACTATTATGGTTCAATCTGGTCTGACAAAGCTCTTGTGGGCTAAATTGTTATTTAAAGTTTTTCTTTTTCATAATATTTTGATTTTTAATGAGAAGAGTCCCCATTATCAGTTTTGAGAGCACAAGCCCAAAACATTACACCTTTGAAAAATTGGTTTTTTGGTGTATTATAGTGTTCACAATAATGAGTTGATTGGCAAATTGTATCCTAGATCAATAACAGGGTTGCCTGTTGTTTATGATTCAATAAGTAATTCATATAAGATGTATTTTCCAGAATCTAGAAATTTTATCTGTATTAGGGATGTAAAATTTGAGGAAATAACCTTTTTACTCAAGAGGAGTGAAGATGTTGCTGTTGAAAAATCACAGCAAGGCATAGTTTTAGAGCCTATTTCACCAGTAAAGGCTGAGAAAAATTTAGTTCAAGATGATGAGGAGATGGCAGATGTTCCACCAGAGGTTTCAGTACCCACTGCAGGGGATTCTGTTGATTTGGAACCTGATGAGCCTCCACCTCCTGTTAGAAGAAGTTGTAGGATGAGAGTACTGGTTGAGGGGTATGAGGAATGGAAGTCCCATTATGATTCTGCAGAATATGAGGAAGATACATTCAGGGAAAAATGTATGCTTAATGAAATTCTGGAGTTGATTTCAGATATGGGAAGTAACAGGGTTAAACCAAATAGCTATGACCAATCTATTAATTCTTATGAGAGATCCAACTGGAAGAAAGCTATTTATGAAGATTTTGATTCTTTTTAGAATAATGGTGTTTTTGAGTTGTTGAGCAGGATTTAGTTCCAAAAGGAAAGACCATTTTTGGGTGTAGATTAGTGTTGAATAAGAATTTTGAAACTAATGGAGTTTTGAAGAGATTCAAGGCAAGATGTTTGCACAAAGATTCAAAAAGAGAGAGGATATAGATTACCAAGAAACTTTCCATCAAACTGGAAGGTTTTCCACCTTCTGGTTTATCATTTCTCTTGCAGTGGAGTTGGGTGAAGAGATCAGACAAACTGATCTTGTAACAGCATACTTGAATGCAAAACTTGAGGAGGAGGAGAATGTCTATATTTTTATTCCTGATGGTTTTAGAGAATGGTTGGTTGACACCAAACCGGAAACACTGAAGAAAATCTGCATAAGAATTTTCTTATCAGGAGATGAAGGGTCATATTTCCTCAAGCTGAAGAGATCCCTATATGGATTGAAGCAGTCAGCTAGTTCATTATTTAATACCATGAGTCCAAAACTTGTAGAGATAGGTTTTGAAATTAGTGGGGCTGATCCATGTATGTTTCTTAGAAAGTATGCTATTATATTTGCTTTGGTAGATGAAATTATTATCATTGCAAATGATAGGGATAAATTCATAAATACACTCAAGAAAGAGTTCAAGGTAAAAGATCTTATTCATGCACAACAAGTGCCAGGTATGAAGGATACTTAGTATAATCATGGCATTAAATTTGATCAAAGCTGTTATGTGGCGGCAATTCTTAAGCAGTACGTCTTAGAAGATGCAAAGGAGTTTGGTACTCAAATGCAGTCAAAAATCTGTTTGGAGAATTCCACAGATGAAGAGCATCTTGAGTTTGTTCAGTAAGGGAATGATTATAGGTCAGCTATTGGGTTGCTGAATTATTTGAGATAGTGTAAAAGCCCAGATATTGTGTTTGCAATTGGTATTTTATAACAACACTTTGAGAAACCATACATGAGGCACTGGGTAGAATTTTAAAGGGTTATGAGATATCTTAAAGGAACTAATATTCTGGGACTAAAATTTTCAAATTCAGCAAACTTTTATTTGGTTGGTTATTTTGATGAAAGCTTGGTAGATGGGAACACCAGGGAATCAACAAGTTATTTTCATTCTTCTTGGGTAAGAATCTAGTGTCATGGATTTCCAAGACGGTGTTGGAAATAAGTCTTTCATCAACAGATGCTGGGTATAGAGCTTACTTAGTGGCTTCACAGGAAGCAAATTGGTTGAGAAAGGTCTGAGAGGATACACATAAGCCACAAGGGTTTGTGTTGTTGTATTCTGAATGCCAGAGTGCCATTGCTTTGGCCAAGAACCACGTGTTCCATTCAAGAACAAAACACATTGATTTTCACTATAACTATACATGTGATGCAGTTAGCTGAAAAGAGATAGTGTTGAGTTACATTCAATATCTTGACTATGGCATTAGACAGAAAAATGCATCAAGGCTTTGTCTCTAATTTGCATATGTCAACCCTTTTGGGTTAAGGGGGCGTGTTAAAATATGTAGACACTTACATGTGTGCCACATATAGGTGTAATTCAAATGGGATGCATATAAGGGCCTCTACGTCCCATTGTACAACCACGTGGACCATATGATGTGGTGTCATTATATAGCCTTGGATCAGGAACCGCGCTGCGGTTGGCGCGCTCAGCATTTGGTAAGTCAGGCTCAGCACTTGGATGCGAGTGGTCTCAGCAGTGGCTGCTGCGGCTCACCAGCAGCTGCAGAGGGCCCAGAAGTATGCACCACGGGGCCTGGCATACCAGGCATGGGTTGGGTTTGATTGGATGTGGTGGGCCGCGGCCCGCTCAAAAATTACGGACCCAAGAATGGAGCTGGCCCAACCAGGTTTGCGGGCAGCTAGTTTGGGGAGGTAGGGTGGGGAAATTGGGGCTATAGGAGCAGGCCAACCCGCAGGGCAGGAAATCATGTGGTGCGCAAGACCAATACAGACAAGCAGGGGGCTCCAAGTAGGGCGCGGCAGAGGGCCGTGTCATGAGAAGGACAAACTGATTGTAAGTGACGGTAAGCGGGCAGGGAACTCATTAGGGTTAGGCTAGGGTTCTGGGCCTGTGGTTTCTTTTACATTTGTTGTTGGGCTTTCATTGCGCTTTTACCTAGGTGTTAGGGTTGAGAGTGTGGGTATAAAGTCCACACTCTCAACCCCAGCTCTTGGGGGATGATTGGATCTTAGGGGAACTGATGGGAGGAGGGGATTGATTGATGGATTGATGGAATGTATGTATGGAAGGATACAGAAAGGAAAGTAAATTCATCTCTCTATCTCTCTATCTCTCTCTCTTTACTGGAGCATCATTATCCTTACAGGCGCTAGGACCATTAATTATGGAACTTAAGGATAACTAGGGGAGCAGCTCCCCTTGGTTTCCAGAACAGGCCTGTTTGGATGTCACAGATTTGTGGAAACTGGCCCCAAAAGAATTGAAATAGGTCATTTGGTACACAGGCCCATTGGGATGGATGAGCCACACCAGTCAAATGGGCTGTTACGGGCATTATTGAGCCCAAGGTTGATTTTGGACATAGTTGGCCAGCCGGGATAGCCCGCCAAAGGTGTCATTTTGTGGTTTTCGCCTGGGATGGCCCATGTTGCGGCCCACTTTGGGCTGCTGTTTCTCCCATTTGGCCCTTTTAGGGGCCCAATGGCCCACGCAGGGCCATCATAGGGGGAAGGGGGACTCCAAATGGAGTCCAACCACCCCGGTCACGGCTGCCAAGCTGGTTGCAGCCACCACACTCAATGGAAACAAGAAATAGCAGCTGCGGGGGCTGGGACCAACTGTCCCAACTCCCTACCCTCCCCTTGCTCAACATCTCAAGGGAGGGGGATAGCTTGTGGATTTCCAATAGCCACCAAGACAGCCCCAGCTTGTTGCAGAAAGGCAACTAGCTTTGGGAGGGGATTTCATGACCACCCCACCAGGCAAGGTGACAGGAGATGGGGCACTCTCCTGCCCCTCCATTACCAAGGGGGAGGCACCAAGGGCTGGGGGGACCTGATCCCCCCCCCCTCCCACTTTACTTTTGATACAGCCCAGGCTGGTTGCATCAAGGCAACCACAAGTGAAGGGGATTTCATCACCCTCCCATGTGTGAAAAGTGGGGAGAGACAAACTAGTGGGACGCTTTCCCTCCCCTGTTATTGAGGGGGAGGGGCCAAGGGCTGGGGGGACCTGATCCCCCTCCAGCCCACTAATCTGTCATTTTCCCTGGGGCAAGTGCGTTCCCAGGCAACCAGCAGGGGATTTTACCACCCCTGATGGTTACCCTGTTAAGAAAGAGGGGAGGGAAGAATGTCCAATGGTTACACCCCCCCCCCTTGGTGAGAGTTAGTTGACCCAGGTGTGTCCTGGGTCCCACCTAGCCCATTTGTGGGGCCAGGGACTGGTTGCATGAGGCAACCAGCCTGTGAAGTGAGGTCACAAGTTTTGACAGGGAAGGTTTTACAGACAACCAGCCCAAAGGTTTGAACAGAAAAGGGGATGATTCAGCCCTGTGAGGGTGGAAACACCAAAATTGACCAGAACAGTCTGGTAAAAAGGGTTCAGGGAAAAATTCCATGTGGGCTGATGTAGCCCAAACCAACTAACAAGGACTGTAGAGCCTGTAGAGCCCCTTTGGGGCAGAAAGTTTTCCTTTTCACTTGTTATGTCATAGACCAACAAGCAGCCAATTTTTTTTACTTAAGGAGCCCTTCTCCCTGCTTTTTCCACCCTATCCATTCAAAACCATCCAATCAATTATCCATTGTATTTCCCCATTGTGAGAGCCCATTAGCCTTTATAGACAAAAGCTGTCCAGCATTTCTTTTGCTTTAATTACTGCTCCTCCTGCCACAAATCTAATTTCTGGCCATAATTTTCACAAAATGGTGATATAAATCTACCTTTCTCTGGTTTATAGGGCAAGCTAATCAACTTTTAGCCCATTATTTTGAGTCCCCATACCAATTCCCTGCCTTGATTGAATTCATGTGTGTTTTTATCCAACGATCTGTCTGTTTGTTGAATTTTTTGAAATAAAGATCTTTCAAGTTGAGATCAGGGACACGCAAAAGACGCGGAGATTTAGAGAGAGAAGGATCAACCTGGGGAGAGACCAGGAGGGACTGAACTCAGGGTGTGTCGGTTGAGATGATGATGAGAATCAGTGATTGATTGCAAGAATCAGAAAGAGCAGTTTAAGTAGTGACAACTAGAGAGCGCATGAAAGCCGGTCTGATCAGAAGACAGAAGCATATTCATCAGAGAGGTTCAGGAGAAGCGGGACCAGAGACAATTCAAAGAAAGGAGAAAACACTGGAAACACAAGTCTAGACATGGACAGGACAAAAGGCCTGAAGTCACAGCAGTGATATACATGAGACAAGAGAAAAGCACCAAGATAACAGATCAATCCACAACCAGAGAGTAATAGACAGCAACAACACTGAGACATAAACCGGAGATTGTAATCTCGGATAACTATCAACCATACATAGCAAGTACCCTAAAGCTTGTAAGATGAGGTTGTAATAGAAGAGTAAGATAGAGTGGGAAATGTAAGGATGAAAGATTAAGAGCAAACTAATTTACTATCTCAAAATCCTCCCTTGCTCTTAATCTGAGTGGCTTCTGAGACCAAACAACAGTGAGTTAACAAAAATGGTAAGTTTAGTAGAAGGTGTGAGATTGGTTAAGTTGATGGACTAGTAGAGTTGCCCATTAAAGTACGCGGCAGGTTGCAAGGTGTTGTTAGATGGGGCAGACTTGAGTTGAGAGTTGAAAGCAATGGAGTTTGACAAGGAGGGATCCTTTGCTTTCATGAAGTGGGCTTGAGCGGCAGCCTTAGTTTTCAAACAATTGTAAAACTGATTGCGTAGATGGGGGTGGAGTTTGAAGCAGCAATCTTTGGGGCGGTTTGCGAGGTGATGGTGATGACCAGGCAAGCAGTTGTATTTGTTGGGTTGCTTTAGCATGGCAGTGACACCGCCATAGTTGTTAATAGGAGGATTGGAGTTGACAGGCATTGTCCTTGCCTTGCTGTTGATGAGGTCCAAGACGACTTTGTAGGTGACTACGTTTGCCAAGTTTCCTGACAAGATAACTGAATCCTTAATTTGATCAAGTGATGGGGGCAGTTGGTTCAATATTTGGTGGGCCATTTGTCTGTAGTCAAGAGTGAGATCCAATGCTTCAAGTTGGGCAATTGCATCTTGGTACTTGAGGATCAAGCCAGAGAGGTTGGATGGATCAATTTTGATAGTGTTGAAATCATGGTATGCTTGAAACACGTTGTGGTGTCAATTTATAGACACAGATTGGGAACTGCGTCGCGGCTCCGCGCTCAGCATTGGGGGCGAGCGGGCTCAGCATTAGGGTATGCGGCGTGCTCAGCAGCGGCAGTTGCTGGATCAGCAGCAGCCGCTGTTTGGCTCCGCACCTGGAGGACGGGTCGGGCTCAGCATTGAATGCGGCGTGGGCGGCGATCTAATAAGTTGTAGATAAATTTGTTGAGAACTATAACCAGCTTGGGCTGAGAGATCAGGAATGGACAGGAAGAAATATATCAGACAGAATCTTAAGAGAGAGATAGAAAGTGTGAAGAAGGAAATGAAGAGTCCTACAGCGTAGATCAGAGAATGTATTCAAGGTGACAGCTTTGAGTTTAGAGGAGATCTGTAGGCGATGAGACAATTGAGAAGGGAAGAAGAAATAGAAACAAGGAATCCAAGGTGCTGGAGAAGAACTGTTTGGATTATCGAGTTAGATTGACTTCAATAGAGTTTGTTATGGAAGTTGTCATCTTACCGGTCAGAGATTGGCGAATTCGGTCTGAGGCATTTACTTGGTGGAGGGAGGATGATTGTTGAGAGGATTGGAAGAGAGAGAAGAATGAGAATAGAAATAGAAGGGAAAGATAGGCGGGAGAGACATAGAAAGGTGAGATCAAAGAAGAAAGAGGAGGATTTCAGAGACTTGAGAAGATCCGGAGACTCGCTCCGTCCGAGATGTACGAGAAAGTCGCATCGGGGTGTCCGTCGTAGGTTCAGTGCGCATCCGCGCCCAGGGGCCCGGTTGCGCGGTCAGAAATAATGGTAGTGAGGAACTCTGCGCGGAGGCGCAATAAGAGAGGATAGGTGGAAGACACTTGAGGAATATTCAACACCCCTCGTGACTGGTAAGGTGACGTCGGCTTAGGATTGACTGGGTTGATTGGGGAAGATGACTTGTTGAAGAAGATGAAGGGCCCCCACGGAGGTGGCTTTAGTTAGAGAATCTGCTATCATTTTGGCAGTGGGAACAAGATGTAAGTCAAACTTGGCAAGAGAAAAATCTTCCCGCAGGCCTTTAGTTTTGATGTCGATGTGTCGTGACTTGGAGTGTGATCCAAATTTCTTTATTTTATCATCTAAACCTTTATTATCTATGTACATTGTTGGTTTGTTTGAAGTAGAGCCGTGTATTTCTTCAACAAGATGGGTGATCCACTTCAATTCGAGGTAGCAATCAAGTAGGGCATTGAGTTCAGACTCAGTGGAGGAATATGTGACGTTTTGTTGCCTCGAGGAGTTCCAAAGGACCGGACTACCGTAGTGTAAGACTATGTATCCAGTTTGGGACTTACGAGAAATAGGGTCATCTCCCCACGTTGCATCACTGTAGCTTGAGATAGATTCCTTGGTTGAGTCGTACTTAAGAGTCAATTTGAAGTCCTTTGTGGTCTTGAGGTACTTCCATACTTTCCGTACTTCCTTCCAGTGACTGAGGCCCGGCTTTGCATTAAATCTTGCAAGACTGGAGACAGCAAAGGAAATTTCCGGGCGAGTATATTGGGACAAATGATTCAGCAATCCGATCGCAGATCGGTAGTTGATATTCAGTTGACTGAACTGCGCGTGATCTTCATCTGAGGCCGGTTCGAGATGAAAGTTTTGAGTGAGAGGCGTATTGATGTTTTTGCAGTTGGTGAGACCCAGTTCTTCAAGACCTCTCTCGATATGTTTTGGTTGGCTTAGGAATATACTGTCCCCGTCAAGTTGCATTAACATTCCAAGGATTGTATTTGGTGAGTGACAAGAAGAGTTTGAGAATCTTTCTAAGAAATTGACTGCGAATGAGTCAGACCTTCCTACCAGAATTAGATCATCAACGTGGAAGTAAAGGACTTCCTCCGATTTAGAGTTGAGATATAAACAGGGGTCGCTGGCAGATTTGCAGAAACCTTGGGACTTGATCCAAGCGGTAAGTGTGTTGTACCAATTTCTAGGTGATTGACGTAGCCCATAGAGCGATTTTTTTAATTTGAGATAAGGAGATTTTTGGTTTGATCCTTTGGGAGTTCTGATTATTACCGTTTCATTCAGAGAAGCGTGGAGAAAAGCTCCCTTTACATCGAATTGAGTAAAGGTCATTTGATTTTTCAAGCCGTAGATTAGAGCAAGACAAAGGGATCCGAGCTTCCCTGTTGGAGCCCAAGTCTCTTCAAAATCTACGCCTTGAACCTGATCAAATCCTTGCACGCACAGGCGCGCTTTATATTTGACGGGTTCTCCATGGCAGTTTTCTTTAACCTTGAATACCCAAGTCGTGTTTAGTATGTTGTCTGGTTCCCCGTAATATTCTTCCCAAACTTCTTGCATTTCAATTGATTCGAGTTCTTCTTCGGAGGCTGTTTTCCACCTAGGCCACTCAGGGCATTTCCTGGCGGCTTTATAAGATGGAGGTTTGTAGTAGTGGTGGAAGCCGTATCTTTGAGGTTTTTGGAGTTCGTGTTGCGGACGGAGGTTGGGCCGATGACAAGGTTGTTCGAGTTCAGGATGTGAAGGAGGAGGTGGAGATTCCGGAGAGGATGGGAGAATGTCTTCTCGATCCGAGTCCAAGTCAGAGTGTTCAGGGGTAGACTCTCTAATTAGGTATTGTTTTTCATTGGTTGAGAAGTCAGTTCCGTATTCATTTGAATCAGGTTGAGAGAAGATGTCAGAGCCTTGTGGTTCGTAGAAAGGAAAGTCGTTGAGCTGATTCTTGAGGAACTTAACGTGCTTGGTTTCCACGACGGTTCCAAGCGTGGTTAGGACCAAGTAGGAATGGAAGATGGGGTTGAATCCAATGAGGACTCCTTCTAGACCTTTTTCATCAAATTTTCTTCCTTTCTGAAGACGATTGGCCAGGTAGATCACGGAGGAACCTACGGGTTGTAAGTAATTAGCTGGGAGAGTCTTACCAAACATGAGTTCCCAGGGAGACGATTGGTTACCTTCTCAAGGGATTTGATTTAACATGAAACAGCAGCTGCGTGTCACTACGTGCCAATAGTTTTTAGCAAGGCGGGAAGAGGAGAAAGTGGACCGGGCGGATTCAATGATTGTCCTATTGGCTCTTTCAACTCGTCCGTTGTGTTGTGGGTGATATGGCTCGGAGGTGCAGAGTTTGATAAATTTCCTTTTTGCAAAGTCTTTTAAGGTAGAATTGCAGAATTCAGTTCCTTTGTCCGAGTAGATCTCTGTGGGGTAGTAATTCAAACGCTTATATTTGGTTTCTAGAAGATTGATGATTGTTTCAGATGTTTGGTCTTTGGAAGTTAGAGGAAAAGATGCGAGGTAGCCGGTATAGTTGTCAACCAGATTGAGCAAGTAGTGGTGGCCGGCCCTCGACTGAGGGGTGATTGGACCGACTAAGTCAAGATGGATTCGTTCTAAGGGCTTACTAGCAGGAGTGGAGGTGTTTGAAAAAGGAGATCTAGTAATTTTGCTCTTGATGCAGTTATCACATTGAAAGGCCTGGAGTTCGTCATTTGAGAAGCGGTCTTTTAAGAGAGGTTTAAGAGTGGAGACAGACGCGTGACCGTACATCTTGTGCAATTCGGATAGAGTATATGGTTGAGAGGTTTGACTGGCAAAGTTCACTGTGTTATTTTGGCCAGTCGAGCATGGTTTTTCAATGACAAAGAGATTATCTCTTATTGATCCCTTCAGTACAATTTGGTCCTCTCTGGTTACCTTGAATGTATTTCGGGTTTGAGTGAGATTACATCCCTTCTTCGCGAGGAGTCCAGGACTGATCAGGTTGACAACTATGTCGGGTACGTAGGCGCAATCTTCGAGCGTGATCACGGAATCGTTCCATTCAAGTTTGACCGATCCAATCCCTTGTATTTTGAGATTAGCTTCTAGTTTTCCAGTCTTGATTTCCTCAGGATCCTCTTGTATTTCTATGGAGGAGAAGAACTTCAGATCATTAAAAATATGTACGTTAGCTCCTGAGTCTAAGAGAAAATTAGGGTTATTATCTGAATTAATCCATAGAGTCAGCAAGGCATGGTAGTTGATTGTCGGATTCTTCTTGTTCTTGTTTTTCCACTCGTTTTGTTGTTCGATCCACCACTCAGGTGCAATCTTGGGGTGTAGATGGAAGCATGAACTCTCCGCATGAGGGGCGTTGGGATCGTGATATCCTTCACGGCATCTCATCTTAGCTTTCTTCTCGTCCTTGTAGCTCCTCGTCTTAGTTGAGACTAATGAGACATTGGTAGATGACTTATTCGGATTGGACTGTGCCTTTCTCTCGTTGTGGTATTGGATGAGGTGATTGAAAACAACGTCCATCGTTAGATTCTTCTCTATGTGCATAATTTGTTGCTTGACGTTTTCCAATGTAGGTGGAAACTTGAATAGTAACAGGTACGCCAAGATATCGTTGGGTAGCTTGATCCCAACGTCCATCATTCTCGTGATGGCTTTTCTCATTTCGGTGATGAAGCTTTCAATAGCATTTTTGCAGAAGACGGAGTGGAGGAAGTGATTGAAGACTCTTGCTCGGTTAGCTGTTTCTGAGGATGCAAATCTTCTCGTAATTTTGGCCCATAAGAGTTTAGAGGAGGAAATGTTGGTGGAATTAACTACATTTGCATGGGTGGTACTGTTGAGCTTGGATAGTAGTATCGCTCTGATTTCTCGATCTTGTTTTGACGACAGAGGGCCCGAATTTCGAGTGATAGCGTCCTTGATATCTTTGAGATCGAACAACATTAACATCTTGTCTCGCCAGATTGAATAGTTCTCTTCATTCAAATGCGGTATGGCGTCGACCGATGCCTTGAGGGCAACTTGATGGAAGTAGTCGTTCGCTCCGGCTGGTTTGTTCATGGTTTGGTTGGTTCAATTCGTAGGAGGGTACTTCGGCTTTTAACCGTAATAAGTTGTAGATAAATTTCTTGAGAACTATAACCAGCTTGGGCTGAGAGATCAGGAATGGACAGGAAGAAATATATCAGACAGAATCTTAAGAGAGAGATAGAAAGCGTGAAGAAGGAAATGAAGAGTCCTACAGCGTAGATCAGAGAATGTATTCAAGGTGACAGCTTTGAGTTTAGAGGAGATCTGTAGGCAATGAGACAATTGAGAAGGGAAGAAGAAATAGAAACAAGGAATCCAAGGTGCTGGAGAAGAACTGTTTGGATTATCGAGTTAGATTGACTTCAATAGAGTTTGTTATGGAAGTTGTCATCTTACCGGTCAGAGATTGGCGAATTCGGTCTGAGGCATTTACTTGGTGGAGGGAGGATGATTGTCGAGAGGATTGGAAGAGAGAGAAGAATGAGAATAGAAATAGAAGGGAAAGATAGGCGGGAGAGACATAGAAAGGTGAGATCAAAGAAGAAAGAGGAGGATTTCAGAGACTTGAGAAGATCCGGAGACTCGCTCCGTCCGAGATGTACGAGAAAGTCGCATTGGGGTGTCCGTCATAGGTTCAGTGCGCATCCGCGCCCAGGGGCGCGGTTGTGCGGTCAGAAATAATGGTAGTGAGGAACTCTGCGCGGAGGCGCAATAAGAGAGGATAGGTGGAAGACACTTGAGGAATATTCAACACGATCCGCCCCAGAGATTGGATTTGGAAGGTAGTGCGCTTGACTAGGTTCGCGGGCGCTCCGGGTTGGATACGTAGGGGCAAAGCAATCCGCGGGCTATGAAGGAACAGATGAAGCGCGCTTGCGCGCGTGGGTCATGCCGGATATTACCAAACACCTACGACGGGCACGGACAAACGGATACGGACAGGCGCAGGGTGCTCCGAGTAGGGCGCGGTGCGAGGACTGCGTCATGAGAAGGACAAACCGGATGAACAGAAAGGCATACGGACGGTGGGGGGAGTTTGGTACAGAGGAGGTGGGGAGAGGAGGCTAGGGTTTCTGTTTTGTTGTCATACTGTTATTTGCGCGTGTACTTAGGTTAGGGTTGAGAGGGAGGACTTATCCTCACTCTCAACTCCGGGTCAGAGCATTGAGGAAGAGGAAAGAGGAAGAATATCACATCATCAGATTGAATCACTCATCTCACCAGGAGATTAAAGGAACTCATACCGGATACACATCCAGGTGGAAAGTTCTGAGGGTTGAAGGATTGGTGATTTCTCTCTCTCTATTTTTATTTATCTCTTATCTCCTTATTTATATTTCTCATTTAAGTGCAACTTTGGAAATCCTCATCTCCTTTAAAACGCACGGAACCGTCAACTTCCAAACCTTGGGACAATTATAGGGGGATAACCTTTATTCTTTCCACATCTGGGGGTCTGGCCGGGAAATAACTTTCCGTTTCTTGTCTTTCAAAGGTAACCGGGCACAATGTCCTATTCATACCTCCCTACAGTCGCTCCTTCTTCTTCTTCTCCTTCTCCTTCCGTCTCCGGGTCCGCTACTCCGACACCACTCTTGTCTTCCATCCCTCCTCCTCCCCCTCCCTCCACTCAACCTAGGACAAGCTATGCCATTCCTCCATTGGTCTCCAGTGACCATGAATCCACCCGTCCGGTTCACATCAGGCTGTGCGACTACCCTCACATCCAATTCAACACCGCGGATGTGGAGCGATTCATCTCAAGATACAAAGGTATTGCAGATGCGGAAGGTGCGTCGGACGCCAATAAGGCCCGGCTTGTCGTCCTGTTCATTATGGACGAAGAGAAGCTCCGGGATGTGGAGGAAATGGAAGGCTACGAGAATCAAGATTGGCCAAAACTGAAGGCGGAGATCCTAACGCGGTGGGGTAGGCGCAAACCTTGGTTCCGGGAAAGCGATTTTGACCGCGTGGCCTTGGAGGGGAGCGCGCGTGGAGGGGTAAGAACGCAGGTGGAGCTGGCGGAGTACACCTTGACATTCAATTGGATCTATCGGTACTTGTCAAAGAACAAGGTGGTGGCGGGACAGACGGGGGCCATGAAACGCGCGTTTCTGGGCGGTTTAGGCGCTCAACTCCGGGAAAGGGTGCAGCGGCATCTTTACAATCACAACTTGGTAAAGGGGTCATTGGATGGGAGCATTGCGCTCCTCCCGGAGTTGGCTGTCATTTGCCAGGCTGTGGAGAGTGAGCTCCACTTAGAGGAGCTTATCAAGGACACCGCTAAGTCCTTCCCAGTGGGACCTAAGAAATCCGCCCTCCAGGTTCCGGCTCCGGCGCAATTTCTGGCCCCAGTTCCATCTACTTCCACACGTGTTCCGGTTCCTCAACCTGTGCCAGCCGCTCCGGTAAGCAAATTGACGGAGCTGATGAAGGACCTGAAGATCTGCATGAGTCGTATGGGCCAGCAGCAGCCGCAAGGGCCTCCACCTCACATGGTGGAAGGGTTTTCGCCGCCCGGTACCTTCATGCCAAGGGGGTGCTCGTACTGCGGGGCGAACGGTCATTGGCAATTGGCGTGCAAGGAGCTTACAAAGGATCTCAGCGCGGGATTGGTTCCAACGGCGGGGATGGGGTACATGTTTCCAACGGGCAAACAGATTCCAATGGAACCAAGCCAGCCGACCGCAATGTAGCAAGTGCGCACACGGGGTCAGGAGGCGGGAACAACGGTGCAAGCGTCACTGGGAATTTTCACCGGTCCCGGATTGTGCCAACCACCTCAGGTGGATGCTGAGGTAAGGGTAGTGGCAACGGAAGAAAAGGTGGCGGTCTCCAATAAAATGGAGGTGGACGCGAAGGAGCGACCCCCATCGGCCGTTCCAAAACCGGCCGCGCGCGCGCCTGGAACCGAGGCGCCGGCAGCAAACCCTGTAGGCAAGAAGAAAGCGGCGGACATTGTGCAAAGGGTGATGGGTAACGAGACTCTGGTTCCGTTGACCTTGCAGGAACTGGCGGCCGTGTCTCCGGTGGTGGTAGACGAGATGGTTCAGGCGTTGCGGGATTGCAGTCAGGGCCGGGTACCTCAGATGGTGCAGCGGGTTCATGTGGCGCGGAAGGAGGAGGGGCGGGAGGAGTGTGAGTTGAAATTGGTTTTGACTCCACTTGCTTACGTTCCAATGGTCATAGCAGAAAGGAAGGTGTGGGCTATGGTGGACAGCAGTTCAATGGGGAACCTGCTGCCATTGCGGATGTTGGATGATTTGTGGTTGTTTTGGCGGAAATGCGCAATGGGTCTCCGCGCGCTTAACGGAGGGGAGTGTTGTGTGGATGGGGTAGTCCAGGAGGGGGAGGTCGAGGTTGCAAGGGTCTGTAGGCCCCTTTCTTTTCTTTTGGTTGATTGTGCGGATGCAATTTTGGGAAGGCCGTTCATGTTTGGGTTTCAAGCACGCATGGTTTTCGATCCGGAGGCGGGAACAGAGGCGTTGACGGTGGAGGATTCGTCCGGCAGAAGGTTTGAGACAACTATCTGCGATCACGGGCAAGGGAAGCGGAGGAGAGTGTTGGAGTATGAGGAGGAACCGGACGCGGAGTTGGTCTGCAACAGGCAACCTTTGGAGGATTTTTTCTAGTCTACCGAGGAGACCGCGCGGAACAAGCTCCGGTTTTGCGCAGGCGGTTGACTAATGAGGAGCAGGGAGGGGGAGGAAGGAAAGTGTAGGACGCGCACGTTGCAGAAGTAAGTCCCTTTTCTCAGTATGCATTGCCCAAGGGTACTACGCTTTGAAAACCCTATCATTGTGCCACACTTGTGAGCAAAGGCAAAAGCCGCGGTTCCATTCTGCGTAGGACTTACAGCAAAGGATGCGTGTGGATGATGCGGTGCAACGCGGGCAAGTACAAGCCGGTGTCACGGAAGGTCCAACTGAGGAATGAGCCAATGCCCCAGGAACTGAACGGACCGCTTTGACCAATTGCTTGGTCTTGGGACCCTTGGGTCACGCCGATTAAGGCTTTGGGGTGGGTTACTAGTTTGGCCCGGATCACGGAGGAGCGGATTGCAGCTTTCAATTTCGGCCTGACGGGATGGTTGAGTACGTAGGAGCGTGAGTTGCTGATTTTGGTTCTAGTTCTTTGGGAAAGAGCGCTCGCGTTTGGACCGGAAGAGCGGGGTCTCCTGAAAAACAATATCGGCAACCCCTATGTCATCCCCACTGTTGATCACAAGCCGTGGCAGATCAAGCCAATTCCAATACCAAGGGCGGTCCGGGAGCAGTTTCTGGAGTTGGTGCGGGAGCGGGTGAAGACTGGCCTTTACAAACAGTCAACGTCTAGTTACTCCAGCCCGATCTTTGCGGTGGTTAAGCAGGACGGAAAGTCGTTGAGGATTGTTCATGATTTACAGCGGCTCAACTCCTTTACGATCCGGGATGCAGGACGGCCCCCTTGTGTTGACGAGTTCCTTGAGTCAATGGCGGGGCGCGCTTGTTACGGTTTATGGATGTGATGGGGGGATACGACCAGCGCAAGTTGGATCCTTGCTTGCGGCCTCTAACCGCATTTGAGACTGGGTTGGTAAGAATGCAGCTGACTCGGCTCCCGCAAGGCGCAACCAATTGCGTGGCGGTGTACCAGGCACAAATGGCGTGGATCCTGAAGGACAATCTTCCGGAGGGAGTCCAAATCTTCATTGAGGACGCGGGCATCAAAGGTCCAAAATCCGATTACGGGGGAGCAGAGCTGGTTGAGGTTCCCGGCGTCCGGCGTTTCGTGTGGGAATATGCGCAGACATCGGAACGCATCCTGTTTTGCATTGAGGAGGCAGGATTGACGGTTTTGGGGAAGAAGTTGACAGTTTGTGTCCTGGCGCTCAAAGTCCTTGGCCATGTTGTTGCTTCTGACAGCCGGCGCATTTCAGAGAAAAAGAGGAACAAGGTCCTCAAATGGCCAACCCCGCGGACGGTGTTGCATATCCTTCAGTTCTTGGGATTATGTAGCTATGTCCACATGTTCATCAAGAGGTTTGCAGAGGTGGCAAGCCTGCTCCAATCACTAACACGGAAAGGCGCGGAGTGGAAGTGGGGGGAAGAATGCAATTGCACTTTCCGTAAGCTCAAGGAGATTGTGGGACGTGACATTGTGCTCCGCAATCTTGACTACAACGCGGCAGGAATTAGGCTAGCGGTTGATTCCAGCGAATTTTGCGCGGGGGGATTATCACTCAAGAGGAAAACGGCAAGGATAGGCCAGTACTTTACGAGTCGGTCACCTTCACTCCGATGGAAAGCCGGTACTCTCAGCCGAAGTTGGAGTTGTGCGGGGTCACCAAGATTGTGCGGCGGCTCCAGTATCTTTTGTGGGGGGTTCATTTTGAGCTTTTAGTGGACGCGGAGGCGCTGGCGCGGATGATCAATTCCCCGGCGTTGCCCAATGCTCCCATGACCAGGTGGGTGGCGTTTCTCCAACTTTTCTCCTTTGCTGTTGTTCATGTTCCGGGAAAAGCGTTCACTATGCCCAACGCGTTGTCGCGGTATCCAAGGTACAACCCATTTGAGGACGTGGAACTGCTCGACGTGGAGGCCCCGGTTGTCAAGGTAGGGGTTGTGGAGGCAGGCGTTCAGCTGCCGCTCCGGCAGACCGGGCGGTACGCGATCCTTTGTGACTACTTGTGGGAACTTTGTTTTCCCGACGGAGCTACGGACAAGGACATGCGATGGGCAAAGCGGCGGGCGGGGAATTTCTACGTGCAGGAGGGGCAGCTTTGGCGGCGGAAGACTCCGGTTCCTCTTGTGGTTACCACTTCAAGAGCAGATCAGGAAGCTATCCTCCGGAGCCTTCACAAAAATCTTGGTCATTGAGGAGAGGTTGAGACGCAGAGGCGGGTCAAAGAGCGGTTCTGGTGGCCGGGTGTAGTACATGCGGTGCAGGAATGGCTGGCATCCTGCGAAGCCTGTCAAAGGCGGAGCGCGAGACTGCCCAAGGAAGTAGGACGCCCTCTTTGGTCAAGTCTTGCTTGATGTTGTCCACATCAAGGCCGGTAAGTTTTCCTATCTGCTCGTTGCGCGGGACAACCTGTCCGGTTGGGTGGAAGCGCATCCGTTGGTCAAGCTCTTGGCGGACAAAGTTGCTCTTTTTCTGGAGGAAGACTTGTTGGCGCGGTAAGGGTTGCTTTTTCTGGTCACAGTGGACGGAGGGGCTGAGTTTTGCGACCATTTGATTGAGTTGGTGAAGCGTTGTGGAGCCAAGTTTGGCCGAGTAACAGAGTACTATCCCAAAGGGGCTGGCATGATCAAATGCGCGCATCAGCCAATCAAGGACGCCCTGGTCAAGATGTGCGGGGAGGACGGTAAGCGCTGGCAGGAGACCCTTCTGATGGTGCTGTTTGCGGATTGGATTTTGGTGAAGCGGTTGACAGGCTACTCGCTGTACGAGTTACTTTTTGGGCAGCGCCCCGTGCTTCCGGTGGACATTGAGTTGGAGACGTTCCTAGGGGTTGACTGGTGGAAGGTGAAGACTACCGCCGAATTGCTTGAGGCTCGCGCCGAACAGCTCCTTCAACGGGAAGGAATGCTTGCAAAGGCCGCGGACCGGCTAAAGAAGACTTGGACGGCATTGGTGCGGTATTGGGACGAGCGCTGCTCGCATTGTCTCCGGGATCCCTTGCGGAAGGGGGATTTGGTGCTCCTGTACAACCAAAGTCTGGAGTCTCAGTGGGGAAAGTTGTTTTCTAACCGGTGGAACGGCCTGTTCCACGTGTCGTCCAAGTTCGAGGGCGGCAGCTATCTGTTGGAGGAATTGGACGGTACTCCGCTCAAACAGAAGGCGGCGGCTTTGCATGTCAAGCGCTTCTTTGCGCAAGGATCCACCTCCTTTGATGAGACGGCGGAAGGGGGTGAAGGATTGGACGAGGGGAGTGTGGAGCGCGGCAATGGTGTAGGAACGCAATCCGGGGATTTGTCTTTGGACGGAGAAGCGGAGGCCGTGCTGTTGCAACGGAGTAGGCGGTTGCAACCAGCTGGGGACAGTGGCCAAGTTGGGGGGGAGGTAGAGGGGGTAGGGGATAATTTTTGATTTGTTGAGGGGGTGCTCTAGCCGGAACAACTAGACACCCCAGAATTTTTGTTTCTCTATGTTTCTTTCTTATCTGGATTGTGGGGTCTTTTCTGGTTTGGGGTCTTTGCAGGAAACGCGGGCGCGGCGCAAAGCCGGGTCCGTAAATGCAAGGACAAGCCCTGCGGAGCCGGGACGCGTGGGCAATCGCGCGGATGGGGGAAGCGGGACGAAGAGCAATTTGCGGGCGGTCTAGGGGCGTTGCGCAAAAAAAAAAAAAAAAAAAAAAAAAAAAAAAAAAAAAAAGTGAAAAAAAAAGTGTTCTTTTCTATTTTTCTGCTCTGTTGGTTTCTTTTTCTCTTTTTCTTTCTCTCAGGATATCTCAAGGATGGGTGATTGGTATGGGATTAAGCTTGATTTGGTGAGGGGGTGCTCTAGCCGGTTCACATCCGGAACAACTAGACACCCCAGAATGTCCGTTCTCCTATCTCTCTCTCTCTCTTCCCTTACGGTGGCGCGCGCTGGTGTTTTGGTTGTTGTGTTTTGTTACAGGAAGGGTACAGGGAACTGTGTGGCAGTTTTTCTGGGGCGGTCCAGGTGCCTCTTTTGGAAAGGCTAGTCACTTACGGTGTGGTGCTCTTTTATGGACGCAAGTTGGGAAAGGGCTGCGGGCGGCCCTCTCATCAATGGGCAGGGCCTTGCCGCAGCTAGCCGCTCTGCGGGCTCAGCAGCAGTCAGCTAGACCCAGCAGCGGTCGGGTCGGGCTCAGCACCTCGAGACGGGAGACAACAGATTGCGCGGACCGGAAAGCTTGCGCGGATTGGAAGGCTTGCGCGGATCAGAAAGCTTGTGTGGATTGGAAAGCTTGCGCGGATTGGAAAGCTTGCGCGGATCGGAAGGCTTGCGCGGATCGGAAAGCTTGCACAGATCGGACTGCACATCGCAAGACGCGCGGATTGGGTCACGTGGGTACGCCCCAGATATTGGAACGGGTTGTCGGGCAGGCGCGCGCGGGCGGATGAACCGGGCTACGTTAATACCAAAGGGCGTGGGTAATGGCTAGGGATGGAGGGATAGGGTTGGGCTAGTGTTCTGAGGCTTAGGGTTGTATTTCATCACTCTTTCTTGTTACTTGTGGTTGTACTTAGGTTAGGGTTGAGAGGGAGGACTTAAATACTTTTCTCTCAACTCTGGGTTGTATGATAGAGGAAGGAGGGGGGGGAAGGACAAAAAAAAAAACACTTCACCCCACTTCACTTTGCTTTACGGACTGGACTGCACTTTAGGATATTACTTTTTATGGCATCGGATTGGATTGGATTGGAAAAGAATGAATTCATCTTATTATCGCTCCCTCCCTCTCACTCTATCTCTCTCTTGAACGGCTGCATCTAATCTCCTTACAGACGCTTTGATCAATAACTTCCGGAACTCGAGGACAACTTCTTGGGTGTTGCCCCCTTTAGTTTCCACAACAGTTTCTCACAAAGCAATCGCGCGGGCGCGGACTCAATCTTGGACTCACTCTCTCAAAGCGCGGCCGCGCACTTTTTTTTCTCAGAAGGATAGGACCTTGCGCAGAGACATGTATTTTTCTTAACGGAAAAGGGAAGCGCGGTACAAGCAACAAGAAGAGAAGAAAAGAGGAAAGGGAGAAGGGGAAAAAGGGGGGCAATGCGCCTACGCCATCTTCATCATTTCCTCCATTTCCGCCCTCAAAGCCGCCAGTAAAGCCCGGAAAGACGCCAGGAGTTCGCGCTGGGATTCCAAGGATTGTGCGCCGGGAATCGCGAGGAAGTTCTGGAGCATCGTGGTTGACCTTTCCGCAAAAGCTTTGAAGCCGGCCGCCGGGAGCGCCATTATGATCCAAATCTCCAGGATCTTGGGAGGGGTGGCTGGAGGAGCGGCCGGTGAAGATGAGGCCTCCGGGGAACCAATGGGGGGGCTTGGTCCAGCTGAAGGCAATGACGGGACAACAATTGGTGACGGAGCCGGAGGAGAGTCTTGGGTTGCAGGCCTCTCATCCAAGTCCACTGGTGGCGCGGGCGGTGTTGGCGGTCGTGGAGTAGGAGGAGGAGGTGCTGGCGCGGCGGCGGGTCTTCCAGAGAGTCTTGGGTCTGGTACCCTTTGGTTCACGCCGACAGCAGCGGTCCAAGCGCGGGTCGCCGTGCGCCATTCCTTGGAAGTTTTGTATTTGCCCCGTTGCGGAGGTCCAGCCCGGCGGAGGGGTGATGCAGAGTCGCGGCTCACGTGCAAAGAAGTGGGTGACGGAGCTTGGGGGCGGCGGAATGGAGGTAAACTGGGTGGTGTCCACGATCCTTCCAAGATCAACTTGTTGTCCGAAACCACAAAGGGGTCCGGATGAGCCCTCTTGCGCGGCCTGGGGCGAGAGCCGGATTGGGGGGGCTCAAGGGATGCTGTTGCTAAGCAAGCAGAAACGATGACCGCGACAACAAGCTGAACAGGAGCAATGACCGGGGATGATCAAACATTCGTGCCCGTTCCAAGCGCAGAACTTGCAAGGGAGCATGATGGGGACAGGTGGGAAGGAAAACGGGGAGGGTGGTAGTGGGAAGTGGTGGGGGTGGAGCTATAGTAGCAGAGGTGATGGTATGGAAAAGCAATGGGAACTTCTGGGGACAGAACTGAAGTTGGGGGGGGATGTGGTTTCAATTTATAGACACGGATTGGGAACTGCGTCGCGGCTGCGCGCCCAGCATTGGGGGCAAGCGGGCTCAGCATTAGGGTATGCAGCGTGCTCAGCAGCAGCAGTTGCTGGATCAGCAGCAGCTGCTGTTTGGCTCCGCACCTGGAGGACGGGTCGGGCTCAGCATTGAATGCGGTGTGGGCGGCGATCCGCCCCGGAGATTGGATTTGGAAGGTAGTGCGCTCGACTAGGTTTGCAGGAGCTCCGGTTTGGATACGTAGGGGCGGAGCAATCCGCGGGCTATCAAGGAACGGATGAAGCGCGCGGGTCATGCCGGATATTACCAAACACCTAAGACGGGTGTGGACAAACGGATACGGACAGGCGCAGGGGGCTCCGAGTAGGGCGCGGTGCAAGGACCGCGTCATGAGAAGGACAAACCGGATGAACGGAACGGCGTACAGACGGCGGGGGGAGTTTGGTACGGAGGAGGTGGGGAGAGGAGGCTAGGGTTTCTGTTTTGGGATTGTTTTCTGTTTTGTTGTCATACTCTTATTTGCGCGTGTACTTAGGTTAGGGTTGAGAGGGAGGACTTATCCTCACTCTCAACTCCGGGTCAGAGAGGAGGGGGGGCATCAGAGCGTTGAGGAAGAGGAAAGAGGAAGAATATCACATCATCAGATTGAATCACTCATCTCACCAGGAGATTAAAGGAACTCATACCGGATACACATCCAGGTGGAAAGTTCTGAGGGTTGAAGGATTGGCAATTTCTCTCTCTCTACTTTTCTTTATCTCTTATCTCCTTATTTCTATTTCTCATTTAAGTGCAACTTTGGACATCCTCATCTCCTTTCAAACGCAGGGAACCGTTAACTTCCAAACCTTGGGAAAATTATAGGGGGATAACCTTTATTCTTTCCACAATGTTTGATTCCTTCTTTGATGAACCAAGATTGTTGATGTTGTTCCAAAGGATGATTGGATCATCATCACCTCCATTTGCTATCACGGTCAAAATGAGAGACTTGTGTATCTTTTTGCTGATGATCGCTAGTGCTTTATCAGCTGATTCAAGATTGGAAGCCACAACCCTCCCTTTTTCATCTTGTTTTGGAATGGTTTCTCCACTTACAAATTGATAAAGACCTCGACCACAAAGGAAATTCTTCATTTTGAAGTTCCACTCCAAGTAGTTTTTGGCAGTAAGTAATGGTATCAAAGATTTGAGTTTGTCCAACATTTCCAATGAACAGAGAGAAGAACTTGAATTAAAAGGAGGTAGGAGGTGGAGGAGCAAACTAGGTGATAAAAAGAAAAAGAGGATTGGATTATTTTTTTTTTTGGTGATTTTATTTTGTTTTGATATTTTCATTATGTTATAGGAAACGGGCAGAGAAGAAGAAACTAGAAATGGGACAGAGGAAGATTGGGACTGTAAATCTGTTGAAATAAAGATCTTTCAAGTTGAGATCAGGGACAAGCAAAAGACGCTGAGATTTAGAGAGAGAAGGATCAACCTTGGGAGAGACCAGGAGGGACTGAACTCAGGGTGTGTTGGTTGAGATGATGATGAGAATCAGTGATTGATTGCAAAAATCAGAAAGAGCAGTTTAAGTAGCAACACCTAGAGAGCCCATGAAAGTGGGTCTGATCAGAAGACAGAAGCATATTCATCAGAGAGGTCCAGGAGAAGCGGGAACAGAGAAAATTCAAAGAAAGGAGAAAACACTGGAAACACAAGTCTGGACATGGACAGGAAAAAAGGCCTGAAGTCACAGCAGTGACATACATGAGACAAGAGTAAAGCACCAAGATAACAGATCAATCTACAACCAGAGAGTAATAGACAGCAACAACACTGAGACATAAACCGGAGATTTTAATCTGGGATAACTATCAACCATACATAGCAAGTACCCTAAAGCTTGTAAGATGAGTTTGAGATAGAAGAGTAAGATAGACTGGGAAATGTAAGGATGAAAGATTAAGAGAAAACTAATTTACTATCTCAACAGAATTGATTGTACTTGCACTTCATGGTATGAAGGCTGATCCATGAAAATATTGCCTGACAGCTGCTGAACATACAACCTTTGTCAGCTCTCTGATACCAGGAACCTTGCATTCCTTTAGCTACAGAGAGTGATAGAAGATACGGGAACAATAATAATAATAGTATTCCAATGATAAACATGTAAAAAGCTCAAATAATGAATATGTTAAGAGCTGGTGCAAGGATTAATTGATTTGGTTAAAAGGGTTTTTAATTTTTTATAAAAGAGGGGCCATAGTATTATACTACTGGGGGTCTTTACAGACAAACAACCTCTCTTCAAGCGGCCTTGTTAGGCAGTTTAAGAACCTTGGAATGAAGATGGGTGCCTGAGAAAGGGCTTATTCCACTGGTATGGCCGGGCAAAACAGCACAATGGCCAAGACAGGAAGTGAAACACTCACTCTGAGCAATTTACCACCAAAATCCTGCAATGATAGGAAGGGTTTCAGAGCAGATGGGGTAGATTTGCTTGACTAACTTCAATGGGTTGATTGTTTTTGAGAAATAAATAATAATACTACAGACTAAGCCATGAATCACTTGCTTATCTCTTCATAAGAAATTGACTAAAAATGAAACGGTGTCTGATTGATAATAATAATTCCTGGTAAAATGATGGGGAATAATAGGTCCAAAGAGGTCTGTATAAATACCTTTTTTGGGTGACTATGAGCTTCTCAGGGAGTGTAGATAAGGCTCTGCTCTTTGGATGAGGCTTGCAAGCCAATCAGGGCAAGATTAGCACATCTACTTAGTGCTGTCAATCAGCTGACATCACATCTTCTGGATATCTGTGCTATTTTAGCCACAGAATCTGTTGATCTGTTATGGTGTAAATGTGAGCATTCTGCACTCGTCCTTCATTTTTACTATTAATATTATTTCAAAGTGGACAGATGAGGAAAGTTACTGATTTTCCATTATCTGCTGATCACGTAGGTAATTTTTAATAATTTTTATGATGACCTCTAGTATTGTTTTGAGGTCTTTGAAGTTCAGGATAAGTGATTTACATGGTAATCCTCAATATTTGGTTTATGATTAAAAAATACTTAAACATATTTTATTATTAATTTTATTTAACTTTTATAGTTTTTAGACTATTAATAATGCATGTTTCATGTTATTACATATGTCAGATAACCCTAACTAGGTTGTAGCTACCTTGAGAGGTACCTGGTTGTCAGGTTTATCATGACTGATCCAGGCGTGGGGATCAGTCAATTCAGATGCAGGCGGGGTAGGATCCACTGCGTGCGTGCCAGAATTAGCTGTGCGCATGACCTCTGTACGCAGGAATGGGTAGCTACTGGTACTTAGGATTGTGTAAGGATGCAGGGCTTTGTGCGGGAATTGTGACATAACACATTTCCGTGTGTAGCTCCTAAAATATAAACAACACTCCAATTCTGAGTTAAATTTAGTTGTAAAACCTATACGTGACAATACACATGAAATATTGAAACGGCAAAAAGGTTCAATATTGGTGTTGTGGCTGGTGGTCCCTTTTTTCATTTAATTATTTAAAAATAGAAGGAGTTAGATTTTTGGGGTGGGGCAGTGAGTGACCCTACCTAACTTTGGGTGAGGAATCCATTTCTGTGATAATATTTTTGGATTTCTCACTCCTTCTTTAGTTAATTTCACTTTTCTTATTTAATTTTTTTATCATATTTCTTCTGTTACTTTGAAAGGTTGCTCTGTACATAGTAGCAAGCTGACAACCTTGAATGGGGCCTGGCTTCTTTGGCAATAATGATGATCCTATGTACCATAGTCTAAAATCAAATAGATATTGATCTATCATGTGGATCTTATCATTGCACTCAACATTGAAGCTGGTGGTCAGGACAGAAAATTTTGCAAGGTAACTCTGATGGGATGATGGGGGTTGATGATCAGAGGAGGAGGAGGAGTAGACTTCTGGCAATCAATCAATTGTGGGTGGCAGCAAATGAGGAGGGAGTAGAGGGGGCACTCAACACAATTGATTGGGAGTGGAAAGTGATGGAGGAGAAGGCGGAGGCAGAGAAGGTTGGTGGGGAGCTAGTCTTCATCCCAACAATTGAATTGGCAGAACCAGGAAGATCCTGGTAGCACTCAAATCTTGTTGGTATGGATTTTCTGAGGTGGAGGTATGGATGGATGGTGGATGGATGATGGTGCATAAATGGCAGGTTTGATGTTTGAAAGCTGTCATTTTGAAATACACCAGTTAGGGGGTATGTGTATTTCAGAAACCTGCCATTAGAAATGGTGGGTTTGGTAAAAATAATGGTGGGTTTCTAATGGTGGGTTTTCTAACTCTGATACACCCTAATATTTCAAATTTCCAGAAAAGAATTTAAAATCAATACCTCTTGATAATAATTAAAATCAGCAATTTAAACAATCTTCAAATCCAATCCTAGAAGAATATTTTTGAACTGGTTAATTTCTCTCATAAAATTTAAAACAAGGTGGAATGTGCTTCAATTAATTATAAATATTTACCAGTTTAACTTAAATTTTCAAAAAAAATAATTTTGGTAGCATCTATGCGTTCAAGAATGAGCTCCTGGAGACAGATGCAAAATATTTAATCCAATTTATTTCAAAATTATCTTTTTATTATAATTAACACTGCAAATTTCTATCAGAAGTTTTTCCTGACCTCTTAGCCCACTTTTATATGTGTCAGCTTGCTACTATTGCAAAGCAAGGTGCAAAAGTAACAAAAATAACATAAAAATAATAACAATATAATTAACCTAAGAAGGAGTAGGAAAAACATAAATATTATTACAGAAATGGATTCACCACCCAGAATTAGGTTGGGTCGCTCACTGACCCCACCCTTGAAATCCAACTCCTTATATTTTTAAATAATTAAGGAAAGAAAGACCAAAATACTACGGCTCCACTATTGAGCTTTTGGTCAATTGAATATTTCACACATATTGTCACATATAGGTTTCACACCTAAAATTCAGTCAGAATTGAGGTGTTGTGCATATTTTAGGAGTTATGGAGGGAAATGTGTTTTGTCACAATTCCTGTACGCAGCTGCGGCAGCCAATGCACCTGCGTGCCGCTGAGATACAGCCCTGTCACTCCATCAAGGTCGTGTACGCAGCCCCAGGCCTCTGACAAGTACGCAGCCGCGGGACTACGGGTTGACAGAGTGACAGGCGGCCTGAGAGGCTTAGGT
This sequence comes from Puccinia polysora, assembly GCA_025617555.3. NCBI lineage: Eukaryota > Fungi > Basidiomycota > Pucciniomycetes > Pucciniales > Pucciniaceae > Puccinia > Puccinia polysora. The sequence goes on along the minus strand of JAOOQA010000019.1, from coordinate 2,067,898 downwards.
ACTGCATAAACATGCTACAACCCACACCAGAACATTCTACATATGTAATAAATGTTCCCATGGATAGTAGATAGTCTAAAATCACATAATATTATATAAAAATACTTAAATAACCCTTATACGTATTTTCTATGAAATATAATTCAAAGTACCAAGGATGTCAAAAATAAGACAATGACAACTTCTAAAAATATACTAAAATACTTTAATATACTTTTATGAGAATTTCTAGACATCAATATCTTTGTGACATACTTAGAAAACTAATGATGTAAAAATATCACATGAATTCCCATGACTTATATTTTTAAGTAATTATTTTAGCAAATCAACTGGAACTCAAAAATAAGGAGTAAAATCAATATCATGACTTTACTCCAGTTATTTAATACATAATGAGAACTCACCTGAAATCAGGATGTCCATAGAAATGTCTATTTAAATATTTATTAAATTACTGGGATCATTTACTAAGGATAATTAATTAAATAATACATAAATGGGACAGATTAGTGTTATTCACACGTCCTAATATCTATTATAAAGTAGAATAATTCCCATACCCTGAGGAATTAGATGCTACCCGTGCTATAGCACCAAGAAAACGTGACAGGCTACCACTGGTTACCCTGCTAGCCTTAGTGTCAGTCCCTTTGAGCCCCTGTACCCCTCAGAAGGATAGTATTGGGACTCCAAAAGCTATAAATAAAGAGCTCTTTTGAGGATATTGATGGGCAGAGTGTTAGATTACATAATTGCCATGAGCAGTTCATTGACTGGTATGTGCCATCCACATCATAGAATGCTGGGATAAGTACACCTCTTCTGGGGTGATCAGCCAAATAGCTATGAATCAACAGCCCCTTACTCAACAGCGCACTTAGCTCAATTGGTAAGAGCATCACTCATATAAAGAGTCTGAGGTTGTGGGTTTGAATCCCACAGTGTTCATTTGTTTTCATATTTCTTCTGACATGGTAGCAAGATTTATACAGTCACAAAGACTGCAGCCTAACAGCTGTCAAAAATAACAAACCGTCTTTATCAATGAAATCAAATGGTTGAGTCCCTGCTCAAAGCACAGAGGGGTGTTAGATTACATAATTGCCATGAGCAGTTCATTGACTGGTATGTGCCACCCACATCATAGAATTCTGGGATAAGTACACCTCTTTGGGGGTGATCAGCCAAATAGCTATGAATCAACAGCTCCTTACTCAACAGTGCACTTAGCTCAATTGGTAAGAGCATCACTCATATAAAGAGTCTGAGGTTGTGGGTTTGAATCCCACAGTGTTCATTTGTCTTCATATGTCTTCTGACACAGAGACCCAGTTATATTTATATCCAGACACCGTGCCAAGGTAATCAAGTACTTATAAGAGATAATTAAGTGATTTATGGCTAAGTCTGATCAATAATATCTGTCCTCAACCTCTTTTTTATCAATTAAAACTGCTGAACAACCTTATAACCCCAGTATACAGGTTTAACCCATCAGTGCACGTCTCAAAAAGATACCCAAAGGATTTAATAATATACCAGTGAGTTTTATTATCCTTTCTCTGTTGTGGCAGCTTGGTTACAAGGCCCTGCCACTCCACTGTGTATTTTATATACATATTATCTTTGGGTAAAATATCCTTTAAACTAAAGAGCCCAAAGTAACCAGGACTATGTGTTTTCATACTGAAATCCCTGAAGACAGGTGTTAAAGATCCCCAATATAATTGTGGCCCCTCTATAAGAATATTCAATAATTAATTTATTCATATTGATTTAAAACAATAAACCATAACCAAACCACTTAACCTTGCAAAAAGCTTAATCCAAATATTTTACGGATTTCTGCTGCATTTATCAAATAATATATTTATTATTTATTCTATCACCTCTGGTAGCTAAAGGATAGCAAGGGTCTTGGCATCCAGGAGCCTGACAATATGAGAAAAGCAAAGAAAAAGTAAGAGGTGAGCCGGCAAATCACTATCATTGTAATATTGTCCCGCTTGTTGTTGGTAACACCCTTGGTTTTGATCTTCACGCAAAAATTCGAAGAAAAGTTTCAAAATAATCTTGGTGATCCCTGAAACTCGATTGTAAGACTTGCTTATTTTCTTTGAAATACCAAAATCCCAAGAGTGAGACCGCAAACTCGACCATGAGCTCACCCACGCATGTACTCGACAAATTTTTAATGAGATAGATTTGTAAGGAACCAAAGTATGGCCTGATTTCAAACTGCTGAGACACCTTCTCATATTCAGAAATTATATCATAGTTCCCAAAGATTGGCATACTATCTGTCGGTTCAAATATTGCACTCGAAAACCATCGCAAAAATTTTACCCAGTCCTCCCCAACCCTCCTCGCTAATCCGGGCCGATCAAGAGACAAGATTCGATATATCTCGGTGTGAACATAACGGGATACATAGAAGAACTTTTCTAGCCTGCGCAGTAGCGTCTGCAACGGGATCGGCTTATTTAAGGGTGCAAGTATTCTGATGCCATAGTTCTGGTCCGGATTTTCAGATCTGAGTCCCCCGAATCTAACTTGTTCACAATTCCTGATCAAGATCGGTAAGTCCTTGCAAATCACCCCTGGGTTTACCTGGGTCACCTTTGGAAATGACGAGTAGAAAGTATTAATCTTTCCCAGGATTTCATTTTCCAGCTCTCCGGGAGCCATTAAATTCGATAAAACGCAAAGCGCTCGGTCCCGTATGATAGTCATTTTTTCGTGCACATTTGCCGGCAATACGGGGGGTAGTTTGTAAATGGGAAAACCATCGAGTCGTTGGTCGTCAGATGATCTTGGTTCTACATCGAACGAATCCTCAACTTTTTTTGCATCCATTATAGCCTTGTTAACCAAACCTCTGGCGGCTTCAACAAATCGCTCATCGGTTCCAAAGTTTCTGTCCCATGTGCCCGAATGATAAAGCTTGTAATAAATTCCAAGGACGGCGATTGAGGTCAAGAACGCCTCGAATTGGGAATTTTCAAGCGATAGGAAGTTGATTAGTTCCACTTGCACTGCTCCAAAGCCACCCGCAGCAGCATGCATATCAGCCGCGAGGACTCTTCCGAAAATTGGAGGTGATTCGGAACGAACGAACAAGGCAGAATTCAGCCAGTTAAACAATTCTTGGCACTGAACCTTCCTCTCTTCGGCGCTTTTTTTAAAATGATTAGAGAAGGCTGCATGAGTGTATAAAATCCATCTGATTAGAGCTTGAAATGAACGTTTCAAGCTTTCTAATCGCTTGACCCTGTGATTTTTTGCAGAAATTATGCATGATAAAAGTACTTTTTTTTTGAAGTCGCGATCGAAGAAATAGTTCGTCCCGAGGGGGAGTCTCCCGTATATCCAAGGTCCAGACTCTGCAGGTGACAGGCCCTCATGGAGATTTGCTAAGCCCAAATTGAATAGTCTCACAAAGGGTCCGCTAGCATGTGTAGATACAGCTCGGGCGAAAAGTTGAGGAACGGGAGAAGCTAGTGCGCATGCTTGGTCAGGTATATCTGGATCAATCGGTGGGTGGGCTTGACCAAACTGGTCACAATTCCTGTGGGTGATATACTGTGCATCTATTGTTTGCGGTTGTTGAGCATGACCACTTGGTCTGTTACCGCTAACGCCTGTTGAAGTGGTTTTATATCCCCCATGAAAGCGAAGAGAACGAAGTGAGGTAAATGGCTCATGTCACCTCATCACAGGCGCTCCATGGACAGATTCTGTATATTTCAATCGAACAAGGCTAACCTCGAACTTGCTTTTCGGAGTTACTTAATGATGTGAGTCTGATTTCCGAAGTCGTTTCCCACTTACGATCGTTTTTCAGTGGCTTAGAGACATCTTGAGCCCCCAAACTCAATCCCAGGTCAAGATTTACAAACTTTGGTCCGTTTAAGTAGGAATTCATTGGATCAATGGATGATCCGGGTTCACTTGGCTGCCATGAATTACTGGGTGCCGACACAACATCACAGTCGTGCAAGATCCCTTTCCAGGAGGCATCAGACCCCAGATTGGGTCGATCGATACGGTCATGATGATTGACAAATTGGGATTCCTGGCCACTTGAGAGTAATGAAGGGCCAGGGTTCATGAACTCTAGGGATATAGGACAGTCATGATACAGATCTAAGCTTGGTTTCTTCGTAGGTTTGCTAGTTGATCCGACGGCTTGCTGCCATGCGCGCTTGGGGCCCAGATTAGCTATTTCCGATTCTGTGCACAAGCTCAGATTGATCAGTGGGAGAGCCCATGAGCACGAGGTTATAAGACGCTGGAACATCATCACTAAGAAAGAACACGTCACGAACAACATGTCAGCCTTGAGCGCTCCAGCTCATAGCCATTGAACACTGATTCCAGCTGCTAGAATACTGGATCGCAACTAACCTGGATACGGCTCCAGTATTCGAAAAAATCCCGATCTGGTCCCGAAAGCTGACGTTTGAATAGACGAGCTCTTTCGGGTACCTGACCGGCGAATGGTGGCGTATACCACCTAACATATTTATGCTTACCGATGGCTGAAATGTGCAAACGTAGCGTGACCGTTCACCTTCACCCGGCTCCCTCTCCTTCTTTTCATCATCACGTGGGTAACCTCATCACCACCGGATTAAGTGTCTCTGATACAGGGTTGGACCTTGTCGAGAGAGCCTTCGTTGAATTGAACGTGTATATGTACACATGTATGCTATAAATACAAATGTACAGCTTATCAGGATGTGTAGCGGCATCCATCGCACTTGCCGGGTGGTAATTTATTGCCCCATAGAGCCGCTGGCCTAGCCACGGGTCAAGCTCAATAGCACCATCACATACGCGATCAAGCAGTCCCTTGTTGCGTCCCTTCGGTCACAGCCCCTAGCACGCCATGAACATGAACGAGACTCCGTTCTCAATCTCGACCGATGAAGGAGGTGCTCGGAGGATAGAATGTGACACGACAGATCGTAACGCCGAAATAGGGGGCTCTAGTGTGAAGCGGACATAACGGTTGACCCGACTGCCAGCGTATAACCTTAGAGGACATTGATTGTGTCTGTAGAAGAGCTTGGACGAGGCGTTTTTTTTATTTTTATTTTTATTTTTTTACCATTTATGCCGTTTCTGCCCATTTTTTTGTTTCGCACAAATTTTTTTCCAACTATACCCTCCCACTCTTTGGACCGCAATATCCGAATTTTTTTCCGCCGCCCCCCCCCCGATCGGATCAAGACGAGCTACCCGATCGGCCCAAGATTAGCACAGCTCAGCCCATCATCAAACAACAATCAAACGAGGATTCCTTCGATTTCATTTAAAATCCATGGCAAACAACATCCACCCATCTCATCGATCGTATTTCCAATCATACCTCCAATCATCTTACCAAGCTCATCCGACCACAACTTTCAACATTGAATCATATGAGACAACAACAAATACAAATGAAGGCAGCCTCCCCAATGAGATGAATGTTTGTAATTTTTTTCATCACTGAAATATCCAACGCTGATTTTTGGGTTTATCCTACCTTTTAGGCTGATCCTGAGAGTCCCTCCCACTCCTTTTCACCAAGTATTAATTCTGATGCCCAACAAGTAAGTTTCTGTCATGCCCTACTCCTGTGTAGTCTAGTCGATATCATATTTTGAACCTGTTTGATCCTTACTCCTCAATCCCCATTAGAATTCTTTTGAATTTCAAAAAAACTTCACCCTTTACTGCTCCGAAAAAAACCGAAGAACCAAAAAAAAAAATTGGAAGCAGGTTCGGCCATCAAAAGGTTCCCAGCTTTCAGTTCAAATCAATCCAAACCTGATCGACTTTCAAAGTTTTCAAGAAGTTGTCACTTCTGCTTGCAACGAAGAATACAGTGACATCTCATCTATTATTTCTAAGGCTGGAAAGGCTGGAATACCCCAATTAACTGGCTGGTACATATACCAAAGTGCCGGGACTACATGAAGTCTCGAGAAATCACACTTAAAAACGAAGATCATTACTTGAAATGGATATCGACAATCACATCAATCGATATTACTCACGCTGGTGTCGTCCTATCTCAAAGCAATCCAAAGGCTAATTTGGTTCGAGCTGGATCTTATTGCAAAAAATAATATGCGGGTGGCATTTCGAGAATCCCACCAACAGAGAAATGATTCTTCTTCGGAATCTGGATCTGATACTGACTCTGACATTGATGATCATGAACTTCAGATGGCAAAAATCTATGACAAGTATGTGATCAACACCAAATATGACCGAGTCCACCCGGCATTTCCACATCCAACTGAACCCAACAAGTATATACTGTTGACTGTAGGAAATGTTCACATCTGGCCTGATGCTCTTGTGCGTTTTTCCCAATTTGTCTGGCAAAATGTGTTCCTGTTGGACTCTAATTTTTGGTTTTTCTCAAAACACAAATTCTTAGATTGCTCAAAAGCCCGGTGTTTCACTTGATTCCCCACCAAGCAAGTTGAAATACTTAACCTTGAAGAAAAAAAATAAAGCCAATAAAGAACCTCAGCTCAATGGCCTTGGTAATATCTTGATTACTGAGTCCCAATAACCAGAATACAAATAACCCATCCCTCCCCTCATCTTCATCGGGATTGGATGAAAACCATTGTTCTTGCATTTGCAATTATGTGCAGTGGATAGGAATGAAAGATGATTCAGAAGAGATAATTCAGTGCTTAGAATCAAACGGTATTGATTCCTACAAATTATTCAAATCTCTAAACCTCTCTAATAGTGATCTTAAGCCTATAGGCTTGACAATTGGTATTTTTGCCTGCCTTTGCAATAATATGCATTGCTATGCAAATTTTTTACAAAACAGACAACATTGATTGTATTTATCTTCTTTGTGCTAGCTATTTCAAATTATGACAATGATTGTCAGCCTCCTGGATGCCAAGACCCTGGCTATCCTTTAGCTACCAGAGGTGATAGAATAAATAATAAATATATTATTTAATAAATGCAGCAAAAATCCGTAAAATATTTGGATTAAGCTTATTGCAAGGTTAATTGGTTTGGTTATGGTTTATTGTTATAAATCAATATAGATAAATTGATTATTAAATATTTTTAAAGAGGGGCCACAATTATATTGGGGATCTTTAACACCTCTCTTCAGGTAATTCAGTATGAAAACATGTTGGCCTGGTGTCAGCTTGCTACTATTGCAAAGCAAGCTGCAAAAGTAACAAAAATTACATAAAAATAAATAATAATATAATTAACCTTAGAAGGATTAGGAAAACCATAAATATAATAACAGAAATGGATTCTCCACCCAAAATTAGGTAGGGTCACTTGCTGACCCCACCCTTGAAATCCAACTCCTTATATTTTTAAATAATTAAGGAAAGAAAGGCAAAATACCACAGCTCCACTATTGAGCTTTTGGTCAATTAAATGTTTCACACGTATTGTCAAGTATAGGTTTCACACCTAAAATTCAGTCAGAATTGAGGTGTTGTGTATATTTTAGGAGTTACGGACGGAAATGTGTTTTGTCACAATTCCCGCACGCAGCCACAGCAGCTAATGCACCCGCGCACATCTGAGATAAAGCCCTGTCACTCTGTCAAGGTTGTGTACGCAGCCCTTGGCCTCTGACAAGTACACAGCCATGGGACTACGGGTTGACAGAGTGACAGGCGGCCTGAGAGGCTTAGGTACCGCGTAAACATGCTACAACCCACACGGGAACATTCTACACATGTAATAAATGTTCCTGTGGATATTAGATAGTCTAAAAGTACATAATATTATATAAAAATACCTAAATAACCCTTATACCTATTTATTATTGAATATAATTCAAAGTACCAAGAACTCAAAAATAAGACAATGACAACTTCTAAAAATATGTTAAAATACTTTAAAATACTTTTATGAGAATTTCTAGACATCAATATCTTTGTGACATACTAAGAAAACTAATGATGTAACAATATTACTTGGATTCCCATGACTTATATTTTTAAGTAATTATTTTAGTAAATCAACTGGAACACAAAAATAAGGAGTAAAATCAATATCATGAATTTACTCCAGTTATTTAATACATAATGAGAACTCACCTGACATCAAGATGTCCGCTGAAATGTCTATTTAAATAATTATTAAATTACTGGGAACATTTAATAAGGATAATAAATTAAATAATACATAAATGGGACAGATTAGTGTTATTCACATGTCCTAATGTCTATTATAAAGTAGAATAATTCCCATACCCTGAGGAATTAGATGCTAACCGTGCTATAGCACCAAGAACAATTGACAGGCTACCACTTGCCGCCCTTCTAGCCTTAGTGTCTGTCCCTTTGAGCCCCTGTACCCCTCAGAAGGATAGTATTGGGACTCCAAAAGCTATAAATAAATAGCTCTCTTGAGGATATTGATGGCCAGAGACACAGTTATATTTATATCCAGACACCGTTCAAAGGTAATCAAGTACTTCTAAGAAATAATTAAGTGATTTATGGCTAATTCTGATCAATAATATCCATCCTCAACCTCTTTTTTTATCAATTAAAACTGCTGAACAACCTTATAACCCCAGTATACAGGTTTAACCCATCAGTGCACATCTCAAACAGATACCCAAAGGATTTAATAATATACCAGTGAGTTTTATTATCCTTTCTCTGTTGTGGCAGCTTGGTTACACGTCCCTGATAATCCACCGTGTATTTTATATACATATTATCTTTGGGTAAAATACTCTTTAAACTAAAGAACCCAAAGTAACCAGGACTACGTGTTTTCATACTGAAATCCCTGAAGAGAGGTAATAAAGATCCAAATTATAATTGTGGCCCCTCTATCAAAATATTTAATAATCAATTTATTCATATTTATTTAAAACAATAAACCATAACCAAACCACTTAACCTTGCAACAAGCTTAATCCAAATATTTTACGGATTTTTGCTGCATTTATTAAATAATATATTTATTATTTATTCTATCACCTCTGGTAGCTACAGGATAGCAAGGGTCTTGGCATCCAGGAGGATGATAATTGGGATTCTGGCCAGGAAATATTCCATTTTATTATATTTAATACCTTGGACCAGAAATTTTGAAAAAAAATAAAATCAAAGATAAATTTATCTGACTTTATAAGCGTGATTTATCATAAAATTCTTTTGCAGTGGATTTAAAAACCAATGCAGAATTAATCATCTATTATTTAAATCTGTTAAAGATAAGAAAAGAAGAAAATATTAAAAATTATAAACCTACTGGTTGGAAAGCTTTAACTCAAGCTGAGCAACTTAATATCTCTTCTGCATGTAAACAATTAGATAAACTCCTTGAACAAGAAGATCTTGAAAGGCGCATCAACTTTCAGGCCCTATTAAGGAAACATAAAGCTTGGAAGAAATACCGTATAAATTACTTTTTGAAATATAAAAGTAAGTATACAACTTGTGTTAACATATTATTTTTTTAAATAATATTAATATATCTTATTAACCAATAAAATAAAATTTTTTATCAGTGAACCCTCCTGTACCAGAAACCACCACCACTGAAGTTGATTTATTGGATCAAGAAATCCCAGATATCTCTGGACACCCTGAAAATATTGATTGGGGAGGTGAAGACTTCATGGGAACACACCAAGACCCCGTAGGATTACCTACTAAGGATCAATTTAATCCCAACAAAATCTTGGTACCTTTGAACATCAACTTAAGTGAGTTTTGAATAAAAATTATTTTTACAGATTCTTTTCTGTAAAATACTTATAAAGATATTATTCAAAAATGAATAGAAGTAAAACAAGAGCCTCAGGGAGAATTCCCTCCTATGGATCTTTGCCAACAGCTCCCAGTAACCATGAGAGCAACAATAAGGACAACCATGAAGGGACTGGAACCCGTGAATCAAATGTTGATGGACAAGGAGCAGCACCAATTACTTCTGCCCTCTCCCAACCTAGAGCTGGAGAAGGTAGTAGAATCAAGCCACCCTCCTTTACAAGAAGATTCCCTGCAGCCACCCAAGCAGAATCTGGCCAAGGAAGCCAGGATCAAAGACTTAGTCAGAGAGCACGTGAAATATTGGGAAGAGTCCAAAGAAGCCCAAGCCAAGGAGGACATGGTGTCTATGAAAAAGATAATCTCCCAGGCAAAAGCCACTCAGATAGCTCTTCAGAAAATGATTCCAAGGAAAGAGGTAGAATCCTACATAGAAAAGTGGAATCCTTGGGATCAATTAGCCCAACTGAAAGGAAAAGGATCAGGAAAGAAGAGATCCTCTTCCCATCCCAAACCAAAGGGAAAGAAAGACTGGGATCAGATAATATCCCTAGCTCAAAAATGGAAAAAGGTTTACAACAATTAGCTTCTAATTCTGAGCCCAAACAAACCTCTGATGTAATTACTTCCTTTTCTAATGATATGCGTCATAATTTCAAAATTGTTTGTGAAAATTTGGACAGTGTTTATACCCAAATGGATAAATTTACCTCAGTAGTAGCCAAATTGATTAATAATGTTGGGCTGAGGGTACGCAGAGTGGAGATCAAAGTAGAAGGATCATATTTCATAAGCAGGAAGAAATGATGACAGCTGTTTTAGGAAAAGGAAAATTGAATAAAAGAGAACATGACTTACCTGAGGGTACACAGAGTGGAGATCAAAGTAGAAGGATGAGAGAAGAGAGGCCTTCTGCTTTGTCCCAGCTCTGCCCTCAGGTATACAAGACTGAATGAAGTGTCACACACGTCGTGACACTGAGAAAGATATATTGAATATTGAATTCTGAGAGTAAGACAAGTGCGCACAGGCATAGCATGACAAAGAGTAATGAGAGAAGTATGATACTGAAAAGAGACAGAGTAGGAATACAAAGAGAGAGAAAGATAAGAAGAAGTGAACTGGAGAAATGGAGGTAAGTGTTTACTCCAAAAAATAACCAAACAAAGATGGTAGTAATGGAAGAAATCAAAGAACACACAGAACAGTTATTGGAGAAAATTAATCAAGGTAGGATCAGACAGACTCAAACAATTGAGAATATGCTATCAGGAATCCAAGGAGATTTTATTATTTCTTTCCAACCCTTAAAAGAAGAATTGATAACCACTACTAAAAGCACCATTCTATCCCTTAGTGAAAAACTGGATGTGCTTGATAAAAAGGTGGACCTGAAACTTAATCTCATCAAAAATGATCTTAGAGACTTAAAAGTCTGTCTGACCAACCCCTTGGGGAGTACCATAGAGGAACCAAAACCTCCCAGAAAAACCACTACTCCCTATGCACTGAAGAGTTGAAGAACAACTATGATGCCATGGAGAGATGAACGGATGGTTGTAGGCTATTGAGGAGTCTAATGAGGAGTAATAATGAGGCTACAAAGAGCCAATAGAGAGAGGATATGTCTTGTATAGTCAAGAGGAACTGATCTGATGAGGAGGAAGGGGCACTCCAGTATTGTTGACTGGTAATCAGATGAGTTTCATTCCTGGTCCAAGGGGAGGACCAGTATTTAAGCACAACTGGAGAACCCCAAAGGGGGCGTAGGGTAGCAAGTTAAGGACAACTAGAGAGCCCCAGAGGGGGCCTGAGGCAGGGTTAATGAGATAATGAAAACAGCAAGTTAGAAGTAAAGGTAACTAAATTTTTTAGTTACAGAATAAGAACAGAAAAAGACAACACACCACCTTAACTGACAAATTTAGGAACCAATTTGAGACCAATCAACATTTCAGAGATTCATGAGAATTGAGAAGAGAATATGAGAATGAGAGATATGAGATTTGAGAAAGGATGACAAGACACCACCTTGTCAGCATATGAGATGGGGAATGAAAGCCTATTTTAAGAGGAGCAACTAGGACCTCAGGCATAGTTGCCTAGCATGATGAAAGCCTATTTTAAGAGGAGCAACAAGGACCTCAGGCATAGTTGCCTAGCATGATATGGGAGGAGTGATATTACTATTTTAAGAGGAGCAACAAGGACCTCAGGCATAGCTGCCTAGCATGATGGGAAGGATGATATGATGATAATGATAATGGTGATGATGAGGGTAATGGTAATGGTAAAGGTAATATGATAGTGGTGGTGATGGTGATGATGATGGTGATGGATGATGGATGGGATGATGATGGTGATGGGAATGGTAATGGTGATGGTTTTGAAATGGATTGGTAGCAGTTGTAGGATAATGGTGGGTGATGATAGAATATAATAGTAATGAATGTGATGGTGATAATGAAAGAGGGTGGAGAGCACAAAGCAGATAGTATTGAAAATAATAATGTGAAGATTCCAACACACCAGCCTGTTCAATACTAGATGGGAGGAATGTTAATGTGTTGTTGGAGTTGAATTGAATGTTGTTGATGGTGTCAAGAGTTGATTGTTGATATTGTTGATGGAGATTGGATGGCAAAGGATGATGGAGGTATTGATGATGTAGCAGGTGGAGCGGAGGAGATGGATGGGAGCAAGCGAGCGGCTGAGATGGAGCGGAGCGAGCAAGTGGTGATGTAGCGTGTGGAGCGGATGAGATGGAGCGGAGCAAGCAAGTGGTGATGTAGCGTGTGGAGCGGAGCAAGCGAGTGGTGAATGTTGGAGAGGAAGCGGCGGAAATGGATGAAGGGAGCGAGCACAAGGTCGGATCGGAGAGAGGGGAAATGGATGAAGGGAGCAAGCAAGCGGCTGAGATGGAGTGGAGCGAGCAAGTGGTGATGTAACGTGTGGAGCGGATGAGATGGAGCAGAGCGAGCGAGTGGTGATTTAGCGTGTGGAGCGGAGGAGATGGAGCGGAGCGAGCGAGTGGTGAATGTTGGAGAGGAAGCGGCGGAAATGGATGAAGGGAGCGAGCACAAGGTTGGATCGGAGAGAGGGGAAATGGATGAAGGGAGAAAGCACAAGGTTGGATTGGAGAGAGGACAATGGGCGCGAGCAAGATGATCTGGGTGTTGGAAGAGGAAAGGTAGATAGTGGACCGAATCGCGCGCAAGTGGGCAAGGGATCAAGAGCCGGACGGGTTGACAGCAATTGACTGGGCAAGCGCGAGATTGGATTGGCAGGAGGCATTGGTGGAGGGAGACGGTAGTGGATGCTGAGAGCAAGGTGAACAACAAGAACCGGATCGATCAAGCAAGTGAGAATGTGGGGATGAGGAAGGTGACAAGCGAGGAGGAGAGGGATAAGTATGTCGCGGATGATGGAGAAGGGTGATCAATGCCTCCAGCAAGGAGACAATAAGGAACCAAGTAAGAAGTTGTTGAGAAGCGGATGAGGTTTTGACCAAGGTGGAGTTGGGCAGCAATTGAGGTCATGATGGAGATAGCAAAGCTGGTGCAAGAGCGAGGTGAAGCGACTTGGATCAATGGTGAGGTAGGACCGTCTGGATGAGTTAGGGCATCGTTGGTATGATGAGGTGATGGATTGAGCCAAAAATCTTTAACGGTACTTGTGATACTTTGGGTCTGGGTTTTCTTGGGGAGGTCAACATTAGATTGTCTGGTTTGGAACAATCTTTCAAGCCACTACGATCCTTGACGTTTGCACCGGATGGAGTATTGGGACGAGAGTGGGAACAACGACAAGGCCCGGTAGAGGTAGGACTACTGTGAGAGTGGATGCTACTGGAGGAATGATGTGAGCCGTGAGTCACTTGAGGTGATCCCGACATATTGGATAGACCGTCCAACTTGCGCAAGGCCTTGGCGGTATAATTGTTCTGGGCGGCAACTTGTTCCATGTCAAATGCTTCTAGATCTTTAGAGCTCAGGCTTGATGATGCGGTCCTAAGGATTGACTGAGCTATTGTTGAAGGAGAATGGTGAGAATGAACGGAGGAGTGAGAGTGGTGGGGATAAGAGGAGGAGGAGTGAGCAGTTGGGGAGAGGACCAACGATGATCCAATTGGAGCAGGGGGAGGAGGGTTGAACGAATTGATTTCAACAGGATGACCGGTTGCAAAGGATTCCAAGGGTACCGACTTGGTCACTTGATAAGGAGAGGGGATAGAGGCACCAATTTGCTCTTCCCGGTCGGGTTGAGGATTGTTTCAAGAGAATGATTCAATGGGTGTCCAATCATATTGGTCTTTGACACCCGTGCCCGTAGGTGCGCTCATGGCAGACTTGAGGTCCTGGAGAGATTCGATGGATTTGGCCAAGGATATCTTCTGGTTAGGCTGTAGATTGTGAAACGAACAGCTTGAGGAGGTTGAGATGGGCAATGATGATGAGTTTGGATGAAGATTGAGTTGAAGGTTGACCACGTGAGGACGTGACGGATGGCGGGGCTGCGTATGGGTCAAACTGTTGAGGGCTTGGCTGGAGGATTTTGAGGGGTCGTGAGATGAGCCGGGATGACGGGTACTGGGTTGATCGGGTTGACGGGTGGAGTGGTTGGGATGTAGGACGTGAGTTTGTACTAGATCGCTTGTGGAAGGATTTGAATGATTGGTGTAACTCCTGAGGATATCGCCTTCCCAATTGATTGCGTGCTTGGCTGAAGGATTATGAGAGTTTTTCTTGGGGACGGTTGAGGGGATGATCTGAGAGGCCTGAATGTCTTGAGGTGATTTGGGCGAGCTAGGTGAGTTTGGAGAACCTTGAGCCGATGAATCAAGCCTGAGATGATGTCAAGCCGAGACGGGTGAGAGGAGGGAATGGCTGGGAGGGAGATGAGAGGAGCTGAGGGGAGTATTGAGTTGAGAAGCGTCGGGATGGTGGTGGGCGGAGTGATGAGTGGTAATCAAGAATGAGGGCAGAGGCTGAGGACCAGATGAGTGGGAGATAAGAAATGAGGTTGAGTTGGTTGAGGAAGGAGATAAGAAAGATTGGTTGTGAAGGGTTTGAAGGAATAGGGATGGAGAGGAGAGACAAAATTGGATAGTGAGGATGATAGGATTGATGAGATTGGCAATGGGACAACCAGTTGGAACAATGAAGTTGACCGGATGGCTTAGTGGGATGAGTTTTCGGCTTTTAACCGTGAAGAGTTGAAGAACAACTATGATGCCATGGAGAGATGAACGGATGGTTGTAGGCTATTGAGGAGTCTAATGAGGAGTAATAATGAGGCTACAAAGAGCCAATAGAGAGAGGATATGTCTTGTATAGTCAAGAGGAACTGATCTGATGAGGAGGAAGGGGCACTCCAGTATTGTTGACTGGTAATCAGATGAGTTTCATTCCTGGTCCAAGGGGAGGACCAGTATTTAAGCACAACTGGAGAACCCCAAAGGGGGCGTAGGGTAGCAAGTTAAGGACAAATAGAGAGCCCCAGAGGGGGCCTGAGGCAGGGTTAATGAGATAATGAAAACAGCAAGTTAGAAGTAAAGGTAACTAAATTTTTTAGTTACAGAATAAGAACAGAAAAAGACAACACACCACCTTAACTGACAAATTTAGGAACCAATTTGAGACCAATCAACATTTCAGAGATTCATGAGAATTGAGAAGAGAATATGAGAATGAGAGATATGAAATTTGAGAAAGGATGACAAGACACCACCTTGTCAGCATATGAGATGGGGAATGAAAGCCTATTTTAAGAGGAGCAACTAGGACCTCAGGCATAGTTGCCTAGCATGATATGGGAGGAGTGATATTACTATTTTAAGAGGAGCAACAAGGACCTCAGGCATAGCTGCCTAGCATGATGGGAAGGATGATATGATGATAATGATAATGGTGATGATGAGGGTAATGGTAATGGTAAAGGTAATATGATAGTGGTGGTGATGGTGATGATGATGGTGATGGATGATGGATGGGATGATGATGGTGATGGGAATGGTAATGGTGATGGTTTTGAAATGGATTGGTAGCAGTTGTAGGATAATGGTGGGTGATGATAGAATATAATAGTAATGAATGTGATGGTGATAATGAAAGAGGGTGGAGAGCACAAAGCAGATAGTATTGAAAATAATAATGTGAAGATTCCAACATGCACCACCCTTATTAGGAATGCATAGGAGTGATACCTTTAGGCCTAGTACTACCCCTGAGATGGAACAAGCCCTCAAACTGTTACCCCCTATTTCTGAATGGACCAAGTTCTCTGGTGAAGGAGAATACAATAATATGAGTTTTATTAAATTTATTGACTACACTATTAACTCTTATGACCTACCAGAAGCTATAGCTGTATTGAGGCTTCCCAGACTATTTGAAGGAGTAGCCTTGGACTGGTTTATCAGTAAAAGAGAAGAAGTAGGATCCTTACCATGGAATTCTTGGAAACTTCTGATTGAAGAAAAATTTGGTTCTAGAATGTGGAAAAGAAAAATGATGAAAAATTTTGAAAATTCCTCATTTGACCCCTCCAAGGATAAACCTCACAAATGGTGCTTCAAACAGAAGAAAAGGTTGGATTGCTTCAATGCAGATGCTGATAAAGAGGAAGCAAATGAAAGAATGCTCAACCTGTGTCCTGGAAATCATAACCATAGTGTAAGATCTAGGATGAGTATGGATGCTGACTTTCCAACTCTAATAAATGTGCTAGAAGAAGTAATAGACATGAATGGGTTAGAAAAGAAAGCCCCTTCTAGACCCAAAGAGAACTACCACATTAAAAAAACCAGAGAACAACCTCCTCTGATGAATACCTCTGATAATAAGAAACCTAATGAGAATAGGGATAAAGAGAGGATGCCTGCAACTTGTTGGAATTGTAACAAGACTGGGCATATGAGACAAGACTGCCCATTACCAAAAAGAAAGATAGCAGTCTTGGAAGGAGAGCAGAAGGTGAAAGGGAATCAGAACTATGAAGATATAGCTGATACGGAAGCATCTCTTTCTGAATGTGAATTGATCCTTAACAACCCTGTTAATGTTATAGAAGGAGATATAGGCACTTCTGTAGAAATCAATAACATACATGGGGATTCTAGCTTGCCCCAACAATGGCATCCTACCATAATTCCTAGAAATATTACAGATTTCAAACCATTAACAGTTAAACCTATGAGTGGGAAAAGTTATACCACTGGTCAAACTTGTTATGCAAAAGGATTGTATAAAGAAAGACCTATAAGGTTATTACTGGATAGTGGAGCTTTTTGCTCATGTGTCTGTGCTGAATTCTTAAAAAAATGGGATCCCAATTGGAAAGAACACCTTCTGCCTGTCCCAAAAGCCAGGTTCAGCTCTTGCAACTCTACCATGAATGCTATTGGATTATGGACTGCTCCTATAATACTACCTCATACTAAAGGATCTTTGAGGATACAAGTGGAATTTGTAGTATTGATCAACAGACTATGTGACTACCTGATACAGGGTAATGATGCCTTATGTCTATATGGTATAGATGTGTTCCAGAGTAAAGAGAGATACTTCACAGTAGGTGGTAATTGGGACAAAAAGTTTAATATATGCACCATTCAGTCCAACTTCCCCTCCTCTATGTATCAAAAGCATTTAGAAGACTTTGACCAAGAATATTTCTCTCATAAAGCTCTGAATATGAAAATTTCTGAGGAACAGAAGAAAGATATATTGAAAGTCTGCTTTGAGAATCAAAATTCTTTTTGTACTAAAGATCATCCCATTGGCAATATTAAAGGACATAATATGGTATTGACATTGACCATTAAGCCTCCTTATCCTCCAAACTTAAGAAGGCCAGCCTATCCTTCTAGTCCTAAGTCTAGAAAAGCTCTTGAGGAACATATCCAAGAACTAATAGACTTACAAGTATTAAGGAAAGTAGGGCATAATGAACAGGTAGATGTGACCACACCTGTAATCATAGCTTGGCATAATGAAAAGTCAAGAATGGTAGGAGACTTCAGAATGCTCAAAAATTGTACTCAAGCAGATTATTATCCTCTACCCTGGATTGATCATGCTCTGCATAACTTGTCCAAGGCCAAGTACATCACCACTATGGATATGCTCAAAGGTTTCCACCAGATACCAATAAGCCCTGAAAGCAGGAAGTTTATGAGAATAATCTGTCATTTGAGAATATATGAATATCTTAGGATGCCTTTTGGTACAAAGAATGCTCCATCAGACTTCCAGAGAACAATGGATACAGTTCTAGGTTCATACATCAGACAAGGATGGATGATGGTATATATAGATGATGTTATCATATACTCTGATGATTGGGATACTCATATTAACCAAGTAAGATTAGTACTCCAGACTATATCCAGAGCAGGATTGAAGGTGTCCATGAAGAAATGCAACTTTGGCTACGGAGAATTGAAAGCCTTAGGACATATAGTCTCTGGTCTAACTCTAGCTGCTGATCAAAATAAGATAGGTGCTGTCATGAATAGACCTATGCCTCAAAAAAAACAGAGTTACTGTCTTTCATTAGTTTTTGCAGTTATTACAGACAATACATACCAAAGTTTGCTATGCTAACTAAGAGTCTGTATGAAGTGTGAAAAAACAACACTCTATTTGAAATGACTCATGAGAGACTGAAAAACTATGAGGAACTAAAAATAGCTATGACCTCTACTCCTTTACTCATCCAACCAGATTACTCCCAGCCCTTCAAAATGTACATTGACGCATTTATGGAAGGGTTAGGAGCTTCTCTACATCAAGAAAGGATAGAAGAAGACAGACCAGTAGAGAAACCAGTACTCTTCTTTTCAAGACAGATCAAAGATACAGAAAAGAGATATGGAGCCAGTCAGTTGAAATGTTTGGCACTAGTATGGGCTTGATAAAAGCTACACTAGTACTTAGAAGGCACCACTTTTCAAGTAATCATGGACTGTAATGCTGTAAGAACTCTTATGAACATGAAAACTCCCAGCAGACTTATGCTCAGGTGGCAAATTGCTATACAACAGTATAGAGGTCAGATGACTATAGTACATAAAGCTGGAGCTAAACAGCAGAATGCTGATAGTCTAAGTAGGAATGCTTTGCCTAATGACTCTAACAATCCAACATATGACCCTGAAGATCAAGATATTTTTCCTATCCTGAATGTCAATCTTTTTGCATTGAATGCTCCAATAATGGAGATCCACTTATGTGAATTAGTTACTTCTTTCTTCAAACTAGTAAGGGACAACTACTCTCCTGAAATCAAGCTGCTGATTACCATTATGGAATGTGAATCTCCAGAAGCAGCTCTGATAAATAGTCTACCTGCTTCATTACTTAAACCCTATAAAGCAGGAAGTTTTACCTTTTGGGATGGTCTCCTTTACTACAGAAACCAACATTCCTGTGTATTAGTACCAAGCAACAAAGAACATATACAAAGTATACTCCAGCAATGCCATGAAAACTGTTCATCAGGGCATCTATCCACAGAAAGAACTTTGGAAAAAGTAAAACAAACTGCTTGGTGGATAGACTGGAAAGAAATCACTATCAATTATGTTACTAGCTGTGAAACCTGCCAAAAATCTGATAAAACTACTGGAAAAAGGTTTAGACTCTTAAAGAAAATCTCTGAACCTACAACCAGATGAGAAATCATTAATATGGATTTTTTCACCAGCATCCCTCCTGGAGGTACTCATTCATATAACTCTGTCCTAGTTATAGTTGACAGATATTCTAAGAAGGCAAAATTCTTACCTAAACACAAAGAAGATAGTGCTATGGATGTAGCTTTACTATTCTGGAACAGGATCATAGCTGATGTGGGTATACCCAAGATTATAATCAGTGACAGAGACCCCAAATTCACCTCTGAGTTTTGGGGAATCTACATGATATACTGGGTACTACTCTAGCATTTTCTACAGCATACCATCCCCAAACTTATGGATCAGCTGAAAGAATGATACAGACCCTAGAAGATATGTTAATAAGGTTCTGTAGCTTTGGTCTAGAATACAAAAAATCAGATGTTTATTGCCATGATTGGGTAAGCCTACTCCCAGCCCTAGAAATGGCTTATAACAGCAGTAAACATTCTACTACCAAAGAAGCTCCTTACATACTAAAAAGAGGATGGATTAAAAAACTCCCTAGGAATAACTTAAACTATAACTTAGCCACTATTCATCCAACATCTCTTGAATTTAAGAAGATGATAGATCTGGCAAATAATCATGCTCAAAAATGTGTAGAAGAAGCATAGAATACAACAAACAAAGATGGGACAAATCACATAAAGAACCTGACTTTAAAAAAGGAGATCAGATCTTGATATCTACAACCAATTTCAACAATCTAGCAGGTAACTGAAAACTGAAACCAGCCTTTGTTGGACCATTTGTTATCAAGAAGATGCATGGCAAAAATGCTGTGGAAGTAATCTTGAGTGAAGAATTATCAAGGAAACACCCAGTATTTCCTGTTAGCCTAGTCAAACACTTTCAACCAAGAGAAGGTAGCAACCTCCCTCCAGCAATAATCCCAATAGAACCTGACCATGTGAAAGAAAAAGGGAAAGTCAGCAGTATATTGAGAGACAAGAAAGAGAGAGTACAAGAAAAAGATGTTAGACTATACTTAGTAAGATACAAAGGAGAATCTGCAGACAAAGATGATTGGTTACCAGAAAATAACATACCTGATGGACCAATACATCTCAGAAACTAAAGAGCCAGAAAAAGGAACTGAAACACACATGAAGTTAATTTTCTCCCAACATCCTCCAGATTTTTTTTCAGATATGGCCATATCTTGGAGTGGGGGAATGTCAGCTTGCTACTATTGTAAAGCAAGCTGAAAGAGTAACAAAAATAATATAAGAATGATAATAATATGATTAACCTAAGAAAGAGGATGAAAACCATAAAAAATGATTCCAGAAATGGATTCTCCACCCAAAATTAGGTAGGGTTACGCACCGACCCCACCCTTGAAATCCAACTCCTTATATTATTAAATAATTAAGGAAAGAAAGACCAAAATACTACGGCTCCACTATTGAGCTTTTGGTCAATTGAATATTTCACACATATTTTCATGTATATTATTCACACCTAAAATTCAGTCAGAATTGAGCTGTTGTGTATATTTAGGGAGTTACAGAGTGAAATGTGTTTTATCACAATTCCCACCCGCAGCCGCGGCAGCCAATGCACCCCCGCGCGGCTGAGATACAGCCCTGTCACTCTGTCAAGGTTGTGTATGCAGCCATGGGCCTCTGAAAAGTACACAGCTGCGGGACTATGGGTTGACAGAGTGACAGGGGGCCTGAGAGGCTTAGGTACCGCGTAAACATGCTACAACCCACACAGGAACATTCTACATATGTAATAAATGTTCCTGTGGATAGTGGATAGTCTAAAATCACATAATATTATATAAAAATACTTAAATAACCCTTATACGTATTTTGCGCTAAATACAATTCAAAGTACCAAGAATGTTGAAAATAAGACAATGACAACTTCTAAAAATATATTAAAATACTTTAATATAACTTTATGAGAATTCCTAGACATCAATATCTTTGTGACATACTAAGAAAACTAATGATGTAACAATATTACATGGATTCCCATGACTTATATTTTTAAGTAATTATTTTAGTAAATCAACTGGAACTTGAAAATAAGGAGTAAAATCAATATCATGAATTTACTCCAGTTATTTAATACATAATGAGAACTCACCTGACATCAGGATGTCCGTAGAAATGTTTATTCAAATAATTATTAAATTACTGGGAACATTTAAAAAGGATAATTAATTAAATAATAAATAAATGGGACAGATTAGTGTTATTCACACGTCCTAATATCTATTATAAAGTAGAATAATTCCCTTACCCTGAGGAATTTGATGCTACCCGTGCTATAGCACCAAGAACACTTGACAGGCTACCACTGGTTGCCCTGTTAGCTTTAGTTTCCATCCCTTTGAGCCCCTGTACACCTCAGAAGGATAGTATTGGGACTCCAAAAGCTATAAATAAAGAGCTCTTTTGAGGATATTGATGGGAAGAGACCCAGTTATATTTATATCCAGACACTGTTCAAAGGTAATCAAGTACTTATAAGAGATAAGTAAATGTTTTATGGCTAAATCTGATCAATAATATCTGTCCTCAACCTCTTTTTTTATCAATTAAAACTGCTGAACAACCTTATAACCCCAGTATACAGGTTTAACCCATCAGTGCATGTCCCAAACAGATACCCAAAGGATTTAATAATATACCAGTGAGTTTTATTATCCTTTCACTGTTGTGGCAGCTTGGTTACAAGGCCCTGCCAATCCACCGTGTATTTCATATACATATTATCTTTGGGTAAAATATCCTTTAAACTAAAGAGCCCAAAGTAACCAGGACTACGTGTTTTCATACTGAAATCCCTGAAGAGAGGTGTTAAAGATCCCCAATATAATTGTGGCCCCTCTATAAAAATATTCAATAATCAATTTATTCATATTGATTTAAAACAGTAAACAATCACCAAACCACTCAACCTTGCAATAAGCTTAATCCAAATATTTTACGGATTTTTTCTGCATTTATTAAATAATATATTTATTATTTATTCTATCACCTCTTGTAGCTAAAGGATAGCAAGGGTCTTGGAATCCAGGAGGCTGACACCTGGTTAATTTGGGCCCTTTAGTTTAAAGGATATCTTGCCCAAAGATAATATGTATATAAAATACACTGTGGAGTGGAAGGGCTTTGTAACCAAGCTGCCACAACAGAGAAAGGATAATAAAACTCACTAGTATATTATTTAATCCTTTGGGTATCTGTTTGGGACATTCACTGATGGGTTAAACCTGTATACTGGGGTTATAAGGTTGTTCAGCGGTTTAAATTGATAAAAAGAGGGTTGAGGATGGATATTATTAATCAGACTAAAGCAATAAATCACTTAGTTATCTCTTATTAGTATTTGATACCTTGGCATGGTGCCTGGGTATAAATATAACTGGGTCTCTGGGTATCAATATCCTCTAAAGAGCTCTTTATTTATGGTTTTTGGAGTCACAATATTGTCCTTCTGAGGGGTACAGGGGCTCAAAGGAATGGACACTGAGGCTAGCAGGGTCACCAGTGGTAGCCTTTCACGTGTGTTTGGTGCTGTAACACGAGTAGCATCTAATTCCACAGGGTATGGGAATTATTCTACTTTATAATTGATTTTTGGACATGTGAATAACACTTATCTGTCCTTTTTATTATTATTTAATTAATTATCCTTAGTGAATGTTCCCAGTAAGTCAATAATTTAATAGACATTCCTACAGATATCCTGATGGCAGGTGATTTCTCATTATGTATTAAATATTTGGAGTAAAGTCATGATATTGATTTTACTCCTTATTTTCAAAATTCAGTTGATTTACTAAAAGAATTTCTTAAAAATTTAAGTCATGGGTATTCATGTAATATTTTTACATCATAGGTTTTCTTAGTATTTCAAAAAAATTTTGATGTCTAGAAATTCTCATGATAGTATATTAAAGTATTTTAATATATTTTTAGAAGTAGTCATTGTCTTATTTTCAACATTTTTGGTACTTTGAATTATATTTAATAGAAAAAACGTATAAGGGTTATTTAAGTATTTTTATATAATTTTACATACTTTTAGACTATCTAATATTCACAAGAACATTTATTACATATGTAGAATGTTCCCATGTAGGTTGTAGCATGTTTACGCGGTTCCTAGTTTTCTCAGGCCACCTGTCACTTTTTAAACCCATAGTCTTGCGGCTGCGTACTTGTCAGAGGCCCAGGGCTGCGTACACAACTATGACAGAGTGACAGAGCTGTCGCTCAGCCTTGCGGGGGTGCATTGGCTGCCATGACTGCGTGCGGGAATTGTGAAAGAAAACATTTCTGTCTTTAACTCCTAAAATATACACAACACCTCAATTCTGACTGAATTTTAGGTGTGAAACCTATACATACAAATACATGTGAAATATTTAATTGGCCAAAAACTTCAATAGTGGTGCCGTGGTATTTTGGTCTTTCTTTCCTTAATTATTTAATAATATAACAAGTTTGATTTCATGGGTGGGGTCAGTGAGTGACCCTACCTAATTTCGGGTGGAAAATCCATTTTTGAAATAATATTTATGGTTTTCCTACTACTTCTTAGGTTAATTTTATTATTATTATTTTTATTTTATTTCTCTTACTTTTGCAGCTTGCTCTGCAATATTAGCAAGCTGAAATTGATATATGAAGAACCATGTGTGCCAAATTGCAAGGAACTTTAATAAGTTACAGTGAGGGAACTCTTTGATTGAAGCCATCTTGTTGGCAAGAAAATCTTCCAGAAAAACTTGAGCGGTCAGGATTGAGCAAGACTTGAGGTATCAATCCATTTCTCTCTCTCTAAACAATCTTTAATCAGATTTCATTGTGCACACCATATCTCATTTCATTCAAGAATCACAGTAAAATCTAGGTACAGTCATTGCCTGATGAATCATATGGCTGACCAATGCAAGAGTATCCAGCATGGTGATAGAGCTGGTCACATAGGTGGGGAGTGAAAAGTTTACCAGTTACCTTATGAATCAATGAAATCTCATCAGGTGAAGTTACAAGAACCTGGATTTAGTTTACGTGTGATTTAATGACCAAAAAAACAAAACTCAATGGGGTTCAAATGAAGGCAGTAAGGAGGAAGATAAATGACCTTGCTCCCAGCTTCTTCAAAAATCTTTTTTATCTTCTCACCTTTGTGAATTTTAGCGTTATCACAAACTAGAATGCTATTGATTGCTGGATAGATATTCATCCTGGGGAGCTTCAATAAAGAAGAACCAAAATGAGCAATTCAATAATGAACATCAAACAATATGATATGAGAAACTCACCAGATGCCACTTTAGAAAATACTCAATGTACTTGGAAGCTACACCATATTCAAAGACATTGGCAGCAATCAAAGCATAGACTGATATGGCCAGTAGCAAGTTTTATCTCATGGGATTGTTTCCATGTTGATAATTGTGAGCAGGTTGGCCCTTTGGTGATTGAGTATATGTGCAGAGCAAGTCCCTGCTGCATATATCACTTTCATCTGTTTTTGTTGTCAAAAATCAGGCATTAAGCTGGAGTAATAGATCAAGTGGTTGAGGAGGTTGAGGCTTAAAACAAATTACCTCTCAAGACCAGAAGCTCTCAAAAATGATTGAATTACTAATGATGGTGCACTGGAAACAAAGAAATGGAAAAGATCTGATTGCAGATGATGGGCTGAGATGTGCTAATATTGGTTGAATTAAGATTATAATCTTGATCCAATTGGAGGGGAAAAAAAATGCAGATATTGCAGTCAAAAAATTGGGAGGGTATTCTGAAAAATTTTGGTGCAAAAACAAACAGAAAAATTGATCCGAAATGGAATAAATGGTAAAAAAAAAATACCAAAAAAATCAAAAGAAATCAAATTTCCCATTGGACATTTGCATTCTTTTATTTTCCTTTTGATTTCATTTTTTTGGTGATTGAAGGAATTTTAAATTTAAAAGAACAGGTAAAGAGCATTCTTTTTTTTTTTTCAGAATTTTTGGATTTGTTATTTTACCTTAGACAATTCCTTCAAAAAACCAAAAAATTCAAAAAAATTCAATTTTTTCATCACAATTTTGGATCTTTTTTTTTGCCTTTTTGATTTTTGATTTATTTATTTTTTTGATACCGCAAGCTTTTAGAATTTTAAAAAAATTATTCAGGAGCTTTTAAATATTTTTTTCACAACTTTTGGATGTATTTTTTTACCTTATAAATTCCTTCAAAAAACCAAAAAATTCAAAAAATTGTATTTTCTCATTGGATTTGTGGATCCTTTTGTTTGCAGTTTATATCAATATTTCTTTAGGGGTGATACAAGCTTTCAGAAATTGAAAAAAAATATAAAAATATTTTTTAGTACTTTTTACAGATCTTTTGGATGTATGTGTACACCTTAAAAAAATCATTCAAAAAATCAAAAAAATGAAGAACAACATGGAGACAAATATTAAATGTTATTCAACTATTTTTGTTTTTATTCTTCTGCTTTATTTCCTTGGAGGCAAAAAAACCTAATTACCAAGCTTTAAATTTTTCCAAATAATGGTTTTCCATGATTTGGAATCCTTGGTCACAAAGCTTTTCCAAAGTGGATCTAACCTGGGATCTGGCCAATGATCAGACTTGAACTTGAATGAGACCATATGTTTGAAATTTTCTGAAAGAATGAAGCTAATAGGAGAATATTTTGGATTTGGAGTGGCAGGGGAATTCAGAGGAAGATGAGCGCAAGGTATTAAAGAAAAAAACAGAACCACTGGAAGCTTACACGTTTCAGCCAGCAGGAAACCATGGCATGGAAATTTTATGCACACATTTATGGGAGCTGGGCCAGAAGGGTGGTTCAGTTGGCTTCTTGCTTCTTGGAAAGATTCACCCCAAATATCAGGCAGTAATCTTGTGTCCTTGAAGATTGGGTTTGAATCAAGCTCTTTCACCCTTGTTTTTCCTGAATTAAATCCTGTCTTCTGAGTTTCTCCCCAAAAAAATGCCTGCTGCTCTAAAGCCACATTTCCCATCCCCTATAACATATTTAAAATGTTATATATGTGAATGGCTGTTTTTGGGGAAATAGAATCTTTTTATGGGAACTAAAACCAAAAAGCAGAATTTTTTATTAAATAAAATATGGTCTAATGATAAAAATCAATTCTTCAGTTGAGACTTGGTCAAATATTGCAGAAGAAGGATAAGATAATGTGCAGGAAATCTAGAGGAAAAACCCAAAAAAATGAGAAAATATCAAATGTACTCACTTTCTCACTAATTATTGTTGCTGTTTGTCCTAATACCTTCCTTCAACAAGGATGGTCAGGTGCATAAAAATATTCATTGGATAACTTTTGGCCCTTGATTCTTGTACCAGGATTTTATTCAGCAGAGGCAACCCACTTATTCACAATGTTTCCAGACCTCTGATCAAAGTTTTAATGAAACAATTAATGAAAAATAATATCCAAAAAATCAACAGAAAATGAAAGCAAATGATACCTCATCCTCTTAATAACATCCAAATCTGGAAGCTCTTCATCTTCTGAATTTTCCCCTTCATCAAAATCTGGCACTTCTTCATCTTCTTCATCTTCCTTTTCAGTCATAAATTCATCCTATGTTAAAAAATTACAAGGACTCATTAAAAGAAAAATCCATGGCAGAAAAAATAAGCATAGATATAAATTTGACCCTTGCGCTGATTCTTCCTTCTGTTTTTCTTTTCCTGTCCCTTCATGGCCTTCCACTTTCTTAAAACCTTCACACATAGAAAAAAATAATTAATTATGAAAGTTGATATAAATCTTTCTACAAAAAAATGGTGACTGACATTTAAATTTGCTATGAATTTCTTCTTTGGCCTTCCTCTCCTCTTGGGTTCTTCTAAACATTCAAAAACGGATGGCTCTCTTTTACTTGAGGACTGAGAGATATTCTTGAAATTATTGGCTGCTCCTTTGGGTCTTCTTTTTACTTTGAAACTTTGAGCAGAAACGGACTCTTGAATCAGAGTAAGTTGATATCTTCCACTGTATACATTCTTGCTTTCAGCCTGATAATATTTCTGTTCTCCAGGTGGAAAATTGAATAATTCTTCAAATATTCAAGTGAGATATAGTTTTTCATTACTGATGTTCAATGGAACTTCAAGGTTTTCCAATTCTTGATTTGAATCAGAGTTTTGAGTTAAATGGAGAAAGAAAAATCAAAACAAATCAAAAAAATTATCAATTTGGTCTTGAATCCAAAAAGAAAAGAAAAACAAAAAACACTGAGAAGGGGTCTTTGACATGCTATTGAGGATGAAAATATGAAACTTGAAAGAGTTGAACATTTCTGATAGCCAATTTGACTTTGTGAATACATGGTATACCCATGTAAGAACATTAATAAAATTTGGTGAAAGTGGTGAAAGATTCAGGGAACTTGATGGAATGAGTTAATTGTTTAATACTGCAGATTTTCATAATTTTTTTTTGAAAATAAAATCAAAAAAGGATAATTAAAAGGAGACCACCCCTATATTTTGAATTATGTTCATTGAGATATAGAATTTGAAGGGTCAAAAATGTGACAAGCAGTCAGAAGAATTTTTAGCTGGATCTTTGTATTCTATTCTAAAGTTCTTTAAAAAAAAATTGTGGAAACCTTGATGCCAGATGTAGAAGAAAGAAATCGTGGTGGATTTGTTAGTTTGAAGTGTTTTTATGTTGGAATAAATCTTTGGAGGCCAGGGATACATCCAAAAATTATGAAAAAAATATCAACAAGCTCTTAATAGTTTTTTTAAATTTATAAAAGCGTGAATCACAAAAAAAAATAATCAAAAAAGCAAAAAAACAATCAAAAATTCCAATGAGAAAATTGATTTCTTTTAGTTTTTTGAAGGAATTTTTTTAAGGGAAAATAATACATCCAAAGATTCCAAACAAATATTAGAATTATATTTGAAAGTTTTTTTAAATTTCTGATAGCTTCAATCACCAAAAAATATTAAATCAAAAGGAAAATAAAAGGATGCAAATGTCCAATGAGAAATTTTATTTTTATGATTTTTTGAAGGATTTTACTAAGGTAAAAGGATACATCCAAAAAAATCTGAAAAAAAATATTGGAAATATTTTTGAAATTTCCTTGAAAATTCTGATAGCTTAAATAAAAAAAAATTGATTAAAATAGCCAAAATAAGGATCCAAAAACCCATTGAAAATTTGGTTTTTGTCGATTTTTTTGATTTTTTGATTACATTTTTTGAGGGGTTCTAATGCACCCAAACTTACAAATATTTTATTTTAAGTTTTTTTTAACCCCAGCTAAAGGACTGCGGCATCATGATATAAAAAAATTAATTCTTGAAACAACTGTGAAATAAAGTATTAGAGGGTGTAGCAGCAAAGGTGTGCAATGGCACATGGATGTAAAATTCTGCAATTTCAAGGATTGGGGGCATGAGAGAATTAATTTCCTATATATATAAGAAAAAAAAATTTCTTGGGAGGGCCGCCACCACCTCAACAAAGTATGATGCAGGTTAAGTCCTAATGCATCCCCAAAAAAAAATAAATTATTTTTCATAAAGGGTGGTGTTAAATTCCCAACCCTGGGTTGCAAAGAGGCATGAAAATTTTTTTGAAACCAATATGAGTTGTGAATCAAGGTTGAAAACTCAGAAAGATTCAAGGAAATTTTTTCAACTCACAAAACCCCAAGGGGGTTGCAAACAAGTATCTTGTGGCCCAAATGGGTTTCAAGTGGGTGGTTTTCAACAAATCTGGTCCGCAAACAAGTATTTTAAAACCCCTGGGGGTTTCAGAAGTTGTAAATGGGGTAGCATATGTCTTCCCTGAAACCTTTGGCCAGTTTAGGGCAATATAGCCCCAAATGGGCTACTTCAAGGGGGGAATTAGAGATACCTAGGCACCACTTGACCAAATTTGAGTGCCTTGAACCCAAATTTGGGGATTTTGCATGAATTGTGGGACTATTGGACCAAAAAAAGAAATTTGGAAATCTACTACACATTCTGAATTCTGGAAAAACAAATTCTTGTCACAAACTGTACACCAAAGTAGCTTGTTTGATGATTTTTCTCTCAACCCAAAAGTGAGTACACTTTGAATTGCATGATAAATTTTATTGGGATTTTTTTTGAATTATGGGAACAGTGGCAAGTGTTATAATTATAGCCAGCAATTAGCCTAGGAAAATGAGCAGTACTTAAAGCAAAAGAAATGCTGGACACCTTCTGTCAATAATTGCTAATGGGCTTTCACAATGGGGCAATATGTTGGATGATATTGGTGATGAATTCCATTGGATGATGAATAGATGATGGAAAAAAGCGGGGAGAAGAGCTCCTTAAGTACAAAAAATTGGCCTCTTGTGAGCCCTTGATACAACAATCCAAAAGGCAAATTTTCCGCCCCAAAAGAACTCTACAGGCTCTAAAGGCCTTGTTACTTGGTTTGGGCTACATCAGCCCACATGGAATCAGTCCCTGTACCCTTACAACCAGCCTATTCCGATCCCTTCTGGTGTTTCCACCATTATGGGGCTGAACCAGCCCCTTTGCTGTTCAATCCCTGGCTGGTTGTCTGTTATGTTAAGTTATAGAGCTATGGTGCGGGACAAGTTCAGCTGTGGAGAGCAGACCAGGAGAAGAGGCTCACAGAATGAAGATACTCCATATTTGGAGTATCTGGAGATTGTAAAGTTGTGAGTAAAATCCTCAATTTGGACAACAAGTCTCTCAACCATCATCCTCAGATCAACTCAAGATTTGTCAAGCTACTCCTCAACTACTCATGATGGTGACACAAACACCGTCACCATATTTCTTCTCTTTATTGTTCTTTCCTCTTTTCTACTCTGTCTCCTCAAGCTTCAACCAACTTCTACCACCTTTCATCACTCCAGTTTCTATCTTGTGTGTCCGGTGAGATCTCTGTTTTTACTCTTCTTGATTTCATGTCAACCATCAAGTCTGACTTCATCTCATAGCCCGACTAACATCTCAGTCTCATAGTCTCAATCTCTTCCTCATAGCCCTTCTTGATAAGCCTTTTGACCTCATACTCCTCATAGCCTGATGTTGGTGTTTCTTTATTTCATTGCGTGCTTCTATGCTCTAGGTGTTGAGTACATTCTCCTTCTTAGCCTGATTTCCCAGTTCTCAAGTCTGTTAATTCTATTACGGTTAAAAGCCAAAAGAAAGCTACCGGGAATTATCAAAAACAAAGATTGATGGTCAATTGATGAAACTGGGAAATGGCTGCTTCCAAAGGTTTCAGACAAGCAATGCTGAAGACGGCCCTGGACACCATTCCAAGGCTCAGCGAGGATAACTACAGAGTCTGGAAGGACAAAATGGATGCTATACTGGATGTTCAAGGATGTTCCAAGGAAATAAACAACAAAACCTTGACTCTAGATAATGACGTTAACAACAAAATCAAACTTTTAATCATATCACAATTGGAAGCATCAAATCATGACAAAATTTTGAGGGCATCCAATAAAAAATCCACTAAAATGTTATGGAAGGCTATAATTGACAATTACGCTTCATTGCAGGTGGCTAATAGGGCTAGGATCTTCAATGATTTCCTCTACTTAAGATTCAAATACAAAGAGATTGAAGAATTCATGACGAGGGCCAAGGTGTGTCTAAAGAAGATGTTGGAAGTTGGAATCATTCTACCAAATGACATTCTTGCATATCTCATTTTGTTCAAGTTCCCAGAAAATATGAAATAATTCAAATGGCAAATTATGCACACTGACAAGGAACTCTCCGTGGACTATGTCATGAATCATTTGACGCAATTGAACAATGAATCCAAGGCACAAGGCCCACAAGATCAACAGCAGAGTTGAACTAAAGTTGCTCTGACCAATAAAAAACCTCCACCTGCGCAGACCAGTGAACGCAAGAGGTGCACTGAGGGATGGCATAATCCCAACAAGATTTATTCCACTCAGCAGATAAATGTTGGAACCTTCATCAGGTAATAGCGCCGGAGTGGTGGAAGGAAGATCAAGCTAAATGGAAAAATAAGAAAAATTTCTTGAATGCAACGGCTCACTATCTTTCTCTACTCACCGCGTGGATTGATCATGGCAATCCAAAATCAAAATTTGTGTTGGACAGTGGCCCCTCACTTCATATGATCAAGGAGAGCCAATACTTCAAAGGGATGGCTCCATACAAAGGAGATCATATCAAGACTGGAAAAGAAGGTGCAGAGTTACCCATTATGGGAAAGGGAACTGCTGTCTTTGTTTGGGGTAATTTTACCCTAGAATTCACCAATGTCTTCTACGTACAAACTTTAACCATAAACATACTAAGCGCAGGGGCCTTAAATCAATCTGGTTGCACTCTAAGGGCGGAGGAAGATCAATTTGAGATACTTAAGGACGGCAATTTTCAGTTTGGAGGAACCATAGTTGGTAATCTACACACCTTGCCAACACCTAAATTTGTTTGGGATCTGTTGGCTAATCTGGCTATTTCTTACAAGGACAACCTTATGGAGATTCATTGCAATCACGGGCATGCCTGAATCACGCAACTTGAGAGGAGCATCAAGCATATTCCATCCAAAGTCAGGAAAAATTTTGAGTGCATACCTTGCGTCAAGAGTAAAATAGCCAGGAAGTCTTTTAAGGAAAGTTCAAAATTGGCGGATAAGGTCTTTGAAAATATTCATCTCAATTTGATGGGACCTCTCAAGCCTCAATCAAAAGGAGGACATCAACTCATTCTCACTCTAGTCAACAGTGCCTCTGGATATATTGGGGCGTTTCTGATGGGGTCAAAGGACAAAACTTCTGACATTGTGATTGATCTCATAGAAAAGGAGCACAGACAGAGAGGTTACTATCCTAGCGCGGTCTGCTCCAACGGTGGCTCCAAGTTTGTAAATAATTGAATCAAATCCTTTTACAATTAAAATCACATTCAGCAGAACATATCAGAACCCTACCATCCTCAACACAATGGCAAGCCGGAACAGGCAAACAGAACTATCACGGAGTCAACTCAAACTATCCTGAAGGATGCTTGACTTCCAGCTGATCTATGGCACGAGGTGATCAAAGCAAGTGTGCTCATGATGAATCAGATATGCAGAGACAGATGCGCGGAATCTCCATGGGTCAAGGTCCATGGGCAAGATCTACCATCAAAATATCTAAAGCCAATAGGAAGTCCATGCGTGTATCTCCTTTCTCAGAGAGTGAAAGGTCAAAAATTCAAGGAAAAAGGAGAAGAAGGTGTACTTGTAGGCTTCAATCCATTATGATGAGATTTGAATAGAATTTCTTAGAACTAGAACCAGCAGACTATAAACAAAGATTAGAACCTGAGAACATTAGAAAAGGCGTAAGAAAATAAAGAAAAAGAATACCAACAGCTTATAGAGACTTATCACTTAGAAAGAAGATGAGATGGCACGGGGTGTAGATGTCGAGGAGGTTGAGGAGATTGAGACGACGGAGATGAAAGACAGGGCGTAGATGGATGGAAGACTATGAGGAGAAAGCTGAATGTTTAGAGTGCTTGAGTGAGAGTGATCTTGAGGATTAAGCTCTTACCAGGCATAGGTTCAAGGGCAGATTGATGAGGCTGACCAGAATAGGAATCTTGAGTTGGTGAGAGAAATTGGGCGAGAAGACATAGACCAGATAAGAAGGGATGGGAGATAGGAGGAGAAGGAAGATCGCAAAAGAGAACCAAGAGATGGAATTGAAGAATTGGTCACTGAGATAGAGGCGGAGACCATGAGATGTTCACCCGGGTCGACTCGCCAAGCGGGAAGACATGGGTAGTACAGATATGTCACAGGATTCACCTCAGTTCACAGAAGTACTGAGGCGGAGAAAGACAGAGTAAGAGGAAGAAACGGAATACGGAAATGAAACATAAGAATAAAATAAAATAGATAAAAATAAATCATGATAATCTCAACACTCCCCGTGAATGGTGAGAGAGTAATCTAGAAGATCACTGATCTTGTGTATTGAAGATGGATTTTTGAAGAAGTTGTAAGGAAGCCACCAACAAAGCTTTTGTGAGAGAGTCTGCAATCATGGACGGACTTTCAATCAAACTGAGTGTAAACTCCTTGTTTGAATAATCCTCACGCAGACCCTTGGTTTTGATATCAATGTGTCTGGACTTTGAATGTGATCCAAATTTCTTAATTTTGTCGTCCAGGCCCTTATTATCAATATGTAGAATAGGCTTGGGTTTGGCCATTTGGTAGATTTCGCTGATGAGGTGCTTGATCCATTTAATTTCAAGGTAACAATCCAGTAGTGCGTTTAGTTCAGACTCAGTGGAAGAGTAAGTGATATTCATTTGTCGGGTGGAATTCCAGATAACGGGACGGCCGTAATGAAGGATCATGTATCCCGTTTGAGATTTGCGGAAAGTTGGGTCATCCCCCCAGGTGGAACCGCTGAAACCTGAGAGGATTTCTTGCTTTGGATCATATTTGACTACGAGTTTGAGATCTTTAGTTGTTTTGAGATATTTCCACACTTTCTTGACTTCTCTCCAGTGAGTCATGCCCAGTTTGGCATTAAACCTAGCCAGGCTAGACGCAGAAAATGAAATGTTGGGTCACAAGTACTGAGCTAGATGATTTAGAAGTCCGGTCGCCAATCTATAGTTAATGTTAAGTTGGCAGAATTCCGCATGATTGGCGTCCAATGCAGGTTTGAGTTTTAAATTTTGCGTTAATGGAATTGGGTTATCTTTACAGGAAGTCAAATCTAGCTCTTCTAGTCCTCTGGCAATGTGGGTTGGTTGACTCAGCAGAATTCTATTGTTCTCGATTTCCATAAACATGCCAAGAATAGTATTAGGAGGATGACACAAAGAATCTTTGAATCGTTTGAGGAAACTAGTTTCAAAGAGATTGGAGTTGCCCACGTGGATCAAATCATCTACATGGAAATAGAGTATTTCGCTAGTTTTGGAGTTGAGATACAGGCATGGGTTGCTTGCTGACTCATGGAATCCTTGAGACTTTATCCACAAGGTCAAGGTTTCATACCAATTCTTGGGGGATTGTTTCAACCCGTAGAGAGATTTCTTGAGTTTTAGATAGGGAGATTTTCTGTCTGAACCTTCTGGGGTTCTTATGATAACCGTTTCGTCAATAGGTGCATGAAGGAATGCGCCCTTGACATCAAACTGTGTGAATTTCATTTTCATTTTTAACCCATAGACTAGAGCCACTCGTAGTGACCCGAGTTTGCCGGTTGGCGCCCAAGTTTCGTTGTAATCAACTCCTAATACTTGATCGAATCCTTGAACACAGAGTTGCGCTTTATACTTGACAGGATCACCGTGACAATTTTCTTTTATCTTGAAAACCCAGGTTGTATTCAAAACATTATCTGGAGTGTTGTAGTACTCTTCCCAAACGTCTTGAAGTTCTATGGAGTTTAGCTCATCTTCAGAAGCCTTCTTCCACTTTGGCCATTCAGGACATTTGCGTGCTGCTTTGTAAGAAGGAGGCTTGTAGTAATGATGAAAGCCGTATCGTTGAGGTTTTCTTACCTCCCTTCTTGGTCTTTGAGAGGTCTCTTGAATGGGAGCGGCAGGGACTGGCAAGGGTAGAGGAGAAGGATTGGATGGTGGAGAAACTACGGATGCAGTGTCATCCCGATCTGAATCTGATTCTTCAGAAAAGTTGTCTTGAGATTCTCAAAAGGCATATTGCTTTTTGAAAGATGAGAAGCTTGGTCCACTTGGTTTGGAATTGGTTTGAGTAAAGAGATAAATTCCCGGTGATTTGAGGAGGGGAAAGTTATGTAGCGGATTTTTGAGAAACTGTACATGTTTGGTTTCAACAATGGCACTGGATGAGCTGAGAATCAAGTAAGAGTGAAAAAGGGGATTGAACCCAACTAAGATCCCTTCCAATCCTTTCTCATTGAATTTTCTGCCTTTTTGTAGTTGGTTCGCAAGGTATATGACATGAGATCCTACAGGCTTGAGATAATTAGTAGGGAGCTTCTTGTTAAACATGATTTCCCAAGGGAATTGGTCATTACCTTCCCAAGGGACTTGATTTAACATAAAACAGCAGCTTCAAACAATGACATGCCAATAACACTTGTTCAACCTTGATGATGAGAATGTTGCACAAGCTGATTCTATAATTGTCCAATTGGCTTGTTTGGCTTGACCATTATGCTGTGGATGATATGGTTCTGATGTTAGCAGTTTGATGTGCTTGGATTTAGCGAATTCTTTCAAGGTATTATTGGTGAATTCTGTTCCTTTGTCAGAGAAAATCTTGGTGGGGTAATAGTTTAAGCGGTTGTATTCTGTTTCCAGAATATTAATGATGAAATCTGGGGTTTCTTCTTTAGATTGAAGAGGAAAAGCAGCTAGATAACCTGTGAAATTGTCCACAAGAGTCAGGACATATTGATGACCGGCTTTTGATTGAGGCGTGATTTTCCAATCAGGTCAAGGTCGATCCTTTCAAGTGGTTTTGATGAAGGTGACGAGGTGCCTAAAAATGAGGCCCTGGTGATTTTACTTCTTACACAACCATCGCACTGAAATTTATTCAATTCTTCTTTAGAGTATTGGTCTTTAAGGATAGGTTTAAGCGTGGACAGCGAGGCATGTCCATACATTCTATGAAGATCAGAGAGTGATTGATTTTGAGTAGGGAGATTGGTAGAAGGTTTATTTGAGAAATTGACAGACAGGTTATTCCCAGCCATTTGAGGTTTCTCAATCACAAATAGGTTGTCTCGAATCAAACCTTTAAGAACCATCTTGTTGCCTTGGGTAATGTGAAATCAATCTTGATTCTGGGAGAGATTGCATCCTTTTTTTGCCAGGATACCTGGACTAATCAGATTGAAAACAATGTCGGGCACATACATGCATTCTTCAAGCATAATAACGGAGTCATTCCACTCAAGTCAAACCGTACCTGTTCCTCGTATCTTGAGATTTGCTTCCAATTTCCCTGTTTTTATTTCTCCAGAATCTTCCCGTAGATCAATAGAAGTAAAGTATTTTAATTAATTAAATATATGTATGTTGGCGCCGGAATCAAGGAGAAGATTGGGTGTACTGTCTGCATTGATCCATAGCATTAATAGTGCATGATAGTTGATAGTGGGAGTCTTCTTCGTCCTATTCTTCCACTCGTTCTGCTGTTCAACCCACCATCCAGGTGCGATTTGAGGGTGAAGATGGAAACAGGAGGATTCGGGATGGGGGGCATTTGGATCATGGAAACCTTCTTTGCACCTGATGCGCACCTTTCTATCTTCCTTATTGGGTTTGTTCTTCATGGTTACAAGAGAGACATCCAAGGTGGATTTGCCAGTCTTGAGTTGAGCCTTACGCTTGTTGTTGTATTGAGTTAGATGATTGAATACAACTTCTACATTTATCAGCTTCTCGCCATGCATAATTTGTTGTTTTAGATTCTCTAGTGTTGGAGGGAATTTAAAAAGTATTAAGTACGCTATTATGTTGTTGGGTAAATCTATTCCTAAATCCGCCATACAAGTAAGGGATTTCCAGATGTTGGTTATAAATCCATCAATAGCTTGTTTGTTAAACGGGGAATAAAGAAATTGATTAAAAATTTGGGCTCAATTGGCGGTTTCTGACGAAGCAAATCTATGGGTGATCTTGGTCCAGAGTAGTTTAGAGGATGCGATATTGGAGGCATTAATCACATTTGCGTGCGTAGTGCCATCAAGCTTGGATAAGATGATTGCTCTAATTTCTCTGTCTTGTTTTAGCAAGAGTTGTCCAACATTAGTAGTTATAACATCTTTAACGTCTTTGAGGTCAAATAACATCATCATCTTATCGCGCCAAATTGAGTAATTATCCTTGTTGAGTGGTGGAATTGCATTGACGGAGGCCTTGAGAGCAACTTGGTGAAATTAATCATTTGCCCCCGCTGGTTTGTTCATTTTTGGTAGCGTATAGTTGTCCTTTTGGCTTTTAACCGTGATGAGATTTGAATAGAATATGTTAGAACTAGAACCAGCAGACTATAAACAAAGATTAGAACCTGAGAAGATTAGACAAGGCGTAAGAAAAGAAAGAAAAAGAATACCAACAGATTATAGAGACTTATCACTTAGAAAGAAGATGAGATGGCACGGGGTGTAGATGTTGAGGAGGTTGGGGAGATTGAGACGACGGAGATGAAAGACAGGGCGTAGATAGATGGAAGACTATGAGGAGAAAGCTGAATGGTTAGAGTGCTCGAGTGAGAGTGATCTTGAGGATTAAGACCTTACCAGGCATAGGTTCAAGGGCAGATTGATGAAGCTGACCAGAATAGGAATCTTGAGTTGGTGAGAGACATTGGGCAAGAATACATAGACCAGATAAGAAGGGATGGGAGATAGGAGGAGAAGGAAGATTGCAAAAGAGAACCAAGAGATGGAATTGAAGAAACGGTCACTGAGATAGAGGCGGAGACCATGAGATGTTCACCTGGGTTGACTCGCCGAGCGGGAAGACCTGGGTAGTACAGATATGTCACAGGATTTGCCTCAGTTCACAGAAGTACTGAGGCGGAGAAAGACAGAGTAAGAGGAAGAAACGGAATATGGAAATGAAACATAAGAATAAAACAAAATAGATAAAAATAAATCATGATAATCTCAACACATTACTTTGTTCTTATTGAATTCTGACTGAAAACCATTCCATTGTGCTCACAAAGCATGTTACTTTCCTCAAAATGGCCAATCCTCAATTATCAAACCTGATCATACCGCAGGATGACTCGTGGGATAATATCCTTGAAACAGAAGAAAAACATGATCCAGAGATTAAAACCAACAATACTTCCCAGTTCAGAAACACTCCAATCTATACCAATTAATGCAATCACGCAGAAGAACTTTCTTCAGCGGAATCCAAAGAAAATTTCATCATTGAATCAAGTTCCGCAGAGGAAGAAGCCAAAAGCCTGAATTTAGCAGAATCCCCTACATATTGCAAGCAGAGGCACCCAATCAACAGGCGCAAAATACTCAAAGCG
Source organism: Puccinia polysora (assembly GCA_025617555.3). Classification (NCBI taxonomy): domain Eukaryota; kingdom Fungi; phylum Basidiomycota; class Pucciniomycetes; order Pucciniales; family Pucciniaceae; genus Puccinia; species Puccinia polysora. The sequence continues at coordinate 2,029,380 of JAOOQA010000019.1, read as the reverse complement.
CTCAGAATAATCAAACTGGCAGAGCTCTTTGTGACTTCTTGACTATAAAACCACCCCAAAGATATGGGTTCTTCCATTACTACAAGCCAAAAAATTACAATGATGCAGTCACGTGTGAGGAAAGAGTGAAGTGGGCTTGTGCCATGGACGTGGAGCTGGGATCAATAGAGTCTCTGGAAGTGTGGGAAGAATATAACAGTCCCAAACCGCTGAATCAACTACGGATGGTTTGGACATACAAGCTCAAGGAGAATTGTCATGGTGATCCACTCAAATACAAGGCTCGTCTTTGTGTACAAGGATTTAATCAAATAGAAGGTTTGGACTATTTTGAAACATTTGCGCCCACAGGAAAAACATCCACCCTACGCATGCTACTGGTGTACGCTCTGAAATTGTCTCAAAAGATTTGAAAATTTGATTTAAAGAGCGCTTTTTTGCATTCAAAGATGAACAACAAAGTTATTATCCAAATAACAAAAGGTTCAAGTCGCAAGTGCAAGTTTCTCAAGCTAAGGAATTCATTATACGGGTTGAAACAGGCTCCAAAGAACTTGTACAAGAAGTTAACGACGTGGTTCAAGGAAGTTGGGTTCCATGAATTTGCCTGTTATCCTTGTCTCTACTTGTCAGAAGACGGCTGGTTGCGCCTTTTCTTTCATGTAGATGACTTGATTCTGGTGGGTGATGGGAGCGACTTTGAGAGGAAATTTCTAAAGAAATTTGATGGATCAATGAGTAAACAACTTGACACTCTTCTAGGCATGAAGATACAGATCAAAAACAATAAGATTCTGCTAAGCCAACCAAACCATATTCAACATGGGCTAGAAGAGCTTGGTCTGTGTGACTGCAAGGAATCCACCGCGCCTCTCACCAGAAACTTACAACTCAGACCTGCCTCAGACAATGAACATGAGGCGTTCAAATCATTAAAAATCAATTATAGGTCCACAATAGGGATGCTCAACCACATTTCCTGCCACACTAGACCGGACATTAGTTTTGAAGTATCCAGTCCAGCTCAATTTTAAGTCAAACCAGGAATTACGCACTGGAACAAGCTGAAGAAAACTTGGAAATACTTAAAACACACTGGGAATTGATGCCTTCAACTTGCTTAAAAATCAGAAAAGGAGTCACTACAAGTGTTCTAGGATTCTTTGTGGGCAGATGATCCAGACACTCGCAAGTCTCGAACAGGTTATCTGTGTATGGTATTTGGCAGTCTTGTATCTTGGAATAGTTGCAAACAGCGCAAAATAATGTGTTCTTCTACTGATGCTGAGCTTAATGCATTGATCAATTCCTATCATGAAGCCACCTGGATCAAATTCCTATTAAATGAAATTTTTGCTCTTTCAATAACTACAATTCCTTTGCACATAGATAATAGCGGGTTAGAAGACAAGATTTGTAAATTTGGATCTAACTCAAAAACGAGACACCTCAATTTGAAGACAAAGGGGATGAGAGACAAGATTAAGGACAACAAGATAGAATTAAGGTTGATAAGATCCAACAAAATGATAGCGGACTCATTAACAAAGGCAGCCTCCATACAAAGTCTTCTTCTTTTATCTCCCTTCTTTGCGCCAAGTCCGCAAAACTCTGAAATGTCATCGGACATTGAGGGGTGTTAAGTTATAGAGCTATGGTGCGGGAAAAGTTCAGCTGTGGAGAGAGGACAAGGAGAAGAGGCTCACAGAATGAAGATACTCCATATTTGGAGTATCTGGAGATTGTCGAGTTGTGAGCAAAATGCTCAATTTGGACAACAAGTATCTCAACCATCATCCTCAGATCAACTCAAGATTTGTCAAGCTACTCCTCAACTACTCATAATGGTGACACAAACACCATCACCATATTTCTTCTCTTTATTGTTCTTTCCTCTTTTCTACTCTGTCTCCTCAAGCTTCAACCCAATTCTACCATCTTTCATCACTCCAGTTTCTATCTTGTGTGTCCGGTGAGATCTCTGTTTTTCCTCTTCTTGATTTCATGTCCATCATCCTCAGATCAACTCAAGATTTGTCAAGCTACTCCTCAACTACTCATAATGGTGACACAAACACCATCACCATATTTCTTCTCTTTATTGTTATTTCCTCTTTTCTACTCTGTCTCCTCAAGCTTCAACCAAATTCTACCATCTTTCATCACTCCAGTTTCTATCTTGTGTGTCCGGTGAGATCTCTGTTTTTCCTCTTCTTGATTTCATGTAAACCATCAAGTCTGACTTCATCTCATAGCCCGACTCACATCTCAGTCTCATAGTCTCAATCTCTTCCTCATAGCCCTTCTTGATAAGCCTTTCAACCTTATACTCCTCATAGCCTGATTTTGGTGTTCCTTTATTTCATTGTGTGCTTCTATGCTCTAGGTGTTGATTACATTCTCCTTCTTAGCCTGATTTCTCAGTTTCAAGAAATCTCAAGTCTGTTAATTCTATTACGTTAAAACCAGCCCTGTTACTTATCTTAGTACTTGTACAGCCCTGGCCCCTCATATGGGCCAGGTGGGACCCAGGACTCACCTGAGTCCAATCAAAATCTCACCTGGGGGGGGGGGTGTAACCGGCGGACATGCCCCCCCACCTCTTTCTCTCAAATCCCTGGAGGGGGCAGTCAAATCCCCCTTCCAGGGGCCCTGGAGGTTGATACCCCCAGGGAATTGTCAAGGTAGGTCTTCTGGGGGGTGGTCAAATCCCCTCCAGCCCGTTGCTCCTCCACCTTGGTAAAGGAGGGGGGAGAGCGCCCCTCTTGGTGGTGGGGGGGGTGGTCAATTCCCCCCCACCACCAATTGCCTTGCTGCAAACGGCCCAGTCACAATATTTGGTGGGGGGTGATCAGGTCCCCCCCACCATGACTGGTCACCTCTTGGGACCGGTTGCTGGCTAGTTTGAACCAGCCAGCCCTCCCCCTCCTCCTTGCAATGGCAAGCAAGGGGAAGGGGAGGTGCTGGGGCCATCGGCACCAGCCCCCCAGCCGTCACCCAGCGCGGCAGACAAAACCAGCTTTACAGCCGCAACAGGGGTGGGGAGACTTCATTTTGAGTCACTCTGCCCTCTAAAACGGCCCCACGCAGGCTGTTGGGCCCCTTAAATGGGCTGTAAGCAAAAACAGCAGCCCCAAGCGGGCTGCAACATGGGAGGCAGCCCCAAATGGGCTGCGACACGGGCAGCGGCCCCAAGCCCAAAAAGTGAGTTCAAAATACTTTGAAGGGCCAGCCAGTCTGGCCAAGTATGTCCAAAATAAACCTTGGGCCCAATTATGCTCATACAAGCCCATCTGGCTGTATTTGCCCATATACCCCACCAGGCCTGTTAGGGCCCGTGTACCAATAGGCCTGTTTCACGGATTTTGAGGCCAGTTTCCCCAAATCTGTGACATCCACACAGGCACGTATGGTTGGTGTGTGTGTCCAATGGGCCGTAGAGGCCCACATGTGCATCCAATTTGAGTTACACTCATAAGTAGAACACACATAAGTGCATACATATTTTAACACACCCCCTCAATCCAAAAGGGGTGACATTTGCATACTATTCACAAAGCCTTGATGCTTGTTCCTATCTAAAGCCTTAGTAAAAATATCTGCAATCATTGCTTCAGTAGGCATGTACCTCAACACAATCTCCTTGCAGTTAACCGCATTGCAAATATAGTTATAGTGAACATCAATATGTTTTGTTCTTGAATGGAACACTTGGTTTTGAGCCAATGCAATGGCACTCTGGTTATCAGAATAAAACAATGCAAACCCTTGTGGCTTATTTGTATTCTCTAAGACTTTACTCAACCATTTTTCCTGCTGTGAAGCTGCTAAGTAAGCTTTCTACTATGCCTCTGTTGATGAAAGACTCATTTCTGATACCTTCTTGGACATCCATGACACCAGATTCTTACCTAAGAAGAATATGAAACCACTTGTTGATTCCCTAGTGTTACCATCTTCCCAACTTGCATTGGAATAACCAACAAAATAAAAATTTTCTGAATTTTTAAACAACAGTCCCAGAATGTGCGTTCCTTTAAGATACCTCATAACCCTCTTAAAGGCTGACCAATGCCTCATGCTTGGCTTCTCTAAGTGTTGCAACAAGAAAGCAATAGCAAAGGCAATATTGGGACTTGTACACTCCCCCAAATCATTAAGCAATCCAATAACTGACCTGTAGTCATTCCCAGAATGAAAAAAATCCAGATACTCCTCATCTGTAGACTTCTCTAAACAAATTTTTGACTGAATGGGAGTACCAAACTCCTTTGCATATTCTAAGCCATATTGCTTAAGAAGAGCTGCCACGTAGCGGCTCTGGCTTAACCTAATACCATTCTTCCTCTTACTGACTTTCATTCCTAGCACCTGTTGCACCAGACCAAGATCTTTTATCTTGAATTCCTTTTTGAGTGTATCCATGAATCTCTCTTGACCATTTCCAATGATGATAATGTCCTTGACCCATACAAAAAAAATTTCATCCTTTCTCAAAAAGAGACAAGGGTTGGCCTCAGACAGATTGAAACAAATCTGTATCAGTTTCTCACTCATGGTATTATACCACAACCTAGCTGCTTGCTTAAATCCATACAGGGATCTACAAAGCTTGAGTACATATTCCCCTTTATCTGCTGAAAGAAAACGCCTAAAACAGATTCTCTTCATGGTTTCTGGTGATAAAATACGTATGCACTTACGCATGTGCTACGTATAAGTGTAATCCAAATGGGATGCACATATGGGCCTCTACAGCCCATTGGACACTCACAAGGACCATACGGGCCTGTGTGGATGTCACTGATTTGGGGAAAGTGGCCTCAAAATGTGTGAAACAGGCTCATTGGTACATGGCCCTATCAGGCCTGGTGGGGGATATGGGCAAATACAGCCAGATGGGCTTGTATGGGCATAATTGAGCCCAAGGTTTACTTTGGACATACTTGGCAAGACGGGCTGGCCCGCCAAAGTGTGTTTGTCTCAGGTTTTGGGCTTGGGGCGGCCCATTTGGGCCGCCACCCGTGTTGCAGCCTGCTTGGGGCTTCTGCCCGTGCCACAGCCCGCTCGAGGCCCCTTGTATCCCTCAGTTTGGCCCACGCAAGGCCCAAAGGCCCGCGCAGGGCTCTCGCGGCGGCCAAGGGATCATGCGCAGTGCAATGCCGCGCAGGCCTGGCTGGTCAAAAATTGCGGCCACGGCTGCGAGAGCAAGGGCCAGCAGCCTGGGCTCCCTCCCTCTCCCCTTGTTTGCCATCCCGAGGGGGAGGGGGTGGCTGGCTGGGTTGAACCAGCCAGCAACCAACCGCAACAAGGCGGTTGGTCAGGGTAGGGGGATTTCATCAGCCCCTTGCCTAGGGGATGACAATGCCGGCCGCAGAGAGAGGGACCAGCGGTGGGGGGGATCTGATCACCCTCCCACCAGAAAAGCAAGAGGGGCGCTCTCCCCCCCCCCTTTACCAAGGGGGAGGAGCAAAGGGTTGAGGGGATCTGACCACCCCCAGCCCACTGTTCTTTACAACGCCCTGGGGGTATCAACACCCAGGGCCCCTGGTGAGGGGATTCAACTGCCTCCACCAGGGATTCGAGAGGAAGAGGGGGGGCGGCATGTCCGCTGGTTACACCCCCCCCCAAAGTGAGGTTGAGACAGGACCCAGGTGAGTCCTGGTTCCTACCTGGCCCATATGTTGGGCCAGGGACTGGCTACATGAGGCAACCAGCCTTTAATTAAGGAAATAAGAGTAACTGGGCTGGTTTTAATGGAAAACCAGCCAGGGGATTGAACAGCAACGGGGCTGGTTCAGCCCCGTTGTAAGAATCCAAACTGCGCAGGGCTTTTGCAGTTCTGTGGAGGGGATAGGTGCTTTTTTAGGCTGCCCTCCTGAGTGTTACAAAAATATTTAAATGTAACCAAAATAAAATTCCAGAACCTGGTAAACAGGGAACCAAAGGTAGGAGGAGAAAGATTATAGTAGTCGGTAGCTGGGAGACAACACTATCTGAGGAAAGATGATGTCGGGGAAAACTTGAATAGAAGGAGTCAAAAATTTTTCAGAGTTCAACAAGACAAGGCAATTGTGAGTGACAACGCCCACAAGTTAATAGCTCTGGTTGTCAGCAGGAGCTTACAAAAGATCAACTCAATCCCAAACAACCTCCAGGTTCTCAATGAACCTTCCCAACTCTCCGCAATCAAGCGCTTGAAGGGTACCAGATAACTGTGGGTGGCTGCACAATACAAAGCTAATTGTTTGAAGAAGCTCTAGAAGCAAAAAAAATAACTGATTCGAAAAAAGAATAACCCAACACTTCTCAAGGGACTCAAGAGTAGCGCGGCAGAATTCAACTTCAAAAGAAGTGAAGGGAGGTTTAACACTCCAGGTTTCAAGCTTAATAAAACCTCTTCAGTCAAAAGTTACTGGCTCAAGAAAGATAATCAAAGGATGATCAGGACCAGTATGATCAGATAAAGGGATCAGGAGTGGTGTAACACACTCAAGAATTCAATTATACAAATTCTTCTTCAACCAGAAAAGCTATTGGTTGGTGATAAGGATCAAGGATCAAGGAGTTTTAGAATGGAGGCTCAAGGATCAAGGGGCACTCATAGATATCTGATGTGATGATAGGATGTGCTGCTGCTCTGATGATGCCGCTCCCAAAAGGCAGGGGAGAGCCCCTCCTCATATGGGCAGGAGGCCCTGTTAGACTATGTAAAACAGATTCTACAAATAGAGCAGAAAAACAAAGAAAATCAGGTGATCAAAAAAATTTGATCATCCAGGCCAGTGGAAATTCAGCCTGCCTGACCGGGGTGGGATCCTTCTCATCCCTTTGCCATCCTTCGCGTCCGCGTGTCCATCCTTCGAGGGGCGCGCACGACAATACCGGAATCACCCACCCCTCGTCCGAAGGCGGACGGGGTGGGAAAAGAAAATGAACCAGACCAGACTGCCCATGGGTGTCTGCGGGCGGTAGAAAACACTCTCCACCCCTTATCCAAAGGCGGAAGAGGGTGGGAGAGTCCCAGGAAGGGTGACGGATGAAGTTTGTGAGAGCGCAGATGGGCGGATAAGAGATTGGCTCGAGGCGATTGAGTAAATCCTGACAGTCTTGAGATTGGCAACTGATAGATTGAGTGAGGTGGGAGATTGATGGGTCTGAGGGTTGGAAAAGCGCTTGGAGGTGCGGTTGGGATGGGTTTGGTAAGACATGGATGAGCAAAGCGCAAAGCGCAAGGGCAAAGATGAGCGATGAGCCACGCGCGAGGATGAGGATGAGGAGGAGCAACGGGCAACAATGAGGAGGAGCAACAGGCAAGGATGAGAATGAAGAAAAGCGATGCGCAAGGATGAGGATGAGGAGGAGCAACGCGGGATGATGAGGAGGAGCAACGCGCGAGGATGAGGATGAGGACGAGCAACGCGCGAGGACAAGAAAATTGTTTTTTTTTTTTTTTTTTTTTTTTTTTTGAATTATTTTCCCACGGTGTCCCAAATGGTTCACCACACCGTAACAGTGGAAACCCAAGAATGGACCCAAATAGGCTGGTTGTAAGAGTACAGGGACTGATGCCATGTGGGCTGATGTAGCACAAACCAAGTAACAAGGTCTGTAGAGCCTGTAGAGCTCTTTTGGGGCGGAAAATTTACCTTTTGGCTTTTTGTATCATGGGCTCACAAGAGGCCAATCTTTTGTACTTAAGGATCTCTTCTCCCTGCTGTTTTCCATCCATTTGTTGATCATCCAATCAGATTCATCAACAATATCATCCAACGTATTGCCCCATTGTGAGAGCCCATCAAGCAATTATTGAAACAAGGTTTCCAGAATTTCTTTTGCTTTAAATACTGCTCATTTGCCTAAGCTAATTGCTGGCCATAATTATAACATCTGGTTTAGTCTCTACTAACCATTCATAAAAACCATCAGGAATTGACAAATAAATAGTCTCATGGCCAATTCTATTGTGAGCAACAGTGCTCATAGCTGAGAATTTGAACCAGCTTGTACACAAAAGCTTATTACAAACTTGTCCAATAAGAACATTTCTCCCATCCACATCAATAAAAAACCTATCTTCTTTAAGATAAAAAATCTGGAAAACTTTTTTCCAAAACACTCCAAGAGACACAAGGTTATAAGTAAACTCTGGTACATAGAACACTTTCTCAAAAGAAATTTTGAAATCAAAGTGATTTGCAAGAATAACTTTTCCAATTCCCTTAATCTGAATTGTTCTGCCTTTCTGATCAATATTTACAACTCCATCATAATCACTAAGATTTGAAAATAAATTTTGTTGAAAGAACATTTGATCTGTACAACCAGAATAAATCAAAACAAGAAAATTCTCCTTCAATCCTCCTAATAGGAAAGAAGCTTTATCAGTCACTGATAAGTTCTCATCTTTGAGTTTAAGATTACTCACTTCATAATCAATCAAGTCCATTTCTTGATCCTCATCAATTTTAGACTTCTTGTTGGGACCTTCTTCCCCAACAACCTTTTCCATTGGACCATCCAACGCCACCATTGCAACGTTTTCTGTAGTGAGATTGACCTCCTTTTCATTCTCTTTGGACTTCTTCCTCTTCTTGGCCTCCTTGCAATCTTTAGCATAATGCCCCTTATTCTGACAATTATAGCATAAGACCTTGGACAAATCCTTTTTTGCCTTCTTGCAAGATTTCCCAGTCTTTCAAACAAGGGCTGTTCCAGAGCCCCCCTTCATCTTGAACTGAAGATCATCCTTTTCAATCTTCTTCAGCACATCTTCCTCCCCAGGAAGAGGATCCAATCAAGAAATAATTCTGAATAAAGAATCAAAATCCTTTGGTAGCTTGTGAAGTATTAAGAGTGACAGACACTCAGTATCCATGTTAAGTCCTGATGACTTAAACTTGGCTATGCTAGACCTAGCCTCTGCAACAAACTGCTTACAATTTGAATATTGTAACTTGAATAGTTTATTGAAAGATATACACTTCTGGTGAACAGAATCACCAGAATACGTGGACTTAAGCAACTTCCAAAGGATGCTGCCCCTCCTTCTCTCATCTTCCCTAAGCATATCAGCAACCCATTTCACATGATTCTCATCAAGATGCCTAAGGATGAGATGATAAGACTTTTTATCCACTTCTGAAATGATCAAAGTGTCATCTGCATCCATTATCTCCCCACAACAGATGTTTTCCAGCTCACTATCCATAAGGAAAGCCCAAGAATTATAATTTTGACTGTTCAGAACTATCTTGGTGGAGCTAACATCAGGGATATAGGACATCTTGTTGGAAAACTGGAGGTCTTTGAGGCTCTCAAGAGTGAGGTACAAGGGTCTAGATGGGTTGGAAGTAATGATGATATTGGTACTGATAATGTGTTATAATTATGGACATGAATTAGCTTAGGCAAATGAGCAGTATTTAAAGCAAAATAAATGCTGGACACCTTCTTTCAATAATTGCTAATGGGCTCTCACAATGGGAAAATACGTTGGATGATATCGGTGATGAATTCAATTGTATGATGATTAGATGATGAAAAAAAGCAGGGAGAAGAGCTCCTTAAGTACAAAAGATTTGCCTCTTGTGAGCCCATGATACAACAATCCAAAATACAAATTTTCCGCTCCAAAAGAGATCTACAGACTCCACAGGCCTTGTTACTTGGTTTGGGCTTCATCAGCCTGCATGGCATCAGTCCCTGTACCCTTACAACCAGCCTATTCTGGTCATTTCTGGTGTTTCCAACTTAATGGGGCTGAACCAGCCCCTTAGATGTTCAAACCACTGGCTGGTTGTCTGTTATAACCGGCATGTTACCTCACATGCTGGCTGGTTGCCTCATGAAACCAGCCCCTGGCCATAAAAATGGCCAGGTGGGAGCCAGGACACACCTGGGTCCAGTCTCTGACACACATGGAGGGGGTGTAACCTGCGGACATGCCGCCCCCCCTCTTTCACTCAAATGCCTGGAGGGGGTGGTCAAATCCCCCTTCCAGGTCCCCTGGAGGTCAATACCCCCAGGGCATCATCAAGGTAGGTGGGCTGGGGGGTGGTGAAATCCCCTCCAGCCCATCGCTCCTCCCCCTTGGTAAAGGGGGGAGGAGAGCGCCACTCTTGGTGGTGGTGGGGGGGGGGGGAGGGGTGGTCAATTCCCCCCCACCACCGGTTGCCTCGCTGGGACAAGGCCAGTCACCATATTTGGTGGGGGGGTGATCAGGTCCCCCCCACCATGACCGGTTGCCTCTGGTGATCAGTGGCTGGCTGGTTCAAACCAGCCAGCCCTCCCCCACCTACTCACAATGGCGAGCGAGGGGAGGGGGAGGAGCTGGGGCCATTGGCCCCAGCCCCCGGGCCGCCACCCAGCGCAGCAGCCGCGACCCGGGTGGGGGGACTCCATTTTGAGGCCCTCTGCCCTCTAAGACGGCCCGGCGCAGGCTGTCGGGCCCCATAAACAGGCTGTAAGCCAAAACAGCGGCCCCAAGCGGGCTGCAACATGGGTGGTGGCTCCTAATGGGCCACCCCAAGCCCAAAAAGTGAGTTCAACATACTTTGATGGGCCAGCCCGTCTGGCCATGTGTGTCCAAAATAAACCTTGGGCCCAATTATGGCCATACAAGCCCATCTGGCTGTATTTGCCCATATACCCCACCGGGCCCATTAGGGCCCGTGTACTGATAGGCCTGTTTCACGTGTTTTGAGGCCAGTTTCCCCAATACGTGACATCCAAACAGGCACGTATGGTCCGTGTGAGTGTCAAATAGGCCGCCGAGGCCCAAATGTGCATCACATTTGGATTACACTCATACATAGAACACGCATAAGTGCATACGTATTTTAAAAGCAAGCCCAAGCCCCCCTGGTTTCAACATGGTGCATTCAAGGACCTACTTGATGGTTCCATTAACAAATCTGTGGCAAAAGCTAGGTATTTGGTTAGGGATCTGAGAAACAAAACATTGGAAGCTCCAATTGCATCCTCATCTAGGGTTACAATTGAGGAACAAAATTTTCCACCACAGGAATTGATATGAGTTGGTGGGTCACATTTCATATGCCATTTGGATGATACCAATTTGGCTTGATGAATACTAATGGAACCATGGCAGCTTTAACTATGTAACAATTTAACTATGCAGTTCCCGAACCTCTTGAACCTCCTTCTGTGAGAGAATTTCCTAGTAGGAAAGAAGCTGAAAATTATTTTCACCAATGGGAATGTATGTATGGCTACACTTTCACAAACTTCAAGTCAAAGAGAGAAAAATACATAGATGTAGAATGAAACAAATAATGGAGCATAAAAAGGGCCTTTGATGACCAAAAGGAAAAGGCAAACTCACACAAGGAAGGTTGGGTGTGAATTCATGATCTATGAAAGTTGGGAAGTAGTGGATCCAACATTGTGCCTCTTCTTTAGAAATGACCAACATAATCATCAACCATATTCAAGCCCCTCAGTGCATGCTCAAGTAAGCATAATCTCTGGTTTGGCATTAGATCAACTTAAGGAAGGCATGAAAAATGGGCTCAGTATAATTCAACTCAAAATCAATCAATAAAGATTTATGGTGGAGAATACATTGAATATAGAGCAACCTATACTACTCAATGCAAGCTAAAAACAGCAGAAATCAAGGGGAAAAGTGGTATGGAGGTGCTATTCAAAATGCTACAGGGATTTCAGTGGGTTTTCAGGTCAACATTATTTGCATAGGGTCACCCAGTGGCTCTGTTCTTGGCTCATCCTGAGTCTATAAAACTTTGTGAAAAATTCCATCATATTGCTTTGTTGGCTTGTACTTATTAAAAAATTAGATAAAAAATCCCTCATTTGAATGTTTTAGGAATTATAGCCAACAGGAAAAAAATTTAAAAATGCTTTTTTTTATAAAGAAAGAAATGTTTGAGTTCTACAGTTGGGGTTTGAATGCACTAAAGGATTTTGCTTATGATCCAGAGAGGCTTCCCAAAGTATTTGTGACAGACCATGAAAAATCTCTGATTTGTGCTATTGAACATAGTTTCCCTGAGTGACAGTTGTGCTCTTGGCACTTGTCTAAAAATATTCAAGCAAAATGCAAATTTTGATTGAGTAATGATGATTAAGGATGGAAAGGTTTTATGCCTCTGTCTGAAAATTATGTAGCCTCTAGAACCAAGGGAGAGGCAGAAGTCAATGATGCAGAACTAAGAGTATGCCAATTTATTGATTCTTCTGTTCATCTCTTCTGGGATTGCTCATGTTGCAACTTGTATACAGTGTTTCTTGAAAGACTGCAAGGATGTGCTTGATTTAATGGAAAATAATGTTTTCCCTATCAACAAGACATTTTTAATGGTGTGGACTTGTGTCAACCCTGACTTTGGAAATAGAACAACATCATGGGTAGAAGGGGCCCATGCTACTTTCAAAAAAATTAATTGCAGGTTATTTGGGGAAGATTTTGGATGTGTGGAAACACCTGGAAGGAAAAATTGATTGCCAAATCAAATAACTCACCATGAAAAAAAGGCTGCACCTGCCGGCAGGTTTAGCACCTGGAACTTGTTTTGGTTTGGTTATGACTCGGTGAAAATTGGGTTTCTAACTTGAGTAGGAACCTGAGAAAAGGTGTTTGTACCAGTTCTTGTGTATTCAAGTAATTCTAGTGCATTTATGGAGTTAAGAAGATTTGGAATTATGGGGAATTTGATATTATGTAATGAAGAAATTTATGTATACCATCATGAAAATAATATTTATTTGGAAATATTTATGGGATTTAATTAAATTTGAATGGTTTCTGGCAAATGTTCCTGGAAATTAAGGGTTCAATAACTCTAATTTTCAAAAATAAAATTGAAATACTTTGGGAATAAGATTTTTTCTTCATTCTTAATTTTTTTTGGAAATTTCAATGCTCTGGTAAATTTTCCATCAAATCATTCAATTCTTGATCTCATTTTTTTTTCTTTTTTTATTTATGTTCTCTCCTGTTAATAATAATATTGTGAATTGATGAATTTGTATTTGATTGATTTAGTTTTACATGGTTGGAATTGAATTTGAATTCAGGGAAATTGTTTTAGGTTATTATTAATTTATTATTTTTTATTTTTTGATTGTTGAATTTTTCAGTTTTTTTATTCAAGTTTTTTTAGTTTTTTTTTATATTTTTATTTTTGTATTTTTTGATTTGTTTAGTGCATTATTTTTTTGAAAAAGCCTTACCCTCAAATAAATATCTGGGTATTTTAAATCCCTGTTATGTTCTGTACACACTGACATATTCTTGAAGACATGGGTATTTCACAAATTTTGTTTTTTGAAATTTCTGACACCACATCCTTGTTAATCTGGTTGCAAAAACCTTACAAGAAATTGGAAGCATTTCAAGGACTTCAAAAACTGATTCAAAATTAAATAAAAATGCAAAAACCAAAAAAAAAATTCAATGCATTTTTGAAACCATTCCTTTGCATTTTCAATGATCATTTTTTGGGATTGAATTCTCCAAAAGTTAAATAATAAATAAGATATCTTTGAAGTTTGTTTTTTGGGATTTTTCGGATGTATTCTTGACAGCAAAACATTGGATCCAAAATGAAACAAATTCAAAATAGCAAATCCTCTTGAATATCTTTTTAATATCAGGAATTAAAGTTTATCTCTTGTCAGTTCCTTAGAATATCATAAAAAGATTGAAATAACAATTATTTTCAATTTTAATCAAAGGTGTTACCCCATAAAATTTTGATCATGGTGAAAATAACTGCAAAGAAAAGGGATTTTCTACATTTTGTAATATTATTCTTGTTACATTGAAATATAAACAATAAAGGAAATAAAGAAAAACATAACAGATTTTTCAAAAAAAATAATTAAAGCGCTGTATCATACAAACAGATTGGTATCTAAACTGTTTTTATAACTTTTTCTGTATTTTTTTCTTGGAAATATAAAAAAAAAAGGATAAAAAGAATGTGAAAGCATGCCCAGTACCAAAACGTTTTTTGAAACTGGCCTGAGGGTCTTAAACAATAATTCCCATTCTTTTATGCTTGTTTTTTTCTCAATTGATGGTTACCTTATTTTGCTTTGATTCTTGTTTTAGTTCTTAAAATTTCTTTTGATACTTTATTTATATTTTCATCATCAATTTTTAGTCAGAAAAATGATAGTTTTTTTGTATTTTGAAATTTTATTTTGGTAAAAATTGAAAAACTTTTAGAATGTTGATGTTACTTCTCAAACACCCCAGCTCATCTTCAATAAAAACTGTGTTTGTGAAACACCATCAAACATTGAATTCTGTTAATAAATGGTGCACTGGTCTGCACTCCAATATAGTAGGGCAGGACCAATAATTTCAGCTTGCAGAACCAAAATATGGCCCAGGATTCTTTTTGAGTGTGTTTGATTTTATTTGATTTTTTGGTGATTTTTTTTTGTTTAATTTTTGCATTTTTTTTCTTTTTTGGTCTGTCATGATGAATTACTTCTCCTAAGTTGTACATGGTTCCAGAAAGCATTGAGATTTTTTTTTTAATTTTTATTTCTTTGTTTGGTTTTGGTGGATGAATTAAGAAACCTTTGTTAGATTGTTGGTGTTGCTTCTCAAACACTAGCTCATCTTTCCTACAAACCATGTTTGTGAAACACCATCAAACATTCAGCTTTTTGATTCCCAGTGCACTGGTGCACACTCCCATATAGTAGGGAAAGACCAAGAATTTTAGCTGGAAGAGCCCAAATGTGGTTCAGGATTTTTTTCAATTTTTTTTGTGATTTGATTTTTTTTTTTTTTGGTCTGGCATGATACACAACTTAGCATGAGTTTTCCATTGCTCCAGAAAGCATTGAGATTTTTTTGTTTTTGATTTTTTTGATGTTGGTGGATGACTTAGGAGACCTTTGTTAGATCGTTGATGTTGCTTCTCAAACACTTGCTCATCTTTCCTACAAACTGTGTCTGTGAAACACAATCAAAAATTCAATTTTTTTGATACTCATTGCACTGTTGTGCACTCCCATATAGTAGGGCAGGACCAAGAATTTCAGCTGGCAGAACCCAAATGTGGTCCAGAATTGTTTCAATTTTTTTGTGATTTTATTTATTTTTTCTTTTGTTTCATTTTTCAGTGATTTTAATTTTTTCTTTTTTTTTGGTGTGGCAAAGTGGACCACTTAGATGCCTAATTTTTCCACCATGCAAGATGGCATTGAGAGTTTTTTTAGGGTGATGATAAATTCACAATCCCCAGTTTTTTGGGAGTTGTGTAGGGACCCTACACAACTCCAAAGGGTTACTCCAAATATGTGAAACCCCCAGACACAACCCCAAAGGGTTGTTCCAAACACACCCAACCCCCAGGAGTTTTTTTACCCTGTTAAACGGCATTTTTGGGTTGTTTACCCCTGCAAAAAACCATTTAGACACGTTTACAAGGGTATACAACCCCTCAGGGGTTGTGCCAGAATTATTGGGACTCCCTGGACTACATTTGGATTTAATCAACCCAAATTTGGGATCAATGCATAATATGTGGGACTATTGGACCACACCTAGCAATCAAAAGTGCAACTGCAAACACAATCATTGACTTTGGCAAACAAACTTCCCACAAAGTAAACTCTCTGTTAGAATTCTAGTCTTGTATTGTGTGTTGCCTAATTCTTGAGTGCAATCATCTTTCAAGCTTTATATTCTTTTATTATGCTCTAAGTGTTATGTCTAGTGTGATCTTTATAATAAGCTATTTAGTCTTATTTCTAGTATCATCTTTATCTTAACCTACAGTAGCTCTCACCCTAAGTATGATTGTCTAGTGAAGTCTTTATGTTGGTCTGGCAGTATCAACTCTAGTGCCTCCTTTATCTTTCATCTATTGTGGCCCTATTCCCAATATTGAAGCTATCTTGTGACATCTTGTGTTTCACATTTATGCTTATTAAACTTTGTTGATTATTTGTAATGATTATTTCTCAGTCACAATTCATAGTCATCTGCATTCTGTCTTTGTTTTTGTTTGTGTTTTAAATCCTATTCCAGAATTTCTCCATCTCTCTTGTACTTATCCGTAGCTTCCATGAGTTCCTACTACTGGTTCATCAGATTGTGCGCGCGACTTGCTGCAATGTCACTAGAATTTCACCGATGCACTCAGCCAATGCCATCTCCTTGACTCTCAAGAAAGTTCAATGAATACTGAAGAACAACTCCCAACCATTTAATTCTAAGTCTGAGGATTGTCACCATCAAGATTGAAGATTTGACATACACCCAATTCAATCTAAGTCCCAGCAGCAAATAGTATGTACCAAAGTGTGAATCAACTCACCATCAGTGTTAACATTAATTCCCTTCTTAACTAGCATTACGACTCAGGACATCAAGAACAACTGGAAGGATCAAATTGGTTTATTGGCCTATATTAGAGGTCATCATCAAGCATGTAGAATTGTGTTTGCTTGTTTGTGGTTGACTCTTTCTTCTGAAGACTTATTAATTTATTATGTTTATCAACTCTTGTTTTCAGACTCATTGACTCTGCGTGTTTGATTGAAAAATAGCTTGGTCCAGGTTTTCCTACTCTTCAATTTTTCTAATGGTTGAAAGCCAAAACAAACTCACTCAGAAACCAAAATGAATCAAGGAACAATATCACCTGGACCCAGAGGCAGCAGCAACTTTAAACAGCTGGAACTCAAATTGCTAATGGAATCTACACCTCTCTTGACAGAGACTAACTACTCAATTTGGAAGAAGAAAATGGAAAGGCTTTTCAAAATGTGTGGCATCCTCCACCTTATGAACACACCTGATCCAGATGAAAGTATTCCCAACGAAGATGACACCGCTGCCTACCTGATGTCTAAGCTTGATCCTAAAAGGCACACCAACATTATCACATCTGACAACAACAACTCTCCTAAACAAATCTGGCTGGAGGCCAAAGAACTCTTTGCATCAAACCAGGCCGCAAATAGAGCAAAAATGTTCTTCAATTTCTCATACCTAGGATTCAATAAAAATGACATAGATGCGTTTGTAACCTCAGTCAAGCTCCACCTTGGAAAACTTGACAAAGTTGGCATTGACGTACCAAGTGATATCCTGAGCTATTTGATTCTCTTCAAATTACCAGAACCCTTGAAAGGAATGCAATTGCAAATTATGCACTCTGGAGTAGATCTAACGGTGTAAGACTCCAAACGGTGCTAGGCCGTGGCAGTTCTGTGGAGGGGAAAGGTGCTGTTTAGGCTGCCCTCCTGAGTGTTATAAAAATATCTAAATGTAACCAAGATCAAGGTCCAGAACCTGGTAAATGAGGAATCAAGGAGTAGAGGATAAAGATGATAATAGTTTGGTAGCAATGGAACAGAACTATCTGAGACAAGATTATGCAGGGAAAAACTTGAACAATAGAAGTTAAAGTCCTCTTAGAGTTCAAAGAGAAAAAGCTGTTGTATGTAAACAACACCCACAAGCTAATAACTCTGGTTGTCAGCAGAAGATTGGGGATGATCAACTCAAACCCATGCAACCTCCAGGTTCTCAATGAACCTGCCCAACTCTCCGCAATCAAGTGCTTGAAGGGTACCAGATAACTGAGGGTGGCTGTACAAGACAAAGCAAAATGTTTAAGAAGCTCCAAAGCAAACACTCACTGATTTGAAGCAAGGATAACCTCAACACTTCTCAAGGGACTCAAGAATAGGCTGGCAGAATGCAACTCCAAAGAAAATAAAGGGAGGTATAATACTCCAGGTCTTAAGCTTAATAAGACCTCTTCAATCAATCGTGATTGGCTCCAGAAAGGTGATCAGGGATCAGGACAAGTATGGTCAGAGAAAGGGATCAAGGAGTGGAATAACACACTCAAAAATTCCAAAAGACAGAATTTTTCTTTGACCAGCAAGGCTATTAGTTGGTGATAAGGATCAGGCCACAGAGGGGCAAAGACTCAGGGTCAAAAATGGATCAGGGGGCAATCAAAGATATACCCAGGATAAGGATCAGGATCAAATTTCTTTATAATGGGGGGACACAAGCACACACCCTTATGGATCAATTTCTACAATGATGATATGATGATGTGATGATGTGATGATGTCAGAAAAAGCAGGGGAGAGCCCCTCCTTTTATAGACCAGAGGCCTATAGACTATTTACAAGAGAGATTTACAAATGGGAGCGGAATTTTTTTTTTTTGATGTTTTTTTTGTTTTTGATAATGATACCTATGAATGATAATAAGGAAAACATTAAAATCTCCGCACTGGCCAGGGTTTCCAGGATGGGGCACCACATCTCTCCCCAACTTACAGACTGTCCCTAGTCTTCTCCCAAGTTTGATGCCATAAAAAGAGAAAGGAAAGAAAGATGATTGAAACCAAGAAATGGCCATTTTGATCTTGAGAGGGAAAAAGAATATGTTGATCAATCCAAAGGGAAATCCTAGAATTGGCTGAGAGGAAATGAAGCAGGCGTCCCAGGTGCTAACATGCGTGGCCTGAAGTAGAGTTTTGAAAATGACAGTAGTAGAAGCCCCTGGTGGTGCACAATTGGGAGGACTTACTTCTGGACCAAGTTGCCTCCACAGGAATAAAATTTCTTGACCTGATCAGCAGAGAACCTTCTGGCCATCTGAGTACCATCCAGTTCCTCCAAAACATACGATCCACCTCTAACTTGACGGACTACTTGGTAAGGACCATTCCAGCGGTTAGAGAAAAGCTTTCCCCACTGAGTTTCCAAGGAACAATTATAAGCCAATACCAGATCACCAGGGTTTAAAGGGTCCCTGATTCAATTTAGGTGTTTATCTTCCCAATACTGAACTGATTTTGCTCTTGATTCCATCATCTTATGATAAGCTTTGTTTTGAATATCTTC
The DNA here is from genome assembly GCA_025617555.3 of Puccinia polysora. Taxonomy (NCBI): domain Eukaryota; kingdom Fungi; phylum Basidiomycota; class Pucciniomycetes; order Pucciniales; family Pucciniaceae; genus Puccinia; species Puccinia polysora. The sequence continues at coordinate 2,010,495 of JAOOQA010000019.1, read as the reverse complement.
ACTCCACTCCAGTTGCTTTGATCTGGAAACTAACAGGTCAGTAGTTGAGGAAACTTGTTCCCAAGAGATGCCCAAGAAAGACTCCATTTCAAGATCAAGAGGAAGAACAGCCCTCTGACCAAAGATGATTCCATAAGGAGAGAAACCAGTGGTTCGCTTGGTGGAAATTCAATCAGAGAAGAGGACCAAGGGGAGAAACTTCCGACAATTCTTGCCACTTTCACCAGCCAATTTAACCAGAGCAGCCTTCAAGGGCACATGGCTTCTTTCCACCATGCCTTGTCCTTCAGGATAATGGGGAGTAGAAACTCTATGTTGTCCAGGGAGCAATTGGATCATTTCAGCAAGTTTTCCACCAAATTCCAAGCCACCATCCATAGAATAAGATCGAGCCAAGCCATAACGCATTGTCCAAGTATCATGAAGGAAAGCTGCTACTGATTCAGAGCTGAGGTTCTTAAGAAAATTTGCTTCAACCCATCCAGAAAAATCATCACTAGCCACAATGAGGTACTTAGCTCCACCCGCCTTAATGTGAACCACATCCATAGCAATCCTCCCAAAGACAGTGGACTCTCCAGTGGGGTAACAAATTTTGGATGGGCGCCTAAGATCACGTTTCTGGCACACTTCACAACTCCTGCACCATTGAGCAACGGATTTCTTCAGGGATTGCCACCAAAATCATTTGGATATTTGTCAATAAGTTTTGGTTTCCCCACGATGACCAAGGCCTTCATGGAGATTTTCCAGGATTGAAACTTGCTTAGAAGGGATAGTGACCACAACAAGTGCAAAAGGCGTTGCTCTTTTCATAAGCCTAGAACCTTGGACAAAGAAGTTGGAGGACTTCCTTTTAAGGGACCGAAATTCTTTGGCACAGAGATCAGGGGGTCTTTGGAGAGTTGAAAGGTACTGCTCTAACTTAAGCCAGAAACCCTGCTGGAAACCAGAGTAATTTTGAGAGGAGAAGGCAAAGACAGGGTGGACAAAGGGTTCTTCCTCATCAAAATCCATTCCAACATATGATTCATCATATCCAATAGGGCTTTGAGATAAACCATCAGGCATGGTGAAAGATTTTTCAGGTCTGTGAACAATATCAAAAGAGAACAACTGGATGAAAGCCACCCAACAAGTCATTGGAGCATTTGGGAGGCTGGGGGCGTTGATCATTTCAATAATTGATCGTGCATCGACTTGTAACTCAAAGTGTTGACCCCAAAGGACAGTCTGAAGCTTTTTCAACATTTTGGCCACACCGCAAAGTTCCAGTTTTGGCTGGGAGTACCTGGATTCCACATCTGAGAAAAGAAGAGATTCATACAGAGCAGGATGATCCAAACCATTTTCATCTTCCTGGGTAAGAACAGCCCCAACAGATTGATAACTAGAGTCCACTGCCAGCTTAATCTTGCCGGCTCCGGGTCCATAAGTGATCTTTTTCAAAACAATGTCTTTCCCAACAATTTTTTTGAGCAACTGAAATGATTGTTTGCAGTCTTGGGTCCAAATCCATTCAGCATCCTTCCAGGTTAAGCAACGCAAGGGAACACAGATTTCGGATAGTGAGGGAATGAAGATCCTGACATAAGTTACGACACCTAGGAAACCTCTAACTTCCGTTGGATTTATTGGAGTAGGCAAGGAGATGATTTTGTTGACTTTAGCAGGTGCCATCCTTCTTCCTTCCTTGCAGACTATATGACCAACAATTTCCAAGGCAGGGACACAGGCAGCAAGTTTTGATCCAGAGACAGTAAGGCCAGATTCCTCAATTCAAAAAAAAATTCTTTCCAAGACAGTAGCATACTCCCAGATAAATTGTTGGATTCCTGAGTGCCAAGGTAAGAGCTCATTATCATAGTCAGAAACTGGACCTTTAATCCCACCATCATCAATAAAGATACCCGCATTATCCGGGATTTTGTCCTGGAGGATCCACATCATCTGATCCTGATAGACTGCAACCAAGTTGGTGGCACCTTGAGGCAATTGAGTCAGCTGAAATCAACCAAGGGGGGTATCAAAAGTAGTGACGGGACGAGAAATAGGATGCAAGGATCATTCGTCATAGCCACCCATAATGTCACCTAGACCATAGCAAGCTCTCCCAGAGAAGGATTCAACAAATTCTTCAGTGGCAGGAGGCACGCCAGAGTCTTTAATAGTAACTTTATTAAGAGGTTGGAGATCATGAACTACTCTAAGTTTACCATTACTCTTTAGAACACAGAAAACAGGACTGGAATAGCTAGAAGTCAGTTGTTTGTATAAACCAGTTTGGACTCATTTGCGGACCAACTTGATGAATTCAATGACTTTAGCAGCAGGGATTGGGATCTTTTTCTTTTGCCAAGGGTCATGTTCAACTACAGGGATGATTTAAGGGAGACCATAGGATTCTTTCAAGAGACTTCTCTCTTCTTCACAGAAAGCAATAGATTTTTCCCTTAGAGACAAGATATTTTTGATCAAATTTAACTCATCAGGAAGAAGCCATCCATCTGGACCAAAGTTGACCACTTTCAGACGTTCTTCAGTGACCCAACCAGAGGGATTAAATGGACCAGTGAGGGATTTGGATAAACCACAGTAAGGATTGCGGGATAGAGGAGGACAAATAAGAGGAGGATTGAGTTTGAGAGGCATTGGTTGGTTGACTGGCTGGACCTTCTTTGCAACTGGTTTGTACTTGTTGGCAAAGGAGAGGAATCCTTGCTTCCTCCAAGCATTGACCAGTGAGACCTGACTACGAAAACTGAGACCATATTCCAACATCTTCCAAGTCCAATGTTCTGCTGCGTCCTTGAAAGGTGCCTTCTCCATAAAAGAGGATCAAAAAGATAACACATTGCTCACATGTGTGGCACAGGGTAGAGTTTCAAAAAAGACAGTAGTAGAAGCTCTTGGTGGTGCGCAATTGGGAGGACTTACTTCTACCCCAAATTGCCTCCACCTAAGACCATACTCCTTCATACCAAAGCCACCAAGAAAAGAATTGAGATCAAGATCTAGTTTAGACTCATTGCGGAGATTAAAAAACGGAATAGAGGATGAGTGATCAGGCTGAAAAGAAAAATGAAAAGAAGATACAACAGATCCAGACAGAGAAGAAATATTTTTGGATTTTTCGGATTTTTCATGTGTTTGATTTATGATCTTATTTGGATGAGAAGGAAATGATGAGGAAAAAGAAAGATATGCCTCTGTGGTGGGAGTTGGTGCATGAGTTGAAGTCTGAGGCTGAGAAGAACTACAACTATCAGTAGGGCCAACTATTCTGCTAAAGAATGAGGATGAGAGGAATGAGAGTTTTCTTTCTGCTTTCCTTTTGGGACAGATGTGGGAGGATGACCAGGGAAGTCTCTTTCCCAATGACCAGAATCCAGAGAACAAAGAGGAACGTCAATTTTTCTGCCATCAGCATCAGGGAGGAGAATTCTCTCCCCAACTTGATCAGAAAACATCAGGGTAGCACCAAAGTCCATTAAGAAAGGCCTTCCCAAGATCATGGGACCATCCAGACGAGTGATCCAGAAGTGACAGGTGCCAAAAATATTTCAACCAATTCAAACAGGAATATCCTCAGCAATACCAACCAGTTCACAGGACTGATTCCCAATTCCATAAACCGCAGAGTTGAAACTGAACCTTGGGCTAAGTTTAAGCTTGCAGGCCATGGAGTCCAAAATCAAGTTGAGCTGAGAACCCAAATCCACAAGGAGAGAAACCGTTTTAGTTGATTCACCAAGATAACATGGAAGAAAACCAAGAGGACAGGAATACAGGTTGGTATCTGAAGAGGGATCTGTTCCACCAGAATCCTCTATCAGAGTACCAGAGGAGACATTTAATTTTTCCGGACCAATATCCACACCTTGACGGGAAACCCATTTCTTCATCCGTTCTGCAACAGATTGAGAGATCAACAGGAGTTCAGCCACAGATAGATCAGGGATTTTAAGATCAGAGATTTTCTTTAATACTCCTTCCATAGCATTAGGGTAGTCCTTGGAGATGCCCCTCTCAAATCAAACTTTGGGCTGGGTGGGGGGAGGAAGATCAGGTGAAATAGGTGCTGGAAGAGGATCTGAGGTTTGGGCAGGTTGAAGAGGGGGAAGATCATAGTTTTCCTGGAACCTTCCCATGAGTGGTTCCCTTTCTACTTCCATTTCTTCCACATCAGAGGAAGGAGGCTCAGGTGAAGATCAACGTTTAACGTGTTTTTGCAGAATTGAAGATGGAACAGGAGGAGACTTATGAGGTTTGGGTTCCTCATTGCATTTCCTAGCTGGATCAGATTGATAGGTGCCAGGGAAGCTGGAAGAAGTGATAGCTGGGGGATACCAAGGTTGCAGAGTTCCACAGGACAATCAAAAATCCACAGAGAACAAGGATGCCTTATTAGGAGTTGGTGGTTGGTATAAGGCCACCACATGATGGATCCATCGAGACGAATTGAAAGGGATCAAAGCACCATTAGGAAGGAAAAAAATATTTCCCTTCTGTTCTACTAACTTCTCCTCCTTGTCCTTCTGGAGTTCAGGGCATCTACCAGTACCATGGCCTTCCCTATGGCAATAATAACAGACTATAGTAGATTTAGGAATAGAATTAGAAGTTTTAGGAGTGGCTAAGGAGGATATTTTCTGATCTATTTTATTCTCAAATTCCTGGAGTAATTTAGTGATCTCATTTATAGTGGGTGTCTCCCGGTGGGTCTGAGGATTGGGTTAAGGTCTGCGATTGGCTTCCATCTTATTCATGATTTTGTTAGAAGCTTGAAAAGAGGGGGCAAGTACTGGTTCAGTGATTTTAGGTTTTTCAAAGGTGAGAGCTGTTTGACCTTTCATCACTTTATCCACAGTATTCCTAAGAACCGTGAAAGCAGGGAGCTTGAACCAATTGTCTCTTGTTTTGATCATGGATCCAGATTTCACTAATTCATCCTTAATTCTTTCCTGCACTCCTGGAGAGAAAGACTGAAAAAATCGCACTTGAATTTTGTCCAATGTATCAATGTGATTGTTCCGGATAAGATAGGACTGGATAGGGTCTCAACATTTTCTGAAAGTCTGATAGTTGGAGGCTGAGGAGATACCACCATTTGAGATCCATTGAGAAACCAGGGCATCCAAGTCTTGCAAGGTAAATCTGGCTACATCTATTTTTCCCCAATAGGCCAACATTGCCTCCTTCAGGAGCCGCCAGTTGTGATTTTTGAATCCCTCAAAAGATTCAATAACCTCCATAACTTTTTCAGAAGAGATAAAAAATTGTAACTGATAAGCCATATCATATTCACTGGCACCATCCACTTCCGCAGCCATCTCATAGGAGTCCAGGAATCATTCAACATTTGTCCCATTGAAGCCTAAATTTTTGTTCTGAGGTTTGATTTTGACCATCTTGGCCCAAACAGATAAAGAGGATCCAGCAGATTCCATGTTGAAGTGTTCCTAAGAGATCCAAACGAGCAGAGTTCCAAGGTGGCTCACAAGTGTGGCAAGAGTGGAGTTTCACAAAAATGACAAGGATCTTGCCCAGATGGTGCACAATTGGGAGGACTTACTTCTGGACCTAGTTGCCTCCACGGATCAGATCTGAAAAAAAAGAACAAACAGAAAAAGAAAGAAAAGAAAAAAAAATTGGATTGGATTTCGGAGTTGATTCTTCAAGTTGAGACTGTAAATCGCAAGGTTGCTGGTTAGATCCCGGCCCGGGGGACCAAATGTAAGACTCCAAAAAATGCTAGGCCTTGGCAGTTCTGTGGAGGGGAAAGGTGCTGTTTAGGCTGCCCTCCTGAGTGTTAAAAAAATATTTAAATGTAACCAAGATCAAGGTCCAGAACCTGGTAAATGAGGAATCAAGGAGTAGAGGATAAAGATGATAATATTTTGGTAGCAATGGAACAGCACTATCTGAGACAAGATTATGCAGGGAAAAACTTGAACAAAAGAATTTAAAGTCCTCTTAGAGTTCAAAGAACAAAAGCTGTTAAATGTAAACAACGCCCACAAGCTAATAACTCTGGTTGTCAGCAGGAGATTGGGGATGATCAACTCAAACCCATGCAACCTCCAGGTTCTCAATGAACCTTCCCAATTCTCCGCAATCAAGCCCTTGAAGGGTACCAGATAACTGAGGTTGGCTGTACAAGACAAAGCACAATGTTTAAGAAGCTCCAAAGCAAACAGTAACTGATTTGAAGCAAGGATAACCTCAACACTTCCCAAGGGACTCAAGAATAGGCTGGCAGATTGCAACTCCAAAGAAAATAAAGGGAGTTATAACACTCCAGGTCTAAAGCTTAATAAGAACTCTTCAATCAATTGTGATTGGCTCCAGAAAGGTGATCAGGGATCAGGACAAGTATGGTCAGAGAAAGGGATCAAGGAGTCGAATAACACACTCAAAAATTCCAACAGACAGAATTTTTCTTCAACTAGCAAGGCTATTGGTTGGTGATAAGTATTAGGCCACAGAGGGGCAAAGACTTAGGGTCAAAAATGGATCAGGGGGCTATCAAAGATATACCCAGGATAAGGATCAGGATCAAATTTCTTGATAATGGGGGGACACAAGCACACACCCTTATGGATCAATTTCTACGATGATGATATGATGATATGATGATGTGATGATGTGATGATGTGATGATGTGATGATGTGATGATTTCAGAAAAAGCAGGGGAGAGCCGCTCCTTTTATAGACCAGAGGCCTATAGACTATTTACAAGAGAAATTTACAAATGGGAGCAGAATTTTTTTTTTTTTGATGTTTTTTGTTTGTTTGTTTTTTTTTTTTTTGATAATGATACCTATGAATGATGATAAGGAAAAAATTAAAATCTCCGCACTGGCCAGGGTGTCCAGGGTGGGTCACCACAACGGTAGCCTTTGTACTGAACCACCTTGTCCAACAAAAAAAAAGTCCAATCCAAATCCAAAGAAACATCTGAAAAAAATCAGCTCTCTATTCTCAGAATTGCTTCAATTCCAATTTACCGTGCTGTGAAAATGGGAAGCATAATCCTACAGTCAAAACTCATCCTGCAACAAGCTGCTGGGAGGAACATCCAGAACTCAAACCCAAGAATCCTGGCAATAAGTTTAAACAAAAGGCCAAAAAGAAGTCTGAAGAAGCTCATCATTACTCCTTTTTCTGCAGGATGAATCAACTGCACAAAACTGGCACTAATTGCTTCATTCTTGAAAGTGGCTGCTCAATACATATGGTAAGAAACAAATCTATCTTCTCCACCCTAGTTGAAAAACCTGGACACAAACTCATCAAAACTGGAAATAAAGGGGAAGTAATCCTCATAAAGGGTCTTGGCACTGCCACCCTGTCCATCAAAAAAAGAAAAATTGACCTGGAGAATGCAGCTTGGGTTCCTGATGCCACAGTCAATTGTATCTTGCTGGGGGCCCTACTTAACAAAGGGTGTTCACTAAAGGTCAACAGCAAGTCTTCTCCAACTGTGTTTGTTCTCACAAAAGGAAGCACCACAATCTTTGATGGAGTAATCAAGAATAATCTTTTAATCATCAATTTTGAATCTCAAACTGAAGAGCTTGCCTGCCTCATGAGTCTGGACAATATTGAGAAACTTCACTAAACGCTGGTTCATGCCAGTTTGGAACAAATTGAAAAGCATCTTGGTTATAGAATCAGTAAAGAAATCCAGTCAGAATTTGACTGTATTGCCTGTAAGAAAGGAAAGATCACCAATTTCTCTTTCAACCAGGAGCAATGCCCAGCTGAACAAGTTTTTAATTGCCTGCACCTAGACTTAATGGGCCCACTTAACCTGCAAAGCAAAGGAGGCATGAGGTACATCCTCACTATAGTTGACAACTACTCAGGCTACCTATCTGCCTTTCCCTTTCAAAGTAAAGACGCGGCTTCCAAGACCATCATATTTGCAATTGAGAATGAAGCTAAGAAGAAGGATTGGTTCCCAGTTGAGGTTGTTTCCAACAGAGGAGGAGAGTTTGTGAACAACATCCTATCAAAGTTCTTCAAATCCAAGGCAATACATCATCTAGTCAGCAAAACCTACCACTCTCAGCATAATGGTAAAGCCAAGCAAGCCAATTGCACCATCATGGAGTCATTGAAATCAGTATTAAGCTTGGCAACAAACATCCCTGAAAGCTGCTGGAGTTTTATTATTCAAAGCTGCTGTCTTGCCTTCAACCAGATACCCCAGGACGCCAAATCACAAACCCCCTGGGAACTCATGCATGGAATGGCTTTACCAAAGGGCTATTTAAAGCCTATAGGCACGGCATGCATCTACTTACTCAATGATACAAAGATTCCTTCAAATCTCAGAAAAAAGGGTGAGGAAGGTTGCCTGGTGGGCTTCAAAGCTTGACTCCTCTCCTACAAGATACTCACTAAATCAGGGAGGATCATAAATACCAAACACATTCTTTTTCTGAAATCTCAAGTTACAACAGGAGGGACCAGCCTCAATAAAGATGGAGAAAACAATAACCAGCCTCAACCAGGTCCAACAAATGGTAAAGAGCCTGAATCAACTCCCAAGGAAACCAACCCTGGCACCCCAGCTGATATCAAACCAGTACTCCACTTGGACAACAAACTGCACATGTCTGACTCCAAAAGCTCAGCGTCATCTGTTCAAGAAAGGTTAATTCCCAAACTTTGCAACAGAAGCTAGCTCAAACCGCCAGAAAGGTACGGCTATCATCACTCCGCTCCACGGCTTCAATTCAAGAAGTGCTCAAGGACCCTGACTGGATTGCGCCCATAAACAGGGAGCTGGATACGGTGGAGGAGCTAGGGGTATTGTCGCACAACCACCCCACGTACTATAGGGAAATTCTTAGATGTTTGTGAGCGCGGAAGAATGCTGAGTGCAAGGCAAGTGCCAATAGCAAGGCTCAGTTGGGGAGTGCCAACTTAGTTATGCCACTCGACAAAAGGCGAGAGGAATGGAGGGTGTTCAAAGGAGGGAAACTCAACCTGAGTCCAATGTGATAACGAGGTTGTAGCAAAATGCAAGAACGTATGAAATTAACTAACTGAGGAGACAATCATCAGGCAAGGGGGTAGCCCTTATAAGGTAATCCAAAGTGACTACATACAACCTGGTGGGGAGCTAACTACAGTTGAAGACGGTGAGGCAATGAGTGACAGGAACGGGATATGAAATAAAGCAATAGTACAATCATATCCAAGGCCATGGCGTAAGTGCAAGAAAATAGAATCTGAGCATACAAATGTATGATGAACTGGGACAGGAGCGAATGATGTTGAAGGTAATATGAGTGAGAAGTAATAGTGTATTCAGGGTTTTAATTCTAAACTAGAATTAAAACTCAGGATATCAAGAACAATTGGAAGGCTCAGATTGGTTTATTGGCGTATAGTGCACACAGTTCTACTTAGTCTATTTAGAGGTCATCATCAAGCCTGTAGAATTGTGTTTGCTTGTTTGTGGTTGACTCTTTCTTCTGAAGCCTTCTTAATTTCTTATGTTTATCAACTCTTGTGTTCAGACTTATCGACTCTGCGTGTTTGATTGAAATGATAGCTTGTTCCAGGTTTTCCTACTCTTCAATTTTTCTCAAACTTGTTTGATTCATTATATTATTTTTTACCCAGGAATAAGCCCAATTGTACTTACACTATTTAAGTCTGTGTGGGATCTGGTTAAATTCAACCATCTGTTCTTACTCACCTTGAACTGGAGTGCCCTCCTTGGCTCCCCAGATACGCTCCTCTTGGCATCATAAGATTCCTCCTCAGCCTCTTTAAATACTCTCAACCAGAGAATTTTACACTAACTTCAATACTATAAACCTGCCTGTTGGAAAAAAGAGAAGTAAATTCTTACTGCACATTGGTTAACCTGATCTTTCTCAACTCAAAAGTGAGAAAAATTTGTTGTTGTTCAATTGAAAGTTGGATTTAATACTGAAGTACCATTGCATTTTTTTGCATTATGGGAACATTGGCAAGCCCTCCTGTTTATGAAATGGCTGCATTGAAGGACTAAATTGATAGTTCCATCAACAAAGCTGCGGAAAAAAAGGACTTGGCTAATTAAAAATTGGAGGCCCAAATTGCATCCTCATCTGGGGTTACAATTGAGGAACAAAATGTTTCAAAAATGGAAATGACCTCTGGTGGTGAGTAACATGTTATTTTACTCTGTCCTTTTCCTGATTTGATTTGATGGAAATTAATAGTCAGCTGCGGCTGATAACTATGTAACTATTTAAATATGATATAACCATTTAATTGATGCCAGATCCACTTGACACACCTCTTGTGAGAGCCTTTCCTCCTTGGGAAGAGGCACAACAGTATTGGAAAACATAGGCAATGAAGCATTGTTACGCTTTGACATTTTTCAACTCAAAGATTGATAAATATGTGGATTTATCCTGTGATAGACATGGTTCCTACTCTGGGCCATTGCTCACCAAATGGAGTGGTTTCATTATATAGCCTTTAATTGGGAACTGCTTTGCGCCCTGCGCGCTCATCATTAGGTATATCAGGCTCAGCAGTTGGGGTGCGTGTGTTCTTAGCAGTGGCCACTGCTGGCTCAGAATCAGGCACGAAGGGGCTCAGCACCCCAGCTATTGGTTTGGATTTATTAACATGCAGTGGGTTGCAACCCGCCAAGATGTTACAGAACTAAGAATGGAGCTGGCCCAATGACTTTTGCGGCCAGTTAGTTTGGGCAGGAAGGAGCAGGGCTATCACAGGGCTATGTGCGTGGGAAGAAGTGGGCAAGCACAGGATGACTCAAGGGACCAGGGAAATCACAAAGGCATGTTTTTCAGATACAGAAAAGCGTGGGGGCTCCAAGTACGGCACGGCGGAGGGCTGCATAATGAGAAGGAAAAAACGGATGTATGTGATAGTAGGCGGACTTGAGGGATTGGGGTGGTACAGGCATGGGTTAGGGTTAGGATAGGGTTATTTTTCTAGGGCTCTCTTCTAATTTTTTATTGGGCTGTCATTGCGTTTGTACCTAGTTTAGGGTTGAGAGGGAGGATATAAAGCCTGCTCCCTCAGCGTGGGTTGAGGTAGGGGGGATCATGCCACCACGGATTGAAGTTTTGGGAAAGGGATTGATTTCTTGATCTCTCAACTTAAAAGGTGCATACCACACCTCAAAGATGCTAGAATGAATAACTTCCAAACACTAGCAAAATTTGGGAAGTTCCTTTCTCTAATTTCCGAATCTGGGGGTCTGGCCAGGAACCTATCTTTTGTTCTCAGTCTCTTGGAGGTAAACCAGGTTGCTGCCAAAAACAGTCCCCAGATCCAACATTCATCCTGCCTTTCTCTATGATTGGCTCCCAATGCTATGACTCAACCTCAACCTCCACCACCTCCCGCTGATGCCTCTAGGACAGGGGGTTTTACCCCCCATCAGAGGAAGGGTCATTGGAGATGGCAGTTGAGACCCCTTGCCGCATGTGGATCAGGCCTAGCGAATTCCCTCACCTCTGATTCAGCACTGCTGATGTGGAGCAATTTCTTTCTAGGTTCAAAGGTATTGTGGACTCTAAGGCTGAAAAAGGCGCATAAAAAGTCTGCACTATATTGCTGTTCATCACCAAGGAGGAGAAACTGCAGGATGTGGAGAAGATGGCCAGGTACAAAAGGCAGGATTGGGGAAGGTTGAAAAGAAAGATTTTTTCAAGGTGGGGAAAGTGCAAGCCCTGGCTCCAAGAAAGAAATTTCAAACAGGTTGCAGAGGAAGGAAGCAAGTACAGGGGGTTATAGACATGCAAAGGGTTTGAAGAGTAAATTTCAAAGTTCAAGTGTATCTACGGGTATTTGCTGAAGAACAAGGTTGTTGTGGGGCGGACGGGGGCCATGAAGCTGGAGTTTTTTGGTGGGCTTGTGCCTAATCTAGGCTTGCAAGTGCAACAGTACCTGTATAATCATGATTTGGTCAAAAGATTGCTGGAAGGGAGTTTTTAAATTCTTCCCAACTTGAAGGTCATCCTCCAGGCCATGGAAAGCAAAATAAACCTAGAAAAGCCACTGTGGACACAGCAAGAATGTACCACGCAGCCTCCAAGAAGTTGGTGATGCTCTTGGTGCCAGCCCCTGCTCAAGCTCCGGCTGTGAAACCACCAACCCCCTCTCATGCCACAACGCCTCAAAAGGCGCCAGGACCATTGGTTGGAAAAATGATGGAGATTTTGCGGGATATACAAATCTTCCTCAACCAGAAGAGGGCTCCAACCCAACCTTGTTGCACACCACCTCATATTGTGGGAGGGTTCCAGCCTCCCAGAAGCTCATCCAGAGGGTTTGGGGTGCATATTAGTACTTATTGTTGGGGAAAAAGGCACTGGAAGTTGACATGTGCCAACCTCACTCAGGACATGAAAAAGGGGTTGGTTTGCACTTTTGGTTTGATGTACATATTCCCAACAGGAAAATGGGTGGATCTGATGACAGGTCAGCTTCCTCCCATGGTACAAATATGAGAATGAGCAAAGGCTCCGGCCAACACTGCTTGGGTATTTCTCAGTATTATCACCGCACCTGGAACCTGGGAAGCCCCAAGAGTTGAGGCCAAAGTTAGGGCGTTGGTGGAAAAAAAATGGGTTGCAGTAGAAAGAATGGATGTTGAAATTAAAGAGAAACCATTGGACCCAAAGATAGCTGCGCGCGTGCCAAAGGAAGATGTCACATCAACAACTCCAGTGGTGACAGAGAAAGCTATGGAGATTGTCCGGAGAGTGATGGGGAAAGACTTGTCAATACCCCTAACCCTACAAGAATTAGCGGCGGTGCCCCTAGTGGTTGTTGAACAGATGGTCCAGGCATTGAAAGAGTGTGGGAAAGGCCGGGTTCCGGAAATGGTCCAGCGTCTGAACATGGTGGGGGAGGAGGTAGACCGCAAGCTGTGCCAGTTTAAATTGGTTTTGGTTCCGCTTGCCTACATTGCAATGGCTATTGCGGTGCAGAAGGTATGGGCCATGGTAGATAGCGGGCCAATGGTTAACTTTCTTCCACCATTGTTAGTGGAAAAGCTGGGTTTGGTGCTGAGGAAGTGTGCAATTGGGCTTTGGGCGTTGAACGGCAGAGAGTGCCTTGTGGAAGGGGTAGTTGAGGTGGAGGAGGTAGAGGTTTTAAAATTCCAGAAGCCCCTATCTTTCCTCTTGGTGGAGTGTGGCAATGTTATTTTGGGATGTCCATTTATGTTTGGATTCCAGGCTGAAATGGTCTAAAACTCCAATTCATGTACAGAAGCATTAACTTTCAAGGATTTGGTTCGCAACCAGTTTGATACAACAATCTGCAACCATGGAAGGGGGAAATGGGTGCGTGGACAACAAGTCCAACAAGGGGGTTTACTGTAAGGGTCACCTCATGGAGGATTTCGCTTAGTCAGCCGGGATTACTGCGCAAAGAAAGCTTGGGCTTTGCGCGGGCAGTCAACTCGCAAGGAACAGGTGGGGGAGGAATGTGCGCAGAGGGTGCAAGTGGCAAAAGTAAGTTCCCTTCCTCAGTATGCATCTCTGGGAGGTTCTATGTTTCAAAAAACCTATCATTTTGCCACAGTTGTGAGAAAAGTCAAAAGCCCCCAAATGGTTATTTTGAGGACTTAAAACAATGATGGTTGGGTTTGGATGGCAAGGTTCAACGCAGGAAAGTAACAGAAAGTGGCTCAAAAGGTCTGGCCATGGAAAAAGCCAATGCTGCTGGAGCTTAACAGACCTCTGCAGCCAATTACACTGTGCCAAGATCCATGGGAAATGCCTCTCAAGAAGTCTGGATGGCTAACCCAATTGGCACAAATCATGGATGAGATAGTCAACACTCTCAACTTTGGGCCTGCAGGATGGTTTAGTCTGGAGGAAAATGATTTACTGGTGTTGCTGTTGGTATTGCAGGAGAAGGCCCTTGCCTTTGGGCTGGAAAAGCGGGGATTGTTGAAAAGCAAGATTGGGGACCCCTACATGATCCCCACTGTTCCGCACGCCGCATGGGAAATCAAGCTGATTCCAATCCCTTGGAACGTTTGTGAGGCCTTTTTAGAGTTGGTGCGCAAGCCCGTGAGGACAAGGCTGTATGAGAAGTACATGTCAAGCTACTACAGTCTTGCTTTTGCGGTTTTCAAGAAGGATGGGAAGTTCTTGAGGATTGTCCATGATCTGCAGCGGCTCAACTTGTTCACCATTTGCAATGCAGGGTTGCCCCACGCGTGGAGGAATTTCTTGACTCAATGGCCAGGCTCCCATGTTATGGATTGTGGATGTGATGGGCAGTTACAATCAGCAGGAACTCCACTCCAATTTGCAACCATTGACTGTGTTCAAAACTGGGTTAGGAAGGATGCAAATAACGCAGCTGCCACAGGGCACAACCAAATTGGTGGCAGTGTGCCAAGCTCAGATGACCTGGATACTGCTTAAAAAACTTCCCAGTGGAGTGCAGATATTTATCAACAACACTGGTATCAAGGGCCCAAGCACGGACTATGTGGTCCTGTTTTTGGCAGAAGCCCCCGCAATGCATTGTTTCATTTGGGAATATGCAGTGATGTTGGAGTAGATCTTGTTTTGGATCAAAGAGGCAGGACTTACTGTGTCAAGGAAGAATCTGGTTGTCTGAATTCCAGTGCTCCAGGTTTTGGGTAATTTGGTGGTGTTTGAAAGCAGAGGGACTGCAGAGAAGAAGAACAATAAGGTTCTCAAGTGGCTGAATCCACTGACAGTGTTGCACATTCTCAAGTTTATGGGGTTTTGTAGCTACATCCACATGTTCATTCAATGGTTTGCAGAGGTGGAAAGCCCTCTATGGGTGTTTACATTTAAGGGCGCAAAGTGGGAATGGACTTCTGGGTGTGATGATGTGTTCACAAAGCTCAAGGAGATTGTGGGGAGAAACATTGTTCTCCGGGATCTTGATTTCAATGCCGGGGGGATAGGCTTGGCAGATGAATCTAGTGAATTTAGTGCTGGGGGATTACTGATGCAGGACAAGGATGAGAAATATTGGCCGGCTCTCTATGAGTTGGTCACCTTTACCTCAATGGAGAGTTTTTATTTTCAGCCAAATTTGCATTTGTGCGGTGTTACCAAGATTCTGCAAAGGTTGCAGCACCTTTTGTGGGGCCTTCATTTTGAGCTCTTGGTGGATGCCAAGGCCTTGGCGCAAATGGTCAACTCACCAAAGTTTCCAAATGCACCCATGACCAGGTTGGTAGTGTTCCTTCAGCTATTCTCCTTCAATGTGGTGCATGTTCCAGGGAAGGTTTTCACAATTCCAGACATGCTGTTGTTTTATCCCTGGGAGGACCGGTACAAAAGGGTGGTGTGGTAGTACAAACCATTCCTATAGCCATCAGACTCACTTCTATAGTGTAAAAACAGCTCAAGCCCTCAAATTAACCTCAGAAATGGATTTTAAATCACAAATAACTGTCACGCTTTGCACTTAGGGATTATTGTCTTCATCACTTTGACATGCCCTCTCTTCAGTACCATCTACCTCAGTCTAAAAGCGTGACACAAATAAAAGCACAACATCAATGGTGCAATCCCCTATTTCCTCTGGCTCGCACTGACCTTCCAATCTTGGCAACCAACTCAGTATATACTTGCAAACTTCGCGGTTAACTCCATACCGGTCGGCCATCCATTATGAGATCCAATCTCCTTCCCTGGCCAATCAACATCCTTGTATTTCCATCTTTGGTCATGCACTATTTGTTAGTTCGCATCTACGTCTAACTAAAGCCATCATTACTGTACAGTTTGCAATTGGACTAGTCCCTACCATGCATACACTATTACCTCTTGTCCGCATTACCTTCAACGTCACTTGCTCCTGTCACAATTTGTCATGCAATTGTACGCTCAGATTCTATTGTCTTGCACTTATGCTAAGACCTTGGATCTATACCACTGCTTCATTTCCTATCCCGTTCCTGTCATTCATTGCCTCACCGCTTCAACTGTAGTTAGCTCATCACCAGGTTGTATCTAGTCACTTTGGATTACCTTATAAGGGCTATCCCCTTTCCTGATGATTGTCTCCTCAGTTAATTAATTTAAAACGTCCTTGCATTTGCTACAACCTGGTTATCACATCGGAATCATGTTGAGTTTACTTCTTTGGAACACATTCCATCCCTCTTGCCGTTTGTTGAGTGGCATAACTAAGTTTGCACTTGGCAACTAAGTCTTGCTATCTCGCACTTGCCCTTGCACTTGGTATTCCTTTGCGCTCACAATCATCTAGGAATTGCCCTATAGTATGTGGGGTGGTTGTCTGACAGTAAATTAACTAACTCCACTCATCTATTGTAGCCTGCCAACTTATAGTAGACTTCTTTTTCTCAATGTTACGTACTTGCTCAACTGGGAACGCTTCCCTCGCTCCTTACAATGATGAGATCCATCGGGTAGGGAGAACCAGCGCTCTTTGGGCCCAACAACCCTTAGATCCAGTTCCTCCTTCTGAATTGCCATCTGTGGAACCCCTCGATGATCCTTGGGATCCTCCACGGGATGCTCCGATGGACCCTCTTGCGGAATTTTCAGACTCCAACCATTCTTCCAATGAAACCTCAACTTGTGGTAGACCAGGGGTTTGCACTACTGCTCCCAAGCCCAATGCCCCAACCCTGCTTTCAACATTGATCCAGGCCCTTACTCATGGTGCCCAGCAATCTAGTCCAAGTACTCCTAGCTTTTGCACTCCAGGCATGAAACAACCCAATCACTTTACCGGAGAACACCCTCAGAAGCTTAGATCCTACCTACAGTCTTGTAAAATCATCTTTTCAAACAGCTCAAACAATTTCCCTTCAGATAGGCATAAAGTTATGCATGTTTCATACTTTTTAGGAGGTAGAGCCTTGCAGTGGTTCAAACCGTACCTCAAACTTTTGTCCAACGACAGTCCCACTTGTATTCTCAACAACTGGGACAGGTTTGAGCAACAAATGTTCACCCTGTGTGGCAATCCCAATGAAGTTTTAAACACCAAATACAAACTTAATAGTTAATTTATGAAGGAGAATAGTAGAGCTTCCGTTTATATTTCTCATTTTCAAACCTTGCAGTCTTGCATCCAGTGGAACAAGGCCGCTGTTCTATTCCATTTCCAAAAGGTTCTACCGGCACGCTTAATCAAACATCTTGCAGTTGGGGGTCATAAGACAACCTTGCTTCAGCAGCTAATCAATTGAGTGATTGAGCTTGATAATGGCTATCATGACAAGAATTGCTCTTGGCAAAACGACCATGGACCGTGCTCCTCTGCTCCAAGGGTGGACAACTCCTTGAAGCAAAACACAGGGAACCCAAAACCATCCAAACCAACCCCGACTTTGAACTCCAACTCAAAAGGGAAAGCTGTCTCTGAAACTCAGAAGTTCTTGGACAAAGAAACCGGGATGCTTCAAAGCAAGGAACGGCTGCAAAGGGAAAAGAGCGGGCTGTTTATGTATTGTGGAGGAAAACATGATGTTGAAAGCTGTGAAAAGCGGTTAGCGCATGAAGCGGTTAAGCAGTCAAAAAATTAGCTTGTAGTTTTTCTGATAATTGCAAGGAAAACCAAACATTATCTCAATCACCACGAGTAAATCTTTGCACTTGCGAGTCACTAGGTGCTCCAAGTTTGAGATTTATCCTATTCCATTCCAACAACACTCCTTATCAAGTATTGCTTGATTCTGGCGCTAATGTTTCCTTCATCAGTGAATCTTTTGCCACTTCCAAAAATCTTACGCATTCCGAGATAGATAAATTTCCTATCTATTTAGTAAGTTGTGCAACTGAACCGTCTTATTGGGTATCCCAAAAGGAAAAATGGACCTTTGCATTATCCAATTTCCCCAGCTTCAAATGGGATTTATTTGTCTTGGCTATACCCAGAATGGATGATACCATTCTAGGCCATGATTTCCTAGTTTACTGGAATCCGGATGTGAATTGGCAAGAAGGAGTAATTAACCTTCAAACCTTGCACCCCCAGAGCACTAACCTTTCCGTCAATCAGGAATTAAACAGCCTACCTGATACTGTCATTGAGTTGGATGAAACTTTTCCGCCAGGAGATTTGCAATATCTTGACCTTCATTACCAAATTCCCTCTTCAGATTTAGGAGTTATCGCTTACCTATCCAGCTTACCTCTTTCCTTTTCCTTTGAAGAGAAACAGACACCAACCAAACTGTGTATTTTGAGCTCCCTAATCCTCTTGCAGCATGCAAGCACCTCAAACCCAGTGCTTGAAGATGAGAGATTGAAGATTTGGAAATCATTCAAGAGTCTTTACCTTCAGTTTATCTTGACTTCACTGACGTCTTTTCAGCTGAAAAAGCAGATAAACTGCCTCCATCCCATCCTTACAATCACAAAATAAAACTTACTGGCCCGCCTCTGGCACCAGGACCAGTTTACTCTCTCTTGACGCAAGAATCACTTGCGTTTCAAGACTACATTGCGGAAAATGTAGCAAAAGGATTTCTTCAACCAAGCAATTTGAATACCGGTTCACCTGTCCTATTTGTTCCAAAGAAGGAAGGCGGACTTTGCCTTTGTGTTGACTACAGGAAACTGAACCAGGTAACCCGGAAGAATGCCTATCCAGTACCACCTATGTCACATCTCCTCACTCTCTTCCATGGAGCTACTTATTTCTCAAAGTTAGACCTTTGAAGTGCCTATAACCTAATTTGCATTAAGGAAGGTCATGAGTATTTAACTGCGATGAGAACCTGGTTTGGCAGTTATGATTATACCGTTATGCCTTTTGCCCTCTGTAACACTCCTTCCACTTTTCAACATTTTGTCAACAAAATTTTCTCCGATCTCATAGGTAAATACCTTGTGGTATATCTCAATGATATAATAGTCTACCCAAGGAACCTCAAAGATCACATCACACATGTGCGAGAGGTGCTACAGCAACTTTGCAAGAATGACCTGTTTGCAAAAGCCTCTAAGTGCGAGTTCCATTCCTCTTCTCTTCATTTTCTAGGTGTTGTAGTCTCGCAGCAAGGACTATCAATGGACCCAGCCAAAAGCAAACACATATTGGACTGGCCCCACCTTCTTCTGTTAAATCCCTTCAAGTTTTCCTTGGTTTCAGTAATTTCTATAGAAGGTTTATTGCGCGTTTAGCCGGAAAAACCATGAATCTTACAAACCTTCTTCAAAAAGACACTCCTTTTGTTTTTACCAAAAAAGCTGCTTCGGAGTTTGAAGCTCTAAAGAAAGCTTTAACCACTGCTCTGATACTTGCTCACTTCAACAAGCTAGCTCGCACTATTGTTGAAACAGGCGCAAGCGACTATGCAATCGCAGGAGTAATCTGCACTTTTCTTCTTCCACTTCTCTCTTTCATCCCATAGCTTTTGAGTCTCTCAAGTTGCTCGCTGCAGAGCTTAACTATGAGATTCATGAAAAGGAACTTCTTGCTATTGTTTATTGCTTGAAAAAATGGCGTTCATACCCTTTGAGCCTTAGGGAATCCTTTGAGGTTTTAACTGATCATAATTCTTTGAATTATTTCATGAGCTCAAAAGTCCTCACACGTAGACAGGCACGATGGGCCAAATACCTCTCCGAGTTTCACTTTACAATCAAGTACCGTCCTGGGAAACAAGCGGTAGTTCCTGATGCTTTATCACGTCGGGACGAGGTTTACCCAGGAGGGGGCAGCACCTTTGCCAAAAAAAACCCTGAAAACGTTAGGACACTCTTCTCAACCCAATCTGCCCAACTCAGTTCGATCATCGCTCGCTTACAAGATTTGGCTTCCGAACTCCGACAAGCTCAATGTGACAACCCCAAGTGTATCAAACTTTGCAAAAGTGTGAACTTATTAGATAGTAGCTACAGTATTGATGATAATGATTTTTCAGTCTATGGTAATTGTATAGTAGTACCAGATAATTCTTGCATTAAGTTAGATATCTTTGAGTCACGGCACAATTCTCCGCTTGCTGGTCATCATGGGCAGGATAAAACCTACCAATTGATTGCACAAGACTTCTACTGGCCTGGTATGACCAAAGAAGTAAAAGACTATGTTAGCGCGTGCTATGATTGCAATCGTAACAAGTCCTCAAAACACCGGAAGTATGGGCTGCTCCAGCCACTTCCAATTCCGCCTTGTCCTTGGCACTCGCTGTCTATGGATTTCATCTCTCAATTACCTTCTTCTAGTGGATATGATGCTATTCTAGTAATAGTAGATTGCTTCTCAAAGATGGCTTTATTTTTACGCAGTAATGTGACGGCCTCTTCAGAAGACTTGGCTGACTTGTTCATAGAATATGTATTTTTGAAACATGGTCTCCCTGATAATATAGTTAGTGATCGTGGATCTCTGTTTGTCTCAAGCTTCTGGACCTTGCTATGCCAACATTTGAAGATCACTCGCAATTTATCAACGGCTTACCACCCGGAAACGGATGGGCAAACCAACCGAGTTAATCAGATTCTCAAAAAATATCTTTGAATGTATGTCGCCTATCAACAAGATGACTGGTTGCAATGGCTCCCACTAGCCAAATTTGCCTACAACAACTCCACTCATTCCTCCCCCAAACAGTCGCCCTTCCAAACTCTTTATGTTAGAAACCCGACTTTCTCTTCCCTTCACGTAGCACCTTCTCAAGCTGCTACTGATTACCTTGAACAAATTCAATTCCTTCAATTGAAACTTCAAACCAACCTTGAAGAAGCAAACCAGCGCTATAAGGAGCAAGCAGACCAATCTTGCACTTTGGCTCCAACCTTTGCAGTAGGAGATCAAGTATGGCTCGATGCTCACAACATTTGCAGCACTTGCCCAACTTGCAAACTCTCCAAAAGAAATCTTGCCCCCTTTAAAGTAGAATCAGTCATCTCCCCTAACGCCTTTAAACTTAATTTACCTGCAAAATGGCAAGTTATTCACCCGGTCTTTCATGTGTCTCTCCTAGAGCCAGCTCTAGTCCTATACCCAGGAAAGACTCATCCCCCTCCTGAACCGGTCACTGTCCTCAATCATCAAGAGTGGGAAGTAAGCCGTATTCTGGATTCCAGGTTATGCAAAGGAAAACTTCAATACCTTATCAAATGGTCTGCTTTCCAGTCCGACAAAGATCGCACCTTGTGGGAACCAGCCCATCACCTTTGCAATTCACCCAATCTGATTTGAGACTTCCATGTAAGCTACCCTTGCAAACCTTGACAATCATGATTCTTTCCCATCCAATCCCATTCCATTCCATTCCACATTTCATCCCATCCAATCACATTCCATTCAATTCCACATTTCATCCCATCCAATCCCATTCCATTCCATTCCACATTTTATCTTATTCAATCCCATTTCATCTTGCATTCTCTCTCATCCAATCCCATTCCATTCCATATTCCATCCAATTTAACCCCATTTTATTTAACACCATCATTCCATCAGTTAATTACTCCATCTCACCGTGTTATTCTTTTTCTCATTTTCCTTTCATTTCTACTAAATGAAAACTTCATTCCTTATTAAAAAAAAAATTATAATAATAATATTTCTATTTTATAATAAAAATATATATATATATATATATTTTTAATTACAAAGTTTCTTTTATTTCTTTCTCTGCATCCTCCCAATTCGCCGTCAATTCCGCAACCATGGATCAAAAAGAATCCAGGTCTTCATCATTGATAAATGCGGACATTCTTTGGAGAACCAGCACTTCCGTTACAATGTGCCTTTCAAAGATCTCCTTGCATCTTGCAATCCAAGCTTTCTTTGGCCGAGCATTCCATCTGCCTTCCTCCAAGAGCTCTTTGTACGCTCTCTTCTTTTGGCCACCCAACGTGCCTTCTCCAATATTGTCCGTCAGGCGCCTTGCATCCGTTTTGACCGGCCCTACAACTTGCACTGGATCCGCTTTGCCTTTGCCCTCCATTCCTTCCGCCCCATCCACTCCATCCCTTCCATCTCCTTCATTCCCTTCTTCTAATTCACCCGCTCCATTTTTTTTTTCTCCACTTCCGTTTCCTCCATTTCCCGCTTCTCCTTCCGCTTTGTTTTCTTCCTCCTCCCTTTCTTCCTTGGTTATACCTCCTACCGGTTCCGCACCGGACACTTCGCCTCCTACCTTGGCATTCATCTGGGCCCCTGGGAGTTCAGTTGGTGGTCCCCAGTAAGGTGGCGGTGGTGGTGGTGTGTTGTTCGGAAACAGGGAAACACTAGCAAAACAAGCAAAATTAGTTACTATTTTATGATCATTAGTCAGTCCAGATTAGTACTCACCAGGAACTCAAGTCCCCAAGTATTCAATCTCCGGCAATGGTGGTATCTCGTAATAAACCCT
The DNA here is from genome assembly GCA_025617555.3 of Puccinia polysora. Classification (NCBI taxonomy): domain Eukaryota; kingdom Fungi; phylum Basidiomycota; class Pucciniomycetes; order Pucciniales; family Pucciniaceae; genus Puccinia; species Puccinia polysora. Next base: position 1,988,149 of record JAOOQA010000019.1, on the reverse strand, counting down.
CAGTGCGGACCTACAACTTTGCATCTCCCTTGATGATTCCAAAGGACCCTTGACAGTTGACTCGACATTTATAGGGAAATTGCATGCCACCTTGCAAAGGCAACATTGCTTGCACTTGCCTCAAAGGCGTTGGACAGCAGTACTAGGAATACATCGCTTGTTGCGGCAAATACAGTTTTTGCAATGGCGGGACGACGATGACGAAATTCTTATAAAAAATTATAAATCTATTGGGTAATAAATTAAACAATGTATAAGGGTATACAGTAAAAATTAACGACTTGAAATCAATGGGAAAATTTATCTGAACACTTGCAGGAGCTTGCCTCTTTATACCCGGGCAACTGTCATGCTTTGCACTTAGGGATTATTGTCTTCATCACTTTGACATGCCCTCTCTTCAGTACCATCTACCTCAGTCTAAAAGCGTGACAAAAATAAAAGCACAACATCAATGGTGCAATCCGCTATTTCCTCTGGCTTGCGCTGACCTTCCAATCTTGGCAACCAACTCAGTATATACTTGCGAACTTTGCGGTTAACTCCATACCTTTTGGCCATCTATTATGAGATCCAATCTCCTTCCCTGGCCAATCAACAGCCTTGGACTTTCATCTTTGGTCATGCACTATTTGTTAGTTTGCATCTACGTCTAACTAAAGCCATCATTACTGTACAGTTTTCAATTGGACTAGTCCCTACCCTGCATACACTATTACCTCTTGTCCGCATTACCTTCAACGTCACTCGCTCCTGTCCCAATTTGTCATGCAATTGTACGCTCAGATTTTATTGTCTTGCACTTACGCTAAGACCTCGGATCTATACCACGGCTTCATTTCCTATCCCATTCCTGTAATTGATTTCCTCACTGCTTCAACTGTAGTTAGCTCATCACCAGGTTCTATCTAGTCACTTTGGATTCCCTTATAAGGGCTATCCCCTTGCCTGATGATTGTCTCCTCAGTTAGTTAATTTCATACGTTCTTGCATTTGCTACAACCTAGTTATCACATTGGACTTGGGTTGAGTTTCCTTCTTTGGAAAACATTCCATCCCTCTCGCCATTTTTTGAGTGGCATAACTAAGTTTGCACTTTGCAACTAAGTCTTGCTATCTTTCACTTGCCCTCGCACTTGGTATTCCTTTGCCCTCACGATCATCTAAGAATTTCCCTATAGTACGTGGGGTGGTCGTGTGACAATAACCCATAGTATCTCAGCCAAATTACCCCTCTATCTCTCATGGATTAGAGGATAAAGCCCAAGAGAACTTCAAAGGTAGAAATCATACCCAACCAGGTGTCACAGCCGTGTGGAAGACAAAATGCATACCTTGGAAACCCTCAAGCACATACCAGTTCCAGCTTACCCTCAAGAACAGGACCATACACCAACCCTCTTACCTCATCAGCATACAGAAATACATATCCAGGAGGCAGTTCAATTAGTCCAGATCCCGTAACCTCATTAGAATACAGGAGAAATATATCCAGGAGGAAGTACAACCAGTCAAGATCCTGCCACCTCATCAACATACAGCAATAAAGATCCAGGAGGCAGTGCAACACTTCAGATCCTGTCACCTCAGCCAGATTACAGCAATACAGATACAGGAGGCAGTGCAAAAAGTCAGATATGGTCACCTGGTCCAAAAAAACATGAAGATATACATACAAGAGGCTGTGCAGAAGTATACAGGAACAATATACAAAGGAGTAAGTCAGACCAGCCTCAAGCAGAACAAAATAAAAATGCCAAAATACATACAAGAGGCTGTGCAGAAGCAAATCAAAGAGCAATAAATACAGGAGGCTGTGCAGAAGCAAATAAAAGAGAAATAAATAAAGGAGGCTGTGCAGCAGTTTACAGGAGAAATATATGCAGGAGGAATTGGCACAACACTTAAGAAGGACCAAACAAACCACCAGTATTGCACAGCAATACATGTAGGTAGAATCAAGTAGCACTGAAAAAGCTACCAGTACAGAACAGAAATATATCTTATCTGAACCACACAGCAATTTATGCAGTTCTGTGCATGCATGAATCCCCTGTAAAACCTTTTCCAAACCAGAATAAATGCCTCATGTAACTATACAAGCTTTTTTCCAACCAGCAGCAATGCCTCATGTAACTTTATCTCACTTTTCCTCACCAGAAAAGGGAGAAACCTCAGGGGCGGCCTTGAGAATCTCCTGAGGGAGGATTTTTCTATTCAAGGAGGGCCTCTCTTCCCTATTCAAGTTGTACCATTACCCACATCCTCTCACATATAAAACAACCTAACAGGCCCTCTTGGCCCATCCATCTGTGAAACCTACCCAGATAAATATTATTAGTGAACCAATGAAAAAGAAACAGGAAATCAGAAACCAATTTATAACCCATCTTCAACCAGTTAAACCATCCAACAGGTGCTTGAATAAGGGTTCTTCTGTGACCTAAATATTCAGCACCATATCAAAGAAACACCACCCATTAATAAATAAATAACCCTTACCAAGAAAGATAGAAAAAAGAAGAAGCTACCAAAATTTCCTCTACCCAGCCCTCTGTGGGTAAACAAATCCTTGGGTCCTCTCCTGAACCACCACTTTGATAAAACCTTGAACCCTTCAATATTGGGATATTGGTTAAGATCAAATATATCTGATCAACCACCAACCAATAACCCAGTACATCTGGCCTATTCTCCAACAAATCCTACCAATACCACAGTTAATAATTATTCCAGGCCTGATCTGAGGCCTATTTTAAGTCTCAAAGAAACCAGCCATTAATTTAAAAAAATTATTGTGCAGACTTACTATAGTACTAAAAGGGCAGGAAATTCAAAAACCACTCTTAGTACATTCTAATACTCCAAATGAGTAGAAGTAATACCAAGTTCCCCTTCAAGGACTTCCAGAAAGCTATTTTCTACTTTATTTATATAATACCATAGGAGCCTCTACAATTTGTGTCCCAAAAAAGGACTGTTTCCACCAGATTTGATTATTCATTTTAAAAATATTGGTGGAATATTAGCCTCAAGAATTGACTCAACATTCAGAAGGCAGAAAGAAGAAACTCATATCAGATAATTGAAGACCTCAGGGACCAACTCAGAGGGATTGAAGATAATAATCAAGAAGCCCTATCTTCAATAATCAGGATGGAGAAGGAACTGCAAGACAAAAACAAAATAACTAGTGGATCCCAGGATAAACTAGAGGAAGAACAGGAAAGAAGTCAGAAGCAGCCAGACCCTGGAGTAGAAGCAATTGGGAACCTTGCCAACATTTCCAAACTCATAAAACAAATTCTTTAAGAAAAAACAGCACAGGGAATTGCAGAAACCCCTAACACCCAACAAAGAACCAGATTTCAAACCCCAACCCCAAGATACGCATATGGAATAATCCCAGAAGAAACCATGGAAGAATCAACAAAACCCTCAATGAGCCCAGGAATAAACATATACTTCCAATCTAAAAAAGAAGGAAGAGGAGATAATATGATTCAACATGCTGAAAGAAGCCCTGCTAGAAGACAAGTCCAGGAAAACTCAATAATCAAAAATAATGAAAAAAATGGAGTATTGTTGGATGGAAAGAAAGTGAGCCTTGAATTTGATGGGACAGAAGTGGAACAGTTTATTAAAAGAGTAGAGAAACTGGCAAGGATCCAGAAGGCAGGAGGGATAGATATAGCCCTAAAATTAACTTTCCTAGTAAAAGACAAGAAGATCAGGGAATCTATGGAACTTATGGAAGGACATGAATATGGGAACTGGTAAATTTTGAAGAAGGAATTTAAAAGGATATGGGGAAAATAAACCCCCCATAGAAGGTTCAATGAGGAATCCATACCAAGGATTCTCAGAAATACTCAAGAGCAGGGAGGAATCAGGATTAAGCATGAATTCAGGAGTTTCATTGGAATTTATGAGGAGATTTTTATTTATTTCATCAGAATGGGTAATGGCAACGCCAACTGGGAAAGTGTAGAAAACCTCTAGAAAGCCTTTTCCACTGATCTTAGGCGGGAAGTTAACGGAGAATTGGCCCATGGAGGAAGAATCAAGAGTGAAAGATATGGCAGATACCTCCTTCCAGATTTGGAGACCTTGAAGGAATTTGTGGAAATGAACTTGGCCTTATGGGATGTGGTTGAAGAAGAAATCCCTAAAACTATCATCAAGAACTTAGTGGAGACCAAGAAATAAGTCAAGTTTCATCAAATGGGAGTAGATGAGCTCTTGAAAATGAAGGAAGAAATTAAAAAACTCACTGTGGCTTTAAATAAGAAGTAGGCACCTCCTCAATTTGATAGGATCAACCAAGGGATGGCAAAGAACTAAAGACCCCCATCTCCCAGTGCAGGACCCAGATGGCCAATCAGATGTTACTATTGCAAGGATGAACTCCATATCCAACTCACCTTCCCAGATTTGACAGAAGATATAAAGGCCAGGAGGGTGTTCAAACAAGGAACCAATTATTACTTCCAAAAAAGAGAACCCATACCTTATAGCCAGTAGGAAAATTTCAGAGATCAGGTCAAGAAATTCTCAGAGGCTCGACAAGTCCAAAATTGGAGGAAACCCAGAATCATGAGGAAACAACCAATTTTGCAGCATTCCTGAAGACTGGAAATTGGGAAGCTTGGACACCACCAGAGGTAAATATGAAGGAATCTCAAGTTCAATGGGTGATGAGAAGATCAAAAAAGTTGGCTGGAAATCTACCAGAGAAGGATAGAACCCAGGAGACACCAGTAGTAGTTCAGGGACCTTCAGCACCAGCTAAAGAAATAGACCCAGAACCTAGGAAGAGGAAGACAAGCTATCCAGGAGCATGGGTGGAAATGGATCAAGATTCTGAAGATGAAGAAGAACCCCTCAAAGAACCTGTCAAGGAACCAGTGCCTGAACCTGTGAAGAAGAACCCAGTAAATTCAGAAATAGTGGATAATCAGGAAGGGACCAAGATGGAAGAAATTTTGAAGAAGAAGATATTAAAACAAAATATTTTTACAATTACCTTGGAGGAGCTCCTCTAATTTGCACCACAATTTTTCCAGCAGTTAAAAGATATGACCCCTGAAGGAACCTTGGGTTTGAATAAAATCTCTAAATCAAAAACCAGAAAAAAAAGTAGAATCAATGGATGTCAACACCATTTTGAACATTATTCAGATGATGAATACCCATGCCCCATAGGAAACAACATCACATTTGCCTGTACATTGGGATTCATTGACCTTTTGATCAAGGGAAAGAAGATCAATGCTCTGGTGGATACTGGTGCTGAGGTAAATTTCATACCAGAACATTTGGCCATTCAGACAGGCTTGGTGTCCAGAGAGTTATTCATGAAGGTCACAGGAATTGAAGGCCACTCTACTCCACTAATTGGATTGGCTGAGAGAACAGTATTTGAAATCACACCTGGGGAGCCAAAGTCTTTGCACTTCTTAATTGAAAAAGGATCAATTCTTCCTGTACTTGAAAGGCCCTTCTTAGTGGATCATAAAGTCAGGCTGGAATTGTCCAAGCATAAAGGGGATGTTTTCAGCTATGGGATAGCAGGAGGGGAAAGTTTATGTATCTCAATTTGTTCACCAGATCAAGCTGGATGGCCAGTCACACCTCCTAGAAGACCCATGGGTATGAAAAGTATTACAGAAAACTTAGAGGAAGAAGAATCCTGGCACAGTGGACATAAAATACTTGAAATACACCTTTAAGGCTTACCAGACCCCTGGGAAAATAACATCATCACGCCTGAAACACCAATAAAAAGAGGATGGGAGGAAGTGATGAAGAGATAAGAATTTGAAGATACCTTGGAGGTATTTCAACAAGTATTTGGGGTATTCTGGACCACCTTGAAGACATGGAAGGAACCAATTTGGAAGAATTACCTCAAGCAGGATTGGAAAACTCAGAGTTTTTGGACTGACTCAACCCTTAAAATGGAAATACTTTTTTAATTCATGGACAAGGGCCATCTCATCATGGGAGAGTCCCATTAATTTTAAGGTAATTCTTATATTATGGGGAAGAATGGACTAAATCTTGGATTAGCCATATGATAATGATGGATCAAGTTATACCAGACCATGTCAGATGGTCAGGGTACTTGGAAGAATAAAATATCATTTTTTATCTTATTGATGCAGAAGTCAGCCTTCAGTCTCTTTTGAAGTGCTGAGGGATTGGGTGGGAATTTTTTGTTAGGTTCATTCTCACTGTAAAACACAATCCAAAAAAAAAAATAAAAAAATAAAAAATACAAATAAAAAAAATACAAATAAAAAAAATACAAATAAAAAAAAGAGATAATAAAAATGTAATAATAAATCAAAAAAATAAAATAAAAAAAGCGGATTCTTGGCAAAATAGAAGTTTTTCTGGTGTATGATTTTTTCAAGTGATTCAGCAGTAGGCCTTCAGTTTAATTTGAAGGGCTGAGGTTATGGGCAGGCAGATTTCTTTTTTCAATTTTTTTCTTTTCTCTTTCACTGTAAAACAAAAGAATGGGGAAGGTGAACAGCAAAAAAAAAAACAAAAAAAAACAAAAAAAAGGGTCATTATACAAAAACAAAAAAAAAAAAAAGAGAAGCTCACCAAAAACGCCCCAGATAACCAACCTCCTTATTGAAACAAGCAAAGAAAAGAGACAGTGGAAGTCCCAGCGACTACCATTTCCAGAGAGTTGAGACATAGGATGCAACCAGAAGACCCGGGTGGCCCTGTGGGAAGGATGGGGAGGGGTTGGATGGAACAGAGGGAGCTTCAGTTAGAGGTATAAAGAAGGAGGAAAAAGCAAGGAAGGAAGGGAGATGGGGGAGAAGGGACTTACTATTAATAGAAAAGGGTGTTAAGTCACACTTGGATTTGGTCCAAACAAGCCTTAATCCCTTCAATGTTCCTACTCAGGTGGGTTACTTGAGGGAGGCTGATCATCAGACACCAAGCGGCAAAGTGGACCAAATCAAAGTTTTTGGCAACCATGTTAGGAATCCAAGGGGGGGACAAAGGCAAAAAGAGACCCAAGGGAGAGTTTTTGGAGGATTGGGAGCTCAAGCGGTGACTGGAGAGAAAGTTGGAAAGGGAGTGAGCAGTGGGACATGCGTTGGCCAGGGAGGTAGTTGGAATGGGTATATTGACAAGGGCAAGGGCTGGGGAGTCATTGAGATTGGCAACGGATAGCAACTTGGCTGCATTGTGAATTATCAAAACCCCTTGGAAGAAAGCCACAGATTGATTGTGGGGGAACTTTGGGGTTCTTATTGGTAGCTGCAATATTGGCGCTGTGGAGACTCCTTTGGGATTAGGTATAAAGTAGCAAATAGCTTTCTGGCAGTCACTTGAGGGGGAATTTAGTACTACAACTACTGATAAGATAGAGGAATAATAAGGGTGGTTTTTGTTGAGAGGAAATCTCCTGAACCCCATACTGCGCTCATTCTCACCTACAACCTTTCCCCAACCTGTCACAAGTGATCTTTTGCGCTTTTCTTTCATCATCACTTTTCCATTTCATCCTCCCTGCTCCCTCTCTTGGCTCGTCCTCATCCTTCCATTCCTTGACTCATCCATTCTTCATCAACCTTTCCCCAACCTCTCACAAGTGATCTTTCGCGCTTTTCTTTCATCATCACTTTTCCGTTTCATCCTCCCTGCTCCCTCTCTTGGCTAGATCCTCATCCTTCCATTCCTCGACTCATCCATTCTTCATCCGCTCCAAATTCTCCATCGCTTCTTTTCCACCCGCTATCTTCCATCCGCTCCATATTCTCCATCGCTTCTTTTCCACCCGCTATCTTCCATCCGCTCCATATTCCTTCCTCTCATTTGCCCCAGTATATTATCCACTTCTCCACCTCAATCCACATCCACACTCACTCCGTCACCCACTTCCTTCTTTCTTCTTCTCAACCCAACTCCATCTCTCTCATCCTCTCAAGACTCTCCCCAACTCAATCTTTGAAGCCGACAAAGATTCTCCCATCTTACAATCCATTAACCCGACATCAACCATCTAACCCAACTCACTCAATTTCCTCTTCTTGTTCACATGTGAGGTTGCATCAATCAAGGATCCTAAGCACCCTGCTGATTAAATTTGATTACTTTCATATTTTATTGTCTAGACACTTGTCTTGTCCTATGATCTTGTCATCCTCTTCTTTTAATTCCTATTATTTGAGCGCCCTACCTTGTCTGTGACCGCACTGAGTGAGACTTTGCCCAACTTGTCTTCATTCTTTTCTTTATGTCTTTGATTATTGTTAATCTTTCCTCTTCAGTCTGTTGGTTCAGGTAATCAAGAATTCTATAGCTCTTCACGGTTAAAAGCCAAAATTGCTACAACTTCACCAAAGATCTCAAGCAATAACATGGATTCGACCTCCTCACCTGGACCAACGGATCTCAACTCCCCTCTTCTAAAAACCCTCACAGATTCCATTCCCACCCTCTCGGAGTCAAATTTCTCACTCTGGCGCTCAAAACTCATGACTATTCTTGCTCTCAATGGTATCGCTAAATGGATCCAATCCCCTGAATCCAAAAAATGCCCCCCGGAAATCAATCTCGAACTCGTTGGATACATCTTAGCGAAGCTCGATAATTGGACGTACATCAACTGCGTTAAGGACCACCATCTGACCAATGGAATCAAACTTTGGAAATCAATCAACAAATTTTATGCTTCATCCCAAACAGCTAACAGGTCTTGAGTGTTCTTCAATTTCCTCAATCTTCAGTTCAACACAAAGCATGTGGACAAATTTATCACCAAAGTCAAGGCCTGTCTCATTCAAATTTCGGAAATTGGAATCAAAATGGACAAGGATATAGTCGCGTATCTCATACTCTATAAGTTTCCTCCAGAGCTCGAGCATCTGAAAACAACAATCACCCATTCGCTTGGAGAATCCAAAATAGATTGCGACCTGGTCCTTCAACATTTGAATCAGATCAAGAACAAAATTGCGGCAGGTACCTATGCTTCTGCTATGATGAATAAGGGTGTGAAGCAGGAAGTCATCAAATGCCGATCCACCTGGCATAACCCAATGGCATCTCATCCCAAAAACGCCTGCTGGTGGCTGTATCCTCACCTCCTCCCAAACTTCAACAATAGCTCCAAACCTAACAAAACCAAATCCGCTTCCGCCAACTTATCCTGCACTTCCTATAACTTCGCTATGACCAACTCCAAGCTTCTCACCAAAAACGCCATCATTCTGGACTCTTGTGCATCTCAATCTATGTTCAACTCGCCCAACTTTTTTGAAACCATGGCAGAAGACCACACTCAAATTCAAACAGGAAAGGAAAACTCCTCACTGTACGCAGAAGGGGCTGGAATCGCGAAGCTCATATCAGAAAACTGCAACTTTCATCTCAGTCAATCACTATATGTCCCTCAACTAGCAGTGAACCTGGTCTCCTTGGGACAACTGCTGAAAAAAGGCTGTTCTCTTCACCTGTTGAGTTCTAGCAACTTTTTTGTAAAGTTCAAGAAAGAAGAAATCCTTTTTGGGTCGATTGAAGACAACCTCTTGGTCATTAAGGACCTCTCCCTCTCTCAGTCCAAATCGTCCCACGTGTTTGTCTCTCTCACCACCCTACACAAGCGCTTTGGCCACCCTCACCTGGATCAAACCCGACTTCTGTCCAGGGACTTTCCGAAGATCAGGTGGTCTGATATACCATGTGAATCCTGCGCCCTAGGTAAAATCCATAGATCATCCTTCAAGAGTCACATGCCCCGCTGCTCCAAACCATTCATCAGAATACATGCCGATGTTTGTGGACCAATCAACCCCGTCTCCAAGACTGGCAATCAATACTTTCTCCTGCTCACCGACAAATTCTCCCGGTTCAAGGTCTGTCTTCCCATTAAGCTCAAATCCGACGTCACGGATGAAATCATCAAATTTATCAAAATACACTCAAATCAATTCGGGTATCAACTCAAGTCATTCCACTCCGATAACGGCGGGGGAATTCATCAACTCCAAACTCTCAAGTTTTTTTTTGGATTCGGGTATCATTCACACCACGTCCGAACCTCATACGCCACAACACAATCCTATCGCCGAGCGAGGAAACCAAACGTTAGTTGAAGCTGCTAGAACAACCCTCATTGACATGTCCATCCCCACCTACCTATGGGATCAAATACTAGAGGGATGCTGCGAGATACTCAACCTCCTGCCAGCTAAGGAATCAAAATTGAGCCCTTTGGAAATGTGGAATGGGATCAAGCCCAAAATCAACCTGATTTGAACCCTCGGATCCAAAGCCGTTGTCCTTAATCTCCGGCACAACATGGGAAAATTTGACCAGAAGGGCTGGGAAGGAATCCTTGTGGGTCATGACCTGCAATTAAATTCCTATCAAATCTTCATTCCAGAGCTTGGAGAAAAAATTTGCTCCAAACATGTAAAAATCTTTGAGAATTTAAAGCTAACTGAACTTTCTTCACCATGCGAACCTCCTTTCGACCCCCTACTCCAAACCGATTCCCATCTCCTGGACGCTTTGCTCTCCACAAATCAAGATAAGTCTTCATCTGACTCCGCAAGCGCTGGCGGCTCGGAAACCTCGGATTCATCGCAATCCAAAGAGACCCCTACCAATCCTGAAAACCCTGAAGAATCTCCTCCAACTCATCCGTCAAGCTCTGAGTCCTCCAACAATGAAGACCTAACCAATCAACTCATTCCCTCTGGAATCAACCTCAGAGATCGCTCAAACCTTCAACGTCCTCAACGCTATGGATTCCTTACCAGAACAGTCCCTCAAAATTATGAAGAGGCAAGACGCTCACCCAAATGTCAAAATTGGTCCATGGGCATGAAAAAGGAACTTGATGGAATCGAATCCATGGGTGTTTGGACTGGCTGTCATGTACTGCCTGAAGGTAAAAGAGGGCTGTCAACTGTGTGGGTTTATCGGCTCAAATTCGACCCAGACAACGACGGTCTCATCTTCAAGGCCAGATTATGCGTCCAAGGATTCAGACAACTGGAGTTCTTCGACTATGGAGAAAATTATGCACCCACAGGGCAAATCACGACACTTTGAACTCTACTGGTCTATGCATTCCACCACGAATTACCCATCACCCAGATGGACATCAAGTCTGCATTTCTACATGCTAAATTAGACGAGGATATATACATCAAAGCCCCTCCTGGACACGACACCCCCTTTCCCTACTTCAAATTGAATAAAGCCTTGTACGGCCTAAAACAAGAACCCAAAAGCTGGTACAATAACCTTAAGCAGTGGATCCTCAACCAAAATTTTGTTACATCTTCTGCCAACCCATGTCTTTTCATAAATCAGTCCACTCAGATCTTCATTTTTTGCTACGTCAACGATCTAGTCATCATTGGAAACTCGGAAGACTTTGGGGCAAAACTGAAGTCAAAATTTTCCATCTCACATGAAGGTCTTCTCCTCAAAATCCTCGGCAACTATATTCTCAACTCTCCGAATGGACCCTGCCTACATCAACCTGACCACGTCAAAACAGCACTAACAGAACTTGGACTTTCTGAATTGAAGCCCATCAACACACCCATAACCCCTGGCATTGCTCTCAAACTCGCGACTGACGCTGTGGAGACTCCTTTGGGATTGGGTAGAGTTTAGAAAATAGCTTGCTGGCAGTCACTTGAGGGGGAATTTAGTATTGCAACTACAAATAAGATGGAGGAATACTAAGGGTGGTTTTGAATTGCCTGCCCCTCTGAGTACTATAGTAGTCTCACAACAATAAAAGAAAAGAGATTGGTGGCTGATTTTCAGATAGAGTTGCTACTATAGTAGTCTCTATCAGACCTAGGATCAATGTATTCAAGCTTGATAAGGAAGAAATGGTGGAACAGATGGGTGACCTGGTGGATAGAAGCTGAGTAAGGGAAGAATCCTTTCTCTAGTCTTATCCTTTATATATTCTTTATTTTTGTTTGATTGGTTACTGATGAATACTCCCTTGATGTTACGGGTGATGACTGAATAAGGTTGAAATGGTTGAGACTATACTTGATAACTGATGGTGATTGATTGACGATGATGATGATGATGATGATGATGATGATGATGATGATGATGATGATGATGATGATGATGATTATGATTATGATTATGATGATGGATGAGGTAGGTGATGATGATTGTTGATGTTGGTGATGAATGATGATGATGATGATCAATGAGGTAGGTGGATGATGATGGTTGATGATGATGATGAATGATGATGGATGATGATGGATGATGATAATGATGGATCATGGTGATGATGATGGGTGATGATGTTGATGATGATGGGTGATGGTGATGATGATGGATGATGGTGATGATGAATGATGATGAATGATGATGATGATGGATGATGATGGATGATGATGGATGATGATGGATGATGACAATGATGGTTGGTGATGGTTGATGATGATGGTGATGATTGATGATGGTCAAGGTAGTTGATGATGAGGGTTTAATATTTTTTATAAGGGTTTAATATCTTTTATAGGGTTTAATACCTTTTATAACAGTTTAATATTTTATATAAGGGGTCAATACCCTTTATAAGGGTGGCCACCCCAGGCTGGGTGCCTGGGGGGATGTGTGGGATCTGATGGGACCTGGATGGGGGAGAGAGGCCCTCTATTTATAGACATCAGGGGGGGCTGCCACCTGGTGGCTGACTTGTGGTTATGGGTTGTTTGTTTGGTTCTGCAGGCAGTTTCCTGCATATATTGCTTCTGTACTGCATGTGCCTGCATATATTGCTTCTGTATTATGTCCTGTATGATGCTGTACAGCCTCTGCATGCAGTGTCTTGCATATATTGCTGTGTATACAGGTGATTTGTTTGGTTCTTCATGCAGTGCCTTGCATATATTAATTATGTATATACTGGTGAGGAGGTTGAGTGGTGTATGGGTTTACTTTATGTGGTATGTACTTGAAGGCATCCAGGGTATGTCTATATGTATTTCACTGAGCTGTAACACCTTATTGGGCAGTATCTTCTAATCCATGAGAGATAGAGGGGTACTTTGGCTGAGTGACTAGGGGTTATTTTAGGTGTAGAATCCATTTTTGAGGTTATTTTGAGGATAAGTGCTGTATTTATTCTATAAAAGTAAGTCTGATGGCTATAGGTTAGGTTTTGGAGCACCACAACGCTGACGCATCCGAATTCTCCACCCTAAACATCAACTACCAATTGGCGACGGGTTATCTCAATTTCATAGCCACCCAAACTCGACCGGATCTCTCCTACACAGTCTCCTCTTTATCCAGGTTCAACGCAAAACCCGGTCTTTCTCACTGGAAGGAAGCCAAGCATGCCTGGCAATACGTCAAAACAACTCAGAATCTTGCTCTTTGCTTGAAGAACAACTCTTTCAGCTTTGACCTCAAATCCTGGAGTGAATCTGACAGAGGCAATGATCCAATTTAAAGGAGGAGCCATAATGGATACCTGATATTACTCTACGGCTGCGCCATATTGTGGCACAGCAAGGTCCAGCCCACAGTCTCTCTCTCCTCAACGAAAGGCGAACTCAAGTCACTGGTCTTAGTAACACAAGAAAAGATCTGGATCCTAAACCTACTAAAGGAGTTAAATCCGTCTCTCTCTCTCTCTCACTGCTCACATATTGACAACAAGGCCCTGAACAACCTTGTAAATTCCAAGTCCCATCACAGTGCGCTTAAACATGTGGACACTCAAATCAAGTGGCTTCAAGAACAAAAGGATGCTAAACTTCTTATTACCAATCTTGTTCCTTTGGAATCAATGTTGGCAGACTCCCTAACGAAATTCGCCATTAAAACCTCAGTCAAGCATCTCACCAATACACTAATGCAACCTCTCATTTGAACACGGCAGCGTGTTGAGAGGAAATCTCCTGAACCCCATACCGCGCTCATTCTCACCTACAACCTTTCCCCAACCTGTCACAAGTGATCTTTTGCGCTTTTCTTTCATCATCACTTTTCTGTTTCATCCTCCCTGCTCCCTCTCTTGGCTCGATCCTCATCCTTCCATTCCTTGACTCATCCATTCTTCATCAAACTTTCCCCAACCTGTCACAAGTGATCTTTTGCGCTTTTCTTTCATCATCACTTTTCCTTTTCATCCTCCCTGCTCCCTCTCTTGGCTCGATCCTCATCCTTCCATTCCTCGACTCATCCATTCTTCATCCGCTCCATATTCTCCATCTTCATCCGCTCCATATTCTCCATTGCTTCTTTTCCACCCGCTATCTTCCATCCGCTCCATATTCCTTCCTCTCATTTGCCCCAGTATATTATCCACTTCTCCACCTCACTCCACATCCACACTCACTCCGTCACCCACTTCCTTCTTTCTTCTTCTCAACCCAACTCCATCTCTCTCATCCTCTCAAGACTCCCCTCAACTCAATCTTCAAAGCCAACAAAGATTCTCCCATCTTACAATCCATTAACCCGACATTGACCATCTAACCCAACTCACTCAATTTCCTCTTCTTGTTCACATGTGAGGTTGCATCAATCAAGGATCCTAAGCACCCTGCTGATTAAATTTGATTACTTTCATATTTTATTGTCTAGACACTTGTCTCGTCCTATGATCTTGTCATCCTCTTCTTTTCATTCCTATTATTTGAGCGCCCTACCTTGTCTGTGACCGCACTGAGTGAGACTTTACCCAACTTGTCTTCATTCTTTTCTTTATGTATTTGATTATTGTTAATCTTTCCTCTTCAGTCTGTTGGTTCAGGTAATCAAGAATTCTATAGCTCTTCAGTTTTGAATTGCCTGCCCCTCCAATTATAATAGTAGTCTCACAAAAATAAAAGAGAAGAGATTGGGGGCTGATTTTCAGATAGAGTTGCTACTATAGTAGTCTCTATCAGACCTAGGATCAAATGTTTAAAGCTTGATAAGGAAGAAATGGTGGAAAAAATAGGTGACTTGGAGCAATGAAGCTGAGTAAGGGAAGAATCCTTTATCTATTCTTATCCTTTATATATTTTTATTTTATTTTATTTGTTGTTGATTTGATACTCCTTCAATGATACAGGTGATGATTGAATAAAGGTTGAAATGGTTGAGCCTATAGTTGATAACTGATTGTGATGGAAGTGGATGATTGATGATGATGATGATTGATGAGGTAGGTTATGATGTTGGTTGATGATGATTGATGATGATGATGGTTTATGATGATTTTTGATGATGGTGATGGATGATTATGGTTATGGATGGTGATCATCATGGATGGTGATCATCATGGATGGTGATGATGATAGTTGTTGATTATTGATGATGGATGATGATGATGATGATGGGTGATGATGATGACGGATGATGATGGATGATGATAATTGATGGTTGAGGATGGTGGTCAAGGTATGTGTTAATGGTTGGTGATGGTTGATCATGGTTTATGATAAGGTTTTAATATCTTTTATAAGGTTATAATATTTTTTATAATGTTCTAATATTTTTTGTAATTTTTAATAATTTTTATAAGGGTTTCATACCTTTTATAAGGGTTTAATAGTTTATATTAGGGGTTAATATTTTTATAAGGGTTTAAAACCCTTTTAAAAGGATGGCCATCCCAGGCTGAGTGCCTGGGGGGATGTGGGGGAAATGGCTTGAGAGAGGCCCTCTATTTATAGAAATCAGGGAGGGATGCCACCTGGTGGCTGACTTGTGGTTGTGGGTGGTTTTTCTGATTGAGAAGGTATTACCCTGCATATATTGATTCTATATCATTTCCTGTAAGATGCTGTACAGCCTCTGCATAAATTTTATTGCATATATTGCTGTGTAAACAGGCGTGGTGATTTGTTTGGTGCTGTGTAAATTGCTTCTGTACTCCATTTGCCTGCTTGCATATATTTCTGCGTACAGATGAGGTGATTTTTTTGGTGCTGCATGCAGTGTCTTGCATATATTAATTCTTTATATGCCTGTGAGGACTTGGGGTGGTGTATGAGTTTAAATTATGTGGTATCTACTTGAAGTCTTGCAGAGTATTTCCATATATGTCTTGCACTGAGCTGTGCCATCTGATTGGGCTGTATCTTCTAATCCATGAGAGATAGAGGGGTACTTTGGCTGGGTGACTATAGTTTATTTTTGGTTTAGAATCCTTTTTTGAGGTCAATTTGAGGATTGGAGAATTCCTTATATTAGAAAGTGAGTCTGATGGATATAGGTTAGGTTTTGATTTACCACAGCGCCCACACCTGCAGGATCCCCCATTGAAGAGGAAGGAGCACCCCTCAGCCTAGCTTGTTTTAATTGAGGAGTTGAAACTTGAAAACAGTATTCATATTGGAGGGACTAGAATTAATCTGTCAATCCAGGAACAAATGAATTGAGGAATGAAATGAAAGAAGAAATAGAATTGGAAGTAACAACGTCAAAAAGGAGATTGATTGAAATCATACCAGACAGTCGAAGGATTAGAAGTTGAGCAGAGAATCAAGTCGAGGTGGATTGAAAGTATTGATTGAGTGACTGGTTGTAGAGTGATTGAGTTGAGGGGTTGAGTGGTTGACGGTGGTTGACTGGTTAATGGTGGAGTCGAGTGATTGAGTAATTGATGGCGGTAGAGGTGTTGAGAGTTTGAGGTTGAGAGATAAGAAACAAATAAGAACGGAAAGAATAACAAATAGAAAAATCAAAGGAGGATGAGAAAAGAATGAAAGACATGAATAAGAATTGGCTCAGAGAAAACAAGCAGTGATTCCAAGATCCCCCTGGGAGTGAGTGCGCGAGTGAAAGGTGAGTTGAGTAGCCATTGGGTGCAATCGGGTGAGCACGGGGACGCGCAAGTTGCTGCAGACGGGGTTTGATTCAAGGACGCTGCAGGGAGATGCTTAAGTGGAGGATGATTTGACAGAGGATGATTTAACACCCCCCGTGGCTTGTAGGATTTCAAGATATGGAAAGTGAGGATTAATGATCTGAAGGAGCTTAGAGAGCGGACCACGGGGTAGTGCTTTTGTCAGCCCATTGGCTATCATTTGGTCGGAGGGTATTAGCTTTATCTCAAGATTATGCGCGAGTAGTTCCTCTCAAATAGCTTTGGTCTTTATATCAATATGCCGAGTTTTGGAGTTACAGCCAAATTTCTTCAACTTATCATCTAAGCCTTTATTATTGATGTGGTGTATGCTTGTTTGCGTGGGAATTTCCCACATTTCGGACACCAGCCCTCTCATCCAGATAGCCTCAAGGAACGAGTCGACCAACGGATTGAGTTCGGCCTCAGTGGTGGAGTGCCTCACGTTCCGTTGGCGATAACTGCTCCATGCAATGGGAGATCCAAACAGCAGAGTGAGGTGACCGGATTGAGAATGTCTTGTTTCGAGGTCGTCATTCCAAGTGGCATTGCTGAAACATTGAAGTTGAGTTTTGCCGTGTTTTACCTCAATTACCAAAGATAGTCCCTTAGTGGCTTTTAAATATTTCCAGCAGCGTTTGAATTCACGCCAGTGATTGATGCCGGGTCGTTTGCAAAATCGGGCCAGACTTGAAACGGTGTAACTGATGTCTGGTTGAGTTAAACATGCAATATAGTTCATTAAGAAAACGGCTGACCTGTAATTGATGTTCAGCGCCTTGAATTCTTCGAGTTCTTCATCTGATGCGGGTTGCAAGTTGAGATTTGAAGTTAGCGGTATAGACGAGGGATGACACTTGGTGAGTTTCAGTTCTTCTAATCCGTGTTCTATGTGATTTGGTTGCAAGAGAAGGATCTTGTTGTCAATCTTGGAGTAATTCATGCCTAGAATGGTGTTAGGGTCGTGAGAAGTAGAGTTTGGGAATTGCTGTAGGAAGTTGTTTTTGAAATTGTTGCCAAGACCGACCAGAATGAGGTCGTCGACGTGAAAGAAGATCATGGACTTGCAACCAGGATTCAGATAGAGACAGGGGTCGGAAGATGATTGATGGAATCCTTGGCTTGAGAGCCAGGATGTGAGGGTGTTGAACAAATTGAGGGGGGCTTGTTTAAGCCCATATAGAGATCTCTTGAGTTTAAGATATTTTGACGTTTTCTTTGATCCTTTGGGAGTCTTGGTTATTACCAGTTCTTTGAGGGGCGCGTGCAGAAAAGCACCTTTCACGTCAAATTGAGTAATAGGGAGTGAATGATACAAGCCATAAAGTAGAGCGATTCTAAGTGATGCTGCTTTGCCGGTCGGGGAGAAAGTGTCTTGATAGTCAAGTCCATAAACCTGATCAAAACCTTGGACGCACAACCGGCTTTTGTAGACAAGAGGGTCTCCGTGGCAGTTATCTTTAAGTCGATAGACCCACTTCGTGTTAAGAGGATTAGCTGGCTCAGGACCGTTGTAGTCTTGCCAAACATCCATTTTCTCAATTCCGGTCAATTCCACATCCATTGAATGGTCCCATTTTTCGCAGTCCTTGCACTTCTTGGCTTGTTTGAACTATTTGGGGACAAAATAGTGGTGATATCCGTAACAATCAGGTGGACGGAGCATTGATCAATCGCGTAGAATTCGAGAAGGAGCCAGTTTGTCGGCGACCTCCTGAGACGATTGAAAGGATTGGTCATCCGTAGATTCAGCAGTTTCGATTGGTTGCGCAAGGTGGTCTGTGAGTTGAGGGTCAGGGGTAATTGTTGGAGAGTTTCTGGAAGTCGGTTTGTGATGCAGAATGGGGAAATCAATGTCAAGAGAAGGAATGGTTTTGCAAGGACTTTCAGTAGTGGAAGAATTGGGAAAAGATTTGATGATCTTGATGTGTTTTGAAGAGATAATCAAGTAGTCTGGCTTGAGGATGCGATAAGATAAGAGGTCAGGGTTGAAGCCGACTAGGGTTCCCTCTAGCCCTCAATTGTTGAATTTGTTCCCGCGAGGAATCTTTAAGTATAAGTATGCTACCCTGGAACCGAGAGGATTAAAATACTCCAAGGGCAGAGTTTTGGACGTAAACATTTCATAGGGTGATTTTTTGTTTGGGCGTTTGGGAATTTGATTCAAAATGAGGGTAGAGGCCTTGGAGACTTCAGCCCAAAAGGCAAGAGGAAGTTTTGAAGACCGGAGGATTGTTCTAATGGATTTGGCAATTTTTTGATTGGCACGTTCCACCCTTCCATTGTGTTCATGATGGTATGGTTCAGTTGTGATGTGTTGAATGGAATTGTCTTGAAAGAAGGATCTCAGTTCTTGGGAGATGAATTCTCCTCCCCCATCAGAACAGATGGTAGCAGGGAAACATCCTTGTTTCTGTTTTTCGAACCTAAGAATGGATTGAATTTGGGAACAGGCGTCAGATTTGGAACAAAGAGGAATGGCTGATAGATATCCAGAGTGGCTGTCAACGATGGTCATTATGTACCTCATCCCATTGCGGGATTCCGGATTGATTGGTCCCATTAGATCTATGTGAAGCTTCTCGAATGGCTTGGAAGCCATGTTGGCTTTGGAATTGAAAGGCGTTTTTGCAATCTTTGAGAATACGCAGTTGGGACATTGAAAGTCTTCCATTAGAGAATGTGGAATTTTGGGTTTTAAGTTTTTCAATGGGTATGGGCTGGCGTGACCAAGCAATTGGTGAAGATAGAGTAGTTTATCAAGGTCGAAGGCTTTTCGAGTTAGGTAGCTGATCCTGGAGTTGTTTCCAATGGAGTAAGGACAATTGAGAGCGAAGAGATTGTCGCAAATGAAGCCTTCAAACGCAATAGTTCCATTATGAAGAACCTTGAACAAATTGCGGCTAGCGGAAACCAAACAGTGTTTTTTGGAAACTAAAACTCCGGGGCTCATGAGGTTGATTACAAGGTCTGGTACGTAAAGACAATCAGAGAGTCGAATGTGAGAATTCCGCCAGGTGAGGACCACTTCGCCTTTTCCTTTAATTGGAAGATTAGCTCCCTCTTTTCCAGTGCTAATGTGTTCACCGTTGCATTCTTGCAGGGAGGAGAAGTAGTGAGAGGAATTGAACATGTGGCATGAGGCCCCAGAGTCGAGGACAATTTGATGATTGGCGTTTACTTTGCTGATCCAGGTGGTCAGAAGGGCGTGATAATGAGCTATTTCGTTCCCTTTGGGTTTCCTCTGAGCTCTCCACTTGGCCTGTGCTTCCTTCCACAAGTCTGGGGCTAAATGTTTGTGCTTGTGCCAACATCTATCCTCTGGGTGATTGGTTGCACTTGGATTATGATATCCTTGGCGAAATCGTTGAGGTTTATTAGATGGAGGTTTAGAGTTGTTTGTGGTGAGTGCAGTTTCTCTGACGGGAGTATTGGCGACTTTTGACTTGGATTCATTATCCAGCTGAGTTAAGTGGTTCAAGAAAAGATCAACCGTAACTTCTTTATTGGAGTGCATTATCTGCTGACGTAAAGATTGGAGAGAGGAGGGAAATTTGAAGAGAACCAAATACTCCAAGATGTCTAATGGAAGTTCAATCCCAACATCAAGCATTTTCTTGAGGGAAATTTTAATTTCGGTGATGAATGAAGCGATAGCTTTGGGCTTGAAAGGTTGATATAGGAAGTCATTGAAAACTCTGGCTCGGTTTGCGGTTTGGGAAGATGCGAATTGTTCATTTATTGTTTTCCAGAGATTTTTAGCTGAATTGATGTTCTCTGCGTTCACCACATTGTTATGAGTTACGGTGTCGATTTTGGAAAGAATAATAACTCGGGTTTCTAGGTTGTCTGAAGGATTTAGATTTTTGGAATTGTCTTTGAGGATTTGTTTGATTCCCTTAAGTTCAAACAGGATGGTGATCTTATCTTTCCAAATTGAATAATTTTTGTCTGTCAGATTAGGAACGGCTTCAAGAGCGGCCTTGAGCATGATTTGTCTGAAGCCGTCCATTGTTCCAGGTCCCTCCATGGTGTCGAGTGGTTAGATCGTCGAGCGTTTCGGCTTTTAACCTTTTTAATTGAGGAGTTGAAACTTGACAACAGTATTCATATTGGAGGGACTAGAAACAATCTGTCAAGCCAGGAACAAATGAGTTGAGGAATGAAATGAAAGAAGAAATAGAATTGGAAGTAACAATGTCAAAAAGGAGATTGATTGAAATCATACCAGACAGTCAAAGGATTAGACGTTGAGCAGAGAATCAAGTCGAGTTGGATTGAAAGTATTGATTGAGTGACTGGTTGTAGAGTGATTGAGTTGAGGGGTTGAGTGGTTGACGGTGGTTGACTGGTTAATGGTGGAGTTGAGTGATTGAGTAATTGATGGCGGTAGAGGGGTTGAGAGTTTGAGGTTGAGAGATAAGAAACAAATAAGAACGGAAAGAATAAAAAATAGAAAAAGCAAAGGAGGATGAGAAAAGAATGAAAGACATGAATAAGAATCGGCTCAGAGAAAACAAGCAGTGAGTCCAAGATCCCCCCGGGAGTGAGTGCGCGAGTGAAAGGTGAGTTGAGTAGCCATTGGGTGCAATCGGGTGAGCGCGGGGACGCGCGAGTTTCTGCAGACGGGGTTTGATTCAAGGACGCCGCAGGGAGATGCTTAAGTGGAGGATGATTTGACAGAGGATGATTTAACAGCTTGGTGGGTAAGTTTGGCTTTGCGCTTAGCCTGCCAACTGGAACAGATAAGGAACACCAAGGCCTTGCAGCTAGCATTGTCACATATGGTGGACTCCTGAGGCATCTGAATAGTGCAAGACACAATTCAATACTTTATCCTCCTAGCAAAAACAAGACAAAAGGGGAAAGGGCAACTCACCTTTGAGAAGTAAGGGGAGGACCAGGGATGAGGGAACAGGAGATGAATTTCAATACAGGGCTCCTTAAATAAGCCAAGGAGTTCACCAAAAAAACAGAGATAGGGATTAAGTAGAGAAAAAACAAGGGGGGACCTACTGGGTCCCCAGTATACCATGACCCACACCCACAAAAGGTTGACTGGAAGGGGGTAGACTGGAGAGGATGAGTAGAGTGTTTCCAACAGGAACTCCAGGACCCTAAAAAAGGGCGGGACCAAAAGATAAGCCAAAAAAGAAGTGAGATAGATTAAAAAAAGGGGGGGAAGAAGGAAAGAGGAAAGAAAAAGAATGAGAAATGGATAGACCTGATGTAATAATCAACCCAATAAGATAGAGGGACATAAAACTGAGATTGAGCTGCGCGTATATAGTGGCCAGGAATATGTTTTGGTACCTTGATCTCTGTCCAAGAAGGTACCAAGCTGAGTAAAAGATTGGCCAAAGGTATGAGAGAAGGACAATAAGGAAAAAGACAGGGGGAGGCATTGGAAATCTAGATAAATTAAATCAAAAAAAGGGGGGAAGAACATGACAGGTGGAACCACGTACCCGCATAAATAAATGGTTCAGCTGACCTACTGAGATCTTGACGCAATAAATGAAAGGAACAATCAAGATAGATGAGGGGGCATATCCTATTGTATGCCTGGAGGACCCAGGAGAAGAAGGAATGGGTATGAGCACAACAGAGCATACAGAGCAAGCCCAAAGTCAGAGTGTACAATAAAAAAAGGAGGAGAAGAGAAGGGGGAGGCTTACCTGTATGTCCAATAACATCAATCCCTAAGGCTCTATGTATGTACTATACAACAGAGTGGCAAGGAGTAAAAAGCCTGGGGGAGGGCACCGGTCCAGCACGACTACCTCAAGCTGGCCTTGCAGAGCACCTGGGGGGTTGCTGCACATACAGATGCGCAGGGGAAAACTTGGCGCCCGGAGCACGCAAGAAAACGTAGGGCACCACCAGCATAAAACTCTGAGGATTGGTGGGGTCTACCTCCAAAAAAAAAAGATAAAATAAAATAAATAATAAACACTAATAAATAAAGAAATAAAAAACTAAATAAATAGGGATGGATTGCCCAACAATAACATCAGTCAAATATAAAACCATGGATAAGAAGATAAAAATCATCAAACGGCCCATTCCCCAAGGCCTCAATCCACCCCTCCAAAGGCCACCCCTCTCTAGAGACCCTTACCTCAGCCACCCCAGTTTTCACCAACCTCTAGGATCACACTAGGGAGGTTGAAGATGGTTAACTTTGGGCCTGACAACCGGCTTGGAATTTAAGCAGTGAAATTACTACAGCATTTGATGGTCCTCAGGAAAAGGCAATCGCTCTCAGAGAAGAAGGAATAGAAATCCTCAAGCACTCTTATGGGCTCCCTTACAAAATACCCACAGTAGCCCATGACCCATGGTAGAAGAAACCCATACCCATACCCCAAGCTATCAGGCCAGAATTTACAGAGCTAATAAGGAAGAGGATTAGAACAGACCCATATGAAAAATCAACCTCAAGCTACTCCAGCCCTGTATTCCCTGTTGCCAAGGCCAATGGGAAGCTCAGAATAGTCCATGACCTCCAACCCCTAAACAAAGTCACTATTGAGGATGCAGGACTAACCCCAAAGATTGAACAATTTGTGGCATCCTTTTCTGGAAGGGCCTGCTGTGGACTGAGAGATATTATGGGAGAATATGATGAGAGAGAAAAGATAAGACCTCAAGACCACTAACCACCTTTGAAACCACCCTTGGAAGGCTCCAGATCACAGGATTACCTCAAGGGGGCACCAACTCAGTAGAAGTCTACCAAGCTCAGATGACATGGATACTCCAGGGGGAAATACCAGAGCAAGTACAGATATTTATTGATGATGGAGGAATAAAAGCACCCAGAAGCAGGTAAAATGAAGAGATACTGGAAGAAAACCCCCAAATAAGAATATTTGTCTGGGAGTATGCCATAATTTTGGAAAAAAAACTTATTTAGGATAGAGGAGGCTGGTTTAACTATCTCAGGAAAAAAATTTGCTTGCTGTGTCCCTGCCCTTAACATAGTAGGGAATGTGGTATCCCAGGAGGGAAGGAAAGTAGCAGAACCAAAGCTGAAAAAAATTCAAAGCTGGCCCCAGCCAAGGAAAAAGAAAGAAGCCAGGGGATTCTTGGGGCTTTGTTCCTATGTCAGGATGTTCATCAACAATTACTCAGCACTCTCAGCACCAATCAGAAGGCTCACTTGGAAGGATGTAGAGTTGAAGTGGGACAGTCAAAGTGAAGAAGCTTTTCTGTTACTCAAGAAGATAGTAGGAGAAGATATAAACCCCAAAATCATAGAATATGACAAGGATGCAGGAAGGATCATTTTAGCTGTGGATTCAAGTTACCTAGCAGCTGGTGCTGTCCTGATGCAAGAAGCAAAAGAAGGAATACCAAGGCCAGTCTATTATGAGTCAGTGGGTTTACCAAAAACAGAAAAGAAGTATTCCCATTCAAAACTGGAACTCTGTGGAGTATCCAAGATACTCAAGAAACTCCAGAAAACCCTGTGGGTACAGCACTTTGAGTTACAAGTAGATGAAAAAGCCCTCATTGAAATGATAAAAATCCCTAGCTTACCTAGTGCACCTATGACTAGATGGGTTGCATTCATTCAACTATTTTCCTTTGACCTGTCCCATAATCCAGGAAAGACATCCAAAATGCCTGACAGCCTATCAAGAAGGCCAGAAGACCCCAAATACCCAGAAGACATCAATCAGTATTTTGATGAAGAAGAAGAGTGGACCAGTCCACATCTTGGCCTTTGATTGAAAATCAACTCTATTGAAGACAAACAACCACCTACACCTTCAGCTGGATTCTGGGGAAGAATGAAAGAATATTTATTGACCATGAAGAAGCCCACAGGGTGCTCTGACAGGGAACTCCAAAAGATCAAGAGGAGGTCACCCAAATTCTATGTGGAGCAAGGAAAACTGAAAAGGGGGGATATGGGGCCCTCAGCTTCTGCTGATATCTAAAGAAGAAATGGAAAGTTTCATGAAGAGCCTGCACAAGGAATTAGGGCAAAGGGAGAGTTGGAAGAAATACAGAAGGATCAAGCTTAGGTTCTGGTGGGAAGGAATGAAGAATATGACTAGGAAATTGGTCAAAACCTGTGAACCATGTCAGAAGAGAAGCAAGCTCCAGCGGAAAGAAGAAGGGAAGGCCACTCTTACTAGCACCCTGTTTCAGAAGGTGGAAATTGATTCAGTCCATGTCAAGGAAGGAAGATGGAAGTACCTTGTGGTAGCTAGAGATTATTTCTCAGGGTGGGAAGAGACAGTGGGCCTGACTAGTCTCATGTCAAGAAACATAGCTACTTGGTTTCTATCTGAATGTATCTATAGTTATGGGATTCCGAAGGAAGTAAAACTGGATGGAGGAGGAGAATTTAAAAGGTAGCTTCAGACAGCCATGAAGAGGTTTAGAACAAAACTCAGATTGGTCACCTCTTACTAAACAGAGGTACAAGGGATGATAGAAAGGGGCCACAAGGAAATTAAATATGCACTAAAAAATCTATGTGGGGAGAATGGCAGTAATTGGAAGGAATACCTCCCTTTAGTCATCTTTGCAGATAGGATCTGTACAAAAAGAAAAAAAGTATTCTCCCCATTCAAACTACAGTTTGGAAAACCAGCAGTTCTACCCATTGACTTAGAAATGGAGAAATACCTAGGAATTGACTGGGAGCAGGTAATCAAAACCTAAGATCTCCTGAAAGCAAGAGCAGCCAAATTGGCCCAGAAGGAAGAAAAAATTCAGAAGGCAGAACTGAAAATGAAGGAATAAAGACAACTTTCAATCAAGTATTGGGAAAGGAGATTGAATCATAGAATAAGGAAACCACTCATGAAGGGGGACCTGGTATTAGTCTGAAATAGAACCCTGGAATGCCCATGGGGGCTACTCTTCAAGAATAGATGGAATGGACCTTATAAAGTGGTCAAAAAAAGAAACAAGGGACCCTATGTTCTAGAAGAATTGGATTGAACAGTACATTGCAGAAGTTTGGCAGCAAGTAAGATCAAGAAGTTTGACAACAAAGGAGCCTCACTAGATGAAGGAGAGGAAGGACCAGAACCGCATGAAGAAGAAGAGGAAGAAGAATAAGAAGACTCCTGAGCAAGAGTTTTAAACTGCTGATAAATAAAAAAAATATATTGGAGTATATTCATATCTCCATTCTGTACTAATTTTCTATTCTCTTCATATCTCTTTCTAGTCATTTCCTTATATATGTGAATCCCTAATCACTTCCTTATATGTCACACACTGAACACACCAAAAAAATCCCCACTCAATCTCTAGATGTGCCCTCTTTCTTTCTTTCACATTGTACTCTTATCATGTCACACTAAGTTTGACATCCAGCCATGGCTCCTCTACCTGAGGACAGAGATTGAGGAAAGTAGAAGGATTTCTTTCCTCATCCTTCTACTTTACCAACCATCTCTGTTATTCCTCAGGTAAGATTGTCCTTTCTCCTTTATCTCCTCCTCACCATATATGTTTCCTTTTTGCTCATGAAAATCATCCTTCTAATTTACCAACCATCTCTGTTATTACTCAGCTCAACAGGTTATGAGCCCAGAGCCGCACCATAAGACAGAATAGAAGGATCCAATAAACTCACGTTATTGTATTAGAACCATCATGGACAAAATCCAGAACTTGCCTCCTGTCCTAAAGACACCATCTATTATTCCTTTAAACTCCCCTGGTTCCAAATCAAACTACCTCAATTGGGCAATGATTCTGAGGATACATTTCCGAGCTTCCGGCGTTGGTTATCTCCTTACAAACAATTCTCTAAAGGGTGAAAACTGGCTGAAAGACAACCTGGCTGTCTGCTCAGTTATATCCAGGCCAATTGGACCATCAAAATTTCAATTTATTAGAAAACATGAAGAGAGCGCAATTGGAATGTGGAAATCACTTCAAGAAGCACATCAGGACAATTCCTCAGGAGGCAGGATCTACAGGCTTTGCAAAATTCTCTTAACAAAGCTGAATGACAAAGATATGACAACTCACTTTTCCAAAATAGTCTTGTACGGCAAGAAACTCTCTTTGCTCATCACTCCAGAAAACCCACTCACAGCTGATGACCTTCAATCTACCGCTATATTACTATCACTTCCCGATGACTGGCTAGGATGTGTTTCAGGCATGATTAATGAGGAATCAGGTCCCTCTTCTCAACTGATCAACGCATTAAAGCAAGAACATTTCAGAAGAAAAACCAGAAATGAAGAAAACTATACGATTAACTTCATTAAAACACTGACAACCAACCCCAGACTTCAAAATCAATGTGATTGGGAGGGCCAAACCTTCTTAAAGACTTACTTCTGCAGTAACTGCAAAATCAAGGGTCATTTGTTTGCGAGATGCCTGGAAGTTCTCGAAGCACTAGAATACTGTAAAAAAAAAACAAAAAACCTCCTAAAAACCGTCCATCTGGTTCCAAACAAGCCAAAGCGAATCTTACAAAATCAAAAGAAAAATCAGATGAAGATAACGACAATGACAATTTCACTGATTCCGAAATCATCATCCATGCAGGATATGCCTCATGCAATCTTGCCAACTTTTTCCAACCCCACGGGTTTGACTTCAACCTGGACTCAGGATGCTCTCTGTTGATGACTCCACATGACTGGCAAGTAAGTGGAAAGAAACCCAACTCTACCGCTGTTCAACTTGTGGATGGAACAAACATCTCTGAAAATAAGGAGGGTTTCCTCTCTCTCCCATTTGCACGGGTTCGGTCCCTAGTTGTTCCAGACCTTCACAAACCAATCCTCTCAGTTTCAAGCCTTTACCATGCTGGTTTTCTGGTCATTTTCTCCTCCAAAACCTACAAGATCTTTGACAACTCAATCTCAAACATCAATACCGCACCCATTTCCAACGGGTAAAGAAAAGGTAACCTTCAATATTTGCCTCAAGAAAAAGTAAGCCGCAAGGAATTGGCCCTGTCCTCCATCACACAGACTTCTGACAATAGTCTTTTTGGCTACCATTGCAGACTTTCCCATCTGAATTTGAAGTCCCTGCGAAAGATGCTCAAATCTAAAGGTATTCATCCTGATCCCAACAACAAGTCCAAGGTACAAAAATGCACCACCTGCATTGAATCCAAAATGACCAGAAGACCGTTCCACTCTTGACTAAGCTATAGATCAAAGCTACCAGGGGAAATTGTACAATCTGATCTGTGTAGCTTTGAAACCACGTCAAGAGAGGGATAGAATTACTTCATTACTTTCATTGACGACTGCTCAAAAGAATTATTTGCGTACCCACTGCGTCAGAAATTGGATGCTTTTGAGTCGACCAGACTCTTCTTCTCCTTTTTCAAAAATCAATTCCGGAACCCTATTAAATCTTTCAGAACGGACAACAGCAGAGAATATCTCAACAAAAAATGTCCTCCTTCCTTGCTGGAAAAGGTATCCAACACAAACCTGGTCCTCCCCACTCTCCCCAGCTCAATGGTGTTGCAGAACGCTCCAATAGGACCATCCTCAAACTAATCTTCTGTTTTCTCTCAGCCTCAAGCCTTCCAAAATCCTTCTGGGCCGATGCCCTCAAACACGCTCTCTTCAGTTTCAACTCCTACCCCTACAAAACCCCTTGCGGTCTTACCTCACTAAACTCAATCCTGGCTGCTGATGACGTTCCAATCTCCTACCTCCATCCGTTCTGCTGCCTCACCTGGTACAAAATCCCAGAGGCTAATCAAACTAAGCTATCTCCCAAAGGAAAACCGTCAATCCTTCTGTCCTATCTCCATGAACAAAACGGCTACTGGGTCCTTGATCTATCCACCAAGAAGGTCATCAAGTCTAGGGACATCATCTTTGACGGCTCAACTTTCCCATACAATCGGTCTCTCTGGAAAGTTGTTATGGATTCTTTGGCCGTTCCCCTCACCCTTCCCTGGCCGCAGCCGCCCCCAACCCCTGTCTCTCTATCTCCATCTGTCCTCCCGGACATCCCCTCTTCTTCTCCCCCCTCCAACTCCCCCCTTTCTCTTCCCTCTGTTAAGTTTCTTGAGTTTCCCTTTATTTCAATTCAATCATCAACTCTTGTAACAGTATAGTCTGAGTACATGATTGGGATAAAGAAGACATAAATGAGTGTAAGTCATGGATGAAAGAGATTGAAGATAATTGATGTTAAAATACGTACGCACCTACTTGGGTGCTACGTATAAGTGTAATCCAAATGGGATGCACAAATGGGCCTCTGAGGCCCATTGGACACACACACGGACCATACGGGCCCATGTGGATGCAACAGAGTTGGGGAAACTGGCCTCAAAACGCGTGAAATAGACCCATTGGTACACGGGCCCTAACGGGCCCGATGGGGTATATGGGCAAATACGGCCAGATGGGCTTGTATGGGCATAATTGGGCCCAAGGTTTATTTTGGACATACTTGGCCAGACGGGCTGGCCCGCAAAAGTAGTCTTTTCTCACAATTCGGGCTTGGGGCGGCCCATTAGGGTTGCCGCCCGTGTCGCGGCCCGCTCGGGGCCGCTGCTCGCGTCGCGGCCGGTTCGGGGCCGCCTGTGTTCCTCGGCACGGCCCACGCGGGGCCCAACGGCCCGCGCGGGGCTGTTGCGCGGCCAAGGGATCCCGCGCGGTGCAATGCTGCACGGGCCCGGCTGGTCGCGACCGGCGACCAGCGCCGCGGAGCCGGGGCTCGCGGCCCCGGCTCGCTCCCCCTCCCCTCGCTCGCCGTCGCGAGGGGGAGGGGGCAGGCTGGCTGGGTTGAACCAGCCAGCGACCGGCCGCAACGAGGCGGTCGGTCAGGGCAGGGGGGACCTGACCACCCCCTTGCCCAAGGAGGTGGCGGCGCCGGCCGCAAGAGTAGCGACCGGCAGGTGGGGGGGATTTCATCACCCCCCCACCATTGATCGGTCAATGCGACCAAACCAGATAGGGGCGCTCTCCCCCCCCCTTTACCGAGGGGGAGGAGCGATGGGCCTGGGGGGGCCTGATCACCTCCCAGGCCAATTTACATGACGACGCCCTGGGGGTATCAACCCCCAGGGCCCCTGGTGAGGGGATTTGACCGCCCCCACCAGGGATTTGTAAGAGATAGAGGGGGGGACAGCATGTCCGCTGGTCACACCCCCCCATGTGAGGTTGAAACCGGACCCAGGTGAGCCCTGGGTCCCACCTGGCCCATTTCAGGGGCCAGGGGCTGGATGCATGAGGCAACCAGCCCGTAACAGGGGTAATGATGCCATCAGGGCCGGTTGTAATAGACAACCAACTAAGGGACTGAACAGCAATTGGCTGGTTCAGCCCCGTAACGGTGGAAACACAAGAATGGACCGGAATAGTCTGGTTGTAAGGGTTCAGGGACTAATGCCATGTGGGCTGATGCAGTCCAAACCAAGTAACAAGGCCTGTAGAGCCTGTAGAGCTCTTTTGGGGCGGAAAATTTGCCCTTTGGCTTGTTGTATCATGGGATCACAAGAGGCCAATCTTTTGTACTTAAGGAGCTCTTCTCCCTGCTGTTTTCCATCATTCATTCATCATCCAATTGAATTCATCCAACATATTGCCCCATTGTGAGAGCCCCATTAGCCATTATTGACACACAGTGTCCAGCATTTCTTTTGCTTTAAATACTGCTCATTTGCCTAAGCTAATTGCTGGCCATAATTATAACACATTATCAGTACCAACATCATCATTACTTCCAAGCCATCTAGACCTTTGTACCTTACTTTGGAGAACCTCAAAGACCTCAAGTTTTCCAAGAAGATGTCCTATATCCCTGATGTTAGCTCTACCAAAATAGTTCTGAATAGTCAGAACTATAATGCTTGGGCTGTCCTTATGGATAGTGAGCTGGATAACATCTGCTGTGGGGAAATTATGGATGCAGATGACACTCCGATCAGTTCAGGAGTGGAGAAGAAGTCTTACCATCTGATCCTTAGGCATCTTGATGAGAATCATGTGACATGGGTTTCTGATACTCTTAGGGAAGATGAGAGGAGGAGGGGCAGCATCCTTTGGAAGCTGCTTAAGTCCAAGTATGCTGGTGATTCTGTTCACCAGAAGGGTATAGCCTTTAATAAACTGTTCAAGTTACAATATTCGAATTGTAAACAGTTTGTGGCAGAGGCTAGGTCTAGTATAGCCAAGTTCAAGTCATCTGGACTTAACATGGATCCAGAGTGTTTGTCACTCTTAATCCTTCAAAAGCTGCCAAAAGAGTTTGATTCCTTAGTCAGAATCATTTCTCAATTGGATCCTCTTCCTGGGGAGGAGGATGTGCCCAAAAGGATTGAAAAGGATGACCTTCAATTCAAGATGAAGGGGGGTTCTGGAACAGCCCTAGTTGGAAAGACTGGAAAATCTTGCAAGAAGGCGAAAAAGGATTTGTCCAAGGTCTTATGTTACAATTGTCAGAATAAGGGTCACTATGCTAAAGACTGCAAGGAGGCCAAGAAAAGGAAGAAGTCCAAAGGAAATGACAAGGAGGTCAATCTCACAACTGAAAACGTTGCAATGGTGGCATTGGATGCTCCAATTGAAGAGGCTGTTGTGGAAGAAGGTCCCAACAAGAAGGCCAAAATCGATGAGGATCAAGAAATGGACTTGATTGATTATGAAGTGAGTAATCTTAACCTCAAAGATAAGAACTTATCAGTGACTGATAAAGCTTCTTTCCTACTAGGAGGATTGAAGGAGGATGTTCTTGTTTTGATTGATTCTGGTTGTACAGATCACATGTTTTTTGAACCAAATTTATTTTCAAATCTTAGTGATTATGATGGGGTTGTAAATATTGGTCAGAAAGGCAGAACAATTCAGATTAAAGGAATTGGAAAAGTTATTCTTGCAAATCAACTGGGTTTCCAAATTACTTTTGATAAAGTGTTCTATGTACCAGAGTTGCCTTACAACCTTGTGTCTCTTGGGGTGTTATGGAAAAAAGGTTTCCAAATTCGTTATCTTAAAGGAGACAGGTTTGTTATTGATATGAATGGGAGAACTGTTCTTAGTGGACAAGTTCGGAATAAGCTTCTGTGTGCAAGCTTGTTCAAATTCTCAGCTCTGAGCACTGTTTCTCACAATAGAAGTGGCCATAAGGTAAAGGACAGCAACTGTGAGAGTTGTACCTTGGGGGCTAAGACTAGAAATGTGTTCTCTAAGAGTAGAGATCACACAGATGTTCCTAGAGAGGAATTTTCCATTGATTTGGCAGGGCCATTCACTCCAGAGTCCCTTGGTGGGGCAAGATACTTCATCAATTTAGTTGATACTGCAACTAATTATGTTTGGGTTAAACAAATTCGATCTAAGGATCAGACCACAGAGGAGGTTTCTGTAATCTTCAAAGTCTGGAAACAGAATCGTCTGATGAAGGAGATCAAGAGGGTTATTACCGATGGAGGGGGTGAATTCGTGAGTAAAGATTTTGGGAGGCTGTTGAAAGATTATGGTATCATTCATATAGTCACTACTGCAAGTACTCCACAAAATAATGCAATAGTTGAGAGAATGAATAGGACTTTACTGGACAAAGTCAGAACTATTATGTCTCAATCTGGTCTGCCAAAGTTCTTATGGGCTGAGTTGATGTGCACGGTGTGTCTGTTGCACAACATTATAAGTGTTAATGGGAAGTGCCCCCATTATCAGTTTTGGAAGTTGTACCCCAAAACATCACACCTAAGAACAATTGGTTGCTTGGTGTATTATAGTGTCCACCATAATGAAATGGTCGGAAAATTAGACCCTAGAGCCAGAACAGGGGCACTTGTAGGCTATGATTTAATAAGTAAATCTTATAGGATCTATTGTCCAGGGACAAGAAAGGTTATCCGTAGCAGGGATGTAAAATTTGACGAAAGTACCTTTCCACTCAAAAGGAGTGAAGATGTTGTTGTGATTAAGCCACAACAAGAAATAGAATTAGCACCTATTTCACCAGCAAAAGCTGTGGAACATGTGGTTCCAGAAGATGAAGAGGTGGCAGACGTGCCACAAGAGGGTTCAGTACCCGCTCCAGGTGCTTCTGTGGAATCAGAACCTGATGAGCCTCCACCTCCGGTTAGAAGGAGTGGTAGGGTTAGAGTACCGGTTGACAGGTACGGGGAGTGGAGATCCCATTATGCTGCCGCAGGATATGAGGAAGATACATTTCAGGAACAGTGTATGCTCAATGAAGTCCTGGAGTTGAGTTCAGAAATGGGTAACAGGGTTAACCCAAATAGCTTTGGCCAAGCTATGAATTCTGATGAGAGAGCCAACTGAAAGAGTGCTATTTTTGAGGAATTTGATTCTCTAGAGAATAATAGTGTCTTTGAAGTGGTTAAGCGGGATTCTGTTCCAAAAGGAAAGACCATTGTGGGGTCTCGATTGGTGTTAAACAAGAAGTTTGACACAAATGGAGTTTTGAAAAGGTTCAAGGCTAGATGTGTTGCACAGGGCTTCAAGCAGAGAGAGGGTATTGATTACCAAGAAACTTTCTCACCAACTGGAAGGCTGTCCACCTTCAGGTACATCATTGCTCTGGCAGTGGAGTTGGGTGAAGAAATCAGACAGGCTGATTTTGTAACGGCATACTTGAATGCAAAACTTGGAGAGGAGGAGACTGTTTATATGTTGATTCCTGATGGTTTTCGTGAATGGTTAGTAGAGACTAACCCAGAAACCATGAAGAAAATCTGTGTTAGAACTTTTCTTTCGGCAGATAAAGGGGAATATGTCCTCAAGCTGTGTAGATCCCTGTATGGATTGAAGCAAGCAGCTAGGACATGGTATAACACCATGAGTGAGAAACTGATAGAGATTGTTTTTAAGACGTCTGAGGCCGATCCTTGCCTTTTTGTGAGAAAGGATGCAATTTTGTTTGTATGGGTCAATGACATTATCATTATTGGTGATGGTAAAGAGAGAGTCATGGAGACACTCAAAAAGGAGTTCAAGATAAAAGATCTTGGTCTGGCACAACAGGTGCTAGGAATGAAAGTTAGTAAGGGCAAGAATGGTATTAAGTTAGACCAAAGCCATTACGTTGAAGCTCTTCTTAAGCAGTATGGCTTAGAGGATGCAAAGGATTTTGGTACTCCCATGCAGTCAAACATTCGTTTAGAGAAGTCTACAGATGAGGAGTATCTGGAGTTTGTTCAATCAGGGAATGACTACAGGTCAGCTGTCGGATTGCTTAATTATTTGGGGCAGTGTACAAGGCCCGATATTGCGTTTGCAATTGGGGTCTTGTCGCAACACTTAGAGAAGCCAAGCATGAGGCATTGGTCAGCGTTTAAGAGAGTTATGAGGTATCTTAAAGGAACACACAGTCTGGGACTGTTGTTTACAAAGTCAGCAAACTTTGATTTGGTTGGTTATTCCAATGCAAGTTGGGCAGATGGTAACACTAGGGAATCAACAACTGGTTTTATATTCTTTTTAGGTAAGAATCTGGTGTCATGGATGTCCAAGAAGGTGTCGGCAATAAGTCTTTCATCAACAGAGGCTGAGTATAGAGCTTACTTAGCAGCTTCACAGGAAGCAAAATGGTTGAGAAAAGTCTTAGAGGATACACATAAACCACAAGGGTTTGCGTTGTTGTATTCTGATAACCAGAGTGCCATTGCGTTGGCACAAAACCAAGTGTTCCATTCAAGAACAAAACATATTGATGTTCACTATAACTATATTCGCGACGCAGTTAACTGCAATGAGATTGTGTTAAGGTACATGCCCACTGGAGCAATGATTGCAGATATCTTGACTAAGGCATTAGACAGAAACAAGCATCAAGGCTTTGTGACTAATATGCGGATGTCACCCCTTTTGGATTAAGGGGGTGTGTTAAAATACGTACGCACTTACGCGGGTGCTACGTATAAGTGTAATCCAAATGGGATGCACAAATGGGCCTCTGAGGCCCATTGGACACACACACGGACCATACGGGCCCATGTGGATGCAACAGAGTTGGGGAAACTGGCCTCAAAACGCGTGAAATAGACCCATTGGTACACGGGCCCTAACGGGCCCGATGGGGTATATGGGCAAATACGGCCAGATGGGCTTGTATGGGCATAATTGGGCCCAAGGTTTATTTTGGACATACTTGGCCAGACGGGCTGGCCCGCAAAAGTAGTCTTTTCTCACAATTCGGGCTTGGGGCGGCCCATTAGGGTTGCCGCCCGTGTCGCGGCCCGCTCAGGGCCGCTGCTCGCGTCGCGGCCCGTTCGGGGCCGCCTGTGTTCCTCAGCACGGCCCACGCGGGGCCCGACGGCCCGCGCGGGGCTGTTGCGCGGCCAAGGGATCCCGCGCGGTGCAATGCGGCGCGGGCCCGGCTGGTCGCGACCGGCGACCAGCGCCGCGGAGCCGGGGCTCGCGGCCCCGGCTCGCTCCCCCTCCCCTCGCTCGCCGTCGCGAGGGGGAGGGGGCAGGCTGGCTGGGTTGAACCAGCCAGCGACCGGCCGCAACAAGGCGGTCGGTCAGGGCAGGGGGGACCTGACCACCCCCTTGCCCAAGGAGGTGGCGGCGCCGGCCGCAAGAGTAGCGACCGGCAGGTGGGGGGGATTTCATCACCCCCCCACCATTGATCGGTCAATGCGACCAAACCAGATAGGGGCGCTCTCCCCCCCCCTTTACCGAGGGGGAGGAGCAATGGGCCTGGGGGGGCCTGATCACCTCCCAGGCCAATTTACATGACGACGCCCTGGGGGTATCGACCCCCAGGGCCCCTGGTGAGGGGATTTGACCGCCCCCACCAGGGATTTGTAAGAGATAGAGGGGGGGACAGCATGTCCGCTGGTCACACCCCCCCATGTGAGGTTGAAACCGGACCCAGGTGAGCCCTGGGTCCCACCTGGCCCATTTCAGGGGCCAGGGGCTGGATGCATGAGGCAACCAGCCCGTAACAGGGGTAATGATGCCATCAGGGCCGGTTGTAATAGACAACCAACTAAGGGACTGAACAGCAATTGGCTGGTTCAGCCCCGTAACGGTGGAAACACAAGAATGGACCGGAATAGTCTGGTTGTAAGGGTTCAGGGACTAATGCCATGTGGGCTGATGCAGTCCAAACCAAGTAACAAGGCCTGTAGAGCCTGTAGAGCTCTTTTGGGGCGGAAAATTTGCCCTTTGGCTTGTTTTATCATGGGCTCACAAGAGGCCAATCTTTTGTACTTAAGGAGCTCTTCTCCCTGCTGTTTTCCATCATTCATTCATCATCCAATCGAATTCATCCAACATATTGCCCCATTGTGAGAGCCCCATTAGCCATTATTGACACACAGTGTCCAGCATTTCTTTTGCTTTAAATACTGCTCATTTGCCTAAGCTAATTGCTGGCCATAATTATAACAATGGAGACAAGAGAAAGACAACAAGAGAGGTAGTGAATGCAATAGGTCACCTAGGTTGAAGGCACTGCTAGCGGGCTTGACGTGGAGCTTGTGGTGGAGGGTCTAGTCAAAGTTACTCCTCCTGGAGTTAGCTACGTTGCCAAGGTGGGGTCGCGTGCGGCACTGCGTTTGGTAAGGGTGAGGTGGTGAGACAGGGATACGGAAGTGACTGAGAGGGGATTCGGATCAAGAGAGAGAGCAGAGACTGAGGGGTGGATTCATCAATCAGGTTCCTCAGGGGATCTAGTCGTTTGGGTCCGAGAGGACGCCTGGAGCTCTCACAACTACAATTGGGAATCTGCGCAACGGAAACTGCGCAGCTCTGCTGGGTCTTTAGTTAACACCCTCACCCCCCTCACTTCTACACAGAGACTCTGAAATGCCGCGGATCTTTCCACCTTGCTCCCCCGTCGTAGAATCTTGCTCCCAGCCTTGCTCCACAAGCCCCACCTTGTCCGAGGACTCGGACATCATGCCTCCCGTTTCCCTATCGCCAGTTCTACCCTCCCTCTCTCCTTCCTCCATTGTAATCTCCCCACCTCAATCCCCACCCGTCCCCCCTCCACCCTCCCCCCCATCCTCTCCGCCGCCTGAACCGCACTGCTTGACCAGGACGAGTTGTCCCCCATTGCGCTTTGGGACGTACTTGCTCTCCGCCTCCGTCAAAGACAACATCCAGGCGCCCACAAGCTGGAAGCAGCTCCTGAAATCTCTTCACAGACACCGCTGGATCCTATTGGCTCGCACAGAGCTCTCCTCCCTTGAGGGAATGAAAACCGGGATTCTTGTCCCCCTGCCGAAGGGCCGGAAAATCATTAAGTTGAAATGGGTCTTCAAAGTCAAACAACGTCCCCATGGGTTGATCCTCAAGCTTGAAGCGCGCCTGGTCGCCATGGGCTTCACTCAGGTGCACGGTTTGGAATTCTCAGAAGTTTTTGCTCCCACTCTCCGTCTGGAGACCCTCCGTCTCTTACTTAGGCTACTAGGCGCTAACAATTGGATTGGCCAGAAAGTTGACTTCAAAACAGCCTTTCTGAATGGCCGCCTGGATGAACCGGTCTATATGTCTCAACCACCTGGATTTGAGGACCCTCTCCACCCCGACTGGGTCTGCAAGGTCTCAAGGGCGATCTAAGGCCTGAAGCAATCTCCTTGGCAATGGAAAATGGAGCTGAACGCCGCCATTTTATCTTTAGGCCTCTCCCGCTCCGCTTATGACCCTTCCCTCTATTTTAAAGTGGTTGATGGTACTCTGGTGGGTGCTCTCACTGTGCATGTTGATGATCTGGTGGTTTTTGGAACTTTGGATTTTGTATCTTCCTTCATCTCTGAGATTGGCCAATGTTTCAAAATAGGTTCTGACAAAGACCTCAATCTCTTCCTCTGGACCTCAATCCGCCGTAATCTGAAGAATATGACGGTCTCACTGGACCAGTCCCACTACATTTCCACCGTCGCTTCCACTTTCCTACCCTCAAACCCTCCGCCAACCAAGTCCCCAATGTTGTTGTCCTTCAAAACCTTGACAAAGCAAAACCAATCTGAACCTGCTTCTCCGTTGCGGTACAGTCAGCTGATCGGGTCTCTGCTCTGGTTCTTCCAATGCAAAAGACCCAATGTATCCTTTGCAGTAAACAAGCTCTTGCAGTTTATTCAAGATCCGCCTGTCAAACACTGGGAGGGGGCGCTCCCTGTGCTTTGTTTCTTGAACTCAACCAAAAACTATTGTCTGATGCTTGGAGGTCCCTCTCTCAAGCTCTTGGGCTACTCGGATTCTGACTGGGCCAAAGAAAGAGACAATTGACGCTCCATCTCGGGCTACACCTTCCTCCTGGGGGCCGGCGCTATCTCCTGGAGGTCCAAAAAGCAGCCTACTGTGTCGCTTTCAAGCTCCAAGGCTGACTACAAAGCCCTCTCCGACTCTTGCAAGGAAGGGCTTTGGCTCCGAAACTTCCTGTGTGAGCTGCGGCTGCGTGACTCCTTGCCGGTTCCCATCTACTTCGACAACCAGGGAGACGAATCCCTTGCAAGGAACCCTGAACATCACTCTTGCACAAAGCACATTGACGCGCGCCATCACTTCATCAGGGAATGCATAGCTTTGGGAGATTTTATAGTCCATCATGTCAGTACCAAGGAAATGCTTGCAGACATGCTAACCAAACCGCTGAACCATGTCCTTCTGCAGGCACATCAACAACTATTTGGTCTCAGTGATGGTGGTTAGCAAGGGGGCGTATTGGAGTATACTCATATCTCCATTCTGTACTTTGTTTCTATTCTCTTCATATCTATTTCTAGTTTTTTCCTTATATATGTGAATCCCCACTCACTTCCTTATATATCACACACTGAACACACCAAAACCATCCCCACTCAATCTCTAGACGCGCGCTCTTTCTTTCTTTCACATTGTACTCTTATCATGTCACACTACGCGTGACATCCAGTCATGGCTCCTCTACCTGAGGACAGAGATTGAGGAAAGTAGAAGGATTTCTTTCTTCATCCTTCTACTTTACCAACCATCTCTGTTATTCCTCAGGTAAGATTTTCCTTCCTCCTTTATCTCCTCCTCACCGTATATGTTTCTTTTTTTCTCATGAAACTTATCCTTCTACTTTACCAACCATCTCTGTTATTCCTCAGCTCAAAAAAATATACCAAAAAAGAAAAATAGAGGATGTTTAAAATAAATAAATAAAAAAAAGGCTCCTAAGCAAGAGCCTAAAATTCTAAATCCATCTGTAAAAAATATATAAAATAACAAGACTCCTAAGAATGAGTCTAAGCTTCAAACAAAAATAAAATAAAATAAAATAAAATAGAGTAAAATAAAATAAAATAATGAAATATAAAATAAAATAAAATAAAATAAAATAAAATAAAATAAAATGAAATAAAATAAAATAAAATAAAATAAAATAAAATAAAATAAAATAAAATAAAATAAAATAAAATAAAATAAAATAAAATAAAATAAAATAAAATAAAATAAAATAAAATAAAATAAAATAAAATAAAATAAAATAAAATAAAATAAAATAAAATAAAATAAAATAAAATAAAATAAAATAAAATAAAATAAAATAAAATAAAATAAAATAAAATAAAATAAAATAAAATAAAATAAAATAAAATAAAATAAAATAAAATAAAATAAAATAAAATAAAATAAAATAAACTAAACTAAAATAAAATAAAATAAAATAAAATAAAATAAAATAAAATAAAATAAAATAAAATAAAATAAAATAAAATAAAATAAAATAAAATAAAATAAAATAAAATAAAATAAAATAAAATAGAGGGTGATGATAAATTAACAACTCCAGTTGTTTGGGAGTTGTTTAGGGCCCCAAAAACCTGCAGGAGTTGTGTAGGGCCCCTCAATGCATGGGGGCCCAAACACTACTCCAAAGTGTTGTTCCAAAAACATACAACCCCTGGGGGGGCATATACCCCCCATAATGGGCAGTTTTGATTTTTTCACCCCTGTAAAAAACCATTTAGATCTTTTTACGGGGTTATGCAACCCCCCAGGGTTTTTAAA
The DNA here is from genome assembly GCA_025617555.3 of Puccinia polysora. Classification (NCBI taxonomy): domain Eukaryota; kingdom Fungi; phylum Basidiomycota; class Pucciniomycetes; order Pucciniales; family Pucciniaceae; genus Puccinia; species Puccinia polysora. The sequence goes on along the minus strand of JAOOQA010000019.1, from coordinate 1,948,342 downwards.
AAACTTTTTTATTTTTATTTTATTTTATATTTTATATTTTTGTTTTTTTTAAACCAAAAAATCAACATTTCTCAATTTTTTGGTTGATTTCTGTTTTTTTTATCTAGTTGATTTAAGTTTTTTTTAAGTCTGCAATTTTTTTAGTTTTGTGGCACAGAACACAACTAGATTTGAGTTATGTAAAACCCTGCAAGACCCATTTTAGCCGCGTAGCATGCCACATGGCCCATTTGAGTTGTATAGCATGCCACATGGCCCATTTGAGTTGTGTAGCGTGCCACACGGCCCATTTGAGTTGTGTAGCATGCCACACAGCCCATTCGAGTTGTGTACACGACTCAAAGAGTTGTGAATTTAACATTACCCTAAAATAAAATAAAAAACTAAAAAAATAATCAAATAAAAAATAAACCTTACTCAAGAATATGATTAATGTAAAAAATATTCAACCCAAAGAGAAAATGGAATAATAGGAAGGAGGAGGGTCTTGAAGAAATCAAGACTGGCTTAACTCAACATTGGAACCAATTCAACATTTTAAGATGTGTCAAGGTCACAAGGAAACAAGGACCAATTAATCTTCAGCTAGAACTGTCTGATTGAAGAAATTATAGCAGGTTACAAGGGAAAGAGTTATCTATCAGGTTTGAATAGATGCAAACAGGGCGCCAATGCTTGAAATTAAATAAAAGGTTCAAAAAAAAGACAAGGGGATAACATGAGGAAAATGATCTTGCTTGGTCATGAAGTACCATAATAGATGGAGAAGAGAAAACAAGAAATCAAGTTAAGGAAAAAACATTTGTTGAAGGATCAGAGGAAAAATGCCAAAAACTTTCTTTATCCAGAAGAGCCCTACTACAATACAAAAACCAAGGAGAATGGAAATGATTTTTATACCTTTACTTCCTACATGGAGAAAATCAGGAAATTAATAAGAGGAGAAGATTTGGAGATAAGCAATCAAGACTTCAACATCACCAACTGGATAAGGATTCTCTGAAACTTTGCTTTATTCTAAATGTGATTATTAGTATTTTTTTATTCATGTCTCTCAAGATCAATACCAAGAAGAAGAAGAAGAAGAAAAAGGGAAAATAAGGAGAAGAAAAACAAGAAGAAAAAGAAGAAGAAGAAGAAGAAGAAGAAGAATAAGAAAAAGGCAAAATGAGGAGCAGAAAAACAATAAGAAGGAGAAGAAGAAGAAGGATGGGATGTGGAGTCTGATGTCTATGGACAGGAATGCTGTGGAAAGCATTAAGTCTGGGGGGATGTGGTAGTCCAAACCTGTCCTATAGCCATCTGACTCACTCCTATAGTGTAAAAACAGCTAAAGACCTCAAATTAACCTCAGAAATGGATTCTACATCCTAAATAATCCATAGTCACTCAGCCAAAGTACCCCCCTATCTGTCATGGATTAGAAGATACAGCCCAAAAAACCTCCAACTGTGGCAAACTCACATCCAACAAGGTGTCACAGATCTGTGAAAGACATAAGGCATAACTTGGAAACCCTCAAGCACCTACCAGTGTCAGCTTACACTCAAGAAAAGGACTGTAAAACAACCCCTTTACCCCATCAGCATACAGAAATACATATCCAGGAGGCAGTGCAATTAGTCCAGATCCAATCACCTCCTTGGAATACAGGAGCAATATATCCAGGAGGCAGTGCCACCAGTCCAGATCCTGTCACCTCATCACCATAAAGCAATACAGATCCAAGAGGCAGTGCAACAAGTCAGATCCTGTCACCTCAGCCAGAACACAGCAATACAGATAGAGGAGGAAGTGCAAAAAGTCAGATATGGTCACCTGATCCAAAAAAACATGAAGATATACATACAAGAGGCTGTGCAGAAGTATACAGGAACAATATACAAAGGAGTAAGTCAGACCAGCCTCAAGCAGAACCAAATAAAAATGCCAAAATACATACAAGAGGCTGTGCAGAAGCAAATCAAAGAGCAATAAATACAGGAGGCTGTGCAGAAGCAAATAAAAGAGAAATAAATAAAGGAGGCTGTGCAGCAGTTTACAGGAGAAATATATGCAGGAGAAAGTGGCACAACACTTAAGAATGACCAAACAAACCACCAGTATTGCACAGCAATACATGTAGGTAGAATCAAGTAGCACTGAAAAAGCTACCAGTACAGAACAGAAATATATCTTATATGAACCACACAGCAATTTATGCAGTTCTGTGCATGCATGAATCCCCTGTAAAACCTTTTCCAAACCAGAATAAATGCCTCATGTAACTATACAAGCTTTTTTCCAACCAGCAGAAATGCCTCATGTAACTTTATCTCACTTTTCCTCACCAGAAAAGGGAGAAACCTCAGGGGCAGCCTTGAGAATCTCCTGAGGGAGGATTTTTCTATTCAAGGAGGGCCTCTCTTCCCTATTCAAGTTGTACCATTACCCACCTCCTCTCACATATAAAACAACCTAAAAGGCCCTCTTGGCCCATCCATCTGTGAAACCTACCCAGATAAATATTATTAGTGAACCAATGAAAAAGAAACAGGAAATCAGAAACCAATTTATAACCCATCTTCAACCAGTTAAACCATCCAACAGGTGCTTGAATAAGGGTTCTTCTGTGACCTAAATATTCAGCACCATATCAAAGAAACACCACCCATTAATAAATAAATAACCGTTACCAAGAAAGATAGAAAAAAAAAAGAAGCTACCAAAATTTCCTCTACCCAGCCCTCTGTGGGTAAACAAATCCTTGGGTCCTCTCCTGAACCACCACTTTGATAAACCCTTGAACCCTTCAATATTGGGATATTGGTTAAGATCAAATATATCTGATCAACCACCAACCAATAACCCAGTACATCTGGCCTATTCTCCAACAAATCCTACCAATACCACAGTTAATAATTATTCCAGGCCTGATCTGAGGCCTATTTTAAGTCTCAAAGAAACCAGCCATTAATTTAAAAAAATTATTGTGCAGACTTACTATAGTACTAAAAGGGCAGGAAATTCAAAAACCACTCTTAGTACATTCTAATACTCCAAATGAGTAGAAGTAATACCAAGTTCCCCTTCAAGGACTTCCAGAAAGCTATTTTCTACTTTATTTATATAATACCATAGGAGCCTCTACAATTTGTGTCCCAAAAAAGGACTGTTTCCACCAGATTTGATTATTCATTTTAAAAATATTGGTGGAATATTAGCCTCAAGAATTGACTCAACATTCAGAAGGCAGAAAGAAGAAACTCATATCAGATAATTGAAGACCTCAGGGACCAACTCAGAGGGATTGAAGATAATAATCAAGAAGCCCTATCTTCAATAATCAGGATGGAGAAGGAACTGCAAGACAAAAACAAAATAACTAGTGGATCCCAGGATAAACTAGAGGAAGAACAGGAAAGAAGTCAGAAGCAGCCAGACCCTGGAGTAGAAGCAATTGGGAACCTTGCCAACATTTCCAAACTCATAAAACAAATTCTTTAAGAAAAAACAGCACAGGGAATTGCAGAAACCCCCAACACCCAACAAAGAACCAGATTTCAAACCCCAACCCCAAGATAGGCATATGGAATAATCCCAGAAGAAACCATGGAAGAATCAACAAAACCCTCAATGAGCCCAGGAATAAACATATACTTCCAATCTAAAAAAGAAGGAAGAGGAGATAATATGATTCAACATGCTGAAAGAAGCCCCGCTAGAAGACAAGTCCAGGAAAACTCAATAATCAAAAATAATGAAAAAAATGGAGTATTGTTGGATGGAAAGAAAGTGAGCCTTGAATTTGATGGGACAGAAGTGGAACAGTTTATTAAAAGAGTAGAGAAACTGGCAAGGATCCAGAAGGCAGGAGGGATAGATATAGCCCTAAAATTAACTTTCCTAGTAAAAGACAAGAAGATCAGGGAATCTATGGAACTTATGGAAGGACATGAATATGGGAACTGGTAAATTTTGAAGAAGGAATTTAAAAGGATATGGGGAAAATAAACCCCCCATAGAAGGTTCAATGAGGAATCCATACCAAGGATTCTCAGAAATACTCAAGAGCAGGGAGGAATCAGGATTAAGCATGAATTCAGGAGTTTCATTGGAATTTATGAGGAGATTTTTATTTATTTCATCAGAATGGGTAATGGCAACGCCAACTGGGAAAGTGTAGAAAACCTCTAGAAAGCCTTTTCCACTGATCTTAGGCGGGAAGTTAACGGAGAATTGGCCCATGGAGGAAGAATCAAGAGTGAAAGATATGGCAGATACCTCCTTCCAGATTTGGAGACCTTGAAGGAATTTGTGGAAATGAACTTGGCCTTATGGGATGTGGTTGAAGAAGAAATCCCTAAAACTATCATCAAGAACTTAGTGGAGACCAAGAAATAAGTCAAGTTTCATCAAATGGGAGTAGATGAGCTCTTGAAAATGAAGGAAGAAATTAAAAAACTCACTGTGGCTTTAAATAAGAAGTAGGCACCTCCTCAATTTGATAGGATCAACCAAGGGATGGCAAAGAACTAAAGACCCCCATCTCCCAGTGCAGGACCCAGATGGCCAATCAGATGTTACTATTGCAAGGATGAACTCCATATCCAACTCACCTTCCCAGATTTGACAGAAGATATAAAGGCCAGGAGGGTGTTCAAACAAGGAACCAATTATTACTTCCAAAAAAGAGAACCCATACCTTATAGCCAGTAGGAAAATTTCAGAGATCAGGTCAAGAAATTCTCAGAGGCTTGACAAGTCCAAAATTGGAGGAAACCCAGAATCATGAGGAAACAACCAATTTTGCAGCATTCCTGAAGACTGGAAATTGGGAAGCTTGGACACCACCAGAGGTAAATATGAAGGAATCTCAAGTTCAATGGGTGATGAGAAGATCAAAAAAGTTGGCTGGAAATCTACCAGAGAAGGATAGAACCCAGGAGACACCAGTAGTAGTTCAGGGACCTTCAGCACCAGCTAAAGAAATAGACCCAGAACCTAGGAAGAGGAAGACAAGCTATCCAGGAGCATGGGTGGAAATGGATCAAGATTCTGAAGATGAAGAAGAACCCCTAAAAGAACCTGTCAAGGAACCAGTGCCTGAACCTGTGAAGAAGAACCCAGTAAATTCAGAACTAGTGGATAATCAGGAAGGGACCAAGATGGAAGAAATTTTGAAGAAGAAGATATTAAAACAAAATATTTTTACAATTAACTTGGAGGAGCTCCTCTAATTTGCACCACAATTTTTCCAGCAGTTAAAAGATATGACCCCTGAAGGAACCTTGGGTTTGAATAAAATCTCTAAATCAAAAACCAGAAAAAAAAGTAGAATCAATGGATGTCAACACCATTTTGAACATTATTCAGATGATGAATACCCATGCCCCATAGGAAACAACATCACATATGCCTGTCCATTGGGATTCATTGACCTTTTGATCAAGGGAAAGAAGATCAATGCTCTGGTGGATACTGGTGCTGAGGTAAATTTCATACCAGAACATTTGGCCATTCAGACAGGCTTGGTGTGCAGAGAGTTATTCATGAAGGTCACAGGAATTGAAGGCCACTCTACTCCACTAATTGGATTGGCTGAGAGAACAGTATTTGAAATCACACCTGGGGAGCCAAAGTCTTTGCACTTCTTAATTGAAAAAGGATCAATTCTTCCTGTACTTGAAAGGCCCTTCTTAGTGGATCATAAAGTCTTCAGTTCTCCAATGGGAGCTACTTGGGTATTTCCTGGAATTGTTACCGTGCCCAAAACGTAGCAAGCTCTGCGCATGGAGACTGAAGTCAGGGTGTTGGCGGTGGATGGACGGATGGTGATGGAGAGGACGGATGTGGATGTCAAGGAACAGCCATTGGCTCAGGCGCCAAAAATTGTTGCACAAGGTCCGTGAGGACACGCATTTCCAATTAGCTGCAGAGGGAAGAAGAAGGCCGCGGAAATTTTGCGACAGGTAATGGGGAAAGAAAGGCTGATACCCCTCACCCTGCCAGAGTTGGCCATGTTTTTGCCAGTGGTTGTTGACAAGATGGTGCAGTCACTGATGGAGTATGGGCAAGGTTGGGTTCCGACAATGGTCCAGTGGGCAAATGCGGTGGTGGAGGAAGGGGAGGGAAATTTGTGTTGTTTCTGCTTGCTTATGTCTCAATGAAAATTGAGGGCAGGAAGTTTTTGGCAATGGTGGACAGCGGTTCAATGGTTAACCTGCTTCTGTCAAAGTTGGTGGATGATTTGGGGCTGGTTTGAAGGAATTGTGCCATGGGATTGCAGGCGCTGAATGACAGGGAATTCTGGGTAAATGGAGCAGTGGAGGAGGAGGGGGTTGAGTTTGCAAAGGTCTGGAAGCCGCTGTTGTTCCTCTTGGTCAAGTGCAGTGATGTAATCCTGGTACAACCATTTATTTTTGGATTCAGGGCCCAGATGGTTTTCAAGGTGGAGGAAAGGTGGGAGCCCTGACGGTGTAGGACGCTTCCGCTGCCAGGTTCAAGATGACAATCTGCAGCCACAGGAAGGGAAAGTGGGTGCAGTTGGCCGCGGCTAGCAAGGTGCGTGAATCCAACAGGTGAGATGACCGTGAGGGTCACCCTGCAGAGGATTTTGCCTAGTTGACCATGGGTGGCGCGCGGGAGAGGCTCCAGTTTTGTGGGGATGTTGAATAGGAAGGAGCAGGTGGGGGGGAAAGGGCGCGGAGGGTGCAGGTGACAGAAGTAATTTATCTTCCTCAGTATGTGTCACCAGAAGGTACTGTGTTTTGAAAGCCCTACCATAGTGCCACACTGGTGAGCAAAGGCAAGAGCTGCAGTTTGATTTTTTCCAGCATTCACAACAACAATAGCGGGTGTGTGCAGATGGTCAATTTAAACACAGGACGGTAAAAACCTGTGGCACGGAAGTTCCATCCCCGGAACAAACAGATGCCGCAGAGATTGAACGGGCCTCTTTGACCAATCTCCTGGTCTTGGGATTGCTGGGTAAGTCTTTTGAAGAAGTGTGGGTGGGTAACGTTATTGGCATGGATCAAGGTGCTTAATTTTGGACCAAAGGGGTGGATGAGCATGGAAGATAAGGATTTGCTGGTGTTGGTGTTGGTGCTTTTCAAGAAGGCCCTCGCATTTGGACCCCAGAAGCATGGATTGTTGAAGGAACAGGTTGGAAATCCCTACGTAATTACCACAGTGCCACACAAGCCCTGGATAATCAAGCCAATTCAAATCCCTTGGACCGTTTGGGAACCATTTTTGGAATTGGTCTGGGAGCCCGTGATGAAAGTGTTGTATCAGCAGTCCACGTTGAGCTAAGCTATCCCAACCTTTGTGGTGGTCAAGCAGGACGGGGGAGGTCCCGTGCGGCAAAGGGGCAAGTTGCAGTTGAAAGCCTCATGTCAGCTCTCTGATACCAGGAACATTGCAGTCCTTTAGCTACAGAATGCTGAAATGATAATAATAATTATTATTCCAATAATAAACGCTTAGAAGCTCAAATAAATGATATAATAATAGCAGTTGCAAGGTTTAATTGGTTTGGTAATGAATGGTTTTAAATATAGTATAAAAGAGGGGCCACAGTATAATACTACTGGGGATCTTTACAGACTAGCAACCTCTCTTCAAGGGGCCTCCTTAGGCAGTTTAAAAACCTTGTGATAAAGATGGGTGCCTTAGAAAGGACTTATTCGACAAATGGCCGGGATTAACAGCTCAAATGGCCAAGACAGGAAGGGTAACACTCACTCTGATAACTTTACCACGAGAATCCTGGAATAATTGGAAGGGTTTCAGAGCAGATGGGGTAGATTGCTTGACTAAAATTCAATGGTTGATTGGTTAATAAGGGTAAATAATACTATTATAGACTAAGTCATAAATCACTTGCTTATCTTCATATTAGCACTTGATCAAAAATGACACGGTGTCTGAGTGATAATAAATATTTCCTGGTAACTGATTGTGGGATAATGGATCAAAAGAGGTCTGTATAAATACCTTTTTGGGTGATTTTGAGCTTCTCAGGGCACGTAGAGAGGGTTCTTCATCGTGGGCTGAGGCTGGAAAGCCAGTAAGGGCATGATGGACACTTCCACTTGGTGCTGTCAATCAGCTGTCCTTAGATCTGCTGTATTTCTGTACTATTTTAGCCACAGGATCTGTTAATTTGTTATGACGTAAATTTGATCATTCTGTACTCATCCTTCATTTTTACTATTGATATCACTTTGAATTGGACAGATGTTGATGTTTCCTGATTTTCCATCATCTGCTGATCATGTAAATAATTTTTAATAATTTTTATAAACACTCCTTGTAGTGTTTTGTGGTCTTCAAAGATCAGGGTCAGTGATTTACGTGGTAATCCTTGATCTTTGATTAATTATTAAAAAATGTTTTAAACTTAATTTTGATTAATTTTATTTAAGTTTTGATCTTTTTAGATCATTAGTAATGCATATGTCAGTTTGTTACATATACTAGGCAACTCTAACTAGGTTGTAGCTCTTCTGAGAGGTACCTGGTTGTCAGATTAGTCACAAAAAATCCAGACGCAGGGATCAGTTAGTACAGATGCGCGCGGGGTAGGATACGCTGCGTGCCTGGCAGAATCAGCTGCGCGCGGGTCTTTAGTACGCGGGAATCTGCTACTACAAGTACGTAGGGATATGTAATGATGCGGGGCTGAGTGCCGGAATTGTGACATAACACATTTCCACGTGTAACTCCTAAAATATACACAACACCTCAATTCTGAGTGAATTTTAGGTGTAAACCCTATACGTGACAACACGTGTGACATATTAAATTGGCCAAAAATTGCCATTTGAGATATTCTTATTTTCCCATAGTTTAGTTTTTCCATTGAAAGTTTGCTCTGTACATAATAGCAAGCTGACATTCCCCCACTCCAAGATATGTCTATATCTGAAAAAACATTTTGGGTCAATGCCTCCTGCTGGCTCTTTAGTTCCTTAGGTTTATAGGTCCGTCAGGGATATTATGTTCAGGCAACCATTCATCTTTATCAGCTGATTCTCCCTTGTATCTAACTAGGTAGAGTCTGACGTCTTTTCCATTGATCAAATCTTTTTTATCTTTAGGGATCTTGCTAATTTTTTGTTTGTCTTTTTCAGGTTCTTCTGTAACAGGTATTGCAAGGGAAGGAGTATGTTCCCCATTCCTTGGGTGGTAGTGTTTGATGAGACTTACTGGGAAGACTGTATTTTTTCTAGAAAGCTCATCACTGAGGATTACTTCCACAGCATTTTTACCATGAAGTTTATTAATGGTGAAAGTTCCAACAAAAGCTGGTCTAAGGTTTCTATTTCAAGCCAAGTTGGTAAAGTTGGTGGTAGAGATCAAGACTTGATCACCAATTTTGAAATCAGGTTCCTTATGGGTTTTATCCCATCTTTGCTGGTTATACTCCACAGCATCCTGGACACACATAACAGCATGTTTGTCAGCTACATCTATCATATTTTTGAAATAAAGTGATTTAGGGTGAAAATTTGTTAGCTGGTGGTTAATTTTATCCTTGGGTAATCTAGGAATCCATCCTCTTTCCAGTATGTAGGGTGCTTCCTTAATAGTAGAGTGCTTGCTACTGTTGTAGGCCATCTCCAGTGCAGGTAAAAGGATAACCCAATTGTGACAATAACCGTCAGAATTCTTGTATTCTATTCCAAAGCCACAGAATCTCCTGAGCATTTCTTCCAGGGTCTGAATAATTCTTTCAGCTAAGCCATCCATCTGAGGGTGATAAGCTGTAGAGAAAGCTAAAGTGGTTCCAAGCATATCATGAAGATTTCTCCAGAACTCAGAGTCAAATTTAGGATCTCTGTCACTGATAATAATCTTGGTAACTCCAACATCAGCAATGAGTCTGTTCCAAAATAATAGGGCAACTTCCATAGCAGTGTCTTCCTTGTGATTAGGTAGAAACTTTGCTTTCTTGGAGAACCTATCCACAATGACTAAGACTGAGTTGTAGGAATAGACTCCTCCTGGTGCTAGTCCAGTTACAAAGTCCATGTTGATGATCTCCCATCTTTTCTTGGGTTCAGCAATCTTTTGAAGTAAACCAAAATGTTTCGCAGTAGTCCTGTTGGACTTCTGACAAGTTTCACAACTGGTAACATACCATATAGTGGAGTCTCTCCAATTGATCCACCAAGAAGTTTGTTTAACCTTATCTAAGGTTCTGTTAGTAGATAAATGACCAGATGAGCAGTTATCATGGCACTCATCCAGAACATGTTTGATATGGTCCTCCTTAGTTAAGACTATAACAATTGAATGTTGATGCCTATAGTATACTAGACATCCCATATGGTGAACCTTCTGCCTTTATATGGTTTTAAAAGTGGTTCAGGTAGGCTATTGATCAATTCAGATGGTGGAGAAGTACTTTCCATAATGGTGATCAGAGTTTTCATGCCAGAACTGTAATATTCTTTGATTGAGTTGATCAATGATTCATTCAATTCACAAATATGGATTCCAATTATAGGAGCTTCAATTTTCAACCTGTTAATTTTAAGGATAGGGAAGATATCATTATCCTCTGGATCATAAGCAGGTTTACTTGGGTCATTGGGTAAAGCATTCCTGCTCAAGCTATCAGCATTATTGTGTTTAGTCCCAGCTTGATGAACTATTGTCATCTGACCTCTGTACTGTTTTATGGCTATCTGCCAGCTTAACATGTGCCTACTAGGGGTCTTCATGTTCATTAATGTCCTTACTGCATTACATTCAGTAATCACAGTGAAATTGGTGCCTTCCAAACAATAATTGAGTTTCTCTAGAGCCCATACTAAGGCAAGACATTCCATTTGACTTTCCCTGTACCTTTTCTCAGTGTCTTTAATCTGTCTGAATATGAAGAGTATAGGTTTTTCCACTTGTTTTTCATGCTCTATGAGTTCTTGGTGTAGAGCAGCTTGTAGCCCTTCCAGGCTGGCATCTATGTAGAGTTTGAAATGTTTAGAATAATCTGGCTGGATCAGTACTAGAGCTGAAGTCATTGCCATTTTGAGTTCCTCATAGTCCTTGACCCTGTCATGAGTCATTTCAAACACGGTGATGTTGTTGCAGATCTCATACAGAAATTTGGTTAGAAGAGAAAAATTTGGTAAGTACTTCCTATAGTAGCTGCAGAAGCTGATAAAGGGTAGGAGTTCAGTTTTATTCTGAGGCATAGGCCTATTCATTACTGCTGCTATCTTTTTTTGGTCAGCAGCTAAGGTTATTCCAGAGACAATGTGTCCTAAGGCCTGAGTTCCCCGTAGCCAAAGTTACACTTTTTCATTGATACTTTCAATCCCACGGCAGAGATGGTTTTGAGGAATAGCCTTAATTTCTCCATGTGAGTATCCCAATGATGAGAGTAAATGATGAAATCATCAATGTATACCATCATCCATCCCTGTCTGATGAATAATCCTAGGACAATATCCATCATCCTTTGAAAATGAGAAGGAGAATTTTTAATACCAAAGGCATCCTAAGATACTCATAAATTCCCAAATGAAAATAATTCTCATGAATTTCTGGCTATCAGGGCTGATAGGTATTTGGTGAAAACCTTTCAGCATGTCCATGGTAGTGATGTACTTATCCTTGGACAGGTTGTGCAGAGCATGGTCAATCCTTGGAATTGGATAATAATCAGCTTGGGTGTAGTTGTTTAGCATTCTGAAATCTCCAACCATTCTTGACTTATCATTGTTCCAAGCTATAATTACTGGGGTTGTGATATCCACTTGTTCATTGTGTCCTACTTTTCTTAAGACTTCTAAGTCAACCAACTCTGGAATATGGGTTTCCAGAGCGGCTCTAGATTGTGAACTAGAAGGGTAAGCAGGTCTCCTGAAGTTAGGCGGGTAAGGAGGCTTAATGGTTACAGTTAGGATCATATCATTTCCTTTGATGTTACCAATGGGGTGATCCTTGGTACAGAATCGATTCTGATTTTCAAAGCATACTTGTAGGATATCCCATTTCTGTTCTTCATTGAGAAGGGAATTCAAAGCAGCTTGAGAGAAGTAGTCCTGATTGAAACTCTCTAAGTTTTTTTCATAAGTTGAATCAGAAGTTTGAGCATTGACATGGCATATTTGGAACTTCTTATTCCAGTCTCCCCCTATAGTGAAGTATCTACCCTTGCTTTGGAATAAATCTATACCATATAAACAAAGAGAATCATTTCCAAGGATAAAATAATCACATACTCTGTTTTGGAGCACTACAAATTCAATGTTCAGTTTGAGTGATCCTTTAGAGTGAGGTAGTATGATATCAGAAGACCATACTCCAACAGCATTGAGAGCAGAATTAAAACTGCTGAACTTAGCCTGAGGTACTGGTAGTAAGTTCAATTTCCAGTTTGGTTCTTGTTTTTCCAGATAAGTTGAACCAACACAAGAGCAAAAGGCTCCACTGTCTAGAAGTAACTTAACAGGTGAACCTTGGATTAAACCAGTAGCATTTTATGTTTTGCCTGAAGTGTAACTTTTACCAGAAGAAGGTTTTAGAGTGAAGGCCTTAGCCTCAGAGATGTGATGAATCTTCATGTTGGTATTCCATTTTTGCGGTCAGTGAGAATCCTCATTGAAAAAATTTATGTCCAGAGAAGACTCAATACTACCTTCAATAAAATTGATGGGGTTAGTGATCATTAGATCACAATCAGAGAGTGATCCATCAGTATCATCAAAGTGAGGGTCAGGATTTTCATACTCTTCTCCTTCAATAAGATTAATCCTTTTCCTAGGTAGAGGACAATCAGGTTTTACGTGTCCTGTTTGGTTACAGTTCCAACATACTTTTTCCTTTGATTCTGGAGTCTTCTGGACTTCCAAGGTAGATGGATTAGTAGCAGGGGATTCTTTAGTTTTGGAAGTATATTCTTCCCTGTTCCTAGTGTTTTGTTCCCTGGGGAGTCTATTTACCCTTTTATCAAGACCATTCATATCAATAGTCTCTTCCAATACACCTATTAAGGTGGAAAGATCTGAATCCATAGGCATCCTTCACCTTACACTGTGGTTGATTTGTCTGGGACATAAGTTGAGGATTCTTTTATTGACTTCTTCTTTATCAGCGTCCGGATAGAAACAGTCTAACCTCTTTTTGTGGTCTAAGCACCACTTATGAGGTTTTTCCTTGGATGGATCAAACTGGGAGGTTCCAAAAGTTTTCATCATCTTTCTTTTCCAGATCCTGGTACCAAATTGTACTTTGATCAATTCTTTCCAAGAACTCCAGGATAAAAATCCAACTTCTTCTCTCTTGTTGATAAAACAATCAAGAGCTACTCCTTCAAATAGTCTGGGCAATCTTACCACAGCTATTTCATCAGGGAGCTCATAAGAAGAAAGAGTATATTCAATAAATTTATTGAAACTGACATGGTTGTATTCTCCTTCTCCAGAGAATTTAGGCCATTCAGTAATTGGAGGAAGTAACTTCAAAGCCTGTTCCATTTCAGGAGTAGTACTGGGTCTGAAAGAATAATTGCTAGTTATCCTGGTTCTGGGAGGAACACTAGGAGTACTGGTGAACATGGCAGGCCTAGATTCTTCTAGGTCAATGACCAGAGAATCAGTAGAATTGATCTTAATATCTCTGAGATAATTCTTAATCATACATAACTCTAAATCAAGTTTATTGCTTAATAAGTCAATTTTGTTAATCAGATGAGCTGAAGGAGTAGGACTAGTTTATTTTAACTTATTCCTTAAGCTGGTCTATGGTTGCAAGAATATCTTCTTGAAGAATTGATTGGTTATCATCAATATGTTTTATCAGGTCCAACTTACTAGCTTCTATACTATCCTTGATTTGTTGTATTTCCAACTCATCAATTATCATAATCTGAGACTGAGTGTCAATCACTCTGAAAATACTTAAACTCAATTTGTCCAATTGTTGATAAACTTTGTCAAAGCATTGGCTAATAATAGTAAAATTGTGAGACACATTTACAGAAAAGCTATTAAGGGCTTCTACATCTAATTGTGGTACACCTTTTTCCACTTCTGAGTTAGGAATATTATGCTGTCCCAATCCTTGGGGTTCCTTAACTTCTGATGGGCTGAGGACCTCTTCTTTTTGGGGTCCTTTCCCTTTAAGGAAGCTAACTGATCCCAAGTATTCCAGTTCTGCACGTAGCCTTCTACTTCTTTCTTTGGGATCAACCTTTGCAGAGAAATCTGAGATTTCCCTGCCTGGGAAATGGCTTTTCTCATACCTGGTTGATCCTCCTGGGTCTGAGACAACCTGAATTGTTCCCAATAGCTCATGTGCTCTTTCACTAACACTTTGACTCTTTCCTCCTTGGTTGAGTCCAGCTGGGGTGGCCTAGGAGGACCTGTACCCTCCTGGGATAAGTTGTTGGGCAGCAGGAGGCTCTCCAATGGTTTGTTGGTAGAGTTGGTAGCCCCGGTTGTCGCCATTGTTGTCCCGCGTGACGCTATGGTCACCGGTTTGAGTCCCCTCATTGCGCTTGAAACTGGAGTCCTTGCGCGCACAAGTTCCTCTGGGAAGAGATCCATACAATGGGGCTCTACCTGTTGCGCAGGTGTTGCGCCTATTTTGATACATAGAACCCAAAAAATGAGTAAGTCTTTTGTTGAAACTTTTGAAAAAGAATTTAAAAACATAAAAATTATATTTTTTGTGCGTTTTATATTTGTAATAATTTTTTTATATATATTTTAACTTACTCAAAGTTAAATTTGTTGTAATTTGCCTGGGACCTTCCCCGCTCAAACTCACTCAAGCTCTAACCCCGTGCTTGTACTTCAAACTTGGAGTGCCTGCTCAATCTTTCTCCTCTCAGACTTGGGAGGACCGCGGTCATCCTTCACTTCTAATCCCTAATTGACTCATCTCATTTTTCTCACACATCTCCCAACAAAACCGTTGTTGTTGGATCAAGCATCACCGCTGTTGGATCAAGATCACCTAACCAAGTCTCTTGATGAAACTCAATTGGTAAAATCCTGCAACCAGTGATCCAATGTCCATCATCATCTTGCTGACATCTATTTCATTTAGATTCATTCTATTCCATCACTTCTTATCTGTGTTCATCAATTTCTAACCTTCCAGGCCATTCAGACATACAAATTCTTTTTCTTAGAATCCTGTCACTCATATTGCATTTATCTTAGCTTCCACATTTCTGATCAAGTCAAGTCCTCACCTGCAATCTACAATCAGAGTATCATCCACCCAAAGAAATGTTGGTATTTCTTGTTGTCAATTCTTTGTTCCTATTCTCACAACTTACATTCTTGCAATGAATTTGGCAGTGGTCCTGGTTTCTCAAAAAAACCATTTAAGCTTTTAAGGTTAAAAGCCAAAACTCAACCAGCTCACCAAAATGGCATCACCTTTGCCAGAACCAAGGGGCGACTCCTCCAAGAACATGGCACTCAAAGGAATCTACGACTCAATCCCATTGCTTAAAAAGGAAAATTACTCCATCTGGCGGGCAAAATTCCCAATTTTTTTCTGGCTCAGAAGAATTCTTCCCATCATGGCATCTGAAGATACCTTGGATCAACTGGACTCCAAAGTGAATGAAGAAATCACTGCTTATCTTCTTTCTCAACTTGAATCATCTGCCCACTCCAACATAATCAAATCTGAGAATGAGGAAAGTGTGAAGGCAATATGGATTGCACAAAGAACTCACTTTGCTTCATCTCAATCTGCAAACCAAGCCCGGATATTCAACAATTTCCTGTTCCTCTCCTTCTCAGAGAATGCCATAGAGAAATTTGTTACAACAGTCTGAGTCCATCTCAACAAACTCTTGGAAGTAGGGATAGAACTTCCATCCAACATTCTTGCATATCTGGTATTGTTCAAATTTCCCCTGTCTCTCAAATAAATGCAGTCTCAAATCATGCACAGAGTCCGGACCATCACTTTTGAATACGTACTTAATCATCACACCCAACACAAGAATGAGATCAAAGCCACCAAAGGGGAAGCCACCTCGAAAAGCGAAATTTCCCTTTATAAATGGGATTATGCCAGATGCATGAACGGTGTTCACAAAAAAAAGGTCCAAAACCACAAACAACAAGAATGTTGGTCCCAATTTCCTCACCTCAGGCCGGCCAATCCTAAAACAAAAAGGCCGGGAAAGAAAACTGAAGAGGAAGTGGCGCATTTCTTCTCTCTCTTCTGCGGATCCACACACTCAGAATCCCTGGGACCCAACAGCTTTGTGCTCAACTCTGGATGTTCCGTTCACCTTCTCAATGATAAGCAATACTTCTCTAACATTTTGACGGAAAAATGCAGGGATGAAATCAAAAACAGAAAGTCTGGAGCAACCCTATCCATTAGAGGGCGAGGAAATGCAACCTTGACCGTTGGGTCAAACCAGATTACCCTGAACAATGCCTGCTGGGTCCCTGATGCCAATATCAATCTCCTTTTGCTTGGCGAATTCCTTCTCAAAGGATGCTCCCACCTCATGGAAAACACCAAGAATCCCTCTTGGTTCCATCTTGTGCATCAAGGCAAAACCTGTCTTTTTGGCCAAATCTCTCACAACATCCTGAATATAGATGACCTGGATCCTCTGGTCGCCCTGCAAATGACCAGAGGACAATTTGACCTCTTACACAGAACCCTGGGACATGCAAGCGTTGATTGAATGGAAAAATTTTTGGGAAAACCTCTCGGCTAAGAAATAAAAATCAAGTTTGCCTGCATGGGATGCGACCTTGGAAAGATAAAGAGAAACTCATTAACAGCCTTTTTGAACCCTTCCAGAAAAGTATTCAAACAAATCCACCTTGATCTCATTGGACCAATACCTCCTCAGTCAAAAGGTCATCACCAATACTTGCTTACTCTTGTTGAAAATTTCTCAGGCTACATTGGTGCCTTCCCTCTAAAACTCAAGAGCAAAGCTGCCGACGTTCTCATCTTTATTCTCACAAACAAATGTCACAAACGTGGCTACTTCCCTGCTGAAGTTTGCTCCGATGGAGGAGGAGAGTTTATCAAAGATAAACTCAAGGACTTCTTTGAATCCAAATCAATCAAACAAATCGTGTTGGAAGCCTGCCATCCCCAGCACAATGGAAGGGCAGAAAGAGCAAACCAAACACTCGCCAAAGCTTTAAGAGCAACTCACTCATCAACCAAACTTCCTCAAAATCTTTGGCACAAGACCATCAAAGCCTGCGCAGTAGCCCTGAACCAAATACCAAAAGTTTCTGGTGAGCCCTCTCCCTGGGTGCTAATGCACAGAATTTCTCTTCCACCTCACTACCTAAAGCCAATTGGATCCCACCTGACCTACCTGAACCTCAAAGACAAGAACTCCCAGTCTAAATTCAAAGAGAAAGGCAAATCAGGAATTCTGGTCGGATATGTTCCTAGGCTCCACTCCTATTGGGTCCTGATCCAATCCGGATCAATCTTTGAGACCAAACATGTAAAGTTTGGAGCTACCAACCCCAACTTCTCAATTCCTTCAAACAACTCCACCTTGTTGGACGAATTTGAACAGAATGCCAGCTTGTCCCATACAGACAAGGATCCTGTCGGCATTGAACCTGACATCCAAAAAATCGAGCCAGGCTCTCCAACAAGCTCCTCCTCTCCAGAAATCAAAATCAAATCAAACCAGTCCGATGATGAATCATTGAACAGCACCAAGGTAGTCAATGATCATCTGATCCCATCATCCAACACCCAAGGTCTCTGTGATTGAAAACTCTCCAAAGACCAGATAGATATGGCTTCATTAATCTCACTGTTCCAAAATCTGTCTCCAAAGCTCTGAAGATACCCAAATGGGAAACTTCCCTAAAAAAGGAAAACAACACCTGCGAGGCTCTTGGAGTTTGGGAGGATTACTTTGGTCCCAAACCATTGAATATTCTAAACACTACCTACATTTTCAGACTGAAGGAGAATTCACACAGCGAAGCTCTCACTCACAAATCAAGACTCTGCGTCCAAGGATTCATGAAACAATTTGGCGTCAACTACTTTGACACCTACGCTCCAACAGGTAAAACCACTTCCCTGGGTGCCCTACTGCTCCTATCTCTGGAAAAAACCCATATATATTCCGCAACTTGAAGTGAAAGGCGCGTTCCTTCACGCCAATCTAGACAAAAAATTATTCATCCGCCAACCAACCGCTTGCAACAGAAAATCTCCAATCCTCAGACTTAAGAAATCACTGTACGGTCTTAAACAGGCCCCAAAAAACTGGTACCACACCCTCTGCGACTGGATTGTAAGTATTGGCTACACGCCTTCAGATGCAGATCTGTGCCTGTAAACCAACAGGTCCAAAGATTCTGCGCTCTTTTTTCATGTAGATGACCTCCTGGTGTGCGGCAACTCTCAAGACTTCAAAGAAATTTTTCTTAAAAAATTCCCAAACTCTTGCAGCCATTGTCTTAAAAATCTCCTGGGAATGAAGGTGAACCAAGCGCCAAACAAGATCGGTCTCTCACTGCCCATGAACATCAACAAAGGTTTTTCAGCGCTGAAAAACATAAGTCTCAATGCCATCTCAACACCCCGCAACCCAGGACTCCAACTCACTCCAGCCTCCGACGAAGAACGCAATCAGTTTGCCAATCTCAAAAAGAACTACAGAAGCCATATTGGGAGGCTCAATCACATCGCCTCTCTTGCTTGTCCCAACATATCCTTTGCCGTCTCCATCCTTGCACTATTCAACAACAATCTGGGCATTTCCCACTGGAATGAACTGGTTTGAGTTTGGAGATATCTGGCTGCAACCAAACACCTCAAACTTGTCCTCTCGAAGAAGAACAACTCCCCGGCTCTGATTTGCTACAGCAACGCCACCTGAGGAGACGATCCTGAGACTCGCAGATCCCAAACTGGACTCATCTGTAGTCTCTTTGGCGCTCCCCTGTACTGGACTAGCAGGAAGCAACGCAATGTAACATTCTCCTCTACAGAGGCAGAATGTAACACCCTTAGCGACTCCCAACTCAAATCTTGGTGGATAAACCATCTGATTGACTAACTTTGGAATCATCTGTCAATTTCCAGCATTAACTTAATAGAAAACAAGGGACTGGACAATAAAGTTAAGAAATTTGGAACAAACTCCAAAACTAAATTCATCGACATAAAAACCAAAGGACTGAGAGAAGACCTCATCAACATCAAGATAGAAGTTCTTCTTGTCCCTTCTGAACAGATGTTAGCCGATGATCTTACCAAACCTGCTAGCAGGGCCTCCATAGACAGGCTGGTCGCCCATATTAGCTCCTGAGGGAAACAAGTCAATGGAAATTGAATCAAGGAGGGGTCTTGGAATTTGCCTGGGACCTTTCCCACTCAAACTCACTCGAGCTCTAACCCCGTGCTTGTACTTCAAACTTGGAGTGCCTGCTCAATCTTTCTCCTCTCAGACTCTGAAGGACTGCGGTCATCCTTCACTTCTAATCTCTAATTGACTCATCTCATTTTTCTCACACATCTCCCAACAAAACCGTTGCCATTGGATCAACCATCACCGCCGTCGGATCAAGATCACCTAACCAAGTCGCTTGATGAAACTCAATTGGTACAATCCTGCAACCAGTGATCCAATGTCCATCATCATCTTGCTGACATCTATTTCATTTAGATTCATTCTCTTCCATCACTTCTTATCTGTGTTCATTGATTTCTAACCTTCCAGGCCATTCAGACTTATGGATTCTTTGTCCCTCTTTTCTTAGACTCCTGTCACTAATATTGAATTTATCTTAGCTGCCACATTTCTGATCAAGTCAAGTCCTCACCTGCCATCTACAATCAGAGTATCATCCGCCCACAGAACCGTTGGTATTTCTTGTTGTCAATGCTTTGTTCCTATTCTCGCGACTTACATTCTTGCAATGAATTTGGCAGTGGTCCTGGTTTCTCAAAAAAACCATTTAAGCTTTTAAAATTAAAGGGTACCAACGCTTGTTGGGATCACAACTATCCTTGGGGGGTATTCCAACGGGGTCTGAGTGAGTTCCAATCAGATCCTGGGATAAATCCTAGGGTAAGTCCAATGATGCACTGTCTGGGACATTCTCTAGGAGGTCCTCGTCAATGAGATCACCAAAAATAAAATCCACTGAGATGGATAAAAACAAAAAATATAAGTTTAATATTTTTTTGTATTTTTACATGTTAAAATGATATTTTTAGTGAAAATAATCACTTTTATTAATTTTGGATTTTTCTTTATCTTCAGGGTTATTTAGTTTATAAATATAAAGCTTCCTTTCATAAATCTTCCACTCCTTATTTTGCCTTAATAAAGAATTGAGATTGATAATCATTTCAAGCTCAAGTTCTTTGTCCTTTATAACCTGCTGTTTATAATAAAGCAATTTTTCCTGTTTTTGCTCAGGAGTTATAATAACAGGGACAAAGTTACGGAGTTTTCCTTCTTTTTTCTTTTTAAGAAGGTTCAAATAATAATTTATCAATTCTCCGTTGGTCTTAAGATCCACTAGAGAAACAAATGATCCAAAATATATGCTATAAGTACGTTAACTTATTTTAAAAAAATAAATAGACTGGTCCAAGGAATAAATAATTAAAAATTAATTATTTAAGGATATTTCCCGGTCAGACCCCCAGTTTTCAGGTCTCTGATACCAGGAACCTTGCAGTCCTTTAGCTACAGAGAGTGATAAAAATGCTGGAATGATAATAATTATTATTATTACAATAATAAACGCTTAGAAGCTCAAATAAATGATATAATAAGAGCAGTTGCAAGGTTTAATTGGTTTGGTAATGAATGGTTTTCAATATATTATAAAAGAGGGGCCACAGTATTATACTACTGGGGATCTTTACAGACTAGCAACCTCTCTTCAAGGGGCCTCCTTAGGCAGGTTAAGAACCTTGGGATAAAGATGGGTGCCTTAGAAAGGACTTATTCCACTAATGGCTGGGCTTAACAGCTCAAATGGCCAAGACAGGAAGGGTAACACTCACTCTGAGAACTTTACCACGAGAATAATGGAATAATTGGAAGGGTTTCAGAGCAGATGGGGTAGATTGCTTGACTAAAATTCAATGGTTGATTGGTTAATAACGGTAAATAATACTACCATAGACTAAGTCATAAATCACTTGATTATCTTCATATAAGCACTTTATCAACAATGACACTCTTTCTGATTGATAATAAATAATTCCTGGTAACTGATTCTGGAATAATGGATCAAAAAAGGTCTGTATAAATACCTTTTGGGGTGATTTTGAGCTTCTCAGGGCACGTAGAGGGGGTTCTGCTCGTGGGCTGAGGCTGGAAAGCCAGTTAGGGAATGATTGGCACGTCCACTTGGTGCTGTCAATCAGCTGTCCTTAGATCTGCTGTATTTCTGTACTATTTTAGCCACAGGATCTGTTAATCTGTTATGGCGTAAATATGATCATTCTGTACTCATCCTTCATTTGTACTATTGATATTAATTTGAAGTGGACAGATGTTGATTTTTCCTGATTTTCCATCATCTGCTGATCATGTAAATAACTTTTAATAATTTTTATAAACACTCCTTGTAGTGTTTTGTGGTCTTCAAAGATCAGGATCAGTGATTTACGTGGTAATCCTTGATCTTTTATTTATTATTCAAAAATGTTTTAAACTTAATTTTCATTAATTTTATTTAAATTTTGATCTTTTTAGATTGTTAGTAATGCATATGTCAGTTTGCTACATATACTAGGCAACTCTAACTAGGTTGTAGCTCTTCTGAGCGGTACCTGGTTGTCAGATTAGTCACAAGAAATCCAGATGCGGGGATCAGTTAGTACAGATGCGCGCGGGGTAGGATCCACTGCTTGCGTGGCAGAATCAGCTGCGCGCGGGTCTTTAGTACGCAGGAATCTGCTACTATGAGTACGTAGGGATTTGTAATGATGCGGGGCTGCGTGCGGGAATTGTGACATAACACCTTTCCGCGTGTAACTCCTAAAATATACACAACACCTCAATTCTGAGTGAATTTTAGGTATAAAACCTATACGTAAAAGCACGTGTGAAATATTAAAATGGCCAAAAAGTGCCATACTAATTTTTAGTAATTTTCTTTTTAATTATTTTAAAAATGTAAGGACTTGGAACTCAAGGGTGGGGTCAGTGAGTGACCCTACCTAATTTTGGGTGAGAAATCCATTTCTGTAATAATATTTATGGATTTCTCACCCCCTATTTTGTTAAATGAGATATTCTTATTTTATCATAGTTTTGTGTTGCTATTGAAAGTTTGCTCTGTACATAGTAGCAAGCTGACACCTCACTTGAAGGTGGGTGGAAAAGAGGTGAAACCTGCAGAGTCCACAATTCCTCCAAAATTTTATCAGCATCCAAGACCACAAATGGGTCAGGTCAAGCCCTCTTGCGGGGCCTTGGGCAAGAGCTGGATTGGGGGGAGGCTGGGGAATTCCTGCCCTGAGAAAGCAGCAACGGTGGCCAAGAAGACAGGAAGTGCAAGCGCAATAGTGTCAAAAGAGATTGTGTGTTTGGTAAATTCTCTGCAACAATATAAAATTCTCCGCAAAAATCTTGCTCCAAGTTCCCAAAATTCCACTAGCCCTTGAATTACACTCCTGTACCTCCACAATTACTAATCAAATTCCACTTCTGCACCTGAGATGGAAACCACTAAATCTAACTGGGGATGAAATAATAGTAAATAAACAAGACGGACTCCCCAACAAGCTCTGAACTTGAACTATTTCCCTTAATATGAACTCCAAGAACTCTTGCTGGTAATTACACTCCAAAGTAACAGAAGAAAAGAATATAGCTGTAATTTTCCGTGAAATATACTCCTCTACTCCAATAATGCAATAATCATCCATAATCTGATGATAGAAAACTCCCTTATATATACAAAAAATAACAAAAGAATGCAAACCACAGATGAAAGACCCCTATTTTCTCCGTGCATTCCGCACTGACCCTCCTTAGCTACTCCAAAAAAGGAACTTAAACTTCTAATGAAAGAATCCTTTTCCCACTGCATCCATGCTTTTGCACTGATCCTCCTTACTAATAGTCCAATCCTTACCCAATCTGATGATTTGAAGTAGATTTGATGATCCTGTTTCCCATTCCCCCTAACAGGTGAGTTGAACCAATTCATAGCAAACAACAGATCCTTGTCAATCTTCCCTAGTGGATCACTCCCAATGCCGCATGTGGAATAAATACAAATCCCCAACAACCCACATGCCGCCTCCTCAAATTTAGTGTTCATTGCCCCAAAGTGCTCTTCAACCTCAGTGCATATCCCATAATTGACCTAATCCATTCTAATTAGCTTGAATCACTTGCTTCTGCATTAGTAAACCCACAGCTATGGAGGGAAATATATTTTCAACCATGCAATTTCTGCAAAAGGCAAAAACTCTGGCCCATTCTTGTCATTGTGCCCACAAAAAGCGCGCACTGCACCAATTCTGAGCCCTTAGCTCATGAACTCTGGAATATAAAGTCCGCCAACCCGCTTCTCCAAGCCTATTGTGCTGCAGACTTCCACCACAGCTGAGCCGCTCCAATTCAAATGTCCAGTGCTGAGCCTACTTGCCTCCGTGTCTATAAATAACCACCACATACCCCCACAACTTGAATTCTTTCCCCGGGATCCCCACGCTCCACAACACCAGAACATCCACTAAAGCCCTCAACCCCTAAATCCTAGTCACACTCCAAACTCCAAAAGAAAGAAAGAAGTCCCCTGTCATGGAAACATGCAAGAACTGCTCAAAAATGCGGAGGACGTGCACCCAAACAGCTGGTTGCCCAGACTGAGACTCCTGCTCTCTAGGCCACCGCAGGTTTTGTTTTTTTGCTCCAACCCCTGGATCCTTGCAGACTCATCCTTTTCCCTGTCCCTGCTCTACCTTTGGTCCCTGCCGTGGACCAATGGCCAACTTTGTGGTGGGCAATGACGAACCCATTGAGACCAAAAACTTGACTCTGGAGCCAGACCGCGCCGCCTCCTTGTTGCCTTTTGCAAATTCCACAGACCTCCTTTCCCCCCTCATTGACACGCAGACTACCCCACCGCTTCCGCCTGGTGAGATGCCACCTAAGCCTGGGGCTAAAGCCACAACCTAAATGTCAGACTGGGCCAGGTACCATACGGGCCCAACACAGCTCCTGTCTTTTTTTGAGTGGCTATGCCTCCAATACCCCCAAAGGAAGCTCCCAAAGTGCCCCTCTTCCTTCCACAATCACCCACTCCTCCAGCTTCCACCACTCCAACCACAACACCTCCTGCAGAGGTTGAGTCTCTGCACTTGGTCATTGTGATTAGCTCCCATTCTCTTCCCGTACCCGGTGAGTTTTTTTTGACCCCTCCATTTATTCACACAGCTACCTCTACTATTTTTGAGTCACTGTTGCCTCCATTGTCTGTCCAAAGATTTCTGTGTTTCTGGTCTCCAATCAGGACCCCATCACCTTGACTCTCCTTTCAGTCCTACAACTCCCACCCTTCTAGTTTGACCTAATTGCGCCTGGTCTCTCCTTAACACGCGGCCATCCAAAGCAACAAAAGAGAAGGCGGCCAAGGAATTGAGGAAGCTAAAATCAAGGAGTACCTCCGCAAATTGGATGAGCCAATACTGGCCATCCTCCAACATTTGGTTGGGAGCCCAGCTGCAGAGCATCGCAAGCTCCTCTGCAAGCACCATTTTGCCTGTGGTGAGCTCTGCTGCGCCATCTTCCTTTTTTAGATTTCTCCCCATCTTAAATTATTGCTGCGCCCCCTAAATCTTGTATATAGATCTTGAAATAAATATGATGCCGGGCGTGCCCCAGAAATGAATCCTCTTAATTCCCTGCACCATCCTACAAAATGAGACACACAAACAAAAAAACTCTGAAGCCCCTAATGAGAACCCCTCTGTATCTGAGAATGAGACAAATAAAACTTTAAGACACCAAGAAAAAGAAAAAAAAGACACAAAGAGACTCCAAACTCCTCAAATACATATCACCTAAGAGACCTGGACCACCCCAGACAAATTCCTCTAAGACTAGACCTTCCATGCTGCTCCATTGATCTGAGCTTGCCTGCAACTCAAAAGTTGACTCCAAGTTCATCCCTCCAAGGACTCCTCCTCCAAAGACTCCTTCTCCTGCACAGCCGGCTTGCTTATGTTAGCCATCTCTTGATTGTCATCCCATGAACCCGCTGTTTCATCAAAATCTGTAGTGCCCTGCGGGTGGAACTTCTTCACATGAGCCGCGGCTGCCTTCTGCTTGAGAAGAGTGCCATCCAATTCCTCCAACTGATAACTCTCACCTGGAAACTGACTAACAAACCAATAAGGAACTTTCCAGAAATCTTCAAAAAGCTTACCCCACTGCGTCTCCAAGCTCCAATTATAAAGCAGAACCAGGTTGCCTCTCCACAAAGTGTCCCACAAGCAATTGGAACAATTCTTGTCCCAGTACCAAACCAACGTAGCCTGACTGCACCAAAGCCTCTTTGCCTCCCTTGCCACCATCTTCTTCCACCTCAAAAGTTGATCCGCCCATTCCACAACTAGATCCTCTGTGGTCTTAACCTTCCACCAGTCAATAGCGAGGTAATTCAAGGTTTTGATATCTACCGGAAGCACCCGCTGTGGTAAACCAAACCTGTCCTATAGCCATCAGACTCATATTTTCTTATTAATTATTATTCTTATATCAAATTAAATTCAAGAAAATACTAAATAAATTCCAAACCCCTCATAAAGTATGCTCTAAACTCAAACCAACCTGAGGACCCAAATCAATCACCAGATAAAACCCTTCAACCATATCAACACCTGTCACAAAAACAACCCAACACCTGTCACAGACTGGATTATGCCACATGGATTGATGGAAAGTCTTAATTTAATATATAATCAAAAGATTATTCTCAAAATAACCACAAAACAAAACAACATACCCCATACCAGCAGGACTTAAACCATATCAATACCAATGTTACACTACAACCAGTACTATGAAAGCAAGTTAAACTACTTTTCTGGAACTTTCACCACCAGATAAGCCCTCAGAAGCATCCTCTCAAGCACTATGATACTCATTTTGCCACCATTCCAACCATAAAACACACACACATGCACCAACAGAAGCAGGGGCTCATGCAGCCGAGTATCTCTTAATTCTCACCAACCAGCAATACCAACTCAGTACACATGACTTTTCTGGAACTTTCACCACCAGATAATCCCTTTGAAGCGTCCTCTCAAGCACTCTGATACTCATTTTTCCACCATTCCAACCATAAAACACACACACATGCACCAACAGAAGTAGGGGCTCATGCAGCCAAGTATATCTCAATTCTCACCAACCAGCAATAAAAACTCAGTACACATGACCTTTCTGGAACTTTCAATACCAGATAAGAGCTCTGAAGCTTCCTCTCAAGCGCTCTGATACTCATTTTGCCACCATATCAACCATACAACACCCGCAAGCCACACTCTCAAGTTACCCAAGGGGACATGCGGTAAAACAGCATACCTCATATCTCCACAACTAATTACATTGAAACAGCATGAAGGTAGTTCCTGCAACATTTTATACATGATAAGGGCTCAGAAGCGTCCTAAGAAACACCCAGCACATGACTTTCCACCAACAAACCCATGCAGGTCACACCATTCAAGCTACCAAAGAGGGCTTGCAGCTGCCAAGCATGTTTCATGCTTTTCCCAACCAGCAAAAATTAACTCAAGCTGCAGGCAACTTCTGCATCATTTTTTATACAAGATAAGCACTCAGAAGCGTCCAGATCACACCATTCTTATCTCTTATCTCATATCTTAGCCTGACTCTCAAAGATTGAATCAAAAAATAAAGTTATCTCTCAGCCTGATTTACACATTTTATCACCAGAATGATCTGTCTCATGTAACTGTACCCTCCTGTGCTTCAAAAGTGAAGAGAGAGGCTCAGAACCGCACTCAGAGGAGCCCTGGGCATCCCCTGAGGAAGTATTTTTCTATTTAAGGGGCCTCTTTTGCCCTATCCAAGTTGTATAGCATGGCATCAGCCCAGAATATGGCATCAGCCCCCTAACGTCTATGGCCTCTGCCTGATCAGTACCAGTTTGTCAGTGAGCCAGAATCAAGTTAAAATGAAATAAAGGATCATACACGAAATTATCATTGACCATTTGACCAAACCCCTGGTTTTTTTGAAGAAGGGTTTTTGAGAAAAGGCCTGTTATTCAGCACCTGTTTTTAAGAGGCAAAACCCCTTATTTTTTGATTAGTAAATTCATAAAAGAGGAAGAGAACAACAGAACCACCAACCAAGCTTTTTTTCCGCCCAGCTCCCTGTGGGCAAGCCCATCTTTGGGTCCCCCTACTGGTTAAGCACCTTTTGGTCAACCCTTAAATCCTTTAATTGGAATTGAAAAAGATAGTTGGAAAAAGTCGAAAATTCTTGATTATTAATTGGTGGAAGCTTGCCAATAATCCAATCCAACCTGGAATAGTCTTGCAATTCCTAAAAATCTCTATTAATAATTAATCTAGGTCTGATAAGAGACCTATTTTAAGTCTCAAAGAAACCAGCCACTAATTAAAAAAAATTATTGTGCAGACTTATTATTGTTCAGAAGGGCGGGCAATTCAAAACCACCCTACCTTACCTCTATCTATTCAAGACTAGTAGTAAACTAAATTCCCCCTATAGTGACTGCCAGCAAGCTATTTGCTAAATAATCCCATTATCCCTTGGCGTCTCTACAATTGGTGTCCCAACAGTGGCCAATTTCCTTTGGAATGATTAGTTATTACCTATAAAAGAAAGGATTTTCGGAAAATTAGCCCCTTTAGCCTATAAGAAATTCAGGAAACTAAAGGAAGACATATTCACCAGATATTAGAGGACCTCAAGGACCAACTTAAAGGTTTTAAAGATAATAACCAGGTAGCACTTTCCTCAATAACCAGGATGGAGCAAGAACTGAAAGACAAACCCAAACTATCCAGTGGACCCCAAGAAAAACCAGATGAAGACCAGGAGCCAATTCAAAATCAGCAAGACATGGCATCAGAAATGAGAGAGAATCTTGCCAACATTTCCAAAGTCTTAAACCAAATCCTTGAAGAAAGAACAGCACAAGGCATCCCAGAAACTCCTTATACTCAACAAAGGACCAGATTTCAGACCTCCACCCCAAGATCACCAATTGAAAGAATGCAAACAAGGACCACTGAAGAATCAGAAGCCCCCTCCATTAGTCAAGGAATAAAAATATTTTCTCAACCTAGAGAGGAAAGAAGAGAAGCAATAAGGAGCCAGTACACTGAAAGAACCCCAGCCAGAGGACCATCCCAGGATAATTCTATCATCAAGAATGATGAACAAAATGGAGTGTTATTAGATGGAAAAAAGGTAGATATTGAATTTGATGGAACAGAGGTGGAACAATTTATTGAAAGGATTGAGAAACTGGCTAGAATTCAGAAGGCAGGAGGAATAGATATAGCTCTGCAATTACCTTTTTTAGTCCAAGACAAAAAGATTAGAAAATCTATTGAGGATATAGAAGGACATGAATATGGAGACTGGGACCTTTTGAAGAAGGAGTTGAAGAGGAAATGGGGCACAGCTACCCCCCATAGAAGGTTTAATGAGGAATCCATACCTAGATTGCTCAGACTTACTCAAGATCAGGGAGGAATCAAGACCAAACAGGACTTCCAAAAGTTTATTGGTAATTATGAGGAGATGGTACTCTATTTCATTAGGATGGGGTATGACAAAACCAACTGGGAAAGTGGAGAGAACCTCTGGAAAGCCTTGTCCACTGATCTTAGGAGGGAGGTTAACAGAGAATTGGCCCATGGAGGTAGAATCAAGATTGCAAGGGATGGAAGATACCTTCCCCCTGACCTGGAAACCTTGAAGGAATTTGTGGAAATGACTTTGTCCCTATGGGATGTGGATGAAGAAGAAGCACCTAGACCTATCATCAAGAACCCAGTTGAAACCAAGAAAGAAGTCAAGTTTCAGCAAGCAGGAATGGATGAACTCTTAAAAATGAAAGAAGAAATAAACAAGCTCACCATGGCCTTAAATCAGAAGCAGGCACCACCACATCTTGAAAGAACCAACCAAGGAATGGCACCAAACTTCAGACCCCCAGTTACCAATGCAGGACCCAGATGGCCAGTCAGATGCAACTACTACAAGGATGAGTACCATACCCAGTTCACCTGTCCAGATCTCTCAGAGGACCTCAAGAATAGGAAAGTGTTCAAGCAAGGATCCAGTTTCTTCTTTCCAAATGGGGAACTCGTACCACTGAGTAGCCAGGAAACAGCCAGGGACCAAGTGAAGAAGTTTTCAGGAAACCAAAAGAGCCTTAAGGTTGAAGAGCCCCAGAAGAAGGAGGAACCATCCAATATTGCAGCATTCATGGAGATTGGAAATTGGGAAGCTTGGGCACCACCAGAAGTAAATATGAAGGAATCCCAAGTCCAATGGGGAATGAGGAAGTCCCAAAGATTGGCTGAAAAGTCCCAGGGAAACTCCAAGCCAGTAAATCAAGTCCCCCCAGAACCAGAGAATGAACCTTCAGCACCATTTAAGGAGTTTGGATCCAGGAAAAGAAGACCAAGTTATCCAGGAGCATGGATTGAGGAAGTGGACCAGGACTCTGAAGAAAAAGAAGAGGAGCCCTCAGAGGATCCTTTGAAGAGACCTGAAAATGAACCTGTGAAGAAAATGAAAAAAAATTCAGAACCAGTTGATACTCAAGAGGGAGCCAAGGTTGGAGAAATCTTAAAGAAAAAGATATTGAAACAAAGCTTTAATCTTACCTTGGAGGAGCTCCTTTCTATTGCACCAAAGTTTTTTCAGCTTTTAAAAGACATGAGTCCAGAAGGAACATTGGACTTGGGCAGAGCCTTCAAATCATCAGCCATAAAGGACAATAGGAAGATTAATGGGTTTCAACACCAGGTTGAAGAGTATTCAGATGAACAATACCCATGGCCCATAGAAAACAACCTGACTTATGCTTGCCCACTTGGTTTCATTGATATCTGGATAAAAGGAAGAAAAAACAAGGCCCTTGTGGACACTGGTGCTGAACTTAATGTCATGCCTGAACAATTGGCAATCCAGAAAGGATTTGTGTCCAAAGAATTATTCATGAAAGTTACTGGGATTGGAGGCCATTCCACCCCACTCATTGGTTTGGCTGAAAGAACCATGTTGGAGATAACTCCTGGAGAACCCAAATCTGCTCACTTCTTCATAGCCAAAGGATCAATGCATACAGTGCTGGGAAGACCCTTCTTGGTGGATCATAAAGTCAGGCTGGAACTATCCAAGCATAAAGGAGAGGTCCTAAGCTATGAAATAGCAGAAGGGGAGAGGTTATGCATCCCAATCTGCTCACCAAATCAAGCATGATGGCAGGTGACACCACCAAGAAGACCAATGGGGATAAATAGCATCACAGCAAATCTAGAGGCCAAAGGAAACCAGGAAGAAGATTGGACCAGTGGACAGGATATACCTGAAGTAAACTTGGAAGGCCTACCAGATCCTTGGGAAAATAATATTCTCACCCCATCAATCTATGCAGAAGAAACAATTGACAGGACTTGGAATGATCTCCTTGATAATATGGAAGCTGAAGAGAACCATGAGAATTTCCAAAGATTATTTGGAGGATTCTGGACCAACCTGGAAGACATGGAGGGAGAAAACTGGGAGGAGTTACCTGGAGCAGGCTTGGACAACTCTGAATTTGTTGAGCTACTCAATAACCAAGCCACTAATGCCCTTCTGATGGATGGGGATTGGCCATCCCATTATGGAAAAGTTCCTTGGGTCATCAGATACAGCTTGTACTATGGTGAAGAATGGGCCAAGACTGGATGAAATGTTTGGTTGTAATGTACCAGGTAATACCAGACCATATCAGGTGGTCAGGGTACCTGGAGGAGTAAGTCCTTCTTTCTACTTGATTTTATTGATGAAGAAGTAAGCCTCCAGTTTCCTTTGGGGAGCTGAGGGAAAGGGGGGGCAGTACCACCACTGTAATATTTATTGTAAGTTTTTTTTCACATTGAAGCTGATGTCATTTCCACAAGAATAATAAATATCTATATACTAAAAAAAGAAAAAACAGAGGTATCAGTGATCTTTTTCACTCTTTTTTACTTCCAAAAAAAAAAACAAAAACAAAAACAAAAAAAAAGAAAAATATACTCACCACTTTTTTTAGGATCAAATCTTTCTCCTACCATCAAATCTAGAAAAACCATCAAGCTCACAAAATAAAAGCAAAAAAAAAAAATTCATAAAAATACTATAAAAGATAAAAAAGGGGGTATCAGTGATACTGTTGGTACCTCCAACAAAAATAATATACATAATTAATGCTCACCATACTTGCAGTACCAGATCTCTCTCTCTATCACCAATCACCGGAAAAACTTTAAAAATCATAAAATAAATCCAAAAAAAACATATATACAAAAAAACAAAATCATAAAAAAAAAGGAAAAGAGAGAGATCAGTAATCCCTTTCAAAACATGAATAGATATCAAACTCATCATCTTAATTTTATTCTTTATTATTCCTAGAAAAGCACCTACAAAAAAAAAGCATTAATAGTATTCCTTTCTCCAGGATTAAAAAAAAAAAAAAAAAAAAAAAAACGTCGAAAAGGGCAATCGGAAGGTTATTTGCGAGCGATACGCGGAAGGGCCATTAATCGCGGCGAGTTGCTTGCCATTGAAGCATGGATAAAAAAAAAAAACAAAAACAAAAACAAAAAACGACGGGGCCAAATCCAATTGGACAACAACGCCGATGGCCAGAAACTTGGCCGCGTCGATGGTCACGACCATTAACAGTAATAGATTTAGGGGCGTTGGACGCTGCTCAAGTTAGGCAATTATAATTGCAGAATTTATAATGCTAGAGCCGGAGGTGACAAGAAAAAAACAAGACTTGTTTCTATAAGTTGGTAGCGCACAATTGCGGTGAAAACACAATGGATCAATGAACGATGATATTTATGGGCCACATGCCGTGCCTTAAGTGTAGCGTTGGCAAATAGACGGACATGCAAAAAGGAATACAAATGAAGGAAACATTGTCCCATGAGCGCTGCAGCCCCTATCTATTGCTATCTCCATTCCAACCCACTGCTCATGGCGAACGAGGGCGCCCCTTTCTTTCTTTGCACTCAAACTCAAGGCTCAATTTTGCAATCAATTGATCAATCGATTGACTTCCCAAAACAACCCCTCATCGCGATCCGATCGTATTGCGCCAATGGTCGCGACAATTAGCAACAAGCTTTGTCCGGCCCGCTTCTTCCTGCAATCGCGATTGCGGATCTGCATGCGTTGGCCATCCACCCATGATCAAAGCAATTGCTATTGCAACTTGAGCAATTGCAATTGCAGCCTTTCGCGGGATCGCCACTGTCAAGTATGAAACAACAAAAAAAAGAGAAGAAGAAAAAGAAGACAGAAGAAACAAAAAAAAGCAAAGGGCTGGAACCCTTATTGCCTCCAACAACGCCACCCACTCCTTCCCGACACCCGGGAAGGAGCGATCGCGCCGTCCGCGCAGATTTCCGACGGAAGGCCAGTATCAGGATGGTCCCCTGCATGACCTTAAACTGCATCATGGTCCTCTGCAAGACCTTAAACTGCAGGATGGTCCCCTGCATGACCTTAAACTGCATCATGGTCCAGCATGACCTTAAACTGCAGGATGGTCCCCTGCATGACCTTAAACTGTAGGAGTTTTACCCATAACCCTAGTCTGAAACACTGGAACACTCAACCTCACATGACCACAACCCTCATATACATCAATACATCTGTATGCCTCATGCAAGAAGGCATACTCGTGAATCTGGTCCTCTGCAAGACCTAAAACTGCAAGATTTACGCGACAACCCCCCCACCCCCCTTATCTTGATCCGGCCAACGTGGTCCTCTGCATGACTTTAAACTGCAGGATTGGTCCTCTGCATGACCTAAAACTGCAGCAACACGAAACTTACCTGGAACAGATGCATCAACCATCTCACATGGCCACAAACCCACCTATACCTACCTCAATACAGATGTATGTTGGGTGTAAGAAGGCCAGCTGGTGAAACTGCAGACAAGTCATACAGCCCTCTCAGTACTCATAACCATACCAAAGACCAGACACACACAAAAATGAAAACAATGACAGGAATAAATCAATTAATAAAAAAATAAAATAACAATAACACCAAGGAAATTAACTCTGAAGATCAGGATCTTTTGCTAAAACTCCCAAAAATGAGCTTAAACAGTTTATTTATTTTTTTAATTCAATCCTCAGGCCAAGGAATATTGGTCCTTGGTAAGACCTTAAACTGCCTAAATTAAAAAATACTAGGAAATGAAATCTGAAGATCAGGATCTTTTTACTCAAGCTCCTGGAAAAATGAGCTAAAAACAATTTATAATCTTTTTTGATGAAATCATCAGGCCAAGGAATTAGGTCCTTGGTAAGACCTTAAACTGCCTAAAATAAACTAAACTAAACCATAGAAAAAAAATAATATAAATTAAAAAAAAGTTATGCTTTACTAAGGATTTGATGCTCGGTATGCAATTCTTGGGAACAAGGAATCAAGAAATACTATGAATAAAGAAGGGCCTGAAGATATCAAGAATAGTTTAAATCCAAATTGGATCCAATTCAAGATTCAAGAAGTGTCAAGGTGGCAAGGAAAGATAGAAGAATTAGCCTTTGGCTAGAAAACCAAGAATGAAGAAATTATAGTAGGCATATGAGGAAAAGGTATCTATCAAGTTTGAATAGATGAAAGCAGGGTAAATATACAGTAATGGAAGATGAAATTAAAAGCAGAAGTCTGCCTTTATCCAGGAAGGACCATACAAAGAATATGGAGAAGGGAAAAGAAGACAAAGGGAAAAAAAGAGGAAATAAAATCTGTAGTTACCCAGCCAGACCCATAGAAGAAAATGGGGTAGGGAAGATCAAGACAGAAAACCTGAAAAAACCAATTAAAGAGAATCAATAACCCATACACAAGATATATAAAGAGACCTGTCTTTTCCCACATGAAACCAACTATAATTCAAAAATCTAGGAGGAATAAAGAAGATTAATTAGAAGTTTTGAATTGCTAAAAGGATTACAACAAGATGAATGAAGAAGAGATAACTGAGAGATAAACCATCAAGATTTTGACAGGAACAACTGGAGCACATAGGACTTTTTGGATCTACTGATCCCATTACTTTGACTATATCTGAAAAATTAATGAACTAGGAAAGAATAATGATAAAAAAATTAATCAAAATTATTAAGCCAAACATTAAAAGGAGGAAGAAGGAGGAGGAGTCTGATGTCTATATGTGGAAATTCTGTGGACAGCATTAAGTCTGGAGGGGGATGTGGTAAACCAAACCTTTCCTATAGCCATCAGACTCATTTTTTCTTATTAATTATTATTCTTATATAAAATTAAAGTCAAGAAAATGCTAAATAAATTCCAAACCCTTCATAAAGTATGCTCTAAACTCAAACCAACCTGAGAACCCAAATCAATCACCAGATAAAACCCTTCAACCATATCAACACCTGTCACAAAAACAACCCAACACCTGTCACAGACTGGATTATTTCACATGGATTAATGGAAAGTCTTAATTTAATATATAATCAAAAGATTATTCTCAAAATAACCACACAACAAAACAACATACCCCATACCAGCAGGACTTAAACCATATCAATACCAATGTTACACTACAACCACTACTATGAAAGCAAGTTAAACTACTTTTCTGGAACTTTCACCACCAGATAAGCCCTCATAAGAGTCCTCTCAAGAACTATGATACTCATTTTGCCACCATTTCAACCATATAACACACACACATGCACCAACAGAAGCAGGGGCTCATACAGCCCAGTATCTCTTAATTCTCACCAACCAGCAATACCAACTCAGTACACATGACTTTTCTGGGACTTTCACCACCAGATAATCCCTCCGAAGCGTCCTCTCAAGCACTCTGATACTCATTTTGCCACCATTCCAACCATACAACACACACACATGCACCAACAGAAGTAGGGGCTCATGCAGCCAAGTATATCTCAATTCTCACCAACCAGCAATAAAAACTCAGTACACATGACTTTTCTGGAACTTTCAACACCAGATAAGAGCTCTGAAGCGTCCTCTCAAGCGCTCTGATACTCAGTTTGCCACCATATCAACCATACAACACCCTCAAGCCACACTCTCAAGTTACCCAAGGGGACATGCGGTAAAACAGCATACCTCATATCTCCACAACTAATTACATTGAAACAGCATGCAGGTAGTTCCTGCAACATTTTATACATGATAAGGGCTCAGAAGCTTCCTAAGAAACACCCAGGACATGACTTTCCACCACCAAACCCATGCAGGTCACACCATTCAAGCTACCAAAGAGGGCTTGCAGCTGCCAAGCATGTTTCATGCTTTTCCCAACCAGCAAAAATTAACTCAAGCTGCAGGCATCTTCTGCATCATTTTTTATAAAAGATAAGCACTCAGAAGCTTCCAGATCACACCATTCTTATCTCTTATCTCATATCTTAGCCTGACTCTCAAAGATTGAACTAAAAAATACAGTTATCTCTCAGCCTGATTTACACATTTTATCACCAGAATGATCTGTCTCATGTAACTGTACCCTCCTGTGCTTCAAAAGTGCAGAGAGAGGCTCAGAACCGCACTCAGGGGAGCCCTGGGCATCCCCTGAGGAATTATTTTTCTATTTAAGGGGCCTCTTTTTCCCTATCCAAGTTGTATAGCATGGCATCAGCCCAGAATATGGCATCAGCCCCCTAACGTCTATGGCCTCTGCCTGATCAGTACCAGTTTGTCAGTGAGCCAGAATCAAGTTAAAAGGAAATAAAGGATCATAAACGAAATTATCATTGACCATTTGACCAAACCCTGGTGTTTTTGAAGAAGGGTTTTTGAGAAAAGGCCTGTTATTCAGGACCTGTTTTTAAGAGGGAAAACCCCTTATTTTTTGACTAGTAAATTCATAAAAGAGGAAGATCACAACAGAACAACCAACCAAGCTTTTTTTCCGCCCAGCTCCCTGTGGGAAAGCCCATCTTTGGGTCCCCCTACTGGTTAAGCACCTTTTGGTCAACCCTTAAATCCTTTAATTGGAATTGAAAAAAATAGTTGGAAAAAGTCAAAAATTCTTGATTATTAATTGGTGGAAGCTTTCCAATAATCCAATCAAACCTGGAATAGTCTTGCAATTCCTAAAAATCTCTATTAATAATTAATCTAGGTCTGATAAGAGAACTATTTTAAGTCTCAAAGAAACCAGCCACTAATTAAAAAAAATTATTGTGCAGACTTATTATAGTTCAGAAGGGCAGGAAATTCAAAACCACCTTACCTTACCTCTATCTATTCAAGACTAATAGTAAACTAAATTCCCCTTCTAGTGACTGCCAGCAAGCTATTTGCTAAATAATCCCATTATCCCTTGGAGTCTCTACACCGCTGCCACTGTCACATGACCAACCCATGTACTATAGGGCAATTCTTAGATGATTGTGAGCGCAAAGGAATGCTGAGTGCAAGGGCAAGTGCAAGTAGCAAAACTCAGTTGTGAAGTGCAAACTTGGTTATGCCACTCAACAAAAGGCAAGAGTAATGGAATGTGTTCCGAGGAAGGAAACTCAACCTGAGTCCAATGTGATAACTAGGTTGTAGCAAAATGCAAGAACGTATGAAATTAACTAACTGAGGAGACAATCATTAGGCAAGGGGGTAGCCCTTATAAGGTAATCCAAAGTGACTAGATACAAAATGGTTCTGAGCTAACTACAGTTGAAGCGGTGAGGCAATGAAATACAGGAACGGGATAGGAAACGAAGCGGTAGTACAACCATATCCAAGGTCATGGTTTAAGTGCAAGACAATAGAATCTGAGCGTATAATTGTATGATGAATTGGGAAAGGAGCGAATGAAGTTGAAGGTAATGTAAATGAGAAGTAATAGTTTATGCAGGGTAGGGACTGGTCCAATTGCAAACTGTACAGTATTGATGGCTCAGTTAGGCGTAGATGAAAAATAAAAAACAGTGCGTGACCAAAGATGGAAGTCCAACGCTGTTGATTGGCCAGGGAAGGAGATTGGATCTTATAATGGATGGCCAACCGGTATGAAGTTAACCGCAAAGTTTGCAAGTATATACTGAGTTGGTTGCCAAGATTGGAAGGTCAATGCAAGCCAGAGGAAGTAGTGGATTGCACCATTGATGATGTGCTTTATTTGTGTGACGCTTTTAGACTGAGGTAGATGGTACTGAGGAGAGGACATGTCAAAGTGATGAAGACAATAATCCCTAAGTGAAAAGATTGACAGTTTCCCGGGTATAAAGACGCGAGCTCCTGCAAGCGTTCAGATAAATTTTCCCATTGATTTCAAGTTGTTAATAAGTACTGTATACCCTTTACACAGTATTTAATTCATTACTTGTTAGATTTATGAATTATATAAAATTTCATCATTGTTGTCCTGCTGTTGCAAAAACTGTATTTGTTGAAAAAAGCAATGTGTCCCTAGTACTGCCGTCCAAGGCTTTTGAGGCAAGTGCAAGCAATGTTGCCTCCACAAGGTTGCATGTAATTTTCCTATAAGTATTGAGTCAACTGTTGATGGTCCCGCGGAGTCATCAACGGAGATGCGGAGGTGTAGGTCTGCTCCAAGGGTTAACTACAAAATACCACCGTTGCCAGAGATTGAATACTTGGGTAGTCAAGTTCCTGGTGAGTACTAATCGGGACTGACTATAATAAAGATAGTAACTAAATTTTGCTTGTTTTGCTAGTGTTGCCCTGTTTCCAAAGGTATACTACAAACACACCACCGCCACCACCACCTTATTGGGGTCCACTGACTGAACTTCCAGGGCCCCAGATGAATGCCGAGGTGCAAGACAAAGTTCCTGGTGCGGAACCAGTTGGGGTCATAGCCAAGGAAGCAAGGGAGGAAGAAAGGAACAAAGTGGAAAGAGGATAGGGAGAGGGAGACGAGGGAAATGGAGGGAGAGAAGGAACAGAGGGAGAAGAGGAGGGTGTAACGGAAGAATTAGGAGAAGGGAATCGAGGAGATGGAAGGGGTAGATTAGATGGAACGGAAGAAATGGAGGGCCAAGGCGAAGCGGATCTGGTGCAAGTCGTAGGGCCGGTCAAAACTGATGCAAGGTGGCTGACGGGAAACATTGGAGAAGGTTCATTGGGAGGCCAAAGAAAGAGAGCGTACAAAGAGCTCTTGGAAGAAGGTGGATGGAATGCTTGGCCAAAGCGAGCTTGGATTGCAAGGTGCAAGGAAATATTTGAGAGGCATATCGTAACAGAGGTGCTAGTTCTCCAAAGGATGTCCGCACTAATCAATGATGAAGACCTGGATACCTTTTGATCCATGGTTGCGGAATTGACTGCGAAGTGGGAGGATGCAGAAAAGGAAGTAAAAGAAACTTTGTAATTATTTATTAAAAATATATATTTTCTCTTTTTTTTTTTTTTTTTTTAATTATAAATATTTTTTTTTTTTAATAAGGAATGAAGTTTTACTTTCTAGAAATGAGAGGGAAATGAGAAAAAGGAATAAAACGGTGAGATGGAGGAATTGACTGATGGAATGATGGTGTGAAATAAAATGGGGTTAGATGAGATGGAATGTGGAATGAAATGAGGTTGGATGAGATAGAATGTGGAATGAAATGAGGTTGGATGAGATAGAATGTGGAATGAAATGAGATTAGATGGGATAAAATGTGGAATGGAATTGAATGGGAATGTATGGGATGGAATCATGATTGTCAAGGTTTGCAAGGGTAGCTCTCATGGAAATCTTGAATCAGATCAGGAGAATTGCAAAGGTGATGGGCTGGTTCCCATGAGGTGCAATCTTTGTCGGACTGGAAGCCAGACCGTTCAACAAGGTATTGAAGTTTTCCTTTTAAAGGGGCCAAGCTTTCTTTGAGAGAGTTTGCAAGTTGGGCGAGTGCTGCAAATGTTGCAAGCATCAAGCCATAATTGATCTCCTAGTGCAAAGGTTGGAGCTGTAGTGCGAGATCGGTCTGCTTGCTCCTTATAACGCTGGTTTGCTTCTTTGAGGTTGGTACAAAGTTGCGATTGAAGGGATTTAATTTGTTCAAGGTAATTGGTAGCAGGTTGAGAAGAAGCTACGTGAAGTGAAGAGAAAGTCGGGTTTCTACCAAAAAGAGATTGGAAGGGCAACTGTTTGGTGCAGGAATGAGTGGAGTTCTTGTACGCAAATTTTGCTAGTGGGAGCCATTGCAACCAGTCGTCTTGTTGATAGGCAACATACATTTGAAGATATTGCTTGAGAATCTGATTAACTTGCTTGGTTTTCCCATCCGTTTCCGGGTGGTAAGCCGTTGATAAATTGCGAGTGATCTTCAAATGTTGGCATAGCAAGATCCAGAAGCTTGTGAAAAACAGAGATCCACAATCACTAACTATATTATCAGGGAGACCATTTTTTGAAAATACATATTCTATGAAAAGTTAGCTAAGTCTTCTGAAGAGGCCGTCACATTACTGCGCAGAAATAAAGCCATCTTTGAGAAGCAATCTACTACTACTAGAATAGCATAATATCCACTAGAAGAAGGTAATTGAGAGATGAAATCCATAGAAAGCAAGTTCCAAGGATGAGGCGGAATTGGAAGTGGCTGAATAATTCCATACTTCCGGTGTTTTGAGGACTTGTTACAATTGCAATCATAGCACGCGCTAACATAGTCTTTTACTTCTTTGGTCATACCAGGCCAGTAGAAGTCTTTGTCACAACTTTCCCTGGCGCGCAAGGGTCTGAGGGCACAGGCACTACTGCTCACAGAACTCAGGATAGAGATAAGAGATTTATTGCAAATGAAGAGGGGATGTAGAGTAAGGACAATGATGAGGAGATGAGTCCAGGAGTAAGGCCCTGAAGGATTTGATGAGGGAATCCTGTAAGAGTAACACCAGAGGGATAGGTGAGATGAGTAAGGTAGGCTGGTTGGCTTTCTTGTGCTGAGATGACACCTATTGGATAAGGGGCTAACCAATAAGAAGTAGTATACTAATTCCTTGGGGGAATTAGTCCAAGGGGAGAGGAGTGGCCAGTATATGTGAGAGCTGAGAGGAGGCTTTGAGGATTGGATGACTGGTTCTGGGTTGGGAGGTCCATGGCATTACATGTGGACCAATTGGGTTGAAGGTTGCAGATTGACAGGTTGAGTAATGGGCCTGTCCAGGAAGCTCATGTACTGAGCTGGATTATGGGTTTTCCAGCCAGGAGTATGTACTATGGTTTTACTGTATGTACTTCTCATGCTAGATAGGGTTTGAAGGAGAGATGAGGATGCACCAAGCCATAGAGAGGTAGAGGGTGTGCCTGGGAGATTACCTAAAGGCTGCAGGATATGCAGGGGGATACTTCAGGATGTTCAGTAGTGGAGTGTGATTGAGCTGGGCTGAGGTTGGCTGAGGGCTGAGTAAGCCTGAGGAGACTGAGTCAATTTGGTTATGACAGTACCCCCCCAGAAGAGGAAGGGGTAGCTCCTGATACCCATAAGAAGAGGTGAGAGTAGTTTGAGATCTTCAAGATGACTGAACTATCTTTTCCCCCACCATATCCATCACCATTGCCACCTGATACCTGTTCATCCCTTTCCCCTTACAGTAGATTTTCCACCCCCTCATTCAGTATGGAAATCACCAACGGCTATCACCCTGTCAACCAGTATGTTCCTCCTTGTTCCAGGTGTGCAGAGACTGACAAGATTTGCATCACTGGCATCACTCCCAAGTCTGGGAAGTGTGAGTATTTTCAACAATACAAAAGGCCCTGTTCTGGAACTCACAAGGCCGGAAGGAAGGTACTAGGAACTTTTGTTTGGATGAAGGATGAGTTGTGCCCCAACTTCAAAGTGAAGGAGGCGCCGGACAATTCGAGCGTGTTGCTAGGCGTGAAGAGTAGGGTAGGGGCTTCAGACGGTGAGTGTTTTTTTTTTTTTTTTTTTTTTTTTTTTTTTTTTTTTTTTTGTTGTTTAGATAGGCTGACTCCAGCCCGTGATCTAACTATTGTAGTGGAGGCGCTGAAGGAGAAGATGAAAAGACTGGAGAAGCGCAGAACGGAATTGAGGAGGAAAGGACAGCTGGGGTTGGACGGTACGTCAAAGAAGGGAGCGACCAGTTCGAACGCAATGGACGTGCGTTGCGGGACCCCTTATTCATCTTTGATTAGTTTGATTCCAGGTTCCAAGTACGTAGGGGGTCAATCAAACCTTTTTCGAAGCCAGGCCAACCCGGTTGAAGATGGTTGAACCAGGGTCAAAGCGGTTGAAGGAAGCCAAAAGGTGGTCAAACCAATCAAATTTCAAAAAGGCCGAATTGAATCCATCAAAGTTTGACAATTGAAGGTCAAACCTGTCAAAGTTCAACAATCAAAGGTTGGTGCCGTCAAAGTTTGACGTTTGAAGGTCGAAGCGGCCAAGGTTCAAAGGCCCGGGCTCGAACCCATCAAAGTTTGACGCAAGGTGGTCAAGGTGAATGAGCCGCATAGAAGGGGGGTCGAAGCGGTGGTGATCCGGTCAAAGCATGGGAAAGGTAGCGGAGAGGGGATTGAAGAGGCGTCAAAGCGTCAAAGAGACGTCAAAGCTCAAAATTCAAAAGTGGTTTGAACTGTTGGGGAGCCGACCGCGGGGAACGCCGCCGCCGCCTCTATCAAAGTCAAAGTCAAACCCGTCAAAGTCAAAGTCAAGGAGGGTGTCAAAGCAGGGAAAGAGGAGGACAAGGATGAAGATGCTGCTGGGGAGCCTGACAATGATGAAGAAGAGGAAGAGGAAGAAGAAGAGGAAGAATAAGAGGACAAAGAAGAGGAAGAAGAGGAAGAGGAAACAGGAAACATGGAAAGGGAAGGAGGTGGAGTGGAGCAGGGTAAGGGAAAGGGTAAGCAAGTTATAGAATTGGAGGATGATTCCCCCGGCCCTCAGTCTGTTGGAGGGTTGTTCGGGAGGCTACTGGCTGAGGATGGAGTGATAGGTGGATATAGGAAAGTGACCCAGGGGGATATTGTTTTTTATGCTTTCTCTGGAGGGAAAGTATTTGGAACCATGGATGCTATTGAAGATGATCCAGTGGTGGACTTGAAGGAGATTGAAAGGCCTCTTGGGAGGTTTTCAAAGGATTCCAAGAGCAATGCCATTTTTGGGTGGAGTTTGAATAATGGGGAAGAATTGGAGAAGAAGAAGGAGAAGAAGGAGGCAAAAAAGGAAGTGTTGGCAGAGCTAGAGGATTTTTTATCTTTTTCTGGTGTAACATATGAGTTGGGAGCTACTGCTAAAGATAAGGAGGAATATGAGGGAAGGAAGATAAAATTGGCTAGTGTTTGGGTAGCTAAAATTACTGATTTGATTGATAAGATTGAAAGGGAGTGGTAGATAGAAAATTTGTTTGTTTTCTTTTAATTTTCTGGATGTAGATGGATGAAATGGAGATAGGTTTGATTTGGTTTATTGTTTTGGGAGAGTGGGAGTGAATTTTTTTTTTGAATTATGGAGAAAGCACAAGGAAAATGATGGAGTTGATTGAGGAACCAGAATGGTGATTATGAGGGTTTGGGTTTGGAAGGATAGAGTGCGTGGAAGTTGTAGAGGAGGTCTGAACAGTTGGTGAGATTGGCTACTGGTTCCCAT
The DNA here is from genome assembly GCA_025617555.3 of Puccinia polysora. NCBI lineage: Eukaryota > Fungi > Basidiomycota > Pucciniomycetes > Pucciniales > Pucciniaceae > Puccinia > Puccinia polysora. Next base: position 1,905,515 of record JAOOQA010000019.1, on the reverse strand, counting down.
GAGGTTCTTCCAGAGTCTTCTAAAAAACCTTTCCATTTGACTAAATAGAGGAGTTTGCCACGTCTAATCTTGGAGTCCAGGATCTGAGACACTTCCCACTCTTCCTGGCCATCAATCTCCACTGGTTCTGGGGGCGGATAGTGGTTAGGAGAGTCTGGGTCTGAGGAGTAGGGTCTGAGAAGGGAAGCGTGGAAAACGGGGTGGATGGAAGACTATTGATCAGGGAGTTGGATTTTGAAAGCATGAGATCCTATACATTCAATAATGAGAAAAGGACCCAACCAACACTCAGAGAGCTTCTTGGAAGGTCTGTTAGTATTGATATTCTTTGCAGATAACCAAACATTATTCCCAGGAGAAATACCTTTCGGAATGTCTTTTCTATTACGGTCAGCATAGTACTTATACTTATCCATAGACTCTTTTAATTCTTTCTTTAATTGAATCTGGTTCTTCTGAATCTAGTCCAGGTAGTGACTGGCAGGTTGGTTGTCCAACACATGCAGGAAGTCAAAACTTGGGTGCCTTCCATAGAGGGTAAAGAAGGGTGATTGCTGGGTAGAAGTGTGGACACTGTTGTTGTAAGAGAATTCTGCCAAGGGGAGCCAAGCATCCCAGTTGTCCTGATGGTAACTGATATACATTCTGAGGTATTGTTCTAGTACTTGGTTGACTCTTTCAGTTTGACCATCTGTTTCAGGGTGGTAGGCTGTGGAGAGATTCCTTTTTATCTGTAATTTTTCACAAAGTGTTTTCCAGAAAGAAGAGATGAATAGGGAGCCTTGGTCACTTATGATGTCAGCAGGTAGGCCATGTTTGGAGAAGACATGACTGATGAAAAGGTTAAAAAGTTCTACTGCAGTCAGTGTACCAGTTGTTTTAATGAAGAGGGCCATCTTAGAGAAACGGTCCACCAAAACAAGGATAGAATCAAATCCATTGGAGAGAGGCAGTTGAGAGATGAATTCCATAGAAAGAGAGGTCCAAGGGCCATCAGGGATTGGAAGAGGTTTGAGAAGTCCTAGTTTCTTTTCATGCCTTGCCTTTTTCCTGTTGCAAAGGTAGCAAGCTGAAACGTAGTTCTTGACATCCTTTGACATTCCATTCCAGGAGAAGGATCTCTTGATGAGGTTGAGGGTCTTCTGTTGGCCAGGGTGACCTGCAAGAGGAGAATCATGTCTTTTATAGAGTATTTTTTGTTTAAGATGGTTAGCTTGGTCAGGTATGAACACTTTACCCTGGAACAGGAGTAAGCCACTAAAGGGGTCTAAGGAGTAATCAGTTACTTCTTCATTCTTATTCAATATTTTAATGATTCCCTGAAACAACTTTTCAGCTTGTTGACCAGAAGTCAATTCACTCAGTTTATTTTCAAGTTTATTAGCAGAAATAAAAAAGATTTTAGAAGCTTCAACTTCATTTTGTTTCAGAAGCTGTTGAAAATTTCCAGGGTTCTTTTCAGACTATGGCATTCCCCCCGCTGGATACACGTTTTCCCAACTTGACAGGATATCTGGGATGGTTGAGAGTTTTCCAGGCCTGTAAGTGATCAGAAAATTGAATTCAGAGAGGAATTCTCCCCAACAGGCTTGTCTTCTAGTAAGGACCTTGGAAGACATAAAATACTTCAAAGAGGAATGATCAGTTAGCACTTCAAAAGGGTCAGTAACGCTCAAGAGGTAGGACCTCCATTTCTGGAGGGAAAAAACAATGGCAAGGAGCTCTTTGTCATGTATTTCATTTTTGAGTTCAGCACTGGACATTTTTCTGCTGTCAAAGGCAATAGGGTGTTTAGTGTTATCCGCAGTAACCTGGTGTAGGACCGCTCCCAGGGCATAGTCACTGGCATCAGTCTCAACATAGGTTCTCAGAAGGTGATCAAAATGGTGGAGGACTGGAGCTTGGGTAAAAGCTTGCTTGATGTTTTCAAATTGTTGCAAGGCTTCAGTAGTGAGTTTGAAAGGGGAGCTGTTTCCAGCGATAGAGGTGAGGTGAGAGACCTGTTTGGAGTAGTTCTTTATGAACCTGCAATAGAAGTTAGCAAACCCAAGGAAAGACTGTAAAGCCTTTCTGTTTGTAGGAGTTGGCCAGGTAAGGATGGTCTTGACTTTGTTGTTGTCCATAAAGATCCCATCCCCTGAGACCACGTAGCGCAGATAGTCCACAGAGGGTGCATGGAAGTCGCACTTGGAGGCTTTTGAATATAACTTGTGTTTTCTGAGTCTGGTCAGTACTTCACACACCTGAGGGATGTGTTCCTGTATTTTTTTTGAGAAAACCAGGATATCCTCAAGGTAAACCACCACATAAATTGTGAGGAGATCAGCAAGGATGTCATTTATAAGATTTTGGAAAGAAGCTGGGGCATTGGTCAGCCCAAAGGGCATGACCAGGTATTCATAGCTTCCAAACTGAGATCTGAATGCTGTTAGGTTTTTGTCTCCTTCCTTGATGCGCAATAGATTGTAGGCGCCTCTGAGGTCAATTTTGGTGAAGATGGAAGAACCTGAGAAGACAGTCAGTAAGAAATTCATTGGAGGAAGAGGGTAACGGTTTTTCCTGGTGACAGCGTTAAGCTTGCGGTAGTCAACACACAACCGCAAACTCCCATCCTTCTTTTTAACAAAAAGAACAGGTGCCCCAGTGCTTGAAGTGCTGGAGCAGATGAAACCTTTCTCTACATTCTCTGCTATGTAGGCCTGTAGGGTTGCCTTTTCACCTTGAGATAGTGAATAGATGGGCCCAACTGGAGGGAGTGGGCCTTCCAGTTCAATGTGATGATTGTAAGCGCGGTGAGGACAAAGTTGATCTGCTTTAACCTTGGAGAAAAAATCTAGGAAATAATGGTAATTGGCAGGAATTTTCTCCCAGACGGTTTCTATTTCTTCAGGTTCTTTGTCAATGTCAAACTTGTCCCAGTCAGCTGAAGCGTTCTTATGGGGAGTAACAGAAATTTTAGAAGAGGTGACCAATTGCATGATATGCAAGGATGAATCCCTAGGTTCCTCCTCCAGAGGAATGGTCAGGGGATCAATGAATATCCAAGCAAGGTGGGAAATTGTTGAACTCAATGGAAATTGGATGGGGTGTTGAGGATGCAAGGGTTCTGAAGTGAAGGGGAGTGCAATGGACTGCAGTGCCAGAGGCAGAGTGCGAGCAGAACCAGTTGAAAGTAGGTTGGCCATGTTGATTTCAACGGATTGGGAAGAAGAATTGTCAGCGGGCTGGTGTCTTGGGGTGATCAGCCCCATTCTCCAGTTTACTTCAGGATTCCAGTGGTGAAGAAAGTCAATCCCCAGGATGAGGTCTTCTGAGAATGGTGCGTCGACAAGGAGGAATTCCCATTCAAAGCTAGGAAAAGAAGGAAGAGAGACCACCCAAGTTGCCTGGTGGGAGATTAGTTGAGAGGGTGACTCATTTGGACTAAAATTGAAAAAAGGAATAGGTTTGCCCAGAGGTATGGGCTGCAATGAAAACTTTAAAACCATGGTGTTAGCAATTACAGATTGAGTAGCACCTGAATCAATCAAAACACTATAACTCAAGTCCTGGTGAAATAGAATAAAAAGTAAGCCTTTGGAAAGTGGGTCAGAGTAGTCTTTTTGTATCTTTTGTACCCTAATGTCAGTGGGGTGATAATCCTGGAGTACAGAAGGAAAACCACCTAATTGTTTTTTGGCTTGGGGGTGGAGGAGGAGTTGGTATTGGAGGCAGGCTTCTTTTTTCAGTCGTCTGTCTTTTGCTTCCCTGCACAATACATACACAGTCCCTCCTTCTCCCTTCTTGCCTTTTCTTCAGCCTTGAGCTTGCCATAAGGACCTAGGTCCAAGGTGGGCTTGGTCTGAGACGATTGTTTCTTTGCATATTTGTCTTTCTTCTTGGCCTTACCCTTGCCCTTGTCAGACTGGGAAGAATTGGCTTTGGATTGAGAGGAATTTTGCTGTTTAGAGTGGCTTGGATGGGAAGACTTCTCCTTGAATCGTTTGTGGTACCTGGTATTGTAGTCCAACACTACATCCATAAGGTCTTGAAGGGTGTTTACAAAACCATCATAGCCGGCTAATTGATCCAGAAGTCAGGCAGGGAGGCTTTGGCGAAAATGGATGTAGAAGGCTCTATCCCCCCATCCAGAAACTTTTGTCATAAGGGAATAAAATTCTGTGATGTGGGTCAAGGCATACCCATAGTCCTTCATCTTCAAGTTTGCAAGTTCCTTCTCTGCCTTGGCCGTTTCCAGACAATCGCCAAAGAGAGTATGAAGTTTTTCCGTGAAGTTTTGCCAGGAGTTGAGTATGAATGAGGGCTGTTGATTGTTGAGATGGGCCAAGTAGGGTTGAATCCAACGGTTTGCGTTCCCAGTGAGGTAGGAGACAGCAAAAAGAACTTTCCTTTGATTCACACGGAAGGTTCCTTCTTTGTTCACAAAGATGAGTTCACAAGCTTGTAGGAAGGGCCTGAGCTTGGTAGGGTTATTGCCTTCAAATTTTTCTGGTGGATTCATTGATGGGGCTTTGAGGGTTCCTGAGTAGGAGGTACTAGTGGTTGGGGGTTGAGAGAGTTTGGCCACTGCTGAAGTCATGGTTTGAAGCAAGGCTAGGAGAGGAGGATCCACAGTTGTAGGTTGAGGAGGTTGAACTGCAGGAGCTGGGGTTGCAGTTGAAGCGGAAGGTTGGGAGGCTTCTTCCTGAGGTCCAGAGGTTGGTGAGTTGAGGTTGCTAAGGATCCTTGAGTTGAAACCTGAGTCCTCGCTTTCTTCCTCCTCTTCCACATCCTCAGGGAGAGGGATTAGACTGGGATCGTGCAATGGGGAGTCCAATCCATAACCTGCTTGGGGATATTAACCAATCACTTGATTAATAAATGGTCTGACAACAGGAGGAGCAGGGGACAGAGAAGCTCTTGGAGGAGCTGGAGGAAGGATACCAGTGTCCATGGTGTTGGAAGCTGGTGCAGGGAGGTTGGAAAAGGTCCTCCCTCATCCACGGGCTTGAGGAGTAGATTGATCGTGGTCTTGCATTTCTATGGTAAAACCACGTCCTTGGGCGGCCCTGGTAAGAGGTGGACTGGTGATGATGGAAGGTTGTGCACGTTGAGGAGGCATGTTTTCCAAGTATGCCGTAGGAGAGTGACCCAAGAAAAATACCTGGAGAAAATGAGGGAGAAAATTTGGCCGCAGAAAAAATTTCTTGAACTTGTACAAGGTTCTGTCAAAGTCGAAGTGTCGAAGTCAAAGTGTCAAAGTCAAAGTTTGAAGTCAAAGTGTTGAAGTCAAAGGTCAAAGTCAAAGGTCAAAGTTGAAGTGTCAAAGTCGAAGGTCAAAGTCAAAGGTCAAAGTCAAAGTGTCAAAGTCAAAGTTTCAAAGTGGAAGGTCAAAGTCAAAGTTCAAAGTCAAAGTGTCAAAGTCCAAGTGTCAAAGTTGAAGGTCAAAGTCAAAGTGTCAAAGTCAAAGGTCAAAGTCAAAGGTCAAAGTCAAAGGTCAAAGTCAAAGTGTCGTTTGAGGGCCAACTCCAGAGAGGGGTTGAGGCAGATAAATTGCGCAGGGTGTACCTTTGGAAACGTGGAGGCCACACACTGTTTAGCTCTATACCACGCACGCCCACAAATATTGTAGGTAGTGTTATCCAGGAGATGAAATGATTCTATTGAAATATAGAGGTGGGTAGTAATCAAGGGGAAGGAATTAGTATAATGTCACAACTGCCCCTGGCGTGCAAGGGGCTGAGGGCACAGGCACTACTTCTCACAGAACTCAGGATAGAGATAAGAGATTGATTGCAAATGAAGAGGGGATGTAGAGTAAGGACAATGATGAGCAGATGAGTCCAGGAGTAAGGCTCTGAAGGATTTGATGAGGGAATCTTGTAAAATTAACACCAGAGGGATAGGTGAGGTGAGTAAGGTAGGCTGGTTGGATTTCTTGTGCTGAGATGACACCTATTGGATGAGGGGCTAACCAATAAGAATTAGTATACTAATTCCTTGGGGTAATTAGTCCAAGGGGAGAGGAGTGGCCAGTATATGTGAGAGCTGAGAGGAGGCTTTGAGGATTGGATGACTGATGCTGGGTTGGGAGGTCCATGGCATTACATGTGGACCAATTGGGTTGAAGGTTGCAGATTGACAGTTTGAGTAATGGGCCTGTCCAGGAAGGTCATGTACTGAGCTGCAGTATGGGTTGTCCAGCCAGGAGTATGTACTATGGTTTTACTGTAGGTACTTCTCATGCCAGATAGGGTTTGAAGGAGAGATGAGGATGCACCAAGCCATAGAGAGGTAGAGGGTGTGCATGGGAGATTACCTAAAGGCTGCAGGATATGCAGGGGGATACTTCAGGATGTTCAGTAGTGGAGTGTGATTGAGCTGGGCTGAGGTTGACTGAGGGCTGAGTAAGCCTGAGGAGACTGAGTCAATTTGGTTATGACAGTCTTGTGCAATCAATTGGTAGTTTTTTTCCTGCCCATGGTGACCAGCAAGCGGAGAATTGTGCCGTGAATTAAAGATATCTAACTTAATGCAAGAATTATCTGGTACTACTATACGATTATCATATACTAAAAAGTAATTATCATCAATACTGTAACTACTATCTAATAAGTTTGCACTTTTTCAAAGTTTGGTGCACTTGGGGTTTTTGCGTTGAGCTTGTTGGAGTTTGGAAGCCAAATATTGTAAGTGAGCAATGATCAAACTGAGTTGGGCAGATTGGGTTGAGAAGAGTGTCCTAACGTTTTCAGGGTTGTTTTTGGCAAAGGTGCTCCCCCCCCCCCTGGGTAAATGTTGTCCCAACGTGATAAAGCATCAGGGACTACCGCTTGCTTCCCAGGGTGGTACGTGATTGTAAAGTGGAACTTGGAGAGGTATTCAGCCCATTGTGCCTGTCTGCGTTTGAGGACTTTTGAGCTCATGAAATACTTTAAAGAATTATGATCAGTTAAAACTTCAAAGGATTCCCTAAGGCTCAAAAGGTATGAACGCCATTTCTTCAAGCAATAAACGATTGCGAGAAGTTCCTTTTCATGAATCTCATAGTTAAGCTCTGCAGCGAGCAACTTGCAAGAATCAAAGGCTACAGGATGAAAGAAAGAATTGGAGGAAGAGAACTGCGAGATTACTCCTGCAATTGCATAGTCGCTTGCGTCTGTTTCAACAATAGTGTGAGCCAGCTTGTTGAAGTGAGCAAGGATCACAGCAGTGGTGAACGCTTTCTTCAGAGCTTTGAACTCCAAAGCAGCTTGTTTGGTAAAAAACAAAAGGAGTGTCTTTTTGAAGAAGGTTAGTAAGATTCACGGTTTTTCAGGGTAAAGCTCAATGAACCTCCTATAAAAATTACTGAAACCAAGGAAAACTTGAAGGGATTTTACGGAAGAAGGTGGGGGCCAGTCCAATATGTGTTTGCTTTTGGCTGGGTCCATCAATAGTCCTTGCTGCAAGACTACAACACCTAGAAACCAAAGGGGGGAGGAATGGAATTTGCACTTAGAGGCTTTTGCAAACAGGTCATTCTTGAAAATTCCCTGAAGAACCTCTTGCACATGTGCAATGTGATCTTCAAGGTTTCTTGAGTAGACTAGTATATCATTGAGATATACCACAAGGTATTTACCTACAAGATTGGAGAAAATGTCATTGACAAAATGTTGAAAAGTGGAAGGAGCATTACAGAGGCCAAAAGGCATGACAGTATACTCATAACTGCCAAACCAGGTTATCATTGCGGTCAAATACTCATGACCTTCCCTAATGCAAATTAGGTTATAGGCGCCTCAAAGGTTGGACTTTGAGAAATAAGCGGCTCCATGGAAGAGGGTGAGGAGATGTGACATAGGCGGTACTGGATAGGCATTCTTCTGGGTTACCTGGTTCACTTTCCTTTAGTCAACACAATGGCAAAGTCCGCCATCCTTTTTTGGAACAAATAGGACAGGTGAACCGGTATTTGAATTGCTTTGTTGAAGAAATCCTTTTGCTACATTTTCCGCAATGTAGTCTTGAAGCACAATTGATTCTTGCGTTGAGAGAGAATAAACTGGTCCTGGTGCCGAAGGTGGGCCAGTAAGTTCAACCTTGTGATTGTAAGCATGGGATGGAGGCAGTTTATCTGCTCTTGAAGCTGAGAAGACGTCAGCAAAGTCATGATAAACTGAAGGTAAAGACTCTCGAATGATTTCTAAATCTTCAATCTTGTCATCTTTTAGCACTGGATTTGAGGTGCTTGCCTTGTGCGGGAGGATTAGTGAGCTCAAAATACACCATTTGGTTGGTGTCTGTTTCTCTTTGCAGGAACAGGAAAGAGGTAAGCTGGATAGGTAAGCAATAACTCCTAAATCTGAAGAGGTAATTTGGGACTGGAGGTCAGGATATTGCAAATTGCCTGGAGGAAAAGTGTCATCCAACTCAATGACAGTGTCAGGTAGGCTGTTTAATTCCTGATTGACGGAAAAATTAGCGTTCTGGGGGTGCAAGGTTCAAAGGTTAATTAATCCTTCTTGCCAATTCACATCCAGATTTGAGTGAACTAGGAAATCATGGCCTAGAATGGTATCATCCACTCTGGGTATAGCCAAGAAAAATAAATTCCATTTGAAGCTGGGGAAATTGGAGAATGCAAAGGTCCATTTTTCCTTTTGGGAAACCCAATAAGACGGTTCAGTTGCAATACTTACTAAATAGATAGGAAATTTATCTATCTTGGAACACGTAAGATTTTTGGAAGTGGCAAAAGATTCACTGATGAAGGAAACATTAGCGCCGGAGTCAAGTAATACTAGATAAGGAGTGTTGTTGGAATGGAATAGGATAAATCTTGAACTAGGAGCACCTAGTGACTCTCAAGTGCGAAGATTTATTCGCGGTGATTTAGATAATGTGTAGTTTTCCTTGCGAGTATCAGAAAAAATACAAGCTAATTTTTTGACTGCTTAGCCGCTGTAAGACTCCAAACGGTGCTAAGCCGTGGCAGTCCTGTGGAGGGGAAAGGTGCTGTTTAGGCTGCCCTCCTAGGAGTTACAATAATATTTAAATGTAACCGGAATCAAGGTCCAGAACCTTATGGATGAGAAATCAAAATAAGGGAAGAGGATAAGAGTTGTCGGTAGCGATGGAAACAACACTATCTGAGGCAAGATGGTGCAGGTAAAGTCTTGAAAAAATAATTCAAGGTTTGTTCAGAGTTCAATCGAACAAGGCAGTTGTAAGTAACAATGCCCACAAGCTAATAACTCTGGTTGTCAGCAGCTGATTAGGAAAGATCAACTCAATCCCAACCAACCTCCAGGTTCTCAATGAACCTGCCCAACTCTCCGCAATCAAGCGCTTGAAGGGTACCAGATAACTTTGGGAGGCTGAACAAAACAAAAACGATTTGTTTATGAAGCTCTAGAAGCAAATCAATAATGAATTTGAGCAAGAATATCCCAACACTTCTCAAGGGACTCCAGAATAGCGTGGCGAAATTCAACCTCAAAGAAGAAGGGAGGTATAAAACTCCAGGTTTTAAGCTTAATAAAACCTCTTCAATCAAACATGATTGGCTCCGGAAAGATGATCAAGGAGAGATCAAGACCAGTATGGTCGGAAAAAGGGATCAGAGTGGTATAACACACTCAAGAATTCAGACAGACAGGAATTCTTCTTCAACCAGCAAGGCTATTGGTTGGTGATAAGGATAAAGGTCACAAGGGACAGAGTTTGAGTATGGAGGCTCAAAAGATCAAGGGGAAATCCTAGATATACCCGGATAAATGGCTCAGATAGGTGGGGAAGGATGCCCACAGATAAGTTGATTACTGATGATGGTCTGATAGGATGATGGGATCCTCTGATGTTCTGGGATGCTCTGATGTTCTGGGATGCTCTGATGATCGGACAAAAGGCAGGGGAGAGCCCCTCCTTTTATAGAAATGAGGCCCTGTATACTATGTACAAGAGAGATTTACAAATAGGTGCGGAAAAAAAATGAAAACATAAAAAAAAATGAAAAATAAAAAAAAAATTACATGAGAGAAAAAAGAGATGTCGCCCGCATCAAGAATGACCCCGGGCAACCAGATGGACACCCGCGACAGCGGTCGCGGGTGTTGAAAACGGTTGTCGTCGCCCAATCGGCGGCGACAACGGGGTGAAAGTCCCGACAGCAGCAAGAGGTCGCTTGCGGTTGTCGGTTGGATCGGATGATGAGGATGAGATGGTGGATGGGGGAGATGACTCGGGGCGGAAACAGTAGGGGAAGCAAGGATGAGGAGGAGGCGACGCGCTCAAGGAGTTTCTGCTGCCTGGCACGGAGGGCAATATTGTTTTCGAGTAAGGATTTACCGATCGAAGCGGCAATGCCGAGATCTCGTTCGCGTTCGCGGATGACCCAATCGGCGGCCAAGAGGAGCGCTTTGAGTTCCTCCCTAGTCTTAGCACTCACCCACTCATGAGTGATTGAGTTAGGATGGTCGGGATCCTAGGGAGAATCGGAGGTAGGATGGGGGGTAGGAAGAAGATGGGATCTTTGAAAGTGATGGAGAGGGAATCAGTGGTGGATGGGATGATCGAAAGTGGTTCGACAATCGCTTGCGCCGCCAAAAGTCAGGGCCACGAGTGCAACAAGTGGGGGTTGAACATAGGAAGAGGGAAGCGAAGCGGAGAGACAGGCAAGAGGCCTGTCCTAGACCGCTAGGACAGGGAGGAGTTGAGAGATGGGGGTGAAATGAAGGTAACCATAGGGGTACAACTGAAATCCGATTTTTTTTTTTTTTTGCCGTGGTGTCCCGGATTGGTCACCACATCTCTCCCCAACTTACAGACTGTCCCTAGTCTGCATCTAAAATTTGAAGGGATTAAAAAAGAGAAAAGCAGGGAACAAAAGAAATTGAAGCAAAGATTTGCCATTTCTTGATCTTGAGAGCAATTGAAGAGTTGAGGAAAATATCTTGATTCTTCCAAATGAACCCTAGAAGCGGCAGGAATAGAACAAGGAGGGCGTCCCAGGTGCTCACATATGTGGCATACAGTAGAGTTTTACAACAAAAACGCAGCAAATGACGCTGGTGGTGCACAATTGGGAGGACTTTCTTCCGAGATAAGTTGCCCCCACGACAATGAAACTTCTTGACTTGATCAGCAGAGAACCTTCTGGCCAACCGAGTACCATCCAGCTCCTTCAAAACATAAGATCCACCCCTAACTTGATGAATCACTCGATAAGGGCCATTCCAACGATTAGAGAAAAGCTTGCCCCACTGGGTTTCCAAAGATTGATTATAAGCTAAAACTAGGTCACCAGGGTTCAAGGGCTCCCTGATTTGATTAGAGTGCTTGTCCTCCCAATACTGGACGGATTTTGCTCTGGCCTCCATCATCGTTTGATAAGCTTTATCACGAACGTCTTCACTTCGCTCCAGTTGCTTGGATCTAGCAACTAACAGATCGGTGGTTGAGGACACTTCTTCCCAAGAGATGCCCAAGAAATATTCCATTTCCACATCCAAAGGAAGGACTGCTCTTTGACCAAAGATGATTTCATAAGGTGAGTAGCCAGTAGTTCTTTTGGTTGAGATTTGATCAGAGAAGAGAACAAGAGGAAGGAATTTGCAACAATTCTTGCCACTTTCACCAGCCAGTTTAACAAGTGCAGCCTTCAAAGGGGCATGGCCTCGTTCCACCATGCCTTGGCCTTCAGGATAATAAGGAGTAGTAAATCTATGTTGTCCAGGAAGGGATCGGATCATTTCAGCAAGCTTGCCCCCAAATTCAGATCCACCATCAGTAGAGTAAGATCGAGCCAGGCCATAACGCATTGTCCAAGTCTCGTAGAGGAATGCTGCCACTGATTCAGAGCTAAGGTTCTTAAGAAATTTTGCTTCAACCCATCCAGAAAAATCATCTCTAGCCACAATGAGGTACTTAGCACCACCTGCCTTAATATGAACCACATCCATCGCAATCCTTCCAAAGACAGTGGACTCCCCAGTAGGATAACGAATTTCAGCTGGGCGCCTAAGATCACGCTTTTGACAAACTTCACAACTCTTGCACCATTGGGAGACGGATTTCTTCAAAGATGGCCATTAGAACCGTTTGGATAGTCGTCGATAAGTTTCAGTTTCCCCACGATGACCAAGGCCTTCATGGAGACTTTCAAGGATAGAATCTTGTTTAGAGGGAATAGTAACAACAATAAGAGCACAAGGATTGCCTCTCTTCATAAGTCTAGAACCTTGAACAAAAAAATTAGAAGACTTTTGTTTAAGAAATTGAAATTCCTTAGCAGAGAGATCGGGAGGTTTTTGAAGAGTTGAAAGGTACTGCTCTAATTTAAACCAGAAGCCTTGTTGAAAGCCAGAATAATTTTGGGAAGAAAAAGAGAAAATAGGTTGAATTAAAGGTTCCTCTTCATTGAAATTGGTTCCAACATCAGATTCGTTGTCCCCAAGAGGTTGTCGAGATAAACCATCAGGCATGGTGAAAGATTTTCCCAGCCTGTGAACAATATCAAAAGAGAAAAGCTGAATAAAGGCCACCCAACAAGTCATAGGAGCATTGGGAAGACTGGGAGCGTTGATCATTTCAATGATGGATCGAGCATCAACTTGCAATTCAAAATGTTGGCCCCAGAGAATGGTTTGAAGTTTCTTCATCATTCAAGCCACACCACAGAGTTCCATTTTGGGCTGGGAGTATCTAGATTCTACATCTGAAAACAACAAAGATTCATAAAGAGAAGGACAGTCCCGACCATTTTCATCTTCCTGAGTAAGGACAGCCCCAACAGATTGATAACTAGAATCAACAGCCAGCTTGATATTGCCAGCTCCAGGTCCATAAGAGATCTTTTTCAAAACTATGTCTTTACCAACTATCCTTTTGAGTAGCTGGAAAGCACATTCACAATCTTGGGTCCAAATCCATTCAGCATCTTTTCTAGTTAGAAGACGCAAGGATGCACAGATTTTGGATAAAGATGGGATAAAGATTCTAACATAAGTGACAACACCTAGAAAGCCCCTGACTTCAGTTGGATTGATTGGGGTAGGCCAAGAGATGATCTTGTTGACTTTGGCTGGTGCCATCCTTCTTCCTTCCTTGCAGACAACATGACCAAAAATTTCCAGAGCAGGGAAACAAGCCGCCAGTTTAGATCCAGAGACAGTAAGGCCAGATTCCTCTATTTGAAACAGAATCCTCTCCAAGGTAATAGCATATTCCCAGATAAAACGACGAATTCCTGAATGCCAAGGTAAGAGCTCATTATCATAGTCAGATACTGGACCTTTAATTCCGCCATTGTCAATAAAGATACCAGCATGATCAGGGATTTCATCCTGGAGGATCCACATCATCTGAGCCTGATAGACTGCAACCAAGTTGGTGGCTCCTTGAGGCAATTGAGTAAGTTGAAATCGACCAAGAGGAGTATCGAAAGTAGTGAGAGGATGAGAAATAGGATGTAAGGATTGCTCTTCATAGCCACCCATAATATCCCCCAGACCATAGCAAGCTCTTCCCGCAAAGGATTCAACAAATTCTTCAGTAGCAGGAGGGATACCAGAGTCTTTAATAGTAACTTTATTAAGAGGTTGAAGATCATGAACTATTCTAAGTTTCCATTACTCTTGAGGACACAGAAGACGGGGCTGGAGTAACTAGAAGTTGACTGTTCATACAGGCCAGTTTGAACTTATTCCCGGACCAACTTGATGAATTCGTCAACTTTAGCAGCAGGGATCGGGATCTTTTTCTTTTGCCAAGGATCATGTTCAACTACAGGGATGATATAAGGGAGGCCATAGGATTCCCGCAAGAGACCTCTCTCTTCTTCACAGAAAGCAATAGATTTTTCTCTTAGATATAAGACATTTTTGATTAAATTTAACTCATCAGGAAGAAGCCATCCATCTGGACCAAAGTTGACCACCTTCAGACGTTCTTCAGTGACCCGTCCATTAGGCACAAAGGGGCCAGTAAGAGATTGAGGAAGACCACAGTTAGGATCGCAAGATAGAGGAGGACGCATAAGGGGAGGATTGGGGTTGAGAGGCATAGGCTGGTTGACTGGTTGGATCTTCTTAGCAAGTGGTTTATACTTAGTGGCAAAAGAGAGAAGTTCTTTTTTTCTCCAAGAGTTGACCAAAGAGACTTGATTACAAAAGCTGAGTCCAAGTTCCAACATCTTCCAAGTCCGATGTTCTGCAATATCCTTGAAGGGTGCCTTTTCCATAAAAGGAGAACCAGGAGATAATACATTGCTCACATGTGTGGCACAAGGTAGGGTTTCGAAAATGACAGTAAAAGATTGCCCTGGCAGTGCACAATTGGGAGGACTTACTTGTACCCCAAATTGCCTCCACTGAAGCCCATATTCCTTCATACCAAAACCACCAAAAACAGAATTGCAGTTAGGATCTAGTTTAAGCTCATTGCGGAGATTCGTACCGGAACTGAGAGAAGATTGATCAGACTCAAAAGTAGAAGGAAAAGAAGACACAACAGATACAGAGAGAGAAGGAGATGGAGAAGAAATATTTTTGGATTTTTCTTTTTTGATATGTTTTTGTTTTTTAATATTCTTGAGCTCAGAAGAGAATGATGAAAGGAATGAAAAATAAGCCTGAGGGATGGGAGTTGACCCTTGAGTTGCAGTCTGAGGCTGAAAAGAACTACAACCATTGGTAGGATCAACTATTCCCCTAAAAAATGAGAGGAACTAGAGTTATCCTTCTGCTTCCCCTTAAAAGATGATTTGGGAGAATGACCAGGAAAATCTCTTTCCCAACAACCAGAATCCAACGAGCAAAGAGGAACTTCAATTTTTCTGCCATCAGCATCAGGGAGAAGAATTCTCTCCCCAACTTGATCAGAAAACATCAGGGTTGCACCAAAGTCCATTAAGAAGGGTTGTCCCAAGATCATAGGACTGTCCAAACGAGTGATCCAAAAGTGGCAGGTTCCCACAATATTTCGACCAATCCTGACCGGTACACCTTCAGCAATACCAACCAGTTCACAAGCTTGATTTCCTATCCCATACACTGCCGAGTTGAAGCTGACCCTAGGACTAAGTTTGAGCTTGCAGGCCATAGCATCCGAGATTAAGTTAAGCTGAGATCCAGAATCCACAAGAGGAGAAACAGTTTTAGCTGAGTCACCAAGATAACAAGGAAGAAAGCCAAGGGGACAGGAATAAAGATTGGCTTCCTTAGAAGGACTGGTTCCACCAGAGTCCTCCATTAAAGTGCCAGAGGAGACTTTGAGTTCTTCAGGGCCAATTTCCACACGTCGACAAGAGACCCATTTCTTCATTCCTTCAGCAACAGATGGAGAGATTGATAGGAGTTCAGCCACAGATAGATCAGGAATTTTGAGATCAGAAATTTTCTTTAATACTCCCTCCACAGCATTGGGGTGATCCTTGGAGATGCCCCTTTCAAATCAAACTTTGGGCTGGGTGGAGTGAGGAAGTTCAGGTGACGCAGAATCTAAGATAGGATTAGAAGGTTCAGGTGAGGGAGAAGGATCAGGGTGATCTGGGAACCTTTCCATGAGTGGTTCCTTTTCCACCTCCATGTCTTCTACATCAGAGGAACGAGGCTCAAGTGATGATCAACGTTTAACGGGTTTTTGAAGGATTGAAGTTTGCAAGGAAGGAGCCTTATGAGGTTTAGGTTCCTCATGTTGTTTCCTGGCTGGATCAGATTGATAAGTAGTCCCAGCAAGACTAGAGGAAGAAATAGCTGGAGGATACCAAGGTTGGAGGGTACCACAGGATGATCAAAATTCAAAGGAAGCAAGAGATGCTTTCACAGGAGGTGATGGCTGGTAAGAGGCCACCACATGTCGGATAGGACGAGACGAGTCAAAAGGGATTAGGGCACCATTAGGGAGGAAGTAATTGTTTCCCCTCTGCTCTACCAACTTTTCCTTTAGGTCCTTCTGAAGTTCTTGACATCGTCCGGTTCCATGTCCTTCCCTATGACAGTAGTAACAGACCAGAGTTGATTTGGGGACAGAAGAAGGAGCTTTAGGAGTAGCTAGCAAGGAAATCTTTTGATCTATTTTGTTCTCAAAGGCCCTAAGTAACTTGGTGATTTCATCTATAGTAGTAGGTTCCCGATTGGAATTAGGATCTGCTTTAGGCCTACAATCTGACTCCATTTTAATCATAATATTGTTTGACTCTTTAAAAGAAGGAGCATGGACTGGTTCAGTAGTTCTAGGCTTTTCAAAGGTAAGAGCAGTTTGACCTTTCATGACTTTATCCACAGTACTCCTAAGGGTGAGAAAAACAGGGAGCTTGAATAGATTATCCCTGGTGGTAATCATGGATCCAGATTTGACCAGTTCTTCTTTAATCCTTTCCTGCACAGCCGACGAGAAAGATTGGAAGAACTTTGCTCAAATTTCGTCCACTGTGTCAATGTGATCGTTTCGGATAAGATAGTTTTGAATGGGATCCCAAGATTTTCTAAAAATCTGATAGTCAGAGGCTGAAGAAATACCACCCTTGGAGATCCACTGAGAAACCAGAGCATCCAAATCTTGCAGAGTAAACCTAGCCACATCTATTTTACCCCAGTATGCCAACATAGCCTCCCTGAGAAGCGTCCAGTTGTGGGATTCAAATCCCTCAAAAGACTCGTTTACCTCCATAACTTCATCAGAGGAGATAAAGAACCGCAACTGATAAGCCATATCGAATTCACTAGCTCCATCCACTTCAGCAGCCATTTCGTAGGAGTCCAAGAATTGCTTGACATTTGTACCATTGAAACCTAAGTTCTTGTTCTGGGGTTTGATCTTTACCATCTTAGGTCAGACAGAGGTGGTTGGAGTAGCGGGAGATGCCATATTGAATAACAGAGTTCCTAGGGGATCCAAAGAGCAGATTTCCAAAGTGGCTCACGAGTCTGGCAAGAGTAGGGTTTCGCCAAAAACAACAAGTATCTTGCCCAAGCGGTGCACAAATTGGGAGGACTTACTTCTAGACCAAGCTGCCTCCACAGATCAGATCTAAAAAAAAAAAAAAAAAAGAACAAACAGAAAAAGCAAGGGAAATTGGATAGGATTTCGGAGTTGATTCTTCACCTTGGGACTGTAAATCCCAAGGTTGTTGGTTTGATCCCAGCCCGGGGGACCAAATGTAAGACTCCAAACGGTGCTAAGCCGTGGCAGTTCTGTGGAGGGGAAAGGTGCTGTTTAGGCTGCCCTCCTAGGAGTTACAATAATATTTAAATGTAACCGGAATCAAGGTCCAGAACCTTATGGATGAGAAATCAAAATAAGGGAAGAGGATAAGAGTTGTTGGTAGCAATGGAAACAACACTATCTGAGGCAAGATGGTGCAGGTAAAGTCTTGAACAAATAAGTCAAGGTTTGTTCAGAGTTCAATAGAACAAGGCAGTTGTAAGTAACAACGCCCACAAGCTAATAACTCTGGTCGTCAGCAGCTGATTAGGAAAGATCAACTCAATCCCAAACAACCTCCAGGTTCTCAATGAACCTGCCCAACTCTCCGCAATCAAGCACTTGAAGGGTAACAGATAACTGTGGGAGGCTGAACAAAACAAAAACAATTTGTTTATGAAGCTCTAGAAGCAAATCAATAATGAATTTGAGCAAGAATATCCCAACACTTCTCAAGGGACTCAAGAATAGCGTGGCAAAATTCAACCTCAAAGAAGAAGGGAGGTATAACACTCCAGGTTTTAAGCTTAATAAAACCTCTTCAATCAAACATGATTGGCTCCGGAAAGATGATCAAGGAGAGATCAAGACCAGTATGGTCAGAAAAAGGGATCAGAGTGGTATAACACACTCAAGAATTCAGACAGACAGGAATTCTTCTTCAACCAGAAAGGCTATTGGTTGGTGATAAGGATCAAGGTCACAAGGGACAGAGTTTGAGTATGGAGGCTCAAAAGATCAAGGGGCAATCCTAGATATACCCGGATAAATGGCTCAGATAGGTGGGGAAGGATGCCCACAGATAAGTTGATTACTGATGATGGTCTGATAGGATGATGGGATCCTCTGATGTTCTGGGATGCTCTGATGTTCTGGGATGCTCTGATGTTCTGGGATGCTCTGATGATTGGACAAAAGGCATTGGAGAGCCCCTCCTTTTATAGACATGAGGCCCTGTATACTATGTACAAGAGAGATTTACAAATAGGTGCGGAAAAAAAATGAAAATATAAAAAAAAATGAAAAATAAAAAAAAAAAAAAAATTACATGAGAGAAAAAAGAGATGTTGCCCGCGTCGAGAATGACCGCGGGCAACCAGATGGACACCCGCGACAGCGGTCGCGGGTGTCGACAACGGTTGTCGTCGCCCGATCAGTGGCGACAACGGGGTGAAAGTCCCGACGGCCACGAGCGGTCGCTTGCAGTCGTTGGTCGGATTGGATGATGAGGATGAGATGGTCGATGGGGGAGATGACTCAGGGCGGAAACAGTAGGGGAAGCAAGGATGAGGAGGAGGCGACGCGCTCAAGGAGTTTCTGCTGCCTGGCACAGAGGGCGATATTGTTTTCAAGTAAGGATTTACCGATCAAAGCGGCGATGCCGAGATCTTTTTTGCGTTCGCGGATGACCCAATCGGCGGCCAAGAGGAGCGCTTTGAGTTCCTCCCTAGTCTTAGCACTCACCCACTCATGAGTGATTGAGTTAGGATGGTCGGGATTGTAGGGAGGATTGGAGGTAGGATGGGGGGTAGGAAGAAGATGGGATCGTCAAAAGTGATGGAGAGGGAATTGGTGGTGGATGGGATCGTCAAAAGTGGTTCGACGATTGCTCGCGCCGGCAAAAGTCAGGGCCGCAAGCGCAACAAGTGGGAGTTGAACATAGGAAGAGGGAAGCGAAGCAGAGAGACAGGCAAGAGGCCTGTCCTAGACCGCTAGGACAGGGAGGAGTTGAGAGATGGGGGGGAAATGAAGGTAACCATAGGGGTACAACTGAAATCCGATTTTTTTTTTTTTTTTGCCGTGGTGTCCCGGATTGGTCACCACACCGCTTCACGCGCTAACCGCTTTGAAAAACTTTCAACATCATGTTTTCCTCCAAAATGCATACACAGCCCGTTTTTTTCCCTTTGTAGCCGTTCCTTGTTACGTAGCATCCCGGTTTCTTTGTCCAAGAACTTTGGAGTTTTGGTGACGTTTTTCCCTTTTGAGGTGGAGTTCAAAGCTGGGGTTGGTTTGGATGGTTCTGTGTTCCTTGTGTTTTTCTTTGAGGAGTTGTCCACCCTTGGAGCCAACGTGGACGGTCCATGGTTGTTTTTCCAAGAGCAATTCTTGTTGTGATAGCCATTATCAAGCTCAATCACTCAATCAATTAGCTGCTGAAGCAAGGTCGTCTTATGACCCCCAACTGCAAGCTGTTTGATTAAGTGTGCCGGTAGACCCTTTTGGAAATGAAATAGAAGAGCGGCCTTGTTCCACTGGATGCAAGACTGCAAGGTTTGAAAATGAGAAATATAAACGGAAGCTCTACTTTTTTCTTTCATAACTAAACTATTAAGTTCGTATTTGGTGTTTTGAACTTCATTGGGGTTGCCAAAAAGGGTGAAAAGTTTTTTCTTGAACCTGTCCCAGTTGTTGAGAATACACGTGGGACTGTTGTTGGACAAAAGTTTGAGGTTAGTTTGAACCACTGCAAGGCTCTACCTCCTAAGAAGGACAAAGCATACATAACTTTATGCCTATTGGAAGGGAAATTGTTGGAGTTGTTTGAAAAGATGATTTTACAAGACTGTAGGTAGGATCTAAGCTTATGAGGGTGTTCTCCTGCAAAATGATTGGGTTGTTCCATGCCCGGAGTGCAAAAGCTAGGAGTACTTGGACTAGATTGCTGGGCACCATGAGTGAGGGCCTGGATCAATGTCAAAAGCAGGGTTGGAGCATTGGGCTTGGGAGCAGTAGTGCAAACCCCTGGTCTACCACAATTCAAGGTTTCAGTGGAAGAATGTTTGGAATCTGCAAATTCCGCAAGAGGGTCCATCAGAACATCCCGTGGAGGAGTCCAAGGATCATCAAGGGGTTCAACAGATGGAGATTTTGAAGGAGGAACAGGATCTAAGGGTTGCTGGGCCCAAGGAGCACTGGTTCTCCCTACCCAATGGATCTCATCATTTTAAGGGGCAAGGGAAGCGTTCCCGGTTGAGCAAGTACGTGAAATCGAGAAGAAGAATTCTACTATAGGTCGGCAAGCTACAATAGATGAGTTGATTTAGTTAATTTACTGTCACACGACCACCCCACATACTATAGGGCAATTCTTAGATGATTGTGAGCGCGAAGGAATGGTGAGTGCAAGTAGCAAGACTCAGTTACAAAGTGCAAACTTGGTTATGCCATTCAACAAACGGAAAGAAGAATGGAATGTGTTCCGAGGAAGGAAACTCAACCTGAGTCCAATGTGATAACTAGGTTGTAGCAAAATGCTAGAACGTATGAAATTAACTAACTGAGGAGACAATCATCAGGCAAGGGGGTAGCCCTTATAAGGTAATCCAAAGTGACTTGATACAACCTGGTGATGAGCTAACTACAGTTGAAGCGGTGAGGCAATGAATGACAGGAACGGGATAGGAAATGCAGCGGTAGTACACCCATATCTGAGGTCATGGTGTAAGTGCAACACAACAGAATCTGAGCGTATAATTGTATGATGAATTGGGACAGGAGCAAATGACGTTGAAGGTAATGCAAATGAGAAGTAATAGTGTATGCAGGGTAGGGACTAGTTCAATTGCAAACTGTACAGTAGTGATGGCTTAGTCAGACGTAGATGCAAACTAACAAACAGTGCATGACCAAAGATGGAAGTCCAAGGCTGTTGATTGGCCAGGGAAGGAGATTGCATCTTATAATGGATGGCCAACCAGTATGAAGTTAACCACAAAGTTTGCAAGTATATACTGAGTTGGTTGCCAAGATTGGAAGGTCAATGCAAGCCAGAGGAAGTAGCCAATTGCACCATTGATGTTGTGCTTTATTTGTGTCACGCTTTTAGACTGAGGTAGATGGTACTGAGGAGAGGACATGTTGAAGTGATGAAGGCCAAAATCCCTAAGTGCAAAGCGTGAAAGCCACCCATACAAGAGCTGGTAAGGCAAAGAACCTGTCCCCCGCTTGACCAATATCCAATCCCCACACAGCACAACTGGCAAGGTTTCCTGCCAATTTTTCCCATATCTTCCGCAGATCTTGACCATTCCATCCTTGATTGGCTGATACCCCCTTTCTATTGTTGTTGCTCCCTCTGGATAATATTCCATAACTTGCCAAAAACCTTTCACTGCAAGATTTGACCAGCCTCTGAAGATAACCCCAAAACTCTGCCCCACCGCCAACCATGATGAGCTGCAAATACTCAAAAGGGGTGAACCAATCCTCCTCCAAAAACAGCGCCACATTCTCTACCAACAGCTTAGCCAAAGGAAACTGTGGTGACCAAATCTGGACACCCTGGACCTAATGGGGAAAATTCAAAAAATTTTTTACAATGCTTTTATTTAGGTGTCATTCAAAAAAAAAAAAAAAAAAAAAGCTCCATTTGTAGAATCAGTTTTACATATAGTCTAACAGGGCCTCCTGCCCATATAAGGAGGGCTCTCCCCTGCCTTTTGGGAGGGCATCATAGTACATCCTATCCTACCAGGGAGAATCAGAATCATTATCACCTTGAAATTAATTATCCGTGGGGTCTCATTCCCCTTTATCTGAGACTAAAATCTGGGTATATCTATGATTTCCCCTTGATCCTTGAGCCTCCATACTCAAAACCATGATCCTTGTTCCTTATCACCAACCAATGGCTTTGCTGGTTGTAGAAGAATTTGACTGATTGAATTCTTGAGTGTGTTACACAACTCCTGATCCCTTTATCCAACCATACTGGTCCTGATCATCCTTTGATTCTCTTTCCGTAACCAGTCACGTTTGACTGAATAGGTTTTATTAAGCTTAAAAGCTGGAGTGTTAAACCTCCCTTCATTTCTTTTGAAGTTGAATTCCCCCACGCTACTCTTGAGTCCCTTGAGAAGTGTTGGGTTATCCTTGTTTGAATCAGTTATTGTTTTGCTTCTAGAGCTTCTTCAAACAATTAGCTTTGTCTTGTGCAGCCACCCACAGTTATCTGGTACCCTTCAAGCGCGTGATTGCAGAGAGTTGGGCAGGTTCATTGAGAACCTGGAGGTTGTTTGGGATTGAGTTGATCTTTCCTAAGCTTCTGCTGATGACCAGAGCTATTAGCTTGTGGGCATTGTCACTTACAACTGCCTTGTCCTGTCGAACTCTGAACAATCCTTGACTTCTTCTATTCAAGTTTTCCCCGGCATCATCTTGCCTCAGATAGTGTTGTTTCCCCAGCTACCAACTACTATCATCTTTATCCTCTTACGTTTGGTCCATTGTTTACCAGGCTCTGGACTTTGATCTAAGTTACATTGAAATATTTTTGTAACACTCAGGAGGGCAGCCTAAACAGCACCTTTCTCCTCAACAGACCTGCCACGGCCTAGCACTGTTTGGAGTCTTACAACGTGCCTCCAACCCTCCAACAAGTTGTCCCAAGCCACAAGCAGATACGGGAAATTTCCTGCCTTGATATGGACTACGTCCAGTGAGACCCTCCCAAAAAGGGTGTCCTCACCCGTTGGAATACCCACCTCCCTAGGTAATCTGGTATCCCGCCGCTGACAAGCTTTGCAACTCCTCACCAAATCTTGCACCATTTTCCCCAGACCTGGCTGCCAGAACCTGGTCTTAACTCTTCTCTGCATCTCCGCATCTCCCCAATGGCCTAAGTCATTGTGAAGAGTCCGCATCAAATCCTCCTGATCATCCAGCCTTGTGACCACAACCAAGGGTATTGGAAGTGCCCATTTGCACAACTTCCCATCCTGGCAAAAGAAAAGCAAAAATTTCTTCCAAAACCATCTAACCTCCATTTCTGACAAACCTTCAGGAATAAGAAGTTTCCAAAGATAGTTTTCCAATGCCTGAAACCTTCTGCACTATTTCAGGGGAAGTTTCCCAAACTCTGCGGCTGTTTATGCAACCGTCAGGAGCCTTTTCTTCACATTCAAATCCCCTTCTGGGGCGCCTCAAACCTCCGGATACCAAGACAAGGCATCCAAAATCATGAATGCCTTCCCTGGAATTTGCCTGACTGTGAAATTGAACAACTGTAAGTATGCAATCCACCATGCCATAGGAGCATTAGGAAAGGTATGGGAATTAATCATCCTAGCCGGAAATTCCCCATCCACCAGGAGTTCAAAAGACACCCCCACAGCACATGCTGTAATCTCCGCACAATCCTTGTCACCCCACACAACTCCAACTTGAGATGTGAGTACCAATATTCTACATCCAAAAAGGTTACCAACTCATAGATTACTGGCTTGTCTTTACCTTCATCTTTTTGGGTCAGCAAACCGCCCGCACAAAACTTGCTTGAGTCCACCGCTAGCCTCATCCCTCCTTTTTTGTAGTCAAGGTCCTTCAAAAGTATTTGCCCCCAACAATCTCCTTCAGCTCCCGGAACAGGAAATTGAATTCCTTTCTCCACACCCACTCAGCCCCCTTGCTAATCAGTTTTCCAACAGGCTAGCTATCTCTGAAAAATGCTCAATTGAAGATCCATACCCATCCACATAGAGCTATAAACTGGGAAACATGAGTAGAATTTGTTAAAATATGTATGCACTTATGCATGTGCTACGTATAAGTGTAATCCAAATGGGATGCACATGTGGGACTCTGCGGCCCATTGGAAACACACGCAGACCATACGGGCCTGTGTGGATGTCAAGTATTTGGGGAAACTAGCCTCAAAATGCGTGAAACAGGCCTATTGGTACACGGGCCCTAGAGGGCCCGGTGGGGTATATGGGCATATACAGCCAGATAGGCTTGTATGGGCAAAATTGGGTCCAAGGTTTATTTTGGACATACTCAGCCAGAAGGGCTGGCCCTCCAAAGTATGTTAAACTCACTTTTTGGGCTTTGGGCGGCCCATTGAGGTTGCAGCCCGTTTGGGGCTGCTGCCCGTCTTGCAGCCCGCTTGGGGCAACTTCTCTCCCTTGGTTTGGCCCATGTGGGGCCCAATGGCCCAGGCAGGGCTGTTGCAGCGGCCAAGGGATCCCACGCGGTGCAAAGCTAAGCGGGCCCAGCCCGTTGCAACCGGCGGTCAGTCCTGCAGGAGCAGGGGCCAGCGGACCTGACTCTCCTCCCTACCCTTGCTTGCCATTGCAAGAGGGAAGGAGAAGGCTGGCTGGGTTGAACCAGCCAGCGACCAGCCACAGGAGGGCAACTGGTCAGGGTGAGGGGGATTTCATCAGCCCCTTTCCCACCTTCCTAAATCAATTGGTTGTGGATCAAAAATGTCTTACCTTACTCAAAAGGTTTTTTCTGATGACAAGCTCAAAAATCTCCATCAATTGCTCTGCCATGCTAATCCCCATGGACTCAAATTCCTATTCCCCAAAATTCCCAAAAAACAAATAGAATTGTTTGTTTGCAAAGATTGCGCCTTTGCAAAAGTCACCAAATCCCCTTTCAAACATACTGCTTCTATTTCTTCCAAACCAATGGAAAAGATACACGTTGACTTAATGGGTCCAATAATTCCTGCTTCTTGCCATGGAATGAAATATATCCTAAATATAATCAACAACTTTTTGGGTTACTTGTCATCTATTCCCTTGAAAAACAAATTGGATGCTTTCCAGCAACTCATGTCCATTCTCAATTTCAAAAATAAATCTAGAGGCTGCTTCCCATCAACTGTTTGTTCAGAGGGGGGAGGAGAAATTTGTTGGAATCTATTTTCTGACTTCTTACAGGGCAACTCAATTCAACTTCTTATTACAGAGCCGCATCATCACAAACATAATGGAAGGGTAGAACAAGCCAACAGAACTATTTCCAAAGCAATCCAAACCACCCTCAGATCTTCTAAGCTACCTCTTCAACTGTGGGCAGAGATTTCAAAATCCGTCTGTCTCACCATCAATCAAATTCCCAAGGCAAAGGATGCGAAATCTCCATACAAGCTCTTCACTGGGGATAATCTCCCTATTGAATTCTTTCAACCTATAGGATCAAATGTAGTCTATCTAGACATGAAAATTCCTTGAGGCAAAAAATTCAGAGATAGGGGAAAAGCCAGGAACCCTTGTGGGTTACAATCCTTTCTTTTTATTGTACAGAATACTCACCCCAAATAATTTAATTATTTTTTCCAAGCATGTCAAGATTTTATCCTCTCCAAACCACTCTCCTCCATCAACCAACAAACTTTTGATAGAAAAACAAATCACTCCGTTTTCTGATCTGGAGGACGTTCCATTAGTTCAACCTCTCAATTCAGAGACACTTGCAATTTCTCAACCTCAATCATCTCCAGAAAACAAAAACAAAATCTCCTCTTCTAACAAGTCCAAGGTAGAAGAGCAAATTCATGAAGAACTGCTTCCTCAATTATCTAACATGTTGGTCTGAGTTCTCAGAGATTTCTCTAAATTAAATAAACCTCTATGGTACGGTTTTCATCATTATTTTGTTCCCAAATCCTTTGAACAAGCCAAGAAGTGCTCCAATTCCTCTTTTTGGGAATCATCTACGGAGGTAAAACTTGACGGAATTGAATCTATGAAGGTTTGGGAAGGTTACGATGGTCCTGAACCCATTAATCCACTAAAAACTAAGTGGGTATATCACCTCAAGGATAACTGCCATGGTGACCCTTTACTATACAAAAGCCGACTCTGCGTTCAAGGATTCAATCAAATTTATGGTCTAGATTATCAAGACACATTATCACCTACAAGAAAAGCTGCCCTGCTACAAATTTCTCTCATCTTTGGTCTTTCATTCTTGCTTCCTTTAACTCTATTTGACGTCAAGTCTGCTTTCCTTCACGCAAATTTTCAAGAAACCGTTATCATCAAAAATCCCAAGGGTTCCAAAAGAACTGCCAAATATCTATTGCTCAAGAAATCTCTTTATGGTTTGAGACATTCTCCGGCTAATTGGTTCAACACTTTAACTTCTTGGATTTGCAGCCAAGGATTCAAAGAATCCACTGCTGATACCTGCCTCTATCTACACACCAAATCTAAATCTCTTTTATCCTTCCATGTAGACGACTTAATTCTAGTTGGTAATCGTAACAACTTCAAAGAAGAATTCTTAACACTTTTTCCCAAGTTGTCCCATCACAATCCAAACACAATACTTGGAATGAAATATGTTAAAGAAGGGGATAAGATTCTACTCTCTCAGCCTAAACACATAGATCACAGTCTCAAAGAATTAAAGCTTACGGACTGCAAAGATTCCTCCATCCTTCTAACTCCCAACTTCAACTTGAAACCTGCTTCCAACAAAGAACATGAAGAATTTAAATCCCTTAACATCAATTACAGATCCGCCATTTTTCTTATGAATTATATAGCTTGCCTCATGAGACCTGATCTAAGCTTTGCTGTTTCCAATCTAGCTTCTTATTGCAAAAAACCTGGGACCCACCACTGGAAAGAAGTTAAACAATGTTGGAAATACCTCAAACACACAAGAAACCTAGCTCTTACGCTGAAAGCTCAAAATGACTCAACTCAACTAATTTGCTATAGTGATGCTACCTGGAGCAACAATCTTATAACTCAACACTCACAATCCGTCCATCTTAATCTTCTTTGCAGTGTGGTGTCAATTTATAGACACGGATTGGGAACTGCGTCGCAGCTGCGCCCTCAGCATTGGGGGCGAGCGGGCTCAGCATTAGGGTATGCGGCGTGCTCAGCAGCGGCAGTTGCTGGATCAGCAGCAGCAGCTGTTTGGCTCTGCACCTGGTGGAGGGGTTGGGCTCAGCATCAAATGCGGCATGGGCGGCAATCCTCCCCGGAGATTGGATTTGGAAGGTAGTGCGCTTGACTAGGTTTGCGGGCGCGCCGGTTCAGATATGTAGGGGCAGAGCAATCCATGGGCTATGAAGGAACGGATGAAGCGCGCGCGCAAGCACACGGATCATGCCGGATATTACCAAACACCTACGACGGGCGCGGACAAACGGATACGGACAGGCGCGGGGGGCTCTGAGTAGGGCGCGGTGCGAGGACCCCGTCATGAGAAGGGGGAACCGGATGAACGGAACGGCGTACGGACGGCGGGGAGAGTTTGATACAGAGGAGGTGGGGAGAGGAGGCTAGGGTTTCTGTTTTGAGATTGTTTTCTGTTTTTTTGTCATACTTTTAATTGCGCGTGTACTTAGGTTAGGGTTGAGAGGGAGGACTTATCCTCACTCTCAACTCCGGGTTGGAGGAGGGGGGGGCATCAGAGCATCAATGCAGGAAGAGGAAAGAGGAAGAATAACATCATCATATTGAATCACTCATCTCACCAGGAGATTAAAGGAACTCATACTGGATACACATCCAGGTGGAAAGTTCTGAGGATTGAAGGATTGGCAATTTCTCTCTCTCTACTTTTCTTTATCTCTTATCTCCTTATTTCTATTTCTCATTTAAGTGCGACTTTGGGCATCCTCATCTCCTTTCAAACGCAGGGAACTGTTAACTTCCAAACCTTGGGACAATTATAGGGGGATAACCTTTATTGTTTCCACAGCGGCTCAATTATTGCCTGGAGCAGCAACCAACAACAAATTGTTACTCACTTGACCACTGAAGCCAAACTAAATCCTTTAGTGAATTCTTCCTTAGAAGCTATCTGAATTAAAACTCTTGTCGCAGAAATGTGGGGAAAAGAAGAAGAACCTAGTTTACATTTCATAGAGAATAAAGGCCTGGAAAACAAAATTAAGAAATTTGGTTGCAATTTGAAGACTCAAAACATCAACATAAAAACAAAGGCCCTGCGGGAGGAACTCAAAGCTTATAAATTATTTGTCAAATTAATCCATAGCTCTTCAATGATTGCTGAAAAACTGACTAAGGCTCTCCCCAAAAGCTCTCTGTCTTCTCTCATTAATCTCATTGATCACAGCGTTTCAGTCATACCAGACACAAGGGGTATAGAAAATTTAGAAAATTGACTTCCCTTTCACACCTGGTACTCGCCCGAACTTTTCTTTCATGCCTGGTACTTGCAGGACGGTGTGGTGTCATTATATAGCCTCGGGTTGGGGACTGCGTCGCGGCCTGCGCGCTCAGCATCTGGTAGGTTAGGCTCAGCAGTGGGGGTGCGCCGGTCCTCAGCAGTAGCCGCTGCGGGTTCAGCAGTAGCCGCTGCGGGCTCAGCAGTGGGCGCGGCGGGATTGAGCACGCGACTGCGGGCCGGGCCTGACTAAGGGAGGCGGGCCGCGACCCGCTTGGATGTCCGACTCACGGATGGAGCTGGGCCAACCAGGTTCTCAGAACGGCTAGTCGGGGGGGGAAAAGCGGGGCGACAGCGGGGCTATATGCGTGGGCAGCCGCGCGCAAGCGGGGGCCGGCCACGGGACGGGAAATCCACGACGGCGCGTTGGGGGGATGCGCGCAAGCGCGGCGAACTTTGGGTATTGCGCGGCGGAGGGCCGCGCCACGAAAAGACGAACCGGATGCGCGTAATGACAGGCGAGCTGGCGGGGATAGGGTATGGGTATGGGTTGGGGGATGGGTCGGGGTTCTGGGTCTAGGGTTTCTTCTTCATGGTTGCCAGTCTGTCTTTGTGCTTGTACTTAGGTTAGGGTTGAGGGGGAGGGCTCAAATACCTTTTCCCTTGACTCCTAGTTGTAGGGGGAGGATCTCTTAATCCATCTATCTCTATATCTCTATCTTTCTCTCTTTCTCTCTCTCTCTCTCTCCCTCTCGGAGAAAAGGAAAGGAAGCATTCTCGGTCTTACAGACGCTAGAACCATCAATCCCGTAACTAGGGACAACTTCGTGAGGGATAACCTCTAAAGTTTCCACATCTGGGGGTCTGGCCGGGAACTTTTGATCCGTTCTCAGTCTCTTGAAGATTACGCAGAATGCTACCAACAACTGCTGCGGGATCCAATTCTCCCCTTCCCTACCCTCCACGCCCGACTCCCGTCTCTGCTGCTCAACCCCCTCCGCCGCCGTCTGCTCATGCTCCTAGAGTTAGCGGGTTCGCTCCTCCCTTGGAAGGGTTGTCGGACATGGCGGCAGAGGCCCCTTGCCGCATTTGGTTGAGGCCGAGGGATTTCCCTCATCTTCGGTTCAGTACCTTGGATGTTGAGCGGTTCCTTTCTAGGTTTGAAGGGATCGCGGACTCGGAGGGCGCGTCGGGCGCGGATAAGGTTCTGACTATTGTGCTGTTCATTACCAAGGAGGAGAAGCTGCGGGACGTGGAAGAAATGGTTGGATACAAGAGGCAAGACTGGGGGAAGTTGAAAAGCAAGATGTTGGCAAGGTGGGGAAAGCGTGAACCCCGGTTTTGGGAAAGCGACTTCAATCAAGCTGTGGAGGAGGCAATTGAGAATGGCGGGGTGCAATCGCGCAAAGGATTAGTGGAATATATGTCAAGTTTTGAGCGAATCTGCGGGTACCTTGCAAAGAACGAGGTCGTCGCGGGTCAGACGGGTGCCATGAAGCGGGCGTTTCTGGGGGGTCTTGCGCCCCAGCTCCGTTCCAGAGTGCAACAATACCTGTACGACCACGGCCTGGTTAAGAGGTCGCTGGATGGGAGCGTCGCGATTCTCCCCGATCTTTTGGTTATCCGTCAAGCCGTGGAAAGCAAAATTGATTTGGACGAGCTCTTCGCGGATACGGCACGAACGTACCCGTCTTCCTCCAAGAAATCGGTCACGATCTCGGCGCCGGCCCCCGACCAAACTTCGGCCGCGCGGCCGCCAATGCCCTCTCATGCCGGACTTTCCCAGCAGTCTCCGGGACCATCAGTCGGGGAGATAACGGAGATTCTGCGGGACATAAGGGTTTTCCTCAACCGGACACCGGCTCCTACAGCTCCGGCAGCCGCACCGTTTCCGGCGGCTCCTTCTCAACCGTGCGCGGTGCCGCCTCACATGGCGGAGGGGTTCCAGCCCCCTAGCAGATCATCCGGATCGTACGGGTCGCCGCAATGTTCATATTGCGGGGAGAGAGGGCACTGGAAGTCAGTTTGTGAGGATCTCACTCGGGACATGGACAAAGGGCTTGTTTGCGCATCCGGGATGACGTACATATTTCCAACGGGTGAATCGGTGGACCTGACCAAGGACAAGCCACCACCAATGGTGCAAGTGCGGGAAAGAGCAAAGGCTAAGACCAAGACTGCCTGGGTCTCGCTCGGGATTGTCACCGCGCCCGGAACCTGGGTAGCGCCAAGAGTGGAGGCCGAATTCAGGGCATTGGCAACAAATGAGCGTATTGCGATGGATGTTGACGAGCGACCAATGGCCTCGAAGCCAGTTGCGCGAGTACCGATTTCGGACGGGCCGTCCTCTAATCCCGCGGGAAAGAAGAAGGCCGCGGAAATTGTCCAAAGGGTAATGGGGAACGACTCACCAATACCCCTGACCCTACGAGAGCTAGCGGCGGTGTCCCCCGTGGTCGTCAACGAGATGGTCCAGGCCTTGAAAGATTGCGGTCAGGGTCGGGTGCCGACGACGGTTCAGCGGGTTAATGTGGCGGAAGAGGAAATGGATCCCGAGCCGTGCCGGTCAAGGTTGGTGGATGAGCTCGGTCTGGTGCGGAGGAAGTGTGCGATGGGCCTTTGGGTGTTAAATGGCGGGGAATGCCGCGTGGATGGAGTAGTAGAGGCGGAGGAGGTGGAAGTCGCCAAGGTCTGTAAGCCTCTGTCATTTCTCTCAGTGGAATGTGGAGACGTGATTCTAGGACGGCCATTCATGTTTGGGTTCCAAGCCCA
The DNA here is from genome assembly GCA_025617555.3 of Puccinia polysora. Classification (NCBI taxonomy): domain Eukaryota; kingdom Fungi; phylum Basidiomycota; class Pucciniomycetes; order Pucciniales; family Pucciniaceae; genus Puccinia; species Puccinia polysora. Next base: position 1,874,696 of record JAOOQA010000019.1, on the reverse strand, counting down.
AATGGCCTTCAACTCCGAGGAAGGAACGGAGGCGCTGACCGTCAAAGACTCGCTCGGAGCGCGGTTCGAGACGACGATCTGCGATCACGGGAGAGGGAAATGGGTACAGGACCCAATGTCTGGCGGCAACAAAGAGTCCGGCGCAGGGGTTGACCATAAGGGTTACCCTGCGGAGGATTTTTCCTAGTTGGCCGTGGGAACCGTGCGGAGCAGGCTCCGGCTCAGCACGGGCGGCCGACAGGTGAGGAGCAAGCGGGGGAGGGCGCGCGTGGGGCGCAGGTGCCAGAAGTAAGTCCCATTCCTCAGTATGCATTGCCGGAAGGCGCTACACTTCGAAAACCCTATCATCGTGCCACAGTCGTGAGCAAAGGCGAAAGCCCCGGTCTGGTCATTACTAGGACTTACGAAGGCGACGATCGGTTCTGGATGGCGCGGTGTAACGCGGGAAAGTACAAACCGGTAGCGCAGAAAGAGCCAATGCCTCAGGGGCTCAACGGACCCTTACAACCGATTGCGTGGTCCCGCGACCCGTGGGAGACGCCCCTTAGGAAGAATGGATGGGTAAAGCGGTCGGCGCGAATCACGGACAAGCGGGTGGACGCCCTTAACTTCGGACCGACGGGATGGCTAAGTGCGGAGGAGATGGATCTGCTGGTGTTGGTATTGGTGATGAGGGAGAAGGCGCTTGCTTTTGGACCGGACAAGCGCGGGTTGTTGAGAGGTGAGATTGGGGACCCTTACATTATTCCCACTGTTCCTCACGAACTGTGGCAAATCAAGCCGATTCCGATCCCCCGTACCGTTCGGGAGCCCTTTCTGGAGCTGTTACGGGAGCGCGTGAGGACAGGGCTTTACGAGCAATCCACGTCAAGCTACTCGAGTCCTATCTTTGCGGTCGTTAAGCAGGACGGGAAGTTGCTAAGGATTGTTCACGACCTTCAGAGGCTAAATTCGTTCACTATTTGCGACGCGGGGCTTCCCCCGCGCGTGGAAGAATTTCTGGAGTTGATGGCCGAGCGCGCTTGCTACGGGCTGGTGGACGTGATGGGGGGATATGACCAGCAAGAACTCCACCCTGACTCGCGGCCACTGACGGCGTTTGAAACCAGGCTAGGGAGGATGCAGCTGAGGCGGCTACCGCAAGGTGTGACCAACTCAGTGGCGGTATACCAAGTCCAAATGACCTGGATACTACGCGACGACCTTCCGGAAGGCGTGCAGATCTTCATCAACGACGCTGGCATTAAAGGCCCCAGAACGGACTATGAGGGCGCGGTCCTAGAGGATGCACCCGCAATCCGGCGATTTGTCTGGGAATACGCGGAGACTCTGGAACGATTCCTCTTCCAAATTGAGGACGCAGGACTTACTGTTTCCGGGAAAAAGTTGGCGGTCTGCGTTCCAGCGCTTGAAGTATTGGGGCATGTTGTGGCCTACGACGGGAGGCGAATAGCGGAGAAGAAGCGGAATAAGGTTCTTGAATGGCTGACCCCTTGGACAGTGTCGCACGTCCTGCAGTTTTTGGGGTTGTGCAGCTACGTCCGCATGTTCATCAAGCGGTTCGCGGAAGTAGCGAGCCCAATGCGGGCATTGACGCGTAAGGGGGCGGAGTGGAAGTGGACCAAGGGATGCGATGCCGCTTTCGCGAAGCTCAAGGAAATTGTGGGGCGCGACATCGTCCTTTGGGACCTCAATTACGACGCCGGAGGGATACGCCTGGCGGTCGACTCTAGTGAGTTCGGCGCCGGGGGGGTCTTGACACAGGAGGAGGACGGAAAAGATAGGCCGGTGCTCTACGAATCGGTCACCTTTACCGCGACAGAGAGTCGGTATTCGCAGCCGAAGCTGGAGCTGTGCGGTGTCACCAAGATCGTACGGCGGTTGCAGCACCTTTTGTGGGGCGTGCACTTCGAGCTCCTGGTTGACGCGGAGGCCTTGGCGCAAATGATTAACTCACTGACGCTGCCAAACGCACCCATGACCAGGTGGGTAGCGTTTCTCCAGTTATTCTCCTTTAACGTGGTGCACATCCCAGGAAAGGCGTTCACAATGCCGGACGCGCTGTTGCGGTACCTGCGGGGCGACCCATACGAGGGGGCGGAACCCTTGGACATGGAAGCTCCGGTCGTTTGGGTAGGAAAGACGGAGGCGGCAGTTTGTCTTCCGTTGCGTCAGTCGGGACGTTACGCGGTCTTGTGCTCTTATTTGCAGGATCTCCGGTTCCCCGAGGGCACGACGGAAACGGTTGCCCGATGGGTGAGGCGAAACGTTCTGAACTTCTTCTTACAGGACGGTCAGTTATGGCGGCGGAGCGGTTCCGTGCCTCTTGTTGTCGCGACTTCTAGGGCTGACCAGGAGGTGATTCTAGGAAGTCTGCACAACGACCTTGGTCATTGGGGTGAGGTCAAGACGCGGAGGAGGGTGAAAGCAAGGTTTTGGTGGCCGGGGGTCGTTCGCGCGGTGCGCGACTGGGTGAAGTCATGCGAGGCCTGCCAACGGCGAAGCTTGAGGCTGCCCAAGGAGGTCGGCCGCCCCACGGGCGAGGACGCGCTGTTTGGGCGCGTTTTGCTGGACGTGGTCCACATCAAGGCGGGTAAGTTTGCGTATTTGCTGGTTGCGCGCGACAATCTGTCTGGGTGGGTGGAAGCGAGGCCCCTAGCAAAGCTATTGGCGGAAAAGGTGGCTCAGTTTCTGGAAGAAGACTGGTTCGCGCGCTACGGGTCGCTTTGCTTGGTCACCGTCGACGGAGGGGCGGAGTTTCGGGGATGCCTGATGTCGCTGGTGCAGAGTTGTGGAGAAAAATTTGGCCGCGTGACGGAATACTACCCTGAGGGCGCAGGGATGATCAAGCGGGGGCATCAGCCAATCAAGGATGCCCTGGTGAAAATGTGCGTTGAGGACGGCAAAAGGTGGCAGGTGGCACTCCCCGCGGTCCTTTTCGCCGATTGGATCTCCGTGAAGCGCTCGACGGGGTATTCGCCTTACGAGTTACTCTACGGGAAGCGGCCTGTGCTTCCCGTGGACATTGAGCTGAACACGTTTTTGGGCGTGGATTGGTGGAAGGTTAAGACGTCCGCGGATCTGATCGAGGCGCGGGCTGAACAGCTCCTTAGGCGTGAGGAGACCTTGGGAAAGGCCGCGGAGCGGTTGAAGAAAACCCGGACGGCGTCAGTCCGCTATTGGGACAAGCGCTGTTCCCATCGGCTCCGGGATCCGCTGCGGAAGGGGGACCTGGTCCTGCTGTATAATCGGAGTCTGGAATCCCAGTGGGGCCGGCTTTTTGCCAACCGGTGGAACGGGCCGTACCGCGTGGCCTCTAAGTTCTTGGGCGGCAGCTACGGGCTTGAGGAATTGGACGGGACGCCGCGGCTTCGCGCGTGAATCGCTTCTTTGGGCGCGGTTCCACTTCCTTTGACAAGACGGCGAGCAATGATTTGGGGCCCGGGGGCGAGGCGGTCCCAGAGTCAGACGACGGCGCGGATTGTTCGGATAGCAAAGTAGCGGCGCGCAACGCGCAACCCCGGAGAAGTAGGAGGTTGCAGACGGCTGGGGACAGCTGTCAAGCTGGGGGGGGCGCTAGGTGGTTAAGCTTTATTTGGTGAGGGGGGTGTTCTAGCCGGTTCACAGCCGGGACAACTAGACACCCCAGAATGTTTGTTTCCTTATGTTTTGGTTTGGGCTTGGCTTTGGATTGGTACTGGCTATGGTTTATTTATTGCAGGTACGCGGGCGCGGTGTGGCGTCGGGCCCGCAAACGCAAGGACGAGCCCCGCGCACGGATGGCGGGACGAAGAGCTCTGAAAAAAAAAAAAAAAAAAAAAAAATGAATGAAATAATAAATATAGGATATTTTCTTTCTCTCCTTTGGATTCGGGCTGTTTTCTTTCCTTTGTTTGTCTGTTTCTCTCTTGTCTCTTTCTTCAACGGACGGTCGCGACGGTCAGGGATGGTATGGACGCGGATTAAAGCTTAGCTTGGTAAGGGGGTGCTCTAGCCGGTTCACAGCCGGAACAACTAGACACCCCAGAATGTTTGTTCCCATCGCTTCTCCCTTATACTCCCGGTTGTGAGCGCGCGCTGTCGGCGCGGTGTTTTTTTTGTTTTGTAGTACGGGTACGGGGAACTGTGTGGCAGTCCGTCTGGGGCGGTTCAGGTACCTCTTTTCTTGGAATAACTGGTCACTTACGGTCTCTCACGAAGGGAGCATGACAGCAATGAGCGTGGGAGGGGAGTCGGTGGATTGTGAGAAGAGGAGTGGGTAGGGAGGAGCGGGGTGCGGGTAGTCGAGGTGGTGATGGGAAGGGACCTCTGGGGACAGAACTCAAGTTGGGGGGGGATGTGGTGTCATTATATAGCCTCGGGTCGGGGACTGCCTCGCGACCTGCGCGCCCAGCATCTGGTAGGTTAGGCTCAGCAGTGGGGGTGCGCCGGTCCTCAGCAGTAGCCGCTGCGGGTTCAGCAGTAGCCGCTGCGGGCTCAGCAGTGGGCGCGGCGGGATTGAGCACGCGACTGCGGGCCGGGCCTGACTAAGGGAGGCGGGCCGCGACCCGCTTTGATGTCCGACTCACGGATGGAGCTGGGCCAACCAGGTTCTCGGAAAGGCTAGTTGGGGGGGAAAAAGCGGGGCAACAGTGGGGCTATATGCGTGGGCAGCCGCGCGCAAGCGCGGGCCGGCCACGGGACGGGAAATCCACAACGGCGCGTTGGGTGGATGCGCGCAAGCGCAGCAAACTTTGGGTATCGCGCGGCGGAGGGCCGCGCCACAAAAAGACAAACCGGATGCGCGTAATGACAGGCGAGCTGGCGGGGATAGGGTATGGGTATGGGTTGGGGGATGGGTTGGGGTTCTGGGTCTAGGGTTCCTTCTTCATGGTTGCCAGTCTGTCTTTGTGCTTGTACTTAGGTTAGGGTTGAGGGGGAGGGCTCAAATACCTTTTCCCTTGACTCCGGGTTGTAGGGGGAGGATCTCTTAATCCATCTATCTCTATATCTCTATCTTTCTCTCTTTCTCTCTCTCTCTCTCTCCCTCTTGGAGAAAAGGAAAGGAAGCATTCTTGGTCTTACAGACGCTAGAACCATCGATCCCGTAACTAGGGATAACTTTGTGAGGGATAACCTCTAAAGTTTCCACAACGGCCCGCTTGTCCCATTTCTCTTACACAAATATCACCCGTCTGTCACTGCTCAACCACCCGCGAATCAACCTCCAGCGCGCGGTGATGGGAGGCTCATCCTTTTTCTTTCCAGATGGAACTCAACCAAACTCCAAGAATCTTGAAGATCTTGCCTCCCAACCAACTCGCCTCTCAGTCAACTTATATTTCTTATCTTCATTCCCTTTTTCTTTTAGTCTTTTTTTTCTTTTTTTTTTTATTCATCGTCTTGCTTTTTCTTTTTCTATTCTTTATTTCCAAAACAATCACAATTTTCATCAACTCTATTAACTTTTCCATGTCTGGTAAGGCCATCACTACCTCTCTTCATTAAAGGTCTCAATATCTGATTCTCTCCCCTTCAGCCTGCCTTGACTATCTTCCATGCTTTTTCTTCTATTCTTTCAGCTGTCCTCTTATTCTCAGTCTTAAAACTCTCTAAGGTAAAAGCTTGCGCTTGATCCCTCTTAAATTTATCAACTCAATTCAATTCAACCAAAAGGATTTGGCCACCCCTCCAGGGATTTGAGAGAAAGAGGGGGGGCATGTCTGCTGGTTACACCCCCCACATGTGAGTCTGAGACCGGACCCAGGTGTGTCCTGGGTACAACCTGGCCATTTGTATTTCCAGGGGCTGGTTGCATGAGGCAACCCGCCAGCATGTGAGGTAACAGGGCCGGTTTTAACAGATGACTGGCCAGGGGTTTGAACAGCTAAGGGGCTGGTTCAGCCCCGTTATGGTGGAAACACCAGAAATGACTGGAATAGGCTGGTTGTAAGGGTACAGGGACTGATGCCATGCGGCCTGATGTAGCCCAAACCAAGTAACAAGGCCTGTGGAGCCTGTAGAGCTCTTTTGGGGCGGAAAATTTGCCTTTTGGATTGTTGTATCATGGGCTCACAAAAGGCCAATCTTTTGTACTTAAGGAGCTCTACTCCCTGCTGTTTTTCATCACCTATTCATCATCCAATGGAATTCCTCAACAATATCATCCAACATATTGCCCCATTTTGAGATCCCATGAACAATTATTTACACAAGGTGTCCAGAATTTGTTTTTCTTTAAATACTGCTCTTTTGCCTAAGCTAATTGCTGGCCATAATTATAACACATTATCAGTACCAACATCATAATTACTTCCAAGCCATCTAGATCCTTGTAACTTAGTCTGGTGAACCTCAAAGACCTCAAGTTTTCCAAGAAGATGTCCTATATCCCTGATGTTAGCTGCACCAGGATAGTTCTGAACAGTCAGAATTATAATGCTTGGGCTGTTTTTATGGATAGTGAGCTGGACAACATCTGTTGTGGGGAGATAATGGATGCAGATGACACTTTGATCAGTTCAGAAGTTGAGAAAAATTCCTATCATGTCATCCTTAGGCATCTTGATGAGAATCATGTGACATTGGTTGCTGATACTCTTAGGGAAGATGAGAGAAGGAGGGGCAGCATCCTTTGGAAGTTGCTTAAGTCCAAGTATGCTGGTGATTCTGTTCACCAGAAGGGTATAGCTTTCAATAAACTATTCAAGTTACAATATTCAAATTTTAAGCAGTTTGTTGCAGAGGCTAGGTCTAGCATAGCCAAGTTTAAGTCATCAGGACTTAACATGGATCCTGAGTGTTTGTCACTCTTAATCCTTCAGAAGCTACCAAAGGATTTTGATTCTTTAGTCAGAATTATTTCTTTATTGAATCCTCTTCCTGGGAAGGAAGATGTGCTGAATAAGATTGAAAGGGATGATCTTCTCTTCAAGATGAAGGGGGACTCTGGAACAGCCCTTGTTGGGTAGACTGGGAAATCTTGCAAGAAGGCAAAAAAGGATTTTTCCAAGGTCTTATGGGATAATTGTCAGAATAAGGGCATTATGCTAAAGACTGCAAGGAGGCCAAAAAGAGGAAGAAGTCCAAAGAGAATGACAAGGAGGTCAATCTCACTACAGAAAACGTTGAAATGGTGTCTTTGGATGGTCCAATGGAAAAGGTTGTTGGGGAAGAAGGTCCTAACAAGAAGGCCAAAATTGATGAGGATCAAGAAATGGACTTGATTGATTATTAAGTGAGTAATCATAACCTCAAAGATGAAAACTTATCAGTTACTGATAAAGCTTCTTTCCTATTAGGAGGATTGAAGGAGGATTTTCTTGTTTTGATTTATTCTGGTTGTAAGATCACATGTTCTTTGAACCAAATTCATTTTCAAATCTTAGTGATTATGATGGAGTTGTAAATATTGGTCAGAAAGGAAGAACAATTCAGAATAAGGGAATTTTAAAATTTATTCTTTGAAATCACTTGGGTTTCAAAATTTCTTTTGAGAAAGTGTTCTATGTACCAGAGTTGCCTTATAACCTTGCGTCTGTTGGAGTTTTGTGAAAAAAGGTTTCCAGATTTGTTATCTTAAAGAAGATAGTTTTGTTATTGATATGGATGGGAGAACTGTTCTTAGTGGAAAAGTTTGGAAGAAGCTTTTTGTGTCCAAGCTTGTTCAAATTCTCAGCTCTAAGCACTGTTTCTCACCATAGATTAGGCCATAAGGTAAAGGAAAGCAACTGTGAGAGTTTTACCTTGTGTTCTAAGACTAGAAATGTCTTCTCTAAGAGTAGAGATTGCACTGATGTTCCTAGAGAGGAATTTCCATTGGTTTTACAGGGCCATTCACACCAGAGTCCCTTGGTGGGGCAAGAAACTTCATCAATTTAGTTGATAATGCAACTAATTATGTTTGGGTTCAACCGATTTGATCTAAGGATCAGACCACAGAGGAGTTTTCTGTCATCTTCAAAGTCTGGAAACAGAATGGTCTGATGAAGGAGATCAAGAGGGCTATTACCAATGGAGGTGTTGAATTTTTGAGTAAATAGTTTGAGAGGTTATTGAAAGATTATGGTATCATTCATATAGTCACTACTGCAAGTACTCCACAGAATAATGGAATAGTTGAGAGAATGAATAGGACTCTACTGGACAAAGTCAGAACTATTATGTCTCAATCTGGTCTACCAAAGTTCTTATGGGCTGAGTCAATGTGTACATTCTGTCTGTTGCACAACATTGTAAGTGTTAATGGGAAGAGTCCTCATTATTGGTTTTGGAATTTGTACCCCAAAACATCACACCTAAGAAAAATTGGATGCTTGGTGTATTATAGTGTCCACCATAATGAGATGGTTGGAAAATTAGACCCTAGAGCCAGAACAGGGGCACTTGTAGGCTATGATTTAATAAGTAAATCACATAGGATCTATTGTCCAGGGACAAGAAATGTCAGCTCTCTGATACCAGGAACCTTGCAGTTCTTAATTGACTACAGAGAGTGATAAAAATACTGTAATAATAATTATCATTATTATTCCAAAAATAAACACTTAGAGGCACAAATAAATAATATAATAAGAGCAGTTGAAAGGTTTAATTGGTTTAAGAAATAAATAATACTACATACTAAGTCATAAACAACTTGCTTAGAATTTTTGTAAGCACTTGAATGACAATCACACAGAGTCTGATTTATAATGATAATTCCTGGTAAACTGATGATCTGTTTAATAATGGATCCAAAGAGGTCTGTATAAATACCTTTTTGGGGTGATTTTGAGCTTCTCAGGGCACATAGAGAGGGTTCTGCTCATGTGCTGAGGCTTACAAGCCATTCAGGACAACATTAGCACGTCCACTTTTTTGCTGTCAATCAGCTGACTTTAGATCTTCTGGATTTCTGTACTATTTTAGCCACAGGATCTGTTAATCTATTATGGCATAAATTTGATGATTCTGCACTCATCCTTCATTTTTACTATTAGTATTGCTTTCAAACTGAACAGATGTGGATGTTTACTTATTTTCCATCATATGTTGATCACGTAGATAAATTTAAAGAATTCTTATGAACACTCCTTGTAGTGTTTTTTGGTCTTCAAAGATCAGAGTTAATGATTTACTTGGTAATCCTTGACCTTTGATTTATTATTAAAAAATGTTTTAAACTTATTTTTTTTAATTTTATTTAGGTGTTTATCTTTTTAGACTATTACTAATGCATATGTCAACTTTTTAAATATTCTAGGCCAACCTAACTAGGTTTTAGCTCTTCTGAGTGGTACCTGGTTCTCAGATTAGTCACAATGGATCCAGACGCGGGGATTGGTCAGTAAAGATGTGCGCAGGGTTGGATCTGCTGCGTGCATGGCAGAATTATCTGCGCGCGGGTCTCTAGTATGCGTCAATTTTCTACTATGAGTATGCAGGGATATTTAAGGATGTGGGGCTGCGCGCGGGAATTGTGACATAACACATTTCCGCATCTAACTCCTAAAATATACACAACACCTCAATTCTGAGTGAATTTCAGGTGTAAACCCTATACATGACAACACTTGTGAAATGTAAGAATGGCCAAAAGGTGCCATACTGTTGTTGTAATTTTTAGAACTTTTCTTTTTAATTATTTTTAAAAATGTAAGGACTTGGATTTCAAGGGTGGGGTAAATATGTAAGGATGCAGGGCTGCGCGCGGGAATTGTGACACAAAAAATTTCCACATGTAACTCTCAAAATATACACAACACGTCAATTCTCAGTGAATTTCAAGGGTAAACCCTATATGTGACAAAACTTGTGAAATGTTAGAATGGCCAAATGGTGCCATAGTGGTGTTGTAATTTTTAGAACTTTTCTTTTTAATTATTTTTAAAAATGTAAGGACGTGGATTTCAAGGGTGGAGTCAATCAGTGACCCCACCTAATTTTTGGTGAGGAATCCATTTCTGCAGTAATATTTATGTATTTCTCACTCCTTCTTTTGTTAATTTAGATATTCTTGTTTAATTTGTTTTTATAGTTTTTTGTTGCTATGACAGGTTGCTCTGTACATAGTAGCAAGCTGACAAGAAAGGTTATCCATAGTAGGGATGTACAATTTCATAAAAGTAAATTTTCCACTCAAAAGGAGTGAAGATGATGTTGTTGATAAGTCAAAGAAAGATATGAAATTAGCACCCATTTCAACAGCAAAGGCTGAGGAACATGTGATTCCAGAAGATGAAGAGTTGGCAGATGTGCCACCAGAGAGTTTAGTGCCCGCTTCAGGGGAGTCCATTAATTTGGAACCTGATGAGCCTCCACCTCCAGTAAGAAGGAGTGGAAGGGTTAGATTGCAAGTTGATAGGTACAGGGAATGGAAGTCCCATTATGCTGCTGCAGGATATGAGGAAGATAAATTTCAGGAACAGTGTATGCTCAATAAATTCCTGGAGTTGAGTTTGGAAATGGGTAAAAGGGTTAACCCAAATAGCTTTGGCCAAGCTATGAATTCTGATGAGAGAGACAACTGGAAGAGTGCTATTTTTGAGGAATTTGATTCTCTGGAGAATAATAGTGTCTTTGAAGTGGTTAAGCGGGATTCTTTTCCAAAAGGACAGGCCATTGTGGGGTCTAGATTGGTGTTAAACAAGATGTTTGAAACAAATGGATTTTTTAAGAGGTTCAAAGCTAGATGCAGGGCACAGGGCCTCAGGTAGAGAGAGGGTATTGATTACCAAGAAACTTTCTCACCAAATGGAAGGCTGTCCACCTTCAGGTACATCATTGCTCTGGCAGTGGATTTGGGTGAAGAAATCAGACAAGCTGATTTTGTAGCAGCATACTTGAATTCAAAACTCTGAGAGGAGGAGACTGTTTATATGTCAATTCCTGATGGTTTTTGTCAATGGTTAGTAGATACTAAACCAGATTTAATGATTATGGCCATCAATTGGCTTAGGTAAATGAGCAGTATTTAAAGCAAAAGAAATGCTGGACACCTTTTGTCAATAATTGCTTGATGGGCTCTCACAATGGGGAAATATGTTGGATGATATCATTGATGAATTTGATTGGATGATCAATTAATGGATGGAAAACAGAAGCAAGAAGAGCTCCTTAATTACAAAAGATTGGCCTCTTTTGAGCCCATGATACAACAAGCCAAAAGAAAAATGTTCCGCCCCAAAATAGCTCTACGTTCTCTTCAGACCTTGTTACTTGGTTTGTGCTAAATCAGCCCACATGGCGTCAGTCCCTGTAACCTTACTACCAGCTTATTCCCCTCCATTCTGGTGTTTCCACTGTTACAGGGCTGAACCATCCCCTTTTCTGTTCAATCCCCTGGCTGGTTTTCCATTACAACCATCCCAGTTACTCTTATTTCCTTACTTACGGGATGGTTGTCTCATGCAGCCAGTCCCTGGCCCCACATATGGGCCAGATAGGACCCAGGACTCACCTGGGTCCAGTCTCAACCTCACTTGGGGGGGGGGTTCAACTGGCAGACATGCCGCCCCCTCTCTTTCTCTCAAATCCCTGGTGGGGGCAGTCAAATCCCCTCACCAGGGTCCCTGGGGGTTGATACCCCCAGGGCGTCGTAAAGAACAGTGTTCTGGGCGTGGTCAGATCCCCTCAACCCATCGCCCCTCCCCCTTGGTAAAGGGGGGGGAGAGCGCCCCTCTGGCTTTGCTGGTGGGAGGGTGATCAGATCCCCCCCACCGCGGGTCCCTCTCTCTGCAGCCGGCATTGTCATCCCCTGGGCAAGGGGGTGATGAAATCCCCCCTGCCCTGACCAACTGCCTTGTTGCGGTTGGTTGCTGGCTGGTTCTACCCAGCCAGCCACCCCCTCCTCCTTACAATTGCGAACAAGGGGACGGGAAGGGAGCCCGGTCTGCTGTCCCTCCCTCCTTTGGCGGTGGCCGCCATATGCAAGCGGCCAGGCCGCACAGTGTTGCACTGCCCGGGATCTCTTGGCCGCTGCAACAGCCGCGCGCGGGCCTTTGGGCCCCGCGTGGGCAAAACGGAGGGATACAAGCGGCCCCAAGCGGGCCGCGGCACGGGAAGAAGCCCCGAGCGGGCTGCAACACAGGCGGGGCCCCAATGGGCTGCCCCAGGCCCAAAACCTGAGACAAAAACACTTTGGAGGGCCAGCCCTTCTGGCCAAGTATGTCCAAAATAAACCTTGGGCCCAATTATGCCCATAAAAGTCCATCTGGCTGTATTTGCCCATATCCCCCACCGGGCCCAATAGGGTCGTGTACCAATGAGCCTGTTTCACGTGTTTTGAGGCCAGTTTCCCCAAATCTGTGACATCCACACAGGCCCGTATGGTCCGTGTGTGTTTCCAATGGGCCGCAGAGTCCCACATGTGCATCCAATTTGGATTACACTTATACGTAGCACATGTGTAAGTGCAGGAATAGGCTGGTCATAAGGGTACAGGGACTGATGGCATGTGGGGTTATGTAGCCCAAACCAAGTAAAAATGCCTGTAGAGCCTGTAGATCCCTTTTAGGGCGGAAAACTTTTCTTTTGAAATGTTATATCATGGGCCCACAAGAGGCAAATCTTTTTTACTTAAGGAGATCTTCTCCCTGCTTTTTTCCATCATTCATTTTAACATCCAATCAAATTCATCAACAATATTGTCCAATGTATTGCCCCATTGTGAGAGCCCATTAGCAATTATTGACACAAGGTGTCCAGCATTTCTTTTGCTTTAAATACTGCTAATTTGCCTAAGGTAATTGCTGGCCATAATTATAACAGAATTTGGCGGAGTGGTCCATTCCAAAACCTTGTTAACTTTGGCCTTAGTGATTTTCCTCCCTTTTTCAGAAACCTGCTGGCCAAGGACTTCTAAGGCCAGAACGCACACCACAAACTTTTTACCAGAAACAGTCAAACCCGCTTACTCAATTTGGAACAGGATTCACTCCAAAGTCAGTGCCTACTCCCAGAAAAACTGCCTGATTACCAAATTTCCCGCAATAGTTTCTCTGCCATAATCTCTCCATGGCCCCTTGATACCCTCTTTATTAATGAATATCCGGACTCTTTACAGAACATCATCCTGCAAAATCCATGTCATCTGCGCCTGGTAAACCACTACCAAATTACTTTCCCGCTGCAGAAGCTGCTTTAACTGAAATTGCCCCAACCATGTTTCAAACCCTGTCATTGGACAGGACTCCAGATGTAGCTTTGGCTGATTGTACCCCCCATGAAATCTACCAACCCGTAGCAGACTCTTCCAGTCATATTCTCTACAAACTCCTCCACCTGCGGAGGCAACCCAGCATCTCTGATTGTGACCAAGTTGAACCTCTGCAGGTTGTTGAAAATCCACAGACTCTTCCCTTCCTGCTTTAGTACCTCAGAAATGGGACTAGAATAACTAGAGCAAGAAGGCTTGTATGGAGCCATCTGCAAATTCTCCCACACAAAATCTGTAAACTTATCCCTGACCGCTATCCAAACAGGAATGGTTTTAATCTGCCAAGGCTCATAGGGCACCATAGGTATGCGGGAAGGGGTCTGAAATCTCATGCCTGAGTAATTCCCACTCCTCTGTAAAAAAGGACAGTGCCTTCCTCCGCATGAAAATCACCATCTTGAGTAATTGCACTTCCTGCTCTTACAACCACCCCTATGGCCCAAAGTTGAGTTCTGCCATCTTCTCCTCCGACAAGCCCATTGAATCCTTCTTCAGGATTGCGGGTGTCAAAGGCGACTCCTGAGGGTCCCATGACCAAAAGATAGGCCTTATTGGTTTATTGAGGTCCTGAGGCATTGGATTTTTCTGTGATCCTACCTTCTTAGAAACTGGTTTGTATTTTCTACTGAAGACCCGCACCTCAACCAACTTCAATCCCTTGGTTTTCTCATCTATTTTTAATGGCTGACCTGCAATGAAACCCAGGTTGCTCACAATTGTGGAAAAAGGGTAGCTGCTTGTGCTGAAACCCATCAGAGGTGCTGTGGAGACTCCTTTGGGATTGGGTAAAAAAATAGCAAATAGATTTCTGGAAGTCACTTGAGTGGGAATTTAGAACTACAACTACTGATAAGAGAGAGGAATCCCAAGGATGGTTTTGAATTTCCTACCCCTTTAAGTACTATAGTATTCTCCCAACAACAAAATAAAAGAGATTGGCAGCTGATTTTCAAATAGATTTGCTACTATAGTAGTCTCTATCAGACCTAGGATCAATATGTTCAAGCTTGATAAGGAGGAAATGGTGGAATAGATAGGTGACTTGGAGGAATCAAGCTGTAAGGGAAGAATGGTTTATCTGTTCTTATCCTTTATATATATTTTTTATATTTATTTTATTGGTTACTGATGAATACTCCTTTGATGTTACAGGTGATGATTGATAAAGTTGAAATTGTTGAGCCTATACTTGATACTGATGATGGTTGATGATGGTGGCAATGATGATGATGATGGAACATGTTGATGATGGATGACCATAATGATGGATGATATAGGTGATGATGATGGTTGATGATGGTGATGGATGATGATGATGGTTGAGGTAGGTGATGATTATTTTTGATGATGATGATGGATGAGGATGATGATGGATGATGATGATGATCATGGATGAGGTAGGTGATGATTATTGTTGATGATGGTAATGGATGATGGTCATGGATGATGATGATGGTTGAGGTAGGTGATGATGATTGTTGATGATGATGATGGATGATAATGATGATGGATGATTATGATAATGGATGATGATGATGGGTGGTGATAATGATGGATGATGATGGATGATGATGATGGATGGTTGAGGATGGTGGTCAAGGTATGTGGTAATGTTTGTTGATGGTTGATCATGGTTTATGATAAGGTTTCAATATCTTTTATAAGGTTTTAATATTTTTATAAGGTTTTAATACCTGTTATAAGGGTTTAATATTTTATACAAGGGCTTAATATTTTTTATAAGGGTTTAATACCCTTTATAAGGGTGGCCACCCCAGGCTGGCTGCCTGGGGGGATGTGGGGGCAACGGCTGGATAGAGGCCCTCTATTTATAGACATCAGGGGGGGGCTGCCACCTGGTGGCTGACTTGTGGTTGTGGGTTGTTTGTTTGGTTCTGAAGGCAGTTTCCTTCATATATTGCTTCTTTAATGCATGTGCCTGATGGCATATATTGCTGGGTACATATGAGGTGATTTGTTTGGTTCTTCATGCAGTTCCTTGCATATATTAATTCTGTATATAATGGTGAGGAGTTTGAGTGGTTTATGGGTTTAATTTATGTGGTATGTACTTTGATTCTTCAAGATTATGTCCATATGTTTTTCACTCAGCTGTGACACCTGATTGGGCAGTATCTTCTAATCCATGAGAGATAGAGGTTGATAAGATAACTTAAGTTTTCTTGATTACTTAGAACCAGCATAGGCTGTAAAAAAAGAGAGAAAGTATAATAATGGAGAAACTGATAGAAACAGAGACTTAAGGAAGGAAACAAATAAGGATGATCCTACAACATAGCCAGAGATGATGTGTTGACGGCGGACGGTATTCTGAGAGGGCAATTTGTATTGAGAGAAGAAGGGCTGAGAGATGAGGTCGGCAAGACAGACTGGATAGCTGGAGGATCAGACAGATTCTTATCTAGAAGTATTGAGAGATTGGGGTCTTACCAGGCAGGGATCAGTGGTTTCAATAGAAACAGATTGGTTAGGGCGTATCAAGCGTTGAGTCTTGGAGTAGAGTATTGGATTGATTTAGATGGATCGAGATTTGAGTCTTGGAGGAGATTATAGAAGAGTAGAATTAGAAAAGACAAAAAGAAAAGAAAAGGATCAAAGAAAGAGGAATGGAAAAGGGGAGGAATGATTGAGTGCAAGCCCAGTGTCCTGACTGGGTCCTTCCCACCATCTGAGTGTTGAAGTCGTCGCCGAGTGAGGTCACTGGGGTGGGGAAGATAGCGCGCGGATAGCGCGCGGGGAAAGAAGAGCCAAGAGGAGCACGCAGCCCCGCAAGACCACCACGGGGGAAAAGCCTGCTAAGACTTAACACCCCCTGTGACTGGTAAGAGGCGAAGAAAAGGAATTTACTGTAGAATTTTAAGAGAAAAACTCTTGTTGAAGCATCTTGAGGGAGTTAACGGCAGAATCCTTGGTTAATTGGTTGGCTGTCATCTTTTTGGTAGGAATGAGAATTAGTTCAATTTTTTAGAGGGAAAAATCTTCCCGTAGTCCTTTTGTCTTAATGTCAATATGTCTAGATTTTGAATGTGAGCCAAATTTCTTGATATTTTCCTCTAGGCCTTTGTTTTCAATAAAAATTCTTGGCTTACATTCTTGGCAAGCGTAGATTTTGCCCATAAGGTGAACAATCCATCTTAGCTTGAGGTAGCAGTCCATGAGAGCGTTGAGTTCTGATTCAGTGGATGAGTAAGTAATATTCCTTTGTCTTGATGAATTCCAAATGACCGGGCTGCCGTAGTGGAGAATGATGTACCCGGTTTGAGACTTGCAAAATGTTGGGTCATTGCCCTAGGTAGCGTTGCTATAGGCTGAGATGATTTCTTGAGAGGGATTGTACTTGAGAAAGAGCTTTAGGTCCCTAGTGGTCTTCAGATATTTCCATACTTTGCGTACCTCTCTCCAGTGAGATAACCCAGGTTTATTGTTCACCGGGCCAGGCTAGAGACGGCGAAGGCAATTTCAGGACGGGTGTACTGAGAAAGGTGATTCAGAAGTCCAATAGCTGAACAATAGTTTATATTGAGCAGAGTGAAATCTGCATGATCCTCATCCGTAGCAGGTTTGAGATTGAAATTTTGAGTCAATGGAGAGTTGATGTCTTTACACTTGGTGATTCCCAGCTCTTCTAATCCTCAATTGATATTACTTGGCTGACTGATTAGAATTGAGTCTTCTTTGATTTCCATTAACATGCCAAGGATTGTATTTGGAGGATTCAATGAAGAATTTTAGAACTTGGTCAGGAAGTTCTCTGCAAAGACATTAGAGTTTCCAACATGGATGAGATCATTCCAGTGGGAATAAATAACCTCCTTTGATTTTGAGTTGATTTACAAGCATGGGTTGCTTGTAGATTCACGGAAGCATTGAAGTTTAATCCACGTCATAAGCGTTTCATACCAGTTCTTTGGGGACTGTCGAAGGCCGTATAAAGACTTTTTTAATTTTAAGAAGGGTGATTTTCTGTTGGATTCTTCAGGGGTCCTAATTATCACGATTTCATTTAGAGGCCCGTGGAGAAAGGCCCCCTTCACGTCAAATTGAGTGAAAGTCATCTTATTCTTGAGACCATAGATCAGGGCAAGGGCAGAGATCCTAGTTTACCGGTCGGGGCCCAGGTTTCATTGTAATCTACGCCCTGGACTTGATTGAATCCTTGCACGCATAGTTGGGCTTTGAACCTTGCAGGTTTGCCATGGCAGTTTTCTTTAACCTTGAAAACCCACGTGGTATTTAGAATATTTTTGGGCTCTTCAGAGTATTCTTCCCAAACTTCTTGGGACTCAATAGAGTTTAATTCTTCATCCGCAGCTTTTTTCCATTTGGGCCATTTGGGATATTTCTGTGCCACCTTGTAAGAGGGAGGCTTGTAATAATGGTGGAAACCGTATCTTTGAGGTTTCCAAATTTCATTTTGGGGCCTTAGATTGGTCCGCTGAGAAGTTGGTTCAGGAGCAGGAGGAGGATCCGGAGAGTGATTGTCCGCGGAACTGATGTCTTCCAAGTCAGAGTCGGATTCTTGACATTTGGGAGGAGTTTCTCTCATCTCATATTGCTTTTCTCTGGTTGAGAAGTCCGCTTTGTCGGCATCACCTTTGGACTGAGAGAATATATCTAGACTGGGAGATTCAAGGAAAGGGAATCAATTAATTTGGGTCTTGAGAAATCTGAAATGCTTAGTTTCAATAACCACGCCCAATGAATTGAGAATTAGATAGGAATGGAAGGTCGGGTTGAAACCAATCAAGATCCCTGCAAGGCCCTTCTCATCAAATTTTTGTCCTTTTTGGACAAGGTTTGCAAGATAGATAACTGAGGCGCCTATTGGTTTCAAATAGTTATCAGGAAGGCTTTTACCAAACATTAGCTCCCAAGGAGATAGCTGGTTACCTTCTCGCGGGATTTGATTGAGCATGTAGCAGCAGCTTTGAGTCAGAATGTGCAGTTCTGTATTTGCCCATACACCCCACTGGGACCATGTACCAATAGGCTTGTTTTATGCATTTTGAGTCCAGTTTCCCCAAATATGTGACATCTGCACAGGCCTGTATGGTCCGTGTGAGTGTTGAATGGGCTGCAGAGGTCCATATGTGCATCCCATCAGGATTACACTGCTACATAGCACACCCCTGAGTGCGTACGTATTTTAAAAAATCCAAGACTATGGGTTTGCCCTGTTACCACAAGATATTGACCTACTAGCATCAAGAGGATCTTTTGGGCCTGATTATTTCATCCTGAGTGGATGTTGGATTATGACCCTTGCAGTTCTAGTTCTGTAAGTTGGTTTTACTTGTATTGTTGGATTGTTTAAATCACTTTGTGATTAATGCTTTTTGATCAATTATTTTTTATGGATGATTCCTACTTTACTAATTATTGATACTTTTGAATTTTGGAAGATTAATTTTGATGAAATTCCCAAAAATTCTCAGTTAAATGAGAATCTCAATGCAATCATCTTGGGATATCCTGAAAAAGATCACCGCAAGCTTTTGAAGTACCTGATTCATAATAACTAAAATTATTGATCAAAGCCAAGACTTGAACCACAAGCCTTGTAATCAAGTAGATTTTGCCCAAAAGTGACAGATACCTGCAGAGATCCTTCTCAATTTTAACACTTTAAAAAGGAAATTAAGCGGAAAAAGGGAATTATATGGGCAACAAATAATAAAAGAGAAAAGATTGTAAGTCTTTTCTGTTGTTAAATTTTCATTTTTTTGGTTTAATGAACTGATGATGATATGATGATAATTTTTGCTCAAAGTCTGCAGGATCAGAATGTGAATTTCACAGTTCACAGGAAGAGACTGAAAGTGAATTTGCATCACTTCATTTGGACTTGGAATCCTCTTCAGAGGAAGAAGGCGCAAAGGAAGGGTCAACCAGAAGCTTATAATTAATTTTATTGGAATTGCTGAGTGATGTTTGATAATAGTAAACCAAATTGAAATACCTCAATAAAATACCTGAGAAATTACATAAGTTCTTGGGCAGGTTTTGGAATCCAATTTTTGATGGGAATGGTGTATTTAGATTCATTGCTAAATTTCTTGGGTATTATGAACACAATTAGTTTAAAGTGAGAAAGGAAATGACTGAAACATTGGAGAAAAATAAAGCATGCTAAATTCTGATTCTCTGTGTTGCAAAAGAGGTAGAAAATATCAAACAAAAACTTGATTTTTAAGACATCAATGGAAAGATTCGCACTTCAAGATGGCTGGCTAAGTTAGGATGTTTAAGACATCTCTTCAAAATGGCTTGCTAAGTTACATATGGGTCAAATAATAGCAGACACATATGCCATACCTATATGCTTCATTTCATTGCATTAATGATGTTCTTATACTCCAATGAAAAAAGGTGTTACAGATCAATCAGAGCCTATTTATATTTCCTTTGAAAAAAATAACAACAGGGTTGTATTAGTGCTTGAGGAAGAAATTATTTCAATTGCGCTCATTGTAGAAAAACTCTCTGTTTTCATTTCAAAGAAAGCTTCTGGTTTGATTGATCATCTCAAAGATCAAATGCCAGTGTATTCTATATTATACAATTCAATTATAGACTTCATATTTCATCATTTGGGTTTGGGTTCTGATTGTTATCTTGTAGTTCTATTATATGAAGGGTTATCACAATTTGAAAATCATCATGTTGATTTTTTTGAGTTAAAATAATCATGTTGAGTGTTTTGAATGAGATTTTATTGGTAATTCAGTTCACCTTGTGATGGGCCAATCCCATCATAAGGAGTTTTTTTACTTCTTTTGATGGAAGCAGCTTAACACAAGTTGAACTTTTTTTTGGTGTTTTTACTTTAGGGATAGTCATGTTGAACTTTTATTTTTTGTAATTTTTGTAATTTTTGATTTTTTTGCATTTTTGATTAAAAAATCACCTGGTTTTTGATGTTTTGGTTGTCTTCAGTTTTTTTTGTTTTTATTTATTTATTTTTTTTAACCAAAAGGTCAAGATTTTTTGATTTTTTGGTTCATTTCTGTTTTTTTTTATTTATTTTATTTTAGTTTTTTAGTTTTTTAATTTTCTTATTTTATTTTATTTTTGGCCCACAATGCTTGTAGTTGTGTGTCACAGAACACAACTACGTTCAAGTTGTGTACAACCCTACACAACATGAATGTATTCATGTGTGGTGCCGCACAAAAACAAACTGTTTTGTGGGGGCTACCCAACTACAGTCCAGTCATTTGGGGGCTACACAAATCAATTAGAGTTGTTTGGCCTGCCTCAAGGCCCATTTTGGTTGTGTATATGACTCAAATGAGTCGTGAATTTAACATCACCCTTTTTTTGATTTGTTTGATTTTTTGGGGGTTTTTTTTGAATATGTTGTTTTTTTAATTTTAATTTTAATTTTTTTATCTCCATCAAAATGATGGACAACATACACTAAATTTTCCACCTCCCTTTAGGAATTCCCTGCATGCCTCCCTTATGGGTAGGGGGAGCCAGACAGGGGTCATTCTTGCAATGACCAATTTTCAATTTGATGGATAAATTTGCCTAATTTGTTCATTTTGCTGGCAATAGGACAATTCAAAAAAGGGTGATTTTAAATTTGCAGCTCATTTGAGCCATGTGGCATGGCTACACGGCTACACCTGAGCCGTTCAGACCCCATACAAGTTGAGTGTGGTTGGGCTGTACTCCACATGGCACCAGACCGCCGTGTGGTGGCTGCACAACAATATTTGAGCCGTGTAGAGCCCCAGACAGCACAAATGTAGTTGTGTTGCCAAGCCACATGGCCAGCCCGACCACATTCAAAGCTGTAAGGGGCTCTACAGGGCTTGACTGTAGCTGTGTAGCGGTTCCACACGGCTACAAGTCTGGTGGGCAAAAAATAAAAAAGAATAAAGGGTATAAAATAAATAAAAATAAAATAAATAAAAATAAAATAAATAAAAATAAAATAAATAAAAATTAAATAAATAAAATTAAATAAATAAAAATAAAATAAATAAAAATAAAATAAATAAAAATAAAATAAATAAAAATAAAATAAATAAAAATAAAATAAATAAAAATAAAATAAATAAAAATAAAATAAATAAAAATAAAATAAATAAAAATAAAATAAATAAAAATAAAATAAATAAAAATAAAATAAATAAAAATAAAATAAATAAAAATAAAATAAATAAAAATAAAATAAATAAAAATAAAATAAATAAAAATACAAAAAAAAAAACAGAAATTAACCAAAAGATAAAAAAACTTGATTTTTTGGTTAAAAAAAAAATAAGAAATAAAATAAAAATAAGTAAAAATAAGTAAAAATAAGTAAAAATAAGTAAAAATAAGTAAAAATAAGTAAAAATAAGTAAAAATAAGTAAAAATAAGTAAAAATAAGTAAAAATATGTAAAAATATGTAAAAATATGTAAAAATATGTAAAAATAAGTAAAAATAAGTAAAAATAAGTAAAAATAAGTAAAAATAAGTAAAAATATGTAAAAATATGTAAAAATAAGTAAAAATAAGTAAAAATAAGTAAAAATAAGTAAAAATAAGTAAAAATATGTAAAAATATGTAAAAATAAGTAAAAATAAGTAAAAATAAGTAAAAATAAGTAAAAATATGTAAAAATATGTAAAAATAAGTAAAAATAAGTAAAAATATGTAAAAATATGTAAAAATATGTAAAAATAAGTAAAAATAAGTAAAAATAAGTAAAAATAAGTAAAAATAAGTAAAAATAAGTAAAAATAAGTAAAAATAAGTAAAAATAAGTAAAAATAAGTAAAAATAAATAAATAAAAATAAAAAAAATGAACAATGAAGACAACCAACATTTGTCTTCAGATTCAAGTAAAAATTTCATGTTCAAATTGACAAGCCCTAAAGTCAAAGCGCCAAAAAATGGCAGAAGTATTTTGACCAGCCCTAAAGTAAACGTGCCAAAAAAATACCAGTATTTTGACCAGTAAAAAATTACAAGAAGTCTTATCAGCAGCCCTAAAGTAAAACTGCAAAAAAAATAAAAGTATTTTGACCAACCCTAAAGTGAAAACACCAAAAAAAACAAGTTCAACTTGTGTTAAGCTGATCCCATCACAACTTTACACAAGTTAAGCTTGTGATGGGATTGGCCCAACACAAGTTGAACTGACTTACCATTGTAATCTCATTCAAAACACTAATTATAATGATTTTCACTCAAAAAAATCAGCATAATGATGTTCAAAATTTGATAACCCTTTATATTAATAGAATTCAAATATCAGCATGTGAGACCCAACCCAAATGATGAAATTAATCTATAAGTTAGATTACAACTGAATTTTATCTTTGAGTTGGTCAAAACAACAACCTGCTTTTTTAGAAATCATGGAATGTGGTTTGGTGGTTTGAGAACTATGGGCGGTATAAGAATCACATCTCCCTTAAGTACAAGCTGGACCCAATGGTTATTTTCAACAAATAAAATGAACATAGGACCTAATTGTTCTTTTACACCCATTTTCATAGGATTGAAAGAACAAAATGATTCCAATGAAATGAAAAATATTGGTCTTCCATAAGTATCAGCTATTATTTGACCCATTTCAAAGAGGGAATATTTTCATTGATGTCATTGACATCAACTCTTTGTTCTATCTTTTCAACATCTTTAATGTGACCAAGGATCTTATAATAGCACCCCTTATTTTTCCTTAATGCTAATCTCAGTAAAGGAATCACCACTCTTCAAAGATGAGCTTCTGTTTGACTCCTCCATTGCCTCTGCTTCATCCTTTGAAAAGGGATTGGATTCCAACGTCACCAAACCCCACAAACTTTCAGTCTCTTCCACTTGACTACAAAATTCAGATGAAGATCCTGACTTGGACTATAAATATTTCTCAATAAGTTCATTAAACCAAAAAAATGAACCTTTCACAAAAGAAAATACTTGAAATCATTTTTCTTTTATTCTTTGGTGCCCTTCTATTTCTCTTTGCCCACTTAAGTTCCTTTTCAATGTGTTCAAATCAAGAAGGATCTTTTCAGGTATCTGTCAATTTTGGATGGCCTCTCCTTGATTGCAAGAATTTAGGTTCAAGTCTTGGCTTTGATCAATAATTGGCCTTCTCATTCATCAAGCGTTTCAACAGCACACAATAATCTTGATCATGATGATTTAAGATCATTGCATTGAGCTTTTCATGTAACTGAGAATTGTTGAGCAGTTCATCAAAATCAACCTTTAAAAATTCAAAAGGATAAAATATTAGTCAAGTAGGAATCATCATTTTAGTCAATTAGGAATCATCATTCAAAAAGCATTTATCAAGAAGCATTAATCACAAAGTGATTTGAACAATCCAACTTAAACCAACTTACAAAACTAGAACTGCAAGGTTCATAATCCAACCTCCACTGAGGATGAACATCTTCAGGCACAACAGAGCCTCTTGACGCTAGCGGGTCCCCTATTTAGTGGGAACAGTTCAAACCCATAGTCATTGAGTATGACTTGGTGCAAACTTCCCCATCATGGTTCCACTTTCACCTCTCTAATTGATCCCCAAAAAGTTTGATTCCTTGTAAAGACACCTTATATCCCAATGGTAACATTTAAGTAGGAAGAACTATTCCAATCTTTATATGAGAGCTGTAAAGCGCAGCCTGAACCAATTTAATTTGATTGGAAACTGTTCCCTCTAGGTTTTTCCAAAAACCCAACATTTTTCCCAATGAGTTTACAAGGAATTGTTTGATAGTAGTATGGGCCCCTTCAACCCAAGACTTTTTTTTATTTCCAAAGTCTGGGATTTGCAATTCCAAGCCATTACAAACATCTCTTTGATATGGAAGATGTTATGATCCATATACTCAATTACATCCTCACAGTCTTCCAAAAAACACTTTATACAAGTCATAATGTAAACAACCCAAAACTAGGAAGATTAACAGTAGAGGCAGTGATTTGGAACTTACTCTAAGTTCTGCATCATTGACCTCTTCCTCTTCCTTGGTTTTGGATGCCCCATACTTAGCCCAAAGAGACATAAAGCTTTGCCACCCTTCAAAGTCATTATTGAGGGGCACTTTTTAGTTTGCTTGTCTGTTTTTAGACAAGTTCCATTGACAGCAATGTCTTGTTGACTCAGGGAGTGTTTGTTCTAGAGCACGGATCAAAGCTTTTTCACAGTCTGTCACAAAGACTTTGGGAAGTCTCTCAGGATCATAATCCAACTCCTTTAGCGCATTTAAAGACTAAATTTAGAACTCTAACTTTTTGATTTTTATAAAAACAAGAGCTTTTGTGAAATGTTTGTGCTTGGAAGTAATTCCTACGACTTGCAATAGGGGGATGTTTTACTTATTTGCCTTATAAGTACAATCCATCATAGCTATATGATGGAATTGCATCCAACTCCTTTAGCGCATTTAAAGACTAAATGTAGAACTCTAACTTTTTGATTTTTATAAAAACAAGAGCTTTTGTGAAATTTTTCTGCTTGGAAGTAATTCCTACGACTTGCAATAGGGGGATGTTTTACTTATTTGTCTTATAAGTACAATCCATCATAGCTATATGATGGAATTGCTTTAAAAGCTTTAATGACTCTGGGTGAGCCAAGAATAGGGCCTACAAATGAACCTCTCCACTGCATTTTTCTCAATGAACCCAACCTGAATTACCAAGTTGTTCAAAGAGGACCTCCATAAAAATTTTTCCCTTCATTTCTTCAAGGGCTACGTTGGGCTTAGTGTTATAGATTGTTTGGTCATCAACATATTTTCCACCATCAATCTTTGCTCAATTTATTTTTGAGTTGAATTGTATTGAGCCCATCATTCATGCCTTCTTTTAGATTTTTGAAGGCTACCCCAGAGATTCTCCTCAGTTGAGGATGCACTGAGGGGTGTGGAGATGTTTCATGGTTATGTTGATCATTCTTGTAGAAGAGTTTCCACAAGGGATCTGCCTTTGTGTGACTAGCACGGATTAAAAACTTTCACCCAATCTTCATTTTGTGATTTTGCCTTGACCATTTGGTTAGCAATTTCCCAGATTACAAAAATGTCTATGACAGGCTAAATCCATGTATTTGTCACACTTTGAGTTGAAAAATGTGAAAGCATAACCATGCTTCATTTCCCATGTTTGACAATATTTTTGTGCCTCTTCCCTAGTATGAAAAGCTCTCACAGGAGGTGGGGCAAGTGGATCTGTCATAGTTACATAGTTCTATTGATGGCATGCACTCCATCAGTTTCAATCAAATTAAATATGGCAAAGACTAGTAACATAAAATTTTACTCACCACAAGTTATGAGAATTCATGTAATATTTTTACATCATTAGTTTTGTTAGTATTTAAACAAAATTTTGATTACTTAAATCTCTTGAAATTGTATATAAAGTATTTTAATATATTTTTACAAATAGTAATTATCTTATTTTCGACATTTTTGGTATTTTTAATTATATTAATAAAAAATACTTATAAAGGTTATTTAGGTATTTGTGTATACTTTTATGTATTTTAGACTATCTACTATCCACGGGAAAATTTATTACATATTTGGAATGTTCCTGTGTAGGTTGTAGCATGTTTACGTGGTACCTGAGCTTCTCAGGCTGCCTGTCACTCTGTCAGCCCGTAGTCGCGCGGCTGCGTACTTGTCAGAGGCCCGGGGCTGCATACACGGCTTGTCAGAGTACCCTTAAAGGGTGGCAGAGCTACTGCTCAGCCGCGCGCGGGTGTATTGGGAACTGCGGCTGCATGCGGGAATTGTGACAGAACACATTTCCGTATGTAACTCCTAAAATATACACAACACCTCAATTCTGACTGAATTTTAGGTGTGAAACCTATGCGTGAAAATACATGTGAAATATTTAACTGGCCAAAAAGTCCTATACTGGTGTTGTAGTATTTTGGTCTTTCTTTTCTTTAATTATTAAAATTATAAGGAGTTGCATTTAGAGGGTGGGGTCAGTGAGTGACCCTACCTAATTTTGGGTGGAAAATCCATATCCACAATAATATCCAAGGATTTTCTACTCCTTCTTAAGTTCATTTTAATATCCTTATTTTTATTTTATTTTTGTTAATTTTGCAGCTTGCTCTGCAACAGTAGCAAGCTGACACAAACACAGCTCAAAACCGCCGTTTATGGGGGATATACCGTTCCCTGGGTGTTGCGCATGTTTGAGACAACCCCTTGGGCGCATCTAGACGCCTTTTTTTGCATGTATGCGCGTCTTGGACGCTTGTATGGGCCCCATGAGTCCATTGGGTCGTTTAGGGCCCTACACAACTCCCACAAAACTTGGAGTTGTGAATTTAACATCACCCTTCACAAAAATGAAAAAAAAAAAATCTAAAAAAAAAAAGAAAAAATGCAAACAAAAATTTAAAAAATATGAATTCCTGTGGGGAGGTGGATGAAATTGCCTCAGTTGTCCACCACGTTAATGGAGAGAAGAGAGAAAAAATAAAATTGAAATTCAAAAATAGTATATTCACAAAAATCAAAAAAAAAATCAACAAAATCACAAAAATCACAAAACTCACAAAATAATTGCAAAAAAACCACCAAAAAAAATAAAAATAAAAAATCTGAAAAACATTTCAGTTCTCTGAGATGAAATGATTTGTTGTGCCCTACTATATGGGAGTGCACACCAGTGCACTGTATATCAAAAATTTCATCTTTGATGGTGCTTAACAAGCATGGTTTGTAGGGAGGATGAGCTTTTGTTTGAGGAGCAAAATCAACATTATAACAGGATTTCCTTAAGTCTCCCACCAAAATCCACAAATCAAATAAAATAAAATAAAAAAATAAAAAAAGTCAAAAATTAAAAATAAATCAAAAATTAAAAAAAAATCAACAGTGTTATTTTTCTCATGAACCTTACTCTGAGACACGTGGATATTTTATGCCCCCATGACATTTTGCACACATGGACATTTCCTTGGTCTGTGTGGGTTACTTGTACTGGTTTTTTGAATTTAACCAAGTTGAAGGGGCAATGCCACTGGAACACATTGGGTTCTGCCAGCTGAAAGTTTTTGGTCCTGCCCTACTATATAGGATTGCACACCAGTGCAGTTAGTATCTTCAAATTAATTGTTTGATGATGCTTCACAAACACAGTTACTATTGAGGAAAAGCTATTGTTTAAGGAGCAACATCAAAATTATAGAAAAATTTTCACTCTCACCAATATAAATCCTAAAAATACAAAACAACTTTCATTTTTGTTAAAAGAAAATGAAAATTAAAAGAAAAAAAGATATTATTGAAAGAAATTTTAAGAACTACAACAAAAATCAAAGGAAAATAATCTAAACGTAAATTGAGAAAAAAAAAACATCAAAGATCCAGAGTTATTTTTAAGACCCCCTGGCCAGTTTCAAAAATTCTTTAGATACTTCGGATGCTTGCATTTTCTTTTTTTGTTTGTTTTTTTTTGGTATTTCCAAGAAAAAAAAGACAGAAAAATTTATAAAAACAGTTTCAATACCAATCTGTTTGTTTGATAGAGCTCTTTAAGGATTTTCACTGAAAAATTAACTTTTATTTTACCTAAAAAAAAATTAATTTTTATTAAAATTTAGCAAGAACATGATTCCAAAATTTAGACAACCCCTTTTACCACCCCTTTTATTTGCACTTATTATGGTGTATCAAAGCTAGCAAAAAACACCATCAGAAACCAGCAATTTTTTTTACCAAACCCGCCATTTTTGATGGGGGGTTTCTGAAATACACATACCCCCTAACTGGTGTATTTCAAAATGGAAGGCTTCATGAAAATGGTGGGTTTCAAAAATTGAACCTGCCATTATTATCCATCCACCATCCATCACATGCAAAAAATCCATCCACACCTCCACCTCAGCAAATCCTTACAAATCCCATCTCCATTGCATCAAACACATCTAATCTTTATCACTTCACATTTCCATTGCTTCACACAAATCCCATCATCATCTTTCTCAACATTTCCAATCAAACATTCCGACAGCAAGTTGAAAACACAAAAAAGCTGAATGGAATTTTTTTAATATTTGACTCTGATTCAGACTCTGATTCAGATTCCAATTTTTAATCAACTTGTTTAGCTTTGAATTCTATTTTTTAAAAGCAATGAATAGTTACACAAATAAACACTCTCCACAAACCTATGTATGAAAGGCAAAAGCTTCATCTACTCCCCAATGTAAGCTTCCAGAAACTCTTCCAAACTTTATTGCCTTCATTCATGAAACTTCTGGAGATGATTGAGGACCACCACATCTTCCAGGAAAAATTCTCATAATCCTCAAGGCAATCCAGCTATCCAACTGGCTTTTGCTCTTTTTAGATTGGTATAAAATGGAAATGGAGCAGCAATACATCAATTGAAAAATCTATTCTCAGTTTTTTATGGGTCCATTGACATATACACCAAAAGAGTCATGATTGCTATCCTATCTTTCCATTGCTCAGTCCTTTTTTTGCCAACCAAAGAAGAATTCAAGGAGATATCTAAATTGAGGGAGACTAAACGCTTTCCTGGTTGCATTGGTTTTTTTGATAGAACCACTATCCTCTTGAGTCAAAAACCCACACTAGATGGCAACCACTATTTTAATTTTAAAAAATTCAATCAATTCATTTCCTTTCCAAATCCTTTAATAATACACTAACAAAATATGTTTTATTGTTTTTTATGGATACTCTGTGTCACTACAAATTGTTTGTTATAAAAACAAGAATTTCATATCCCTCCATGCTGGCCTTCCAGCTTTTTGTCACAATTCATATGTTTTCAATTGGATGCTGATTGCCCATCAACCAGATAACTACTGTGATCAAGATCAATACCTTTTGGCCAATTCAGCTTATGCTAGTGTTAAATATGTGGTTCCAGAATACCGCAAGGTTTCATCAAATGATCAAGCCAAAACCAATTTCAACTATTATCTTGCCCAATCACAAGTTGGTATTGAGAATGCCACAGGAATCCTGAAAGGAGGATGGGCCAAATTATGGGAGATGCCAAACCAGCTCCAATCTTCCAAAGACATGAAGTTCCTCATCAACTGCATTATCACTTGTGTAATTCTTCACAACCTTATTGCAAACATCAAAGATGAATGGGAAAAAATATTTGAAGAAGATATTCCCAAACCTCCTCAATTCATCCCAATCTCATCTTGTACCTCATTGTCTGCATTGAAAGAGAAGATTCTACTGCTAACACTGGCTCACTCTGATGAGTAGAATCCAACTTTTAAATAGGTGAAATATCATATCACCAAATTTTTTTGGTTTTGGTTTTTCAAATCCTAGGCTGATCCCGTTTTTTTTTTTTTTTTTTTTTTTTTTTTTTTGGTGGACTTAGACACAAAACAGAACCATAACATCCAAATCACCCACCTCACCCCACCAAACCACTGGTCCAATCCTCCCTCCTCCTCAGAAAACCACCTCACCTCACCAAACCACTGGTCCACACCTCCCTCCTCCTCACCAAACCACCTCACCCACCACAACCACCTCACCTTCCACCTCCATTTACCTCCAAGTTCACCCAGTCATCCTCCTCCTCATTCTTCTTTGCTCAGCGCCCCAGAAAAGCCCCCCCTCCTCCTCCTCAAATCATTGGTGCTGACCTCCCCCTCCTCCTCCTCCTTTTAGATTTCCTCCTTGTGCTTGCTTGGCACCTCTGGTAAGCACCCCCCCTCCTCCTCCTCCCCTTCACCTGCTCCTCCTGCTCCCCTTATTCCCCCTTCTCCTCCTCCCCATGTTACCCCCTCCTCATTCTTGTTGGTCCATTTGCAAGCAAAAAGTTGTTTGCTTTCCAGTCAACTGATTGATTTCTTGGCAAGCAAATGGTTGCTGTCTTGCCAGTCAACCAATTGATTGGTTGGCAAGCAGACAACCTTTTCTTGCAAGTCAGTCAATCAATTGACTGGAAAGCAAAAAATCAATTGATTGACTGGTCAGAAAAAAACCGTTTGCTTGCCAGTTGTTTGTGTTGAAATGAGAGTTTTATGCTCTGAAAGAAGGATTGAGGAAAGGAGGATTGAGGTCTAATGACGCTTAGATGAGCGGATCAAGGAGTCTAGAGGATTATCTCAGGGGGCACTTGGGTTCAATTATTTGACTTAACCAATGATGATTATTCACTTGAGAGCTGGAAGTTTAAGTAGTCTAAGTACAAGATAGGCTGACCAGTGGTTAACAATATGAGTAACTGCAATGAATAAAATGTATTCAATAATGAGCCTTGGAGTCCGCACTTCTTGGAGGACAACATAGTGCAGACTGAGATCAAAGAATATAGAGCTGAAGCAAGCCTGGTTGCACTCAAGGTTTAGGCAACATGAAAGTCAGGCTAAAAATCTAACACACCCCCTTGCCTAAAGCTTGATGGAGATAAAACAATTTAGATATTTGAAGACTTTTGATCTCTTGTATGCCTATTCTATCTAACATTTAAATCATAGAATGAAAATATTTTTTTGAACAATACAATAAGGGCCTATTCTGTTGGAAAAGAAATTTATCAAGTGATTTTTGAACTACTTTTGAGTCTATTCCATCGGGAGGTAACTAATCTTCTAATTTTAAACTTTGAACCCCGGACTATACCAAAAACAATCTGCTGCTAAATGATTTTCCCACAATGTAGCAGTAAATATTGAAGACTTTGTAGGGTAGCGACCAAACCTAGTAGGAGAATAATTGATGTGAGGACAGCAACAGAGAAGACACAAATGATCAATGGAGAACAACGGTCAAGAGTCTTCTAGCGGTTGAATGGTTTAAAATTGGCAGCAAAAAAGTCGTGCGCAAGCAATTGACAATAAATGAAAAGATAAGGCGACTTCAGGCAACCTTGAAACTTGAAATTTTGAAGAAACAAGTTGATTTAGATTGGTTGGTTTGGTGAACTGAGAGGATGTATTGATCAACCAGGCGCGAGTTTGGAACTGGACAAATTGGTTGTGTTATCAGATTGATCAACCATTGAAAATTGAGACAGGATGAGTGACATAATCAAGACTATTTGGGAGTCCCAAGAAACTCTTTATTTCAATTCATCCAACAACTCTTGTAATAGTATAGCCTTGGTTATCATGGAGCACAACATGTATCAGGACATAGATTTGACTGAAGGCGGAGAAGCATGCACTGAAGTCAATAGAAAGATAAGAGAGTCAAAGAGAGACATGAAATAGAAAATCAGATCATCACCTTGGTTGAGAACACTGGACATAGTCCTGGCAGACTGATTGAGGGAGAGGGTGCTTGACAAAGTTGCTCCTCCTGGATTTTGGTACCTTGCCAAGACTTTGGTTGCAATATTTCTTGTAATAAGATAGACCTATATTTCTTGATGACTCAAAACCAGCATAAGCTGTGAAAGAAGTAAGGGAACATGAGAAATGCAGGATCTAGACAGAAAGTAATTTGAGAAGAGAGTAAGAGACGAGAAGAGGTCCCACAGCTTGGTCCTGATGAAAATTGAGATAGGCGGCATTGTCAGAATAGAAGATGAGAAGGAAAATAGAGATAGGATAAGGAGGACGCAGGAAATGATCTTGAAGAGATGGACAGAAAGGGCAAGATGGAAAGATTAGAGATTATCCTGCCAAGAGACTTTGGAGGGTCTGAGTCTTACCAGTCAGGGACTTGTAAGCGGGGCGGTAGCTGAGGTGAGAATGAATTGGCTGTCGGGTTGGTGAATATTGAGGATAAGATTGGTTGGGAAGATAAACAAGAGAAGAAAAAGAAGAAAGGAGATCAGACAAGAGAAGTGAGATCAAAGAGGAGAGATAGAAGAGGTTGAAGCAGAAGGAGAGGAAAGGAAACATATCCGGGGATACCCGGTCCGGGTAAAAGGGGGATGCGCGCGGGAAGCAAGAGCTGACAGAGAATGAGAGAAAAGACAGAAATTGGGGAAATCTTAACACCCCTGGTGACTGGTAAGAGGAGGAAAGACTGGCCTACGGCTAGGCTTGAGAGAACACTTTTTGCTGAAGAAGTTTGACAGAGAGGAGAGAGGATGCTTTTGTGAGGGAATTGGCAATCATGGAGTTGGTCAGAACAAGAATCAGATCATACTTAGAGAGGGAGAAGTCTTCGCGTAAGCCTTTTGTTTTAATATCTATGTGTTGTGACTTAGAGTGAGATCCAAATTTCTTTATTTTATCTTCCAGCCCCTTATTGTTGATGTATATTGTCCTTTTTTATTCCAGAGAGAGGTAGATCACTCCAATAAGATGATTAACCCACTTGATTTCAAGATAGCAGTCCAGTAGAGGGTTGAGTTCAGACTTGGTCAAGGAGTACATGACGTTTCTCTGTCTTGATGAATTGCAGACTATTGGGCTACCGTAGTGACAAATGATATAACCTGTTTGTGACTTACGGGATGTGGGGTTGTCACCCCAAGTAGCATTACTGTATCCAGAGACAATTTCCTGTGAGGGGTCCAATTTGAGGGTGAACTTGAAGTCCCTAGTGGTCTTCAAGTATTTCCAGACTTTGCGTACTTCTCTCCAATGATTTAGTTCAGGCTTTGTGTTGAATCTTGCCAGGCTTGAGACGGCAAAAGAAATATCTGTATGAGTGTACTGGGACAGATGGTTTAGTAGGCCTATTACAGACCGATAATTTATATTGAGTTGAGTGAACTCAGCGTGATCTTGATCAGACGCGGGCTTGAGGTGGAAGTTCTGAGTTAGAGGTGTGTTTGTGTCTTTTCAATCAGATAGACCAAGTTCTTCTAATCCTTAATCAATATGGTTTGGTTGGCTAAGAAGAATCTTATCTCCATCAATTTCCATTAGCATACCGAGTATTGTGTTGGGAGAATGGCAGGAAGAGTTTGGAAACTTCTTTAGGAAGTTGTCAGCAAAGTTTCTTGATTTACCAGCTAGGATGAGGTTTTCCACATGAAAATATATGACTTCCATTCATCCTGGGTTGGAGTATAGGCATGGGTTGCTAGTGGATTTGCGGAATCCTTGAGATTTGATCCAGGTGGTAAGGGTTTCATACCAGTTCTTAGGGGACTGGCGGGGGCCATAGAGAGATTTCTTAAGTTTGAGATAGGGAGATTTTCTTAGCGATCCTTCAGGCTTTTGAATTATGACTTTTTTGCTCAGAGGTACCTGAAGGAAAGCCCCTTTTACGTTGAATTGGGTGAAATCCAGCTTATTTTTGAGGCTGTAGAGTAGTGCGAGGCGGAGGGACCCAATTTTTCCAGTTGGGGCCCAGGTTTCACTGAAATCTATCCCTTGAATCTGGTTGAATCCTTGCACGCATAGTTGGGCCTTATATTTCACGGGCTCCCCATGACAGTTCTCTTTCACTTTGAATACCCAGGTTGTGTTCAAGACGTTGTTTGATGTGTCGTAGTATTCTTCCCAAACATTTTGAGATTCAATGGAGCTTATGAAGAGTTGAATAACTTGAATTTCCTGAACCAACAGACTAGAACAAGAGAGTTGATCAGATGAGAGGAAAGAATGAGAGACAAAAGAATAGATGATAAAAGAATGACAATTATGAGGAGGAATTCTCACTTGATGCTAGCTGAGAGGAGGAGGTGACGCTAGGAACAAAAAGGAACTGAGAGATATGACGGAAGATGAGGAGGCAATGGAGGAGACAGAGACTGGGTCTAATTATGATTTTAAAGAAAGAGCGGCATAAGCGGTTGATAGATTCAGATTGCAGTTTGTGGACAACCTCACATTTGAACAACAATGAAAGGAAATTGAATGTTATGGGCAGCCGGAAGGTTTGAGGTTAAGATGATTGGAACGGAGAAGTTGACGTAGTACGTAGGTTAGGTTAAGGTTGAGTTGAGGGAGAGAGTGGGAGAGAGCAGGTTGAGTTGAGGGAAGTGGATGATGGAAGCGATTGTTGGAGGTGATTCAAGTTGAGGGAGAGAGTAGGAGAGAGCAGGTCAATTTGAGGGAAGTGGATGATGGAAGCAATGGTGGTGAGTCAAGGGAAGCATTGGAGGTGATTGCAAGCGGAGGGGGTGATTTGAATCAGGTGGAGATGAGGAGACAAAGGAGAGGAGGATGATTGATGAGGGATGGAACGGGAGTGGATGGAGATGATCTTTGTGTGGCAGCTGTCTGTGACACAGTTGTAACAGGTGGAAGTGCGCAAGGTGGTTGAGTGTGTCAGGCTGTGTTGAAGGGGAGGTGATCAGTGATTTCCTTTCAACACACCGCAGTGTTCAGATGAGAGGTTTCAGTATGACAGATGTGAGATTCTTTACAGAGGGTTTTATAGCAGGCTTGGTCAGTGGATTGGCTAACATTGAATCAGAGGGGACAAGGTTTGTTATGAGATTTTTGGCGTCCTTTTGTTCTTGGAGCCATTTGATTTGAGTTTCCACGTGTTTGAGGGCGCTGTGGTGAGATTCTGAGTTTATGAGGTTGTTTAGCGCCTTGTTATCAATGTGAGAGCAGTGAGTGAGGGAGATGGAAGGGTTTAGTTCTTTTATTAAGTTTGATATCCAGAATTTCTCTTGAGTTGCGAGAACTAGTGATTTGAGTTCTCCTTCCGTCGAAGACAGTGAGACAGTAGGTTGAAGCTTACTGTGCCAGGAGACGGCACAGCCGTAAAGGAGGACCAGGTAGCCGGTGTGACTTCTACGTGAGACGGGCTTGTTTCCACCATTGGATTCACTCCAAGTTTCGAGATCAAAATTGAAGGAGTTGTTCTTAAGACCTAGAGCTAGATCACGGGTAGTTTTGATGTATTGCCAATCATGCTTGGCTTCCATCCAGTGCGAGAGTCCAGGTTTGGCATTGAAGCGGGATAGGGAGGAGACAGTGTAGGAAAGATCTGGTCGGGTTTGGGTTGCAATGAAGTTGAGAAAACCTGTTGAGGAGCGGTAATTGATGTTTAGGTCAGAAAAGGCCAAGGCGTCGACTTTGGTGGCAGACTTGAGAGCAATTCCGGGAGTCATAGGCGTATTGATGGGTTTTGATTCTGAGAGTCCGAGTTCAGACAAAGCTGTGTTGATGTGATTGGGTTGGTGAAGACATGGCCCTTCTGACAACTCTGCAATATAGTTGCCAAGGATCTTGAATAGGGGACCTTCATGTGAGATGCAAAACTTTGTCTTCAGTTGAGTTCAAAGTTCCTGTGAGTTGCCGATAATTACCAGATCATCAACGTAACAGAAAATGAAAGTTTGAGAGATTTGATTGATGAACAGACAGGGATCAGCCGAGGACGTCATGAAACCCTGATCAAGGATCCAGCGTTTCAGCGTATTGAACCAGCTCTTTGGCGCTTGTTTCAGACCGTACAATGCCTTGTTCAGTTTGAAGTAGGGAAAGGAGGTATTGTAACCAGAAGGAGTCTTGATGAAAATGTCTTTGTCCAAGGTGGCATGCAAGAATGCAGATTTTATGTCCATTTGAGTGATTTGAAGATTGTGATGAAAGGCATAGACAAGCAGTGTTCTAAGCGTAGTGATTTGACCAGTTGGTGCGTAGGTTTCTCCGTAATCTATGAATTCCAGCTGTCAAAAACCTTGAACACATAAGCAGGCCTTAAAGATGACTCCGTTGTTTTCAGGATTGGATTTGAGTCAATAGACCCATACAGTCAACAGGGCCTTTTTGCCTTCTGGAAGTGAGTGGCAGCCGGTCCAGACGCCCATGGTTTCTATCCCATCAAGTTTGGTCTTCATGCCCTTGAGCCAATTTTTGAAATCGGGGGAGGGTTTAGCTTCATCGTAGTTTTGGGGAACGGTTCTGGACAGAAAACCATACCGCTGGGGACGTTGGATGTTTGAGAGGTCTCTTAAAATCATGGAAGAAGGGGTAGGCTGGTTGATAGTATTTTCATTGTTGGTGCATTCTACGGGAGACTGATTGGAGTTGGAGGATTTGGCAGGTGAGTCTGGAGTAAGGGAGACTTCTGGCGCCTGAGATGGTTCAGTTGGAGTTGTATTAATGGGGAGGTCGGAGGAGTAGTGGTTGGAAGGATCATGGTTAATGGAAGAGAGATTGTTGATGAGGTCGGGATTGGATTGAATGAGAGTTTTAAAGGGGTTTTTGGAAGGAGGCGGAGATTCAGTTAGTTTTATTTTTTCAAAGACTTTAACGTGTTTTGAA
Source organism: Puccinia polysora (assembly GCA_025617555.3). Taxonomy (NCBI): domain Eukaryota; kingdom Fungi; phylum Basidiomycota; class Pucciniomycetes; order Pucciniales; family Pucciniaceae; genus Puccinia; species Puccinia polysora. The sequence goes on along the minus strand of JAOOQA010000019.1, from coordinate 1,838,371 downwards.
CAAATTGTTTTGCCAAGCTCTGGAACGTATATCAGGTAGGAGTTAAATTGCAGGTCGTGACCTACTAGGATTCCCTCCCAACCTTTCTTTTCAAATTTTCCTAGGTGATGGTAAAGATTCAGAACTACTGCTTTGGATCCCAGGGTTCTGATCAAGCTGACTTTGGGTTTGATGCCGTTCCACAGTTTTGAGGGACTCGCTTTTGATTTTTTAGAGGGTAGGAGGTTGAGGATTTCGCAGAATCCAACAAGGATTTGATCCCACAGGTCAGCCGGGATTGATATATCAATGATTGAGGTTCTAGCTGACTTGACTATCCTACAATTTCATCGTTTGGCAATGGGATTATGTTGGGGAGTGTAAGGTTCCGAGGTTGTGTGTACAATACCGGAGTCTGAGAGAAAGCTTGACAGTTTTGAGTTCACAAATTCTCCACCATTGTCAGAATGGAGAAATTTCAGTTGGTATCCAAACTGGTTGGAGTGAATTTGGATGAACGTGATGATTTTGTTGGCTACATCCAACTTCAGTCTAATTGGGAGGCAAGTTTTGAAGCGAGAGAACTTGTTGAAATTCCATAATTTTACCTACTATCTCTCAGTTTCCCTTATTTCTTTCTTTTCTTATTTCTGTAATTCTTTTACGTGGGTGCTCTCCCTCCTAGTACGCCCGCACTCCATTCATACTGTCCCAGTGCCAATGCTCCATATGAGATTGGCACTCTGAACTACTTAAGACTTCACTCATGCACCCCTCTTTCTTGTTCCTCACACAACTCAAACGGTTGTGTCATTGGACTGAGGGTGCTTTGAGTCAGGTAAGCTCCATCCTCTATACTTACAATAGATTATTTCTGATCTCACTCTCTCTGGTCGAATCAAACCCTTTTAGGTTTAGACTTACGATCAGGGGTGTCTTATCTTCTCTATCAAGAGTTTCATTATCTACTGCTTACTGCAGTCCTTACCTCATCGACTCCTGGTTTTAGGTTATTAATGATTTCATCTTGCTTCTTTTCAGCTGTCCAGTCTTGTTCCTCTTTCTGATGAAATATTATCTGTTTTAGTTGCCTCTCACTTTACCAGATTTACAGTCCCAAGTCTCATCAACTTAACCAGGATCGACTCTAGTGATTCAAAATGTCAGACCTCGACGAACCCAACCCAAAACATCTCCATCTTCCTCTCTTGAATGAAACCAATTTTGCCTCCTGGGTAATGAGAATTAGAAGTCATCTCCGAAGAAAAGGTCTTCTAGAGTATGTTGAAGATACCAAATTTGAAACTCTCATTCTTCCAACTACGGCTCCTCAAAGAAAGAAAAGCTATGAAGCGGCCAATCTTCTAATTCAGCATCTAGGAGATACAGCATTTGACGCCGTTGTCAATCCCGAGAATCAGTCTAAACCATCCCTCATCTGGAAAGCTATTCTTGATTGTTATGCATCTCAATTGACCAACAACAGAGGTCGGATCTGGTTGAACTTCATCCAATACAATTTTGATGGTAATCTCTAAACCTATCTAAGAGAATGCAGAAAGATCTTGAACAAACTCGCTGTGGTGAAACTCAAAGTGCCCCAAGACATTCTCAGTTACACCATCCTAGCCCAACTGTCCGCCAATTTTTATCACCTGGTTGACAGCATCCTCCTCAATGACAACCTTCTCAAAAGCCCCTCTAGAGTTCTCAACAAACTGCGTGAAGTAACTCACCTGGAATCAACCAGGGCACTACCCAATACTCCTGCTCCCTCTACCAATCCTCCTGATCAATCCGGTTCAACTGCCCTTCTGAAGACCAAATCTTGTAAGGGTCCAAAACATCCTTGCTCAAAAGGGCATCACAACCCTCTTGCCAAACACCCCAAGTCCCGCTGCTGGCTTCTACACGCCCATCTGCGACCGGATAAGAATTCTCCCCATGCTCACCACACACAACCTACTGTTTCCTCTCCACCAGTTGATGATAACGCTGTTGAACCTGCTAATGCATTTTATAATGCTCAATTATATCACCATAAGTCTAGTCGTTCTTGCTCTGAATCAAATCTTGCTCTGCCTCCAGTCCTTGACTCAGGAGCCAGTCACCATATTGTGAACAATCCCAATTTCCTGCTCACTTCCAAACCAATCAATCTTCCTGTCGGCTCTGGTTCTAAATCTTCATCTCATCAAGCCACTGCTATTGGAACAGCAAAATTAATCAATCATGAAGGTTCCAAAATCATCTTGAAGGATGTCTTGTTGATTCCAGATCTTAATAAATGCCTTTTATCACTCGACAGACTTCTTGTCCAGAATTCAAACATCTCACAATTCAGCAAAAGCGGCATTTCAATTCTGATTGACAATGTGAATCTCATTGGTTCAACCACCAATCACCTTCTGGAGATTTATGGTACTCAATTCGTTACAATGCCCACAAGCCCTATTGCTTATCATCTAACAACCAATCAATCCGACTTCAAGTGGCATCATCGCTTGGGTCATCCAGGCATTGCCACCCAAAAGATCCTTTTTCCTAATTCTGTCTCTACTAGCACCGACTGCGACGTATGCCAAACTTGAAAGATGACAACCAATGTGTTCAATGGCCATTTCAAAATCGCTAATCAGCCATTAGAAACAGTGCATATTGATCTTGTAGGTCCAGTCTCAGTTGAATCTGCTGGCGGTTGCAAATACTTCCTGACTATTGTTGGCCAATACTCACGATTCAAGACTGTCTCTTTTCTTAAGAACAAAAGCAAGGCTTTACCCGCCTTCAAGAGCTTTGTGACTTCTTCCAAAAGGCGACTTGGCAAGAAATTGATCACCTTAGTCTTTGATTACTCACCATTTCTCGCCTGCCTACACCCCTCAACAAAACGGAGTGGTAGAACGCGCTAATAGATCAATTATTGAAAAGGCTAAATGCCTGTTCAATCACAGTCAACTTCCACCTTCCTTCTGGGCTGAAGCCATCAAAACAGCCACTGACATCCTCAATCTCCTACCAGTGGTATCCAATCAAAATTGGATTCCCTATGCTGTTTGGTTCAAAACTAAATTCAACTACGACGTACTTTGTCCCTTTGGCTGCACTGCTTTTGTTCACATTCCCAAAGTCAATTGTGCTTTTGAATTCAACGCTTCTGGTTTCAAAGTTATTATGCTGGTATACACCAATCTGTTTTCCTCCTATAAGATTCTCAATCCTATTAATGGCAAGGTCTACAGCACTGCCAACGTACGATTCAAGGAATCCGAGTTCAGTAAAGCTTCCCCTCAAACACTCTTTCCTTTCCTCTCTGAGGACGTTATTGACCCAGAAAACTTTCCTAAGGATCAGTGCGAATCTCCCATCATCTGTCCTGAACTTCAGGAACCATCTGTTCCAAACAATCCACCTTTGATCACTCCAGTAACGTCCAGTTGATTCTTTATCTCGTGAATGTAGCTTATGATTTTGTCCTCAGCATTGGATTTGCTCTTCAGGATTTATACCCTATTGAGCCTTGAGAAATCATTGATAATGGCCAACACGTACAAGGCCGACTGTTTGCATGGGGGGGTGATTTGCAGGACGTCTGTGTGGAGCCACTGAAACGTTTTGTTCAAGACAGGGAAGGGATTGGAGTGGGCTCTGCGCTTGATCTTGCATTCCAAGCAGATGTTGCAGCGGTTCAACGACGGGAAGGGGGATGGATTTGGAATTTTGTTGAGAAGTAGGAACTTCTTGAGGTATACATCCAACGGATGACCCAGAGTTATGTGCCAGTCAATGGTAGTGGCAGCTATGCTGGCCAGGTTGATGTTGGAGGGGGGAGAGTAGTATGCAACGTAGAGGTTTCCAATCCAAGGGAAGCAATACACAATGCGATCCCCAAGCTTTACAAGCACAATGCAATGCTTGTGAACTAACCGGAGACCATGATCTTCCAACTGGGTGGCAGAGATCAGGTTTCTGGTGTTAAAATGGGGGTGCACTCAGGTAATGTGCATAGGAGTGTTTAATCCAAATGGGATGCAAAAATGGGCCTCCACGGCCCATTGGACATCATGTGGGCCACGTGGGCCTATGTGGGTGTTATTGGTTTTGGGCATTTGGGCGCCAAAACACGTTTTTATGGTCTTTTGGGACACGGGCCCTCACGGCCCCGCCAGGTTGGATGGGCCACCCGAGCCAGATGGGCTTATTTGGGCATAAAAGGGCTCAAGCTTTATTATGGACATACTTGGACAGACAGGCTGGCCCGCCAAAGTATGTAATTCTCACGATTTGGGCTTGGGGCGGCCCACTTGGGCCGCCGCCCCTGTCGCAGCCTTCTAGGGGCAGCCTCCCGTGTTGCGGCCCGCTCGGGGCCGCTGCCCGCGTTGCGGCCCGTTTGGGGCCGCCTGTGTTCCTTGGTGCGGCCCACGTGGGGCCCGATGGCCCGCTGCGGGGCTGTCGCCCGGCCGAGGGATCCCGCGCGGGCCCGGCTGGTTGCGCTAGGCAACCAGCGCCACGGAGCCGGGGCTTGCGGCCCCGGCTCACTCCCCCTCCCCTCGCTTCCCGTTGCGAGGGGGATGGGGGCAAGCTGGCTGGGTTGAACCAGCCAGCAACCAACCGCGACAGCTCGGTCGGTCAGGGAAGTGGGGACCTGACCACCCCCTTGCCCAAGGAGGTGGCGGCGCCGGCCGCAAGGGTAGCAACCGGCAGGTGGGGGGGAATTCATCACCCCCCCACCATCAATCGTTTGAGGCAACCAAGCAGGGCAGGGGCGCTCTCCCCCCCCCCTTTACCAAGGGGGAGGAGCAATGGGCCTGGGGGGACCTGATCACCTCCCAGGCCAACGTACTTGATGACGCCCTGGGGGTATCATCCCCCAGGGCCCCTGGTGAGGGGATTTGACCGCCCCCACCAGGGATTTGAGAGAAAGAGGGGGGGACAGCATGTCCGCTGGTCACACCCCCCTCATGTGAGTCTGAGACCGGACCCAGGTGTGCCCTGGGTCCCACCTGGCCCATTTGAGGGGCCAGGGGCTGGCTGCATGAGGCAACCAGCCCATAAACAAGGCAATAAAGGTCATCATGGCTGGTTATAAAGGAAAACCAGCCAAGGGGATTGAACAGTTAAGGGGCTGGTTCAGCCCATTGAGGTGGAAACACCAGGAATAACTGGAATAGGCTAGTTGTAAGGGTACAGGGACTGATGCCATGTGGGCTGATGTAGTCCAAACCAAGTAACAAGGCCAGTAGAGCCTGTAGAGCTCTTTTGGGGCGGAAAATTTGCCTTTTGGCTTGTTGTATCATGGGCTCACAAGAGGCCAATCTTTTGTACTTAAGGAGCCCTTCTCCCCGCTGTTTTCCATCCATTCATTCATCATTCCAATCAAATTCATCCAAGATATTGCCCCATTGTGAGAGCCCCATTAGACAATATTGACACCCAGTGTCCAGCATTTTGTTTGCTTTAAATACTGCTCATTTGGCTAAGCTAATTGCTGGCAATAATTCTAACATCTGGGCCCATCGGGAGCATAGAAGACCAGAAAGATCATGGTGCCTCCAATGTTGAGCTTACCGACGTGGGTGACCACTATACAACCGCCGTAGGTGTTTAGCTTCTTGGAGACAGGGGTTTGATCGCATAGTAATGAGAGATTACAGACCTTAGACCTTGATGCACCGGAGTTGTACACAAGTTTGATTGTCTGGCTGTCAGGATCTGAGGTGTTATATAGTACATCTTTGCTGATGAGGAAGCCACATTTGTCTGGGTCAGTGGATTGGTCCGCCACCATGTTGGCGTTTTCGACAGGATCGTCCGCGTGAGACTCTTCCAAGCCTTCTTTGGCCACATTGATGGAGTGTTGGGAGCAAAGTTGTTTGAGTTCACGGTGTGGTGTCAATTTATAGACACGGATTGGGAACTGCGTTGCGGCTGCGCGCTCAGCTTTGGGGGCAAGCGGGCTCAGCATTAGGATATGCGGAGTGCTCAGCAGCAGCAGCAGCTGTTTGGCTCTGCACCTGGTGGACGGGTCGGGCTCAGCATCAAATGCGGCATGGGCGGAAATCCGCCCCGGAGATCGGATTTGGAAGGTAGTGCTCTCGACTAAGTTTGCGGGCACGCCGGTTCGGATATGTAGGGGCGGAGCAATCCGCGGGCTATGAAGGAACGGATGAAGCGCGCGCGCAAGCGCGCGGATCATGCCGGATATTACCAAACACCCACGACAGGCGCGGACAAACGGATACAGACAGGCGTGGGGGGCTCTGAGTAGGGCGCGGTGCGAGGACCGCGTCATGAGAAGGACAAACCGGATGAATGGAACGGCGTACGGATGGCAGGGGGAGTTTGGTACAGAGGAGGTGGGGAGAGGAGGCTAGGGTTTCTGTTTTGGGATTGTTTTCTGTTTTGTTGTAATACTGTTATTTGCGCGTGTACTTAGGTTAGGGTTGAGAGGGAGGACTTATCCTCAATCTCAACTCCGGGTTAGGAGGAGGATCGAGGCATGCATGCAGAGAAGCGGAAGAGGAAGAATCTCATCATCAGATTGAATCACTCATCTCACCAGGAGATTAAAGGAACTCATACCGGATACACATCCAGGTCAAAAGTCCTGAGGATTGAAGGATTGGTGATTTCTCTCTCTCTCTACTTTTCTTTATCTCTTATCTCCTTATCTCTATTTCTTATTTAAGTGCAACTTCAGACATCCTCATCTCCTTTCAAACGCAAGGAACCGTTAACTTCCAAACCTTGGGACAATTATAGGGGGATAACCCTTATTCTTTCCACATCTGGGGGTCTGGCCAGCAAGTGACCTTCTGTTTCTTGTCTTTCAAAGGTAACTGGGAACAATGTCCTATTCATACCTCCCTACAGTTGCTCCTTCTTCTTCTTCTCCTTCTCCTTCCATCTCTGGGTACGCTACTCCAACCCCACTCTCTTCTTCCATACCTCCTCCTCCCCCTCCCTCCACTCGACCTAGGACAAGCTACGCCATTCCTCCATTGGTCTCCAGTGACCATGAACCCACCCGTCCGGTTTGCATCAGGCCGCGCAACTACCCTCACATCCGATTCAACACTGCGGATGTGGAGCAATTCATCTCAAGATACAAAGGTATTGCAGATGCAGAAGGTGCGTCGGACGCTGACAAGGCCCGGCTGGTTGTCCTGTTCATTATGGAAGAGGAGAAGCTCCGGGATGTGCAGGAAATGGAAGGCTACAAGAATCAAGATTGGCCAAAACTGAAGGCGGAGATCCTAACGCGGTGGGGTAGGCGCGAACCTCGGTTCCGGGAAAGCGATTTTGACCACGTGGCCTTGGAGGCGAGCACGCGCGGAGGAGTCAGAATGCGGGTGGAGCTGGCGGAGTACACCTTGACTTTCGATTGGATCTATTGGTACTTGTCAAAGAACAAGGTGGTGGCAGGACAGACGGGGGCCATGAAACGCGCGTTTCTGGGCGGTTTAGGCGCTCAACTCCGGGCAAGGGTGCAGCGGCATCTTTACAATGAAAACTTGGTAAAGCGGTCACTGGACGGGAGCATTGCGCTCCTTCCGGAGTTGGCTGTCATTTGCCGGGCTGTGGAGAGTGAGCTCAACTAAGAGGAGCTTATCAAGGAAACCGCTCAGTCCTTCCCAGTGGGACCAAAGAAATCCGCCCCCCAGGTTCCGGCTCCAGCGCAATTTCCGGCCCCAGTTCCATCTACTTCCACACGTGTTCTGGTTCCTCAACCCGCGCCAGCCCCTCCGGTAAGCAAATTGAAGGAGCTGATGAAAGACCTGAAGATCTGCATGAGTTGTATGGGCCAGCAGCAGCCGCGAGGGCCTCCACCTCACATGGTGGAAGGGTTTTGGCCACCCGGTACCTTTGTGCTGAGGGGGTGCTTGTACTGTGGGGTAAACGGTCATTGGCGATTGGTGTGCGAGGAGATTACAAAGGATCTCAGCGCGGGATTGGTTTGAACTGCGGGGATGGGGTACATGTTTCGGACGGGTGAACAGATTCCAATGGAACCAAGCCAGCCAACCGCAATGCAGCAGGTGCGCACATGGGGTCAGGAGGCGGGAACGACGGCGCGAGCGTCACTGGGCATTGTTACCGGTCACGGATCGTGGCAATTACCTTGGGTGGAAGGTGAGGTAAGGGTAGTGGCAACGGCAGAAAAGGTGGTGGCCTCCGATAAAATGGAGGTGGACGCGAAGGAGCAACCCCCATCGGCCGTTCGAAAACCGGCCGCGCGCGCCCGGAACCAAGGTGCCGGCAGAAAACCCTGTAGGGAAGAAGAAAGCGGCGGAAATTATGCAAAGGGTGATGGGTAACGAGACTCCGGTTCTGCTGACCTTGCGGGAACTGGCGGCCGTATCTCCGGTGGTGGTAGACAAGATGGTTCAGGCGTTGCGGGATTGCGCTCAGGGCCGGGTACCTCAGACGGTGCAGCGGGTCCATGTCGGGCGGAAGGAGGAGGGGCGCGGGGAGTGCAAGTCAAAATTGGTTTTGACTCTGCTTGCTTACGTTCCAATGGTTATAGCGGGAAGGAAGGTGTGGGCTATGGTGAACCTGCTGCCATCGTGGATGGTGGATGATTTGAGGTTGGTTCGGCGGAAGTGCGCAATGGGTCTCTGTGTGCTTAACGGAGGAGAGTGTTGTGTGGACGGAGTAGTCAAGGAGGAGGAGGTTGAGGTTGCAAGTGTCCGTAGGCCCCTTTCTTTTCTTTTGGTTGATTGTGCGGATGTGATTTTGGGAAGGCCGTTCATGTTTGGGTTTTGAGCACGAATGGTTTTTGATCCGGAGGCGGGAACGGAGGCGTTGAAGGTGGAGTATTTGTCCGGCAGAAGGTTCGAGACGACTATCTGCAATCACGGGCAAGGGAAGCGGAGAAGAGTGTTGGAGTATGAGGAGGAACCGGACGCGGAGTTGGTCTGCAATGGGCAACCTTTCGAGGATTTTTTCTAGTTGACCGAGGAGACCGCGCGGAACAAGCTCCGGTTTTGCGCGGGCAGTTGACTAATGAGGAGCAGGGAGGGGGAGGAAGGAAAGTTCAGGACGCGCACGTCGCAGAAGTAAGTCCCTTTTCTTATTAAGCATTGCCCGAGGGTACTACGCTTCAAAAGCCCTGTCATTGTGCCACACTTGTGAACGAAGGCGAAAGCCGCGGTTCCGTTCTGCGCAGGACTTACAGCAAAGGCTGCGTGCGGATGATGCGGTGCAACGAGGGCAAGTACAAGCCGGTTTCACCGAAGGTCCGACCGAGGAATGAGCCAATGCCCCAGGAACTGAACGGACCGCTTCAACCAATTGCTTGGTCGCGGGACCCTTGGGTCACGCCAATTAAGGCTTCGGGGTGGGTTACTAGTTTGGCGCGGATCACGGAGGAGCAGATTGCAGCTTTCAATTTTGGCCTGACAGGATGGTTGAGTACGGAGGAGCAGGAGATGCTGATTTTGGTTCTGGTTCTTTGGGAAAGAGTGCTCGCGTTTGGACTGGAAGAACGGGGGCTCCTGAAAAACAATATTGGTGACCCCTATGTCATCCCCACTGTTGATCACGAGCCGTGGCAGATCAAGCCGATTCCGATACCGCGGGCAGTCCGGGAGCAGTTTCTGGAGTTGGTGCAGGAGCGGGTGAAGACTGGCCTTTAAGAACAGTCTACGTCTAGTTACTCCAGTCCGATCTTTGCGGTGGTTAAGCAGGATGTAAAGTCGTTGAGGATTGTTCATGATTTACAGCAGCTCAACTCTTTTACGATCCGGGACGCAGGACGGCCCCCTTGCGTTGACGAGTTCCTTGAGTCAATGGCGGGGCACGCTTCTTACGGTTTAGTGGGAGTGATGGGGTGATACGACCAGCGCGAGTTGGATCCTTGCTTGTGGCCTCTAACGGCATTTGAGACTGGATTGGGAAGAATGCAGCTGACTCGGCTCCCGCAAGGCGCGACCAATTCCGTGGCGGTGTACCAGGCGCAAATGGCGTGGATCCTGAAGGAAAATCTTCCGGAGAAAGTCCAAATCTTCATTGACGACACAGGCATCAAAGGTCCGAAATCCGATTACGGGGGAGCGGAGCTGGTTGAAGTTCACGGCTTCTGACATTTTGTGTGGGAATATGCGGAGACATTGGAACGCATCCTGTTTTGCATTGAGGAGGCAGGACTGACGGTGTCGGGGAAGAAGTTGGCGGTTTGTGTCCCGGCGCTTGAAGTCCTTGGCCATGTTGTTGCTTCCGACGGCCGGCGCATTGCAGAGAAAAAGCGGAACAAGGTCCTCAAATGGCCAACCCCGCGGACGGTGTTGCATATCCTTCAGTTCTTGGGATTATGTAGCTATGTCCGTATGTTCATTGAGAGGTTTGCGGATGTGGCGAGCCCGCTCCAATCACTAACGCAGAAATGCGCGGAATGGAAGTGGGGGGAAGAATGCAATTACGCGTTCCGGAAGCTCAAGGAGATCGTGGGGCGTGACATTGTGCTCCGCGATCTTGACTACAACGCAGGAGGAATTAGGCTAGCGGTTGATTCCAGCGAATTTGGCGTGGGGGGTTTTCTCACTCAAGAGGACGACGGCAAGGATAGGCCGGTACTTTACAAGTCGGTCACCTTCACTCCGACGGAAAGACGGTACTCTCAGCCAAAGTTGGAGTTGTGCGGGGTCACCAAGATTGTGCGGCGGCTCCAGCATCTTTTTTGGGGGGTCCATTTTGAGCTTTTGGTGGAAGTGGAGGCGCTGGCGCGGATGATCAATTCCCCAGCGTAGCCCAAAGCTCCCATGACCAGGTGGGTGGCATTTCTCCAACTTTTCTCCTTTGCTGTTGTTCATGTTCTGGGGAAAGTGTTCACTATGCCTAACGCGTTGTTGCGGTATCCAAGGGACAACCCGTTTGAGGACGCGGAACTGCTCGATGTGGAGACCCCGGTTGTCAAGGTAGGGGTTGTGGAGGCAGTCATTCAGCTGCCGCTTGGGCAGAACGGGTGGTACGCGATCCTTTGTGACTACTTGTGGGACCCTCTTTTTCCCAACAGAGCTACGGAGAAGGACATGCAATGGGCAAAGCGGCGAGTGGGGAATTTCTATGTGCAGGAGGGGCAGCTTTGGTGGCGGAAGACTCTGGTTCCTCTTGTGGTCACCACTTCAAGAGCCGATAAGGAAGCTATCCTCCGGAGCCTTCACAACAATCTTGGTCATTGAGGAGAGGTCAAGACGCGGAGGCGTGTCAAAGCGCGGTTCTGGTGGCCGGGTGTAGTGCGTGCGGTGCGGGAATGGCTGGCGTCCTGCGAAGCCTGTCAACAGAGGAGCGCGAGACTGCCCAAGGAAGTTGGAAACCCCACAGGGGAAGACGCTCTCTTTGGTCGAGTCTTGCTTGATGTTGTCCACATCAAGGCCGGTAAGTTCTCCTATCTGTTCGTCATGCGGGACAACCTGTCCGGTTGGGCGGAAGCGCGTCCGTTGGTCAAGCTCTCGGCGGAAAAAGTTGCTCTATTTCTGGAGGAAGACTGGTTCGCGCGGTACGGGTTGCTTTGTCTGGTCACAGTGGACGGAGGGGCTGAGTTTCGCGGCCGTTTGATTGAGTTGGTGATGAGTTGCGGAGCCAAGTTCGGCCGGGTAACGGAGTACTATCCCGAAGGGGCCGGCATGATCAAACGCGGGCATCAGCCAATCAAGGACGCCCTGGTCAAGATGTGTGGGGAGGACGGTAAGCGCTGGCAGGAAACCCTTCCAATGGTGCTGTTTGAGGATTGGATTTTGGTGAAGCGGTCAACAGGCTACTCGCCATACAAGTTACTTTTTGGGCAGCGCCCCGTGCTTCCGGTGGACATTGAGTTGGAGAAGTTCCTGGTGGTTTGCTGGTGGAAGGTGAAGACTTCTGCCGAGTTGCTTGAGGCTCGCGCCAAACAGCTCCTTTGACGGGACGGAATGCTTGCAAAGGCCACAGACCGGCTAAAGAAGACTTGGATGGCATTGGTGCGCTATTGGGACAAGAGCTGCGCGCATTGCCTCCGGGATCCCTTGTGGAAGGGGGATTTGGTGCTCCTGTACAACCAAAGTCTGGAGTCTCAGTGGGGGAAGTTGTTTGCTAACCGGTGGAACGGCCCGTTCCGCGTGTCGTCCAAGTTCAAGGGCGGCAGCTATCAGTTGGAGGAATTAGACGGTACTCCGCTGAAACGGAAGGCGGCGGCTTTGCATGTCAAGCGCTTCTTCGCGCAAGGATCCACCTCATTTGATGAGATGGCGGAAGGGGGTGAGGGATTGGACAAGGGGAGTGTGGAGCGCGGCAATGGTGTAGGAACGCAATCCAGGTATTTGTCTTCGGGCAGAGAAGCGGAGGCCGTGCTGTTGCAACGGAGTAGGCGGTTGTGACCAGCTGGGGACAGTGGCCAAGTTGGGGGGGAGGTAGAGGGGGTAGGGGATAAGTTTTGATTTGGTGAGGGGGTTCTCTAGCTGGTTCACAGCCGGAACAACTAGACACCCCAGAATGTTTGTTTCTCTATGTTTCTTTCTTATCTGGATTGTGGGGTCTTTGCTGGCTTGGGGTTTTTGCAGGAAACGCGGGCACGGCGCAAAGCCGGGTCCGTAAACGCGGGAACAAGCCCCGCGGAACCGGGACGCGTGGGCAATCCCGCGGATGGGGGAAGCGGGACAAAGAGCCAATTGCGGGCGGTCTACGGGCATTGCGCAAAAAAAAAAAAAAAAAAGGGGTTCTTTTCTATTTTTCTTCTCTGTTGGTTTCTTTTTCTCTTTTTCTTTCTCTCAGGATATCTCAAGGATGGGTGGCTGGTATGGGACTAAGCTTGATTTGGTGAGGGGGTGCTCTAGCCAGTTTACAGCCGGGACAACTAGACACCCCAGAATGTCCGTTCTCCTACTCTCTCTCTCTCTATTCCCTTACGGTGGCGCGCGCTGGTGTTTTGGTTGTTGTGTTTGTTACAGGAAGGGTACGGGGAACTGTGTGGCAGTTTGTCTGGGGCATTCCAGTTGCCTCTTTTCAATGGCTAGTCACTCACGGTTGCTCAGAAAGCAAGCGCGCGGGCGCGGACTCAATCTCGGATTCACTCTCTCAAAGCGCGGCCGCGCACTTTTTTCTCAGAAGGATAGGACCTCGCGCGGAGACATGTATTTTATTAACGGAAAAGGGAAGCGCAGTACAACAACAATAAGAGAGAAAGAAGAGGAAAGGGAGAAGGCAAAAGGGGGGGGCAATGCGCCTACGCCATCTTCATCATTTCCTCCATTTCCGCCCTCAAAGCCGCCAGTAAAGCCCGGAAAGACGCCAGGATTTCGCGCCGGGATTCCAAGGATTGTGCACCAGGGATTGCAAGGAAGTTCCAGAGCATTGTGGTTGACCTTTCCGCAAAAGCTTTGAAGCCGGCTGCTGGGAGCGCCATTACAATTGGAATCTCTGGGATCTCGGGAGGGCTGGCTGGAGGAGCAGCCGGTGAAGATGAGGCCTCCGGGGAACCAACAGGGGGGCTCGGTCCAGCTGGAGGTGATGACGGGACAACAATTGGTGACGGAGGTGGAGGGGCGTTGGGGGTCGTAGGCCTCTCATCCGAGTCCGCTGGTGGCGCGGGCGGTGTCGGCGGTCGTGGAGTAAGAGGAGGAGGTGCTGGCGCGGCCGCGGGTCTTCCAGAGAGTCTTGGGTCCGGTACCGTTTGGTTCATGCCAACAGCAGCGGCCCAAGCGCGGGTTGCCGCGCGCCATTCCTCGGAAGTCTCCTATTTGCCTTTTTGCGGAGGTCCAGCCCGGCAGAGGGGTGATGCTGAGTCGCGGCTCATGTGCAAAGTGGTGGGTGACGGAGCTCGGGGGCGGCGGGATGAAGGTGAACCGGGTGGTGTCCACAAGCCTTCCAAGATTGACTCGTCGTCCGAAACCACAAACGGGTCCGGATGAGCCCTCTTGCGCGGCCTGGGGCAAGAGCCAGATTGGGGGGGAGCCCAAGGGATGCTGTCGCTAAGCGAGCATCAACGATGACCGCGACGGCAAGCTACACAGGCGCGTTGACTGGGGATGATCAAACACGCGTGCCTGTTCCAAGCGCAGAACTTGCAAGGGAGCATGATGGCAATGGAGAGGAGGGGAGACAGAGGAGGTGGTAGCGGGAAGTGGTGGGGGTGGAGCGGAAGTAGCAGAGGTGGTGGTATGGCGAAGCAATGGGAAACTTCTGGGGACAGAACTCAAGTTGGGGGGCGATGTGGTGTCAATTTATAGACACGGATTGGGAACTGCATCTTGGCTGTGCGCTCAGCATTGGGGGCAAGCGGGCTCAGCATTAGGGTATGCGGAGTGCTCAGCAGCGGCAGCTGCTGGATCATCAGCAGTGGCTGTTTGGCTCTGCACCTGGTGGACGGGTTGGGCTCAGCATTGAATGCGGTGTGGGCGGCAATCCACCCCGGAGATTGTATTCGGAAGGTAGTGCGCTCGACTAGGTTTGCGGGAGCGCCGGTTCGGATACGTAGGGGCGGAGCAATCCGCGGGCTATGAAGGAACGGATGAAGCGCGCGCGCAAGCGCACGGATCATGCCGGATATTACCAAACACCCACAACGGGCGCGGAAAAATGGATACGGACAGGCGCGGGGGGCTCTGAGTAGGGCGCGGTGCGAGGACCGCATCATGAGAAGGACGAACCGGATGAACGGAACGGCGTACGGACGGCGGGGGGAGTTTGGTACGGAGGAGGTGGGGAGAGGAGGCTAGGGTTTCTGTTTTGGGATTGTTTTCTGTTTTGTTGTAATACTGTTATTTGCGTGTGTACTTAGGTTAGGGTTGAGAGGGAGGACTTATCCTCAATCTCAACTTCGGGTTAGGAGGAGGATTGAGGCATGCATGCAGAGAAGCGGAAGAGGAAGAATCTCATCATCAGATTGAATCACTCATCTCACCAGGAGATTAAAGGAACTCATACCGGATACACATCCAGGTTGAAAGTTCTGAGGATTGAAGGATTGGAGATTTCTCTCTCTCTCTACTTTTCTTTATCTCTTATCTCCTTATCTCTATTTCTTATTTAAGTGCGACTTTGGAAATCCTCATCTCCTTTCAAACGCAAGGAACCGTTAACTTCCAAACCTTGGGAAAATTATAGGGGGATAACCCTTATTCTTTCCACAACGGTCAAGACGTTTGATCTGAGCGGCAAGCAAGGCATGGTGGGGGGGGTGCCTGAGGGTTCTTTTGGGTTGGAGCTACGGACCGAGGTTGGAAGGGTGTTGGTTGTAGCAGTTTGTCTGACCTTTTTTCTGGATTCCAGCCTTGGCTTGATGTGGATGCGGTTGATGACCCGATGCGTAGTAGCTGCTGTTGACTGAGTTTGATACCACCTCAAGTCCTCTAGTAGCACCCTTGTTGACACAGCTTCCAGCGTGAATGGTTGTATATTGTACAGTGTGGACGTAATGCTGGAAATCAAGTTGTCCTTTCTGAGGCTTTTGATGAAGAAGATTGCGTCCAGAGCAGTGGAGACTTTCATGATTTGATTTTTGGGAGGTTGACCATTGATCATGTTGGTTAGATTTACTTACGCGTCCTTGAATGAGGAGGGGTGGTCTCTTAAGCTTTTTCCTGGCTTGTAGGTTAAGCTGACCAGTTGGATGAGTGCGTTGCCAATGAAAATCAGGGAGTTTTTGCCACATTTGCTGTCAAGTGAGCAGTAGGATTTGCTGAAGTCCGAATTTCTGGATTTGATGCAGGAAAGTAGATCCCTCTTGACTGAGTTTCTCAGGAGGCTGAGGGCCAAAGCATTCTTTTGGCGGTATGTTTTAGAGTGGGAGTTAGCTTTGATCCACTCGTTGTCTAGAATCTCTTCATGTCCTTTCCCAACAAGTATGTCCTCAAATGCACTCTTCCAATTGTGCCAGTTATGTTGATTGAGTTTAACAATCTTGGATTTAGTTGAGTAGTCATTTTCCAAGTCTTCCAAATTAGGGATGGTGATGGGATGTCCTTCAAATTGAGTCATTGGGAGGGATGCCTAAGCCTTTAACCTGTGTATCTATTCAAGAGTTGTTGTGAATCAAGAGTTGAGTCTTGCTACCATGACATAATTAAGACTATTTGGGAGTCCCAAGAAACTCTTTATTTCAATTCATCCAACAACTGTTGTAATAGCATAGCCTTGGTTATCACGGAGCAAAACATGTATCAGGACATAGATTTGACTGAAGGCGGAGAAGCATGCACTGAAGTCAATAGAAAGATAAGAGAGTCAAAGAGAGACATGAAATAGAAAATCAGATCATCACCTTGGTTGAGAACACTGGACGTAGTCCTGGCAGACTGATCAAGGGAGAAGGTTCTTGACAAAGTTGCTCCTCCTCAATGTTGGTACCTTGCCAAGACTTGTGTTGCAATAGATCTTGAGGTTTAGGTTTTGATCCAACAGTGACTGACGAGGCAAAGCAGGAAGGAAAGATGGGGGAAAGGGAAAGAGTCGAGAAAAGATGGAGGAAGTGGTGGAAGGATGAGAGGATCAGGGGGGTAGTCAACGTGGTTCCTCCTCGGACGTTCTTCTCAGGTGGTTCACTTGATTGCGGTCTAACTCTGATTTGGGAATGGCTGCGCGTGCGGGCTTCAGAGGCCGCGGGATCTCTAGTTAACAATGAGAGGTTTCAAGCAAAGATAATCAAGATGAAATTAAGGGGTAAGATTTAGGAGGAATAAAAATGGGTTTCTTTGGTTGCCGAGGATTTGGACTGAGGTGTGTACTTTGGGGACTTCTCAGGGTATTTAACCAAACAGCTTTTGGGACAGTTTTCAGCTTTGCCGCAATGTGGGCAGGTTGGAATTTGAGAGTACAGGGCGTGATTGATGCCATTGGGGAAGGAATTAGATGGATTAATTTTAGCTTGAGCCTTGGCTTTTTTGAGTTGTTTCAAATTGTACTCAATAGTTTTATTCTCCCATTGGTTTGACTTCTTGAGATAGTTGAACTCTGAGGGCAGCTTGGAAAGGGTAAGGATGATAGTGAGTTCTTCTTCCAACTTTTGGCCAACCAAATTCATTTTTTGAGTGGAGGTTTGAATTTGCATAACAAACTCATTGTTGTTATTCTCAAACTTGACTTTGTTGAATTGAGTGAATGCAAGATTCTTGTTGATGAAATCTTTGGGCATGTAGTGAAATTTAAGGAGATCCCACTGGGCTATTCCATTGCATTTGTCGGATTAAGGGAAAGTGCCAGCAATGTAGGATAAATTTTCCTTGTTTAGATGATCAAGTATGAGGTTATAGGCTTTGCGGTTTAACTTATCAAACAATTTAGCATTGTTCTTATCATTGTTTTCAGAAGTTCAAATAACTCCTTTGAGGATTATCTCAAGAGCATCTATGGAGTCCAGTTTAACTTCCATGGCAGGTGACAAGGTATAATAATGGTCAATGGTTAGAAGGAGTTTCTGGTTGGTGGCAGCGGAGGACATTGGATATATCAGAGGGGGAGCTTTTGGATTTTAACCGTGTGGAAATTAGAGTTAGATGCTCTGGCAGAAGGATTGAGGAAAGGAGGATTGAGATCTAATGACGCTTAGATGAGCGGATCAAGGAGTCTAGAGGATGATCTCAGGGGGCACTTGGGTTCAGTTATTTGACTTAACCAATGATGATTATTCACTTGAAAGCTGGAAGTTTAAGTAGTCTAAGTACAAGATAGGCTGACCATTGGTTCACAATATGAGTAACTACAATGAATAAAATGTATTCAATACTGAGCCTTCGAGTCTGCACTGCTTGGAGGACAACATAGTGCAGACTGAGATCAAAGAATATAGATCTGAAGCAAGCATGGTTGCACTCAAGGTTTAGGAAACATGAACATCAACCTAAAAATCTAACAGGTCGATCTATTGATTGGGGAGCAGGAGGTGAGGGATTATGTCCCGCCCCCCCTGCCCCTCATCCTCCTCCTCCTTATTGCTTGCCAATTGATCAACAAGGACAAGGAGGGGGATGATGAAATTCCCCCCCCCCCCTTCAGCTCCTCCTCGTCCTCCCTGATCATTAAAAGGTGACTTATTGGGTTTTTTTATTTTGGGTAGGAGAATTCCTGGTATTTTTTGGTTATTTTCTATTTTTGCTGATTATCCAAGTTGATTATACTAGACTGATGAATTTTTTTTTTTTGTTTTTTTTATTCAATGCAATGCCACTGGAAATTACACAGCTTTGAAAACTCTTTCTTGACCATCCATTCTTCTCCCACCAAACTCAAAATGTTAGACAACCAATGGATTTCTATATTGATCCTCACCCCAATCCAAGTATATGGTTGGGAGGGAAAAAAATGGAAGGATATAGTTGGAAAAACATACAGAGAAGTGGAAAGAAAAGGGCTTTCCAGAGAAGGAGGGCTCAAATGCGGGATTCTGAAATTGCATTGGAAGTGACTGAGGAAACAGTTAATGAAAAGGTTGTTTGGTCTTCATGAAAACTACGTCCCTTGGATCTTTATCCTTCCATTGTCAAGAAAAGTCAAAAGCCCTCCCCTGAATAGTTGGAACAGGAAAAACAGAAGATCAAACCATTCCATTTATTCATCTCTGGAAAAGTAAATCTTCAAGATTAATTGGAGCATAAGGCTATAGTTGCAATCATCAAATTTGTCCCTTTGAATGAACTCTCTGAGCAAAGGAAGAAGGAAATCAACTCAGTAACAACATTCTTTCACCAATCCAAAACATTTGTCAACATGTTTGGTCCCTCAAGATCTTGGGGTGGGAAAATGTGGGCAATTGGATGGAAAAAATCAATGCATCCTTCTGAAGTATTTGGATGATTTTTGAAGAAAGATGCTGTCAAATCCTGCCCTAAAGATTATTATTTTTTGAGCCTTAGGTCTGACAGGGTCTCTCAAATATTGGGCCAAATGTTTTGGAAATTAGCCAAACTTTCATTTTATTCCAATGTGAAGCTATGATGGACAACAATATCCCTTCCTTTTCCCCATTGGAATTTGGATCTGGCCCCACTCCTTTCAAATGCTCCCCTCACATCACCTTCAACTCAGACTCCTTATACAACTCTCCCCATATTGAAAAAGGTGATTTAACCTCCTATTTTTTTTTACTGGTGGTCCCAACCAAAAAATTGAATGGACAAATTATTGACAAAAAGGATGAATATCAAGTATCCAAGGCCAATTTGTGCTCCCTGACTTGGTTTTTGGTATTGATTATGGTTTGGGAAGCCAATAAGTACAAGCACTGTACTTTTCCAGCTGTGGAGTTGGCCACTCATAATAGGATGGCCATTTCCATGCAAATTAACAAAACCACTCAAAACACTATCAAGGACTTGCCCAGTGGCAAAATATACCTTAGGGAAAAAAATATAAATAAAACTAAAAAAATGTTTGTTCATTGGTGATGCTAAAAATACTCTCAAATTTTTTTCCAATCAAACATTATTTTTTTTGTTTTTATTTTTAAAATTTCCATCAAAGTAAATATATTTACAAGCCAAGAAATCAAGTTATTTTCTTCATTTCATGCGCAGTTCTACTGCTACCAATACATGCCATGGCTACCAATAACCTATCTTTTTTTGTGGCTAGCCTTTCCCTCTCCTTTTCAAGTTGCTCTTCCTGTTGATCCTTCTCCTTTTCCTCTTTTTGAAACTGCAGCTCAGCCTTTTTTCAGTTGCCACTCAGCATCCAACTTTTGTTGATGAGTAAAACTCTTGTATTTCCCCTTTTGAAAATCCATAGCCAGTTGAAAATCCCACTTCTCCTTTTCAAATTGATTTTTTCAGATTCAATTTGTGATTTTGCTGTTTTTTGGAGGAGGGGAATAGGAATGGGGCATATCAGAATTAAGCAAACCCGCCATTTTTTGATGGTGGGTTTCAACCCAAATTGGCCATTTGAAACCCGCCATTAAAAATAAAAAAACACTTATTTCAGATCAGAGGTGTCAGAGTTACCTGGAAATAAATGGGTTTTTTCAAATAAAGTATATAAAGGCTTTCACAAGTTCAACCGTGTCATTCCACATCATCACCCCTGGTTTCAACCTCCAGCCTCATTGGAAAAATTCTACCTCAAACCTCATTCAAAAGATTTGATTTTCATCACACTCTCATCCCCTCATCACTTCATCACTCTCACCTTGCTTCATCACTCTCATCACTTTATTTCTTTCATCACATCCATCCTCTCATTTCTTCATTGCTTCATCCCTGCTTTCATCACATCCCTTTATCACTTCATTGCTTCATCATTTTATTTCTTCATCCCTCATCCCCCCTTTCATCACATCCCTTCATCACTTTATTGCTTCATACCTCATCCCCACTATCATCACATCCCTTCATATCACTTCATTGCTTCATCACTTTATTGCTTCATCCCTTCATCCCTCTTAATCTTCTTACATGGCCCCTTCACAATCCTCCCCCTGCAAGTCCACTAAACAAACCAATGTACAAAAGCAAAAATCCCCCAGGAACTCAAAATCCAAAAATCCTCCCCCATCAGCTTACAAAGGCTCAAGTCAGCTCAAGAGAGCTGATTAAATCATCCGGGTAAACTGGCTCAAAATTCCCTCCAACTACAATGCTTGCTTCGGATCTGACAATGAAACACACGTTGGCTGACCTCCATCCTCCAAGGTCAATGGTTATCTCCTGATGGCCAATGAACTCAAGAATAAAAAAAAATGTAGTCTGGATCTGTCATTCAAACAGGTGAGGGATAAATTCAAGAATTATCAGTCCAAGTAAAAAAAGGCCCACTCCATGTCAATCTCCACTGGCTTTGGTATCACTGACTCCAAAAAAGCCAAAGGAATCAACTTGGTGGTTGATAAATTGGATTCCCTTTTTCCTTTTTATATTCAAATGGATGAAATCTTTTGAAAGAAGTCCAACATCACCCCTCTTGCTGCTTTTGATTCCCAAAAATCTGATTCAGTTGATGCCAAGTACTTGGCTGTGGATGCTCAGCCTAGCAATGAGGATCCTGATGAGACCTTTGCCTTGGAGTGGCCCCATCCAATGCCAAGGAGGATATTCCAACACAGTCAGCTCCAATTGCATCTACTTCAGCATTTATTGATGAGTCAAACAGGACCTTGGGCCCCTCACTTCCTTATTTTGATTTCTCTCTTCCGGTGGTGGAAGAACTTGAGAACTTGGACAATGAGGAGGATTTTATTCCTGTATTGCCACTACCATCAACATCTGCTCAAGTAAGGAACCAAGTTCTTTTCTCTTCTTTCTGGTTAATCCTGACTGATTTAGATTGTAAAAAAAAAGGCTCATCCGTTTCTGATTGGCTGAAAACTCAAGCCAATGGGGCCTCCCACATACCCTTCAAATGAGAGAAAAACCATTCCAACACAAACTTCCGCTGCAAAGGGAAAGCAAAAGGCCTCAAATTCCATCAACATCAACCCAAATATTCGTCAAAAGAGGAGAAATAATTCAAGCTTTTCTGGCTTTGAGGATATCATGGAGAAGCAAGATTCAAGTAAGCATGTTGGATTCTCCTTGATTTCAAAATGCAGCTCATTCCTATTACCTTCTGAAAAACAGTGAAATTGCAAATTTGATCTGAAAGACTTCAGTTCAAAAAGGAGAAGTGGTACTTTCAACTGGCTATGGATTGTAAAAATCAAAAAGCTGAGAGTTTGGCTCATCAACAAAATTTGGATGCTGAGTGGCAAATTAAACAGGCTGAGCTTAAGTTTCAAAAAGAGGAAATGGAGAAGGATCAAGAGGAATTCCAACTCCAAAAGGAGAGGGAGAGGCTTGCCACAGGAAAAAAAGATAGTTTATCTGTAGCCATGGCATGTATTGGTAGCAGGAGAACTGTGGATGAAATCAAGGAAATCACTCAATTGCTGGGCTTTTAAATATATTCACTTTAAAAATTTTAAAAATAAAAAAAAAATTGCTTGTCTTGTAAATATATTTACTTTAAAGATTTTAAAAATAAAAAAAATAAAAATTTATTTTTGATTACTACAATGTTTGAGACTATTCAAAACTCCACCAATAAAAAAACATTTTCTATTTTTTTTTACATTTTTTTCTAGAGTAAATTTCCCCACTTTTTAAGTCCCTGCAGGTGTTCCTGGTGGTTTTGTTGATTTGCATGGACATAGCCATCCTTGAATGAGGGGCAGTGTACACAGCAGGAAAATTACAGTTTTTGTACTTATTTGCCGCCCAAACCATTTTTACAATACCTTTTCCTTTGAACTCAATACCAAAACCTAAGTCAGGTGAAACAAATTTCCCATAAGATACTTGATATTCATCCTTGTTGTCAATCATTTGTCCATTTGATTTTTTTGTTGGAACCACAAGTAAAAACAAATAGTATGAGAGGTTGCCTTTGTCAATATGAGGACAGTTGTAGAAGCCATTGGAGGTGAAAGTTATATGTGGTGAACAGTCAAAAGCGGTGAGGCGGGATCCAAATTCCAAAGAAGAGAAGGAGGGGATGTGGTTGTCCTTCATTATTTCCCAGTTGGAATCAAAGGCAAGTTTGGCTAAGTTTCAAAACATTTTGCCTAGGATTTGAGAGACTTTGTCCAACCCAAGGTTGAGGAAAGCATACTCTTGAGGGGAATTTTGAATAGCTTTTTTATTCAAATATTGGCCAAAAAGTTCTGAAGGGTGCATTGATTTTCTCCATTTAATAGCCCACATCTTCCCACCCCAAGATCTTGAGGGGCCAACATTTTTGACAAATTTTTTAGATTGGTGAAGGAAAGTTATCACAAAGTTGATATCCTTCTTCTCTTCCTCAGAGACTTTATTCAAATGGAGAATTTCAATTATGGCCACAAGAGATTCTTGATGATTGGTTTGGTCAAGAAAGGCAACTTTTCCACCAGTGAAGAAATGGAACTTTTCAATCTTCTCTTTGGCCTTTTCAAACTCTTCAGGGGTGGGCTTTTGTTTGTTCTTTTTCTTTTTGGCAGCAAGAGCAGAGAAATCCAAAGGTTGCAGTTTTTGTCTAGATCATAGAATCTTTTCCAAAAACCCTTCTTCAGCCACTTCCAAAGAGAATTTGGATTTCCTCATTGGGGCCCTCTTTTGCCAAAGAGCCTTCTGATTTCCACCTCTCTTCATGTTTTTCAACACATCTCCTTCCATCTTGTTCCCTCCCATGCAACTGCTTTGCTTGGGGTGAGGATCAAGATGGGATTTCATTTGTTGTATAACATTGGGAGAATGGCAGGAGAAGCATGGGTCATGCAGAAAAAGGGCAGGCATGGAAAGAAGCAGGGGTCCAAACGGGTGTTGCATTGCGGGAAATCCAAAAAAAAAAAAAAAAAAGAAAAAAAAAAAAAAGAAAAAGAAAAAGAAAAAGAAAAAAAACAATCATCAGCCATGTTTCAATCATTGTGGAAGAGCAACAAAAGTATAAAAATAAATACTGGTCCATCAATGATGATAGCCCCCCCCCCAAAAAAAAAGGTCAGTCAGATTCATTGATCAATCAATGAGTAGAAGGAGGAGAAGGAGAAGGGGGTCACGGGGCTCACCTTGGGGAATCAGCAAGGCAGGGTGGGGGTCAGTGGGCCCGCCAAAGAGGGGGGTGGGGCCCTGGGTCAGTTGATTGGGTGGCCAAGGAGGGGGGGTCAGTTGGTTGGTCATCTTGCTAAGGACGGAGGGGGGGGCGGGTTGGTCACCTGGCTAAGGAGGGGGGGGGCGGCAGGTTGGTCACCTGGCTAAGGAGGGGGGGGCGGCAGGTTGGTCAGCCAATGGAGGGGGGTGGTTGGGTCAGCTGGGCAGGTTGGCGGATGGAGGGGGGGGCATTGTTGGTTGGCCCGCGGTTGGCCAATGGAGGGAGGAAGGGCAGGTTGTTGGTTGGCCAAAGGAGGGGAGGGTGGGGGCCTTGTTTGGCTGAGCAAGCAAGGGGGGGTGGGCTTCCATGCAAGCAAGGGGGGGCGGGCCGCCAAGCAAGCAAGGGGGGGCATTGGTTGGCCAAGCAAGGGAGGGTGGGGGCAGGCTTCCAAGAAAGCAAGGGAGGGGCGGGCCTCCAAGCAAGAAAAGGAGGGGGGCCGGCTGCCAAGCAAGCAAGGCGGGGTGGCCTGTTGTTGGTTGGCAAAAGGAAGCAAGGGGGGGGTTTGGTTGGACAGCTGAAGGAGGGGAGGGGGGGTGTGGTTGGCAGATCAAGCAATGGGGGGGTGGCCTGTTGTCGGTTGGCCAAACGAGGCAAGGGGGGGTTTGGTTGGCCAGCTTAAGGATGGGAGGGGGTGTGCGGTCAGTTGAGCAAGCAAGGGGGGGCCAGCTGTGAAGCAAGCAAGGGGAGGGCCGGCTGCAGAGCAAGCAAGGGGGGGCAGGCTGTTGTTGGTTGGCCAAAGGAGGCAAGGGGGGGGCTTTGGTTGGCCCGCTGAAGGAGGCAAGGGGGCCAGCTGCCAAGTGAGCAAGGGGGGGTGAGAGGGGGGGAGCAAGAGGGGGGGGAGTTAGTTAGGAGCAAGGGGGAGGGGTTGAGGTGGAGGGAGGAGGGAAGGGGCTCACCTGAGGGATTGAGCAACGCGGTCAGGGGAGACCTAAAGGTTGATTGATCAAAGGATCAGACACCGGTAAGGGGCAGGAAGAGGAAGAGGGGGGTGGGGGCTTACCAGGATTTCCGACCAAAGGAGGAGAGGAGGCAGTGAGTGAGGTGAGGTGAGGTGGTGATGGTGGGTGAGGTGGAGGTGGTGGGTGAGGTGGAGGTGATGGGTGAGGTGGAGAGTGGACCGGTGGTGGGTGAGTAGGAGAGTGGACTGGTGGTTTGGTGGGGTGAGGTGGGTGTTTTGGAAGTTTTGGTTTGGTTTTTGTCTAAGTCCACCAAAAAAAAAATTCCAAGTCAGCCTTGGATGCTTGGTTGAACAACTAAAACCATGTGTTTTGTCACAATTCCTGCACGCAGCCGCGGCAGCCAATGCACCCGCGCGCGGCTGAGATACAGCCTTGTCACTCCGTCGAGGTTGTGTACGCAGCCCCGGGCCTCTGACAAGTATGCAGCCGCGGGACTACGGGTTGACAGAGTGACAGGCGGCCTGAGAGGCTCAGGTACCGCGTAAACAGGCTACAACATACACGGGAACTTTCTACATATGTAATAAATGTTCCCGTGGATAGTGGACTCTCTAAAAATACATAATTTCATATAAAAATACATAAATAATCCTTACACGTATTTTTTACTTAATATAATGCAAAGTACCAAGAATGTCGAAAATAAGACAATGACAACTTCTAAAAATATATTAAAATACTTTAATATACTTTTATGAGAGTTTCTGGACATAAATATCTTTGTGACATACTAAGGAAACCAATGATGTAAAAATATTACATGAATTCACATGACTTATATTTTTAAGTAATTATCTTATTAAATCAACTGGAACTCAAAAATATAGAAAAAAATCAATATTATGACTTTTACTCCAGTTATATAATACATAATGAGAACTTACCTGACATCAAGATGTCCGTAGAAACGTCTATTAATATAATTATTAAATTACTGGGAACATTTCCTAAGGATAATTAATTAAATAATACATAAAAAGGACAGATTAGTGTTATTCACACGTCCTAATGTCTATTATAAGGTAGAATAATTCCCATACCCTGAAGAATTAGATGCTACCCGTGCTATAGCACCAAGAACACATGACACGCTACCTCTTGTTACCCTGCTAGCCTTAGTGTCTGTCCCTTTGAGCACCTACAACCCTCAGAAGGACCATATTGGGACTCAAAAAGCTATAAATAAAGAGCTCTTTTGAGGATATTGATGGGCAGAGACCCAGTAATATTCATATCCAGACGCCGTGCCAAGGTAATCAAGTACTTATAAGAGATAAGTAAGTGATTTATGGCAATGTCTGATCAGTAATATCCGTCCTCAACCTCTTTTTATCAATTAAAACTGCTGAACAACCTTATAAACCCCAGTATACAGGTTTAACCCATCAGTACACGTCTCAAACAGATACCCAAAGGATTTAATAATATACCAGTAAGTCTTATTATCCTTTTTCTGTTGTGGTAGCTTGGCTACAAGGCCCTACCACTCCATTGTGTATTTTATATACATATTATCTTTGGGTAAAATATTCTTTAAACTAAAGAGCCCAAAGTAACCAGGACTACGTGTTTTCATACTGAAATCCCTGAAGAGAGGTGTTAAAGATCACCAATATAACTGTGGCCCCTCTAAAAAAATTAAATAATCAATTTATTCATATTGATTCAAAACAATAAACAATAACCAAACCACTTAACCTTGCAATAAGCTTAATCCAAATATTCTACGGATTTTTGCTGAATTTATTAAATAATATATTTATTATTCACTCTATCACCTCTGGTAGCTAAAGGATAGCAAGGGTCTTGGAATCCAGGAGGCTGAAATTACTTGAGATATCTCCTGGTGTTCTTCTTTGGTTGGCCAAGAAAGGACTGAGCAACGGAAAGATAGGACTGCAATCATGACTCTTTTTTTGTATGAGTCAATGGTTCCATAACCAACTGAGAATAGATTTTCTAATTGATGAATTGCTTCTCCATTTCCATTTGATAACAATTTACAAAGAGAAACAGCCAGTTGGATAGCTGGATTACTTTGAGGATTCCAAGAATTTTTCTGGAAGATGATGGTCTTCAATCATCTCCAAAAGTTTCATAAATGAAGGCAGTAGAGTTTGGAACAGTTGCTGGAAGCTTAAGTTGGGGATTAGATGAAGCTTTAGCCTTTCATACATAGGTTTGTGGATAGTTTTTCTCTCCTCGGAACCATGTATTTCTTTTGTAATAGAGCATTCAAAGCCAACCAAGTTGATTCCAAATTGGAGTCTGAATCAGAGTCTGAATGGGAGTCAAAAAGTATCAAAAGTTCAGTCAGATTTCTTGCATTTTCAACTTGCTTCCGGGAAGTTTGATTGGAAATGTTGAGAAAGACGGCAATGTGATTTGGGGTGATTAGATGATGATGGGATTTGTGTGAAGATGGAGATGTGAAGCCAGAGATGTCAACCAATGGAGATGAGATGTGTGTGATGTGATGGAGATGGGATTGGTATGGATTTGCTGGGGTTGAGGTGTGGATGGTTTTCCTGCATGCAATGGATGGTTGATGGATGAAAATGGAGGGTTTAATGTTTGAGACCCGCCATTTTCATGAAAACTGCCATTTTGAAATACACCAGTTAAGGGGTATGTGTATTTCAGAAACCTGCCATTGAAAATGGCGGGTTGGGTAACTCTGATACGCCCTAATCAGCTTGATTTTGAAAGCAAGGAGAATCAATCAATGGACTTACTGGAATCTTGCTTCTCTGGTATATATTCTCAAAGCCAGAAAAATTTGAAGTGTTTCTCCACTTTTGAAGGCTATTAGGTTTGAGTTTCATGAAATTGGAGGCCTTTTGCTTTCCCTTTGCAGACAAGGTTTGTGTGGGAACGTTGTCACTCTCATTTGAAGGCAATGAGGGAGGCCCCATTGGCTTGAGTTTTTGGCCAATCAGGAATGGATTAGACTGTTTTTTTAAAATCTAAGTCAGTCAGGATTAACTGGAAAGAAGAGAAAAGAACTTGGGTACTTACTTGAGCAGATGTTGATGGTAGTGGTAATACAGGAATAACTTGCTCCTCATTGGCCAAGTTGTTAATTTCTTTCACCCAAGGAAGAGAGAAATGAAAAGAAGGAAGTCAGGGGTCCAAGGAACGGTTTGTCAATGCTGATGTAGACATGATTGGAGATGGTTGTGCTTGAATATCCTCCTCCACATTGGATTTGGGCAACTCATAGGTTTTGTCTGGATCATCATTGCTGGGCTGAGGATCCATATCCAAGTCCTTGGCTTCAACAGATTCAGATTTTTGGGCATCAAAAGCAGCAAATAGGGTGATATTGGACTTCTTTCCAAATATTTTATCCACATGAACATAAAAAGGACACATGGAGTCCAACTTATCAACAACCAAGGTGATTCCTTTGGCTTTATAAAAGTTGGTGATGCCAAAGCCAGTGGAGATTGACATGGAGTGGGATTTTTTTTACTTGGCTTGATAGTTCTTGAATTGCTCCCGCATCTTTTTGGATGAAAGATCCAGCCCACCTTTGGTTTCATTTTTGAGTTCATTGGCCATCAGGAAATAACCATTAACCTTAGAGGATGGAGGTTGGCCAAAGCGGGTTTCATTTTTGGATCCAAAGCAAGGATGATAGTGGACAGAATTTTGAGTCAGTTTAAAAGGATGATTTGATCAACTCTCTTGAGCTGACTTGAGCTTTTGTAATTTTATGGGGGGGGTTGTTGGATTTTGAGTTCCTGAGGGGTGTTTTCTTTGGTTGAGTGGACTTGCAGGGGGATTTTTGCTTAGGGGAAATTTGAAAAGAGTAAGAGGGGTAAAGTGATGAAGCAATAAAGCAATTAGAGTTGGGATGTGATGAAAGCGGGTATGGAGTGATGAAGCCATGCAGGAATGAGAGTATGGATGTGATTACAGTGATGAAGAAAGGTGAGAGTGATGAAGTGATGAGTGGATGAGAGTGATGAAGCAGAAGAGATGAGATTGATGAAATGATGAGAGCCATTAATCAAATTTCTGGATGAGGTTGGAGGTAGAATTTTTCCAATGATGTTGGAGGATGAAACCAGGGGTGATGATTTTGAATGATGCATGGTTGAGCTGGTGAAGGCCTTTATATACTTTACGTGAAAAACCCCACTTATTTCACATTAACTTTGACACGTCTGATCTGAAATAAGTTGGTTTTTTTGATTTTTAATGGTGGTTTTGAAATGGCAGATTTGGGTTGAAACCCGCCATTAAAAAATGGCGGGTTTGATTGACATTGATAATTCCTATTTTCATGGTGATAAATAATAGGGCGTATCAGAGTTAGAAAACCCGCCATTAGAAACCCAACTTTTTTTTTTACCAAACCTGCCATTTTTAATGGCAAGTTTCTGAAATACACATACCCCCTAACTGGTGTATTTCAAAATGGCGGGTTTCATGAAAATGGCCAATTTAAAAAATCAAAACCACCATTAAACCCACCATTTATGAATCATCATCCATCCACCATCCATCACATCTAAAACACCCATCCACATCAGTAAATCAATACCAATCCCATCTCCATTGCTTCAGGCACATCTCATCTCCATTGCTTCACATCTCCATCCCTTCACATCTCTATTGATTGAAATCTCCATCACTTCACATCTCTATTGCTTCACATCTTCATATTCACACAAACCCCATCATCATCTCATCACCCCACATCAAATCACCATCTTTCTCAACATGTCCAATCAAACTTCCCGCAAGCAAGTTGAAAATGCAAAAAAGCTGACTGAACTTTTGTTAGTATTTAACTCCAATTCAGAATCCAATTCAGACTGCAATTTGGAATCAACTTTGATCCGCCTCAAGTCATACCTGTATCATCTTGTCCCTCATCTTCTTCTATGAGAGAGCAGATTTTAACCCTCATGCTTTCCCACTTTGATGAGTAATATTTTGTTTTGAAATAGGTAAAAAATTTTTTTTTTTTTTTGTTGTTCAACCAAGAATCCTAGGCTGAATCACTCTGTTTTTTTTTCTTTTTTTCTCTTAGAAAAAACTGACCCAACACCTCACCCCACCACACCACCCACCTCACCCTACCAAACCACCGGTCCACTCTCCTCCTAACCCACCACCTCCTCCTCACCCACCACCTTTGGCACCCCTGGTAAGCTTTCCTCATCCTCCTCCTCATCCTTCCCATCATCAGAAGCTAACCAATTGTTCCATCCCCCTCCAGGAACCTTCAGGTCCTCAGGTAAGCTCCCCCCCCTCCTCCTCATCCTCCTCTTTCCTCCATCCTAGCTGACTCCTCCCTCTTGCTTGCTCCTTCACCACCCCCCCCCCCCTCCTTGCTCACTCATTGGCCCCACCACTGGCCCCCACCAACTTTTTTGCCAGGCCCACAACCGCCACCACTCCTTGCTTGCCAGCCCCACCACCGCCCCCTCCTCCTTGCTCTCTTTCCAGCCCCACCACTGCCCCCCCCCCCCCACCTTGCTTTCCAGGAACACCACCGCCCCCCCACCTCGCTTGCCAGGCCCACAACCCCCGTTGGCCCCCCCACCTTGCTTGCCAGGCCCACCACCCCCACTGGCCCCCCACCTTGCTTGCCAGGCCCCCCCACCTTGCTTGCCGGGGCCACCACCGCCCCCCCTCCTTGCTTTCCAGCCCCACCACCCCCGCTGGCCCCACCTTGGCGCCACCCTCCTTGCTTGCCCGCTGATGCCAACTTGCCCCCCCTCTTGATTGCTGCGGCCCTCCCCCCTCCCCCTTGCATTGGCCCCGCCCCCCCCCCATCAATGCCTGGCCAACCAACCTCCCCCCCTCCCTGGTTCCTGTGCCTGGCCCAACCTGAAGGCGCGGCCCAATTCCCTCACACCCTGGTAAGTTGTTTTTTTTCATTTTTTTTTTTGGTGCTGATGTGATGTTTTTTTTTTTTTTTTTTTTTGGTACAGTATTTTTTTTTTTGGTGATCACGTTTCTGGTGAACTTGGGATCAATTCCAGGTTTGGTTTCATTTTTTTGATCTAATCTTGTTTCACCAATGATTTTCATTTGACTGACTGTTTTTTTTTTGGTTTTTTTTTCAATCCGTCAACCGCTATTGGTGAATGTCCAATTCTTCTCCCACCCCCCTGAAAATTTTACACAAACAATCAAATCCTGTCTTGTTCCTCACCCAAATCTAAGTATAGGATTGGGAGGGAACAATATGGAAGGATATGGCTTGAAAAACACACAGAGAGATGGGAAGAGTAGGGCTGCTTGCAGAAAGAGTCTTCAATCTTGGAATTCAGAAATTTCTTTGGAAGTTGCTGAGGAAGGTATTAATGAAAAGGTTGTCTGGTCTGGTCAAAAACCACATCCTTTGGATCTTTACCCTTACATTTTTTCCAAAAAGAAAAATAATAGTTCAAAACGCACCCAGGAAGAGTTTGAAAAAGCCAAACAAACAATATAAACCTTCCATTTTTGGGAAGCCAATAATTACAAGCATGATACTTTTCCTGCTGTGGAGATTGCCACTCATACAAGAATGGCAATTTGAATGCAAATCAACAAAATAACTAGAAAAACTTGCAGGGACTTGGGTAGTGGGAAAATATGCTGCAGGAAAAAATTATAAATAAAAAGAAAAGATATTTTTTTATTGGTGGGTTTAAAAATATTTTTAAGCATTGTTGTAATCAAAAATGATTTTTTTTTCTGTTTAACTTTTTCATCAAAGAAAATATATTTACAAGCCCAGAATTTGATTAATCTGCTTTAATTCATCTACTTTTCTGCTGCTACCAATGTATGTTGCAGCCATTGACCACTAATCCTTTTGTTCTGTTGCCAGTTGTTCCCTCTCCATTTGCAGTTGCACTTGCTGTAAATCCTTCTCCTTTTCCTCTTTTGGGAATTCTAGCTCAGCATGTTTCAAATTCCACTCAAAATGCCATTTTTGCTGATGAGCCAAACCCTCAGCTTTTTGATTTTGACAATCCATAGCCAGTTGATGATCCCACTTCTCCTTTTTGAACTGGAATTTTTCAGATTCAATTTGCAATTTCACTGTTTTTCAGAGGGGAATAGGAATGAGCTTGATTTTTAAAGCAAGGAGAATCCAATGGGCTTACTTGAATTTTGCTTCTCCATGATGTCCTCAAAGCCCCAAAAATTTGAAGTGTTTCTCCGCTTTTGAATGCTATTGGGGTTGATTTTGCTGGAATTGGAGGCCTTTTTCTTTCCCTTTGCAGAGGAGGTTTGTGTGGGAACATCATTGCTCTAATTTGAAGGGTATGTTGGATACCCCATTGGCTTGAGTTTTTGGCAATTCAGGAATGGATGAGCCTGTTTCTTTCAAATATAAATCAGTCAGGATTAACTGGAAAGAAGAGGAAAGAAATTGTTTCCTTACTTGAGAAGATTTTGATGGCAATGGTGATATGGGAATGACATCCTCCTCATTAGCCAAGTTCTCCAGTTCTTCCACCCCAGGAAGAGAGAAATCCAAAGAAGGAGGGGAGGGTTCCAAGGTTGGGTTTGACTCCTAAATCAACGCAGAAGTAGATGCAATTGGAGCTGATTGTGTTTTAATATCCTCCTTGGAATTGGATGGGGGCCACTCTTAGGTTTCTTTGGGATCATCATTGCTAGGATGAGCATCCCCAGGCAAGTACTCAGCGTCAACTGAATTGTATCTTTGGGCATCGAAAGAAGCTAGGGGGGTGATTTTGGCCTTCTTTCCGAAGATTTTATCCATTTGAATATAAAAAGGACCAATGGAATCCAACTTATCAACCACCAAGTTGATTCCCTTGGCTTTATCAGAGTTGGTGATACCAAAGCCGGTGGAGATTGATATGGAGTGGGCCTTTTTGTACTTGGCTTGATAATTCTTGAATATTTCCCTCATCTGTTTGGATGAAAGATCCAGCCTACCTTTTGTTTTATTCTTGAGATCATTGGCCATCAGGAGATAACCATTGACCTTAGAGGATGGAGGTTGGCCAATTCCTGTTTCATTTTTGGATCCAAAGCAAGAATCATAGTTGAACGGAATTTTGAGCCAGTTTACCAGGATGATGTGATCAGCTCTCTTGAGCTTACTTGGGCCTTTGAAAGCTGATGGGGGAGGATTGTTGGATTTTGAGTTCCTGGGGGGTGTTTGCTTTGGTCGATTGGATTGTTTAGTGGACTTGCAGGGGGAGGATTGCTGAGGGGCCATTTAAAAATAGTAGGAGGGATGAAGGTATGAAGGGCTATGAGAGTGTTTAAGTGGTGAGAGTGATGATGTGATGAGAGGATGAGAGTGATGAAGAAAAGAGAATAGGAATAGATGAGAGTGATTAAGTGACAAGAGGGATAAAGCAATGAGAGTTAGGATGTGATGAAAGCCATAAAGTGATGAGAGTGATGAAGTGATGAGGATAGTGATCCAATGAGAGTTAGCTGGATTTGATGAAATCAATAAACGGATGAGAGCAATGAAGTGATAAGGATAGTGATCCAATGAGAGTTAGCTGGATGTGATGAAAGCAATAAACGGATGAGAGTGATGAACTGATCAGGATAGTGATTCACTGAGAGTTAGCCGGATTTGATGAAAGGGATAAAGTGCTGAGAGTGATGAAGTAATGAGGATAGTGATGAAGAGATGAAGAGCAATGAAATCAAATTTTTTTCCAATGAGGTGGGAGTTAGAAGGACGTGAGAAGCCAGGGGTGGATGAGGTGGAAAGGTGGTGGAAGCCTTTGAATACATTATTTGAAATAACCCACTGATTTACAGGTAACTCTGACACGTATGATGTGAAATAAGTGGGTTTTTTTGATTTTTAATGGCGGGTTTGAAAGGGCAGATTTGGTTTGAAACCCGCCATTAAAAAATGAAAGGTTTTCTTAACTCTGATACACCCTATTCTATAGGTTAAAATCTTTGATTAAAATGAAAAATCATTTTTTGGTTTCAATCTTTGAATTATATCCTAAATACTTGAAAATAAAGAAACTTTTATTTGTCATGTTAAAAAACTATTGAAAAGGATTTAATTTTTCAAAGTCCTTTTATGCTGGATCCAATTTTAAGGAAGCCTATAATACTTCAAACAAATAACAAAAAAATGTTGCAAGTATTTTGAATTGATTTTCAAAAATTCAAAGACTTTGAAGCACCAATAGAAATTGAATGAGAAGTAAAAGGAAAATTTCCACAAATGCATTCAGACTGTTTTTTTTATTTTCTTGGTTTTTGGACAGATTTTTGAAGATCTCAAAGCAATGGGAAAAGTCTGAAAGATTCTTTATAGGTTTTTTGCATACATTTTTACATTTCTGCAGTTTTATAAATTTCACAAAAAAATTCTTCAAATTCCTGTTTCCAAGGAAATTTCTGTGTGCAGAACATCAAGAACATGTATAATATCTGTGTATTAAAGTGTGAGGGTTGCAAAAAAATGATGGTCAGAATAAAACAAAAAAAAACATGAAAATCAGAAGAATTTTTTTTCAAAAAAAAAAAAAAAAAACAAAAAAGAACAAAAGAACAAAAGAATAGAAGAATAAAAAAAGGGATAAATCAAAAATACAAAGATTAAAATGCAAAATCAAAATCAAAATGAAATCTGAATGAAAACAGAAACAAAAAAATCAATTTTCATGCATTGATGAAAAACTAAATCAAAAAGGAAATTAAAAATAAAAATAAAAATAAAAATAAAAAAATAAAAAAAATAAAAGTAAAAAAAATGAAAAATAAAATAAAAATAAAAGGGTGATGTTAAGTTCACGGCTCCAACCATGTGGTAGTTGTGTCGGGCCCTACATGGCTCAAATGAGCCGTGGGGGCCCATAGAGAACTACAAAGGGCCCTTTCAAACATGCGCAACCCTGGGTGGTTGTGTAGGAGCTGTGTGCCCCCGTTGACAGCTCTAAAGCTCTGTGTTTGGGGGTGCACGACCCCCCCAAAGTCTTTCCAGAATTTTGGGCACCCCCTGGACCAAACTTGGGTTCCATCAACCCAAATATGGGATCAACGCATGAATTCATTTCATCATTGGGTTTCATATAAATTGTAATTCTAATGCAGCTAACAAGTTCTATTAATATCAAGGGTTATCAAATTTTGAAAATCATTATGTTGAGTGTTTTGAGTTAACATCATTATATTGAGTGTTTTGAATTATATTTTAATGGTAATTCAGTTCAACTTGTTTTTGGGCTGATTCCATCCCAAGCTTAACTAATTTTAAGCTTTGGATGGGATCAGCTTAACACAAGTGGAACTTGTTTTTTTTCTGGTGTTTTTACTTTAGGTCTGGTCAAAAGACTTGTATTTTTTTGGGAACTTTTACTTTAGGGCTGGTCAAAAGACTTATTTAATTTTTGGTCCTTTTTACTTTAGGGCTAGTCAACTTGAACTTACTTTGGGGCTTGTCAAGTTACTTGTATTTTTTTGGTGTTTTTACTTTAGGGCTTTTCAAGTTACTTGTCTTTTTTTTTGGTTTTTTTTGCTTTAGGTCTTTTCAAGTTGATTGTCTTCTTTTTTGGTTTTTTTAGTTTAGGGCTAGTCCAGTTACTTATGTTTTTTGGGTCTTTTTACTTTAGGGCTAGTCCATTGGATAGTACCAGTTTTATTTATTTATTTATTTATTTATCTTTTTTTTTCAACCAAAAAATAAACATTCTTTTATTTTTTGGTTTATTTCTCTTTTTTTGGAAGGTTTATTTAGTTTATGGGTTATGTTAGTACCCTTTCATTCCTTTTTTTTTGGCTCACCGGTGGCTTGTGGAATGTGGAATCCCACGCGCCGGCGGACCAGGCTGGGTTGGCCGCGCAACTATTTGAGCCATGGGGGGTTGTAAATGGCTTGGATTGGACTTTGTGGCGTGCCACACGTCCCCTTTCAAACCATGTGCACGGCTCAATGATCAGTGAATCTGACATTTCCCAAAATAAAAATAAAATAAATAAAACAAAATAAATAAAATAAATAAATAAATAAAATAAATAAATAAAATAAATAAATAAAATAAATAAATAAAATAAATAAATAAAATAAATAAATAAAATAAATAAATAAAATAAATAAATAAATGAAATAAATAAAATGAATAAATAAAATAAAATGAATAAATAAATATAAATAAATGAATAAATAAATATAAATAAATAAATATAAATATAAATAAATAAATATAAATATAAATAAACAATAATAAATAAAAATAAATAAAAAATAATAAAAAAAATAAAAAAATAAAAAAATAAAAAAATAAAAAAATAAAAAAATAAAAAAATAAAAATAATAAAAATAATAAAAATAATAAAAATAAAATAAAAAAAATAAAAAAAATTATGAAAAGGGTGATGTTAAATTCACGGCTCCAACCGTGTGGTAGTCGTGTAGGGCCCTAAACAGCTCAAATGATCTGTGGGGGCCCAAAGACGACTACAAAGGGCCATTTCAAACACGCGCAACCCCTGGGGCATTGTGTAGGAGCCGTGTGCCCCTGTGGAAAGCTCAAACCCATGCTTGGGGGTGCACAACCCCCCCGGAATCTGTGCCAGAATTTTGGGCACCGCCTGGACCACACTTGGGTTCTGTCAACCCAAATTTGGGATTAATGCATACTCTGTGGGACTGTTGTTCCACACCTAGCAATCCCAAAGAGACATTAAACTGAAAACCAAGTGAAATTAAAGTGAAAACTCAAATCATAAATTATATAAAAATCTGCAAACAATTCTTTCTCAACTCAAAAGTGAGAAAACTTTGTTTGATCAATTGAAAGTTGGATTGAATACTGAAGTATACCATTGCATTTTTTTGCATGGGAACAGTGGCAAGCCCTCCTTCTTCTGACATGGATGCATCCAAGGTCTACATTGATAGTGCCATCAACAAAGCTTTTTAAAAAGAAAAAAAAGGATTTGGTTAATGAAACATTGGAAGCCCCAATTGCATCCTCATCAAGGGTGAAAATTTAGGAACAAAATGATTCACAAATGGACATGACGGCTTGTGGTGAGTAAAATTTTATGTTACTGGTCTTTGCCGTATTGAATTTGATTGAAACTGATGGAGTGAATGCCATCAATGGAACTATGTAACTATGGCAGATCCACTTGACCCAGCTCCCCTGAGAGCTTTTCCTACTAGGGAAGAGGAACAAAACTATTGTCAAACATGGGCAATGAAGCATGGTTAAGCTTTAAAAGTTTTCAACTAAAAGCGTGAACAACACATGATTTATCCTGTGATAGACATGGTTGCTATTCAGGAAGTCTTCTTACAGAAAGTTCAAGACAAACTTGCACAAGGAAGGTTGGGTGCAAGTTTTTAATCCATGAAAGTCACAAAGGCAGACCACTTTTGGCCCCTCTCCTACAAAGAAAACTAACATAACCATTAACCATCTGAACATCCCTCTGAGCATCCTCAACTAAGGAGAATCTTGGGGTGGCCTTAGAAAATCTAGTAGAAGGCATGAATGATGGGCTCAATACGTTGCAACTGAAGATAAAATTGAGCAAGATTGATGAGGGGGATTATGTTGATGACCAAACAATCTATAGCACTAAGCAGAAGGTAATGCTTGCATAACTCAAGGGAAAAAGTGTTATGGAGGTACTCTATGAACAGCTTGAAGAAAAAAGTTGGATTCACCGTTCAAAATTCAGTGGAGAGGGCCACTTGGAGGCCCTTTGAAAGCTTTACTGCCTCTGGATGTGCTATGTTGGATTGTACTTATAAAAAAAATAAGTACAAAACCCCACTCTTGCATGTTTTAGGAATGACATCCAATTGGAAAACTTTCACAAAATCTCTTTTTTTTATAAAAAAAGAAACATTTGAGTTCTACAGTTGGTCTGTAAATTCATTAAAGGAGTTGGCTTATGATCCTGAGGGGCTTCCAAAAGTCTTTGTGACCAACTGTGAAAAAGCTCTGATTTGTGCAATTGAAACTAGTTTCCCAGAGTCATCAAGACAATGTTGCA
Source organism: Puccinia polysora (assembly GCA_025617555.3). Classification (NCBI taxonomy): domain Eukaryota; kingdom Fungi; phylum Basidiomycota; class Pucciniomycetes; order Pucciniales; family Pucciniaceae; genus Puccinia; species Puccinia polysora. The sequence goes on along the minus strand of JAOOQA010000019.1, from coordinate 1,800,890 downwards.
CTTGGCACTTGTATAAAAAAATACAAGCAAACTGTAAAGTGCGCTTTGTTAATGAAGTTGAAGGATGGAAAAGCTTTATGAATCTGTGGGCAAAGTATGGGGCCTCAAAGCCAAAGGAGGAGGCTGAGGTCAATCATGCGGCACTCAGAGTAGGTCCAAATCACTGCTTCTTATTCTTCCTAGTTTTGGGTTCTGACCTTTTGACTTGTATAGCATTTCTTGAAAGTCTATGAGGATGTACTTGAGTATTGGTAAAATAGCATTTTCAGTATCAAAGAGATGTTTGTAACAGTGTGGACTTTTATAAACCCAGATTTTGGAAACAAAACAACATCTTGGGTTGAAGGGGCCCATGCAACTCTCAAAAAATTCCTTGCAAACTCTTTGGGAAACCTATTGGATGTTTGGAAAAGCCTTGAAGGAAAAGTTTTGAATCAAATTAAATCAGTTCATGTATCACTTTATAACTCTCAAATTAAGTTAGGGACAGTTCTTCCATCTGAACTGAACCCATTGGGTTAAAAATTGTCTTTAGAGGCAATCCATCTTGTTAGGGAACAGTTTGAGAAGTTCAAAGGTGATCATGATGGCAAAGTCTGCACCAAGTCATATTTCAAGACTATGGCTTTGCCCTGTTCTCACAAAATAGGTGACTTTCTAGCATCCAGAGGATCCATGGTACCTGAAGATGTTCATCCTCATTGGAGGTTGAGCTATGACCCTTGCAGTTCTGGTTCTGTAAGTTGGCTTAAGTTGGATTGTTCAAGTTGGATTGTTCAAATCACTATGTGATTAATTCTTTTTTATTAATGAATCCTAATTCACTAACGGTTGGTCCTTTTGAATTTTTCCAGTGAAATTTTGATGAAATGCTAAGCATTACTCAGTTACGTGAAAAATTCAATGCAATGACCTTGTAATCTCCAGATCATAAGCAAAGTGGACTATTGAATTATATCATTCAGAAGATCAAAAAATATTTATTGAAGCCAAGACTTGAACCCAAACTCTTGCAATCAAGTAGGGGCCAGCCAAAATTGACAGATAAGCGGCAAAAATCATCTCAGTTTGAGCTTGTTGAAAAACAACTCAAGGGGGAACAAAGAACTAGAATGGCTCCACACAAAAAAAGAAAAAAGATTGTAAGTCTTTTCTTTTGAGATATGTTCATTTTTTTGGTTTAAAAAACTTAGTTACTAACTAATGATGAATTTTTAGTCAAAGTTGGCAGAATCTGAATCTGAATTTCATAGTTGAGAGGAAGAGACTGAAAGTGAATCAGGATCACTTAATTTGGAATCAGAAACCTCTTCAGAGGAAGAGAAAATGCAGCAAAGCTCAACCAGAAGCTCATCTTTGGTGAATTATAATTTCATTGATCCAATTAAAGAAATGAATACTAAGTTAGTTTTAATGATAGGAACCAAACGTGAAATACCTCAATCAAATACCCAAAAGTTCTTGAGTGAGGCTTGGGGTGCAATTGGAGATGGGAATTGTGGATTTAGAGTCATTGCTAAATCTCTTGGTTATGAAGAACATGGTTTGTTAAGAGTTAGGTAGGAAATGATTGAAACATTAGAGAAACATAAAGCATGCTACATTAAGATGCTTGGTGGTTCAGAGGAGGTTGAAAAGATTAAACAAAGACTTGATGATGAACACATCAGTGAAAAGATTCCCTCCTCAAAATGGCTGGCTAAATTGGACATGGGTCAAATCATAGCAAACACATATTCAAAAACTATCCGTGTCATTTCATTGGAGTCATGTGATACTTATACTCCAATGAAAAATGGTTTTACTGATAAATCAGATCCAATTTCCATTTCCTTTGTAAAAAATAACCACTGGGTTTTATTAGTACTTGAGCAAGAAATGATTCCAATCCCGCCCATTGTAGCAAAACCACATTCCTTGATTTCTCAAAAATCCTCTGGTTGGGTTGATCATCTCAAAGATCAACTGCAAATGTATTCTAGATTTTAATAGACTTTGACTTCATTTCATCATTGGGTTTCATATAAATTGTAATTCTAATTCAGATAACAAGTTCTATTAATATCAAGGGTTATCAAATTTTGGAAATCATTATGTTGAGTGTTTTGAGTTAACATCATTATAATGAGCGTTTTGAATGAGAGTTCAATGGTAAGTCAGTTCAACTTGTTTTTGGGCTGATTCAATCCCAAGCTTAATTAATGTTAAGCTGGGGATGGGATCAGCTTAACACAAGTGGAACTTGTTTTTTTTTTTGGTGTTTTTACTTGAGGTCTGGTCAAGAGACTTGTATTTTTTGCGCACTTTTACTTTAGGGCTGGTCAAAAGACTTCTTTAAATTTTGGGCCCTTTTACTTTAGGGCTAGTCAAGTTGAAATGACTTTAGGGCTTGTCAAGTTAGTTGTATTTTTTTTTGGTGTTTTTACTTTAGGGCTTGTCAATTTACTTGTCTTTTTCTTGGTTTTGTTACTTAAGGGCTAGTCCAGTTACTTTTGTTTTTTTTTGGTCTCTTGAATTTAGGGATAGTCCATTGGATAGTACTGGTTTTTCTTATTTTGATTTATTTATGCATTTATTTTTTAGCCAAAAAATGAACATTCTTTGATTTTTTGGTTGATTTCTGTTTTTTTGGAAGGTTTATTTAGTTTATGGGTTGTGTTAGTACCCTTTAATTCCTTTTTTTTTTTGCTCACTGTGGTTAAGTATTGTGTGAAATTCTACACGACTACATTTGAGCTGTGTACAAGTCCACATGGCTTGGATGTAGTCATGTGGAAGTCCACACGGCGGCGGACCAGGTTGGGTGGGCTGCAAGACTCCGTGAGCCGTGAGGTGCTGCACATGGCTCATTGTGGACCATGTGCCGTGCCACACAGCCCATTTCAAACCGTGTGCACAGCTCAATGAGCCGTGCATTTAACATTACCCAAATAAATAAAAATAAATAAAAATAAAAAACAAAATAAATAAATGAAATAAAATAAAGATAAAAATAAAAATAAATATAAATAAATAAATAAAAATAAATAAATAAAAATAAATAAATAAAAATAAATAAATAGAAATAAATAAATAGAAATAAATAAACAACAATAAATAACAATAAATAACAATAAATAAATATAAATAAATATAAATAAATATAAATAAATATAAATAAAAATAATAAAATAATAATAAAAAAATATATGAAAATATAAAATAATAAAAAAAATAATGAAAATAACAAATAATGAAAAACAATAAAAAATAAAAAAAATAATAAAAATAATAAAAAATAATAGAAATAATAAAAAATAATAAAAAATAATAAAAAATAATAAAAAATAATAAAAAATAATAAAAAATAATAAAAAATAATAAAAAATAATAAAAAATAATAAAAAATAATAAAAAATAATAAAAAATAATAAAAAATAATAAAAAATAATAAAAAATAATAAAAAATAAGAAAAAATAAGAAAAAATAAGAAAAAATAAGAAAAAATAAGAAAAAATAAGAAAAAATAAGAAAAAATAAGAAAATAATAAAAAATAATAAAAAATAATAAAAAATTAATAAAATTAATAAAAAATAATAAAAAAGAATAAAAAAGAATACAAAACAATAAAAAACAATAAAAAACAATAGAAAACAATGAAAAAAAATGAAAAATAATGAAAAATAATGAAAAATAATGAAAAATAATGAAAAATAATGAAAAATAATGAAAAGTAATGAAAAATAATAAAAAATAATAAAAAATAATAAAAAATAATAAAAAATAATAAAAATAATAAAAAATAATAAAAAATAATAAAAAATAATAAAAAATAATAAAAAAATAATAAAAAATAATAAAAAATAATAAAAAATAATAAAAAATAATAAAAAATAATAAAAAATAATAAAAAATAATAAAAAATAATAAAAAATAATAAAAAATAATAAAAAATAATAAAAAATAATAAAAAATACTAAAAAATAATAAAAAATAATAAAAAATAATAAAAAATAATAAAAAATAATAAAAAATAATAAAAAATAATAAAAAATAATAAAAAATAATGAAAAATAATAAAACATAAGAAAACATAAGAAAACATAATAAAACATAATAAAAATAATAAAAAATAATAAAAAATAATAAAAAATAATAAAAAATAATAAAAAATAATAAAAAATAATAAAAAATAATAAAAAATAATAAAAAATAATAAAAAATAATAAAAAATAATAAAAAATAATAAAAAATAATAAAAAATAATAAAAAATAATAAAAAATAATAAAAAATAATAAAAAATAATAAAAAATAATAAAAAATAAGAAAAAATAAGAAAAAATAATAAAAAATAATAAAAAATAATAAAAAATAATAAAAAATAATAAAAAATAATAAAAAATAATAAAAAATAATAAAAAATAATAAAAAATAATAAAAAATAATAAAAAATAATAAAAAATAATAAAAAATAATAAAAAATAATAAAAAATAATAAAAAAAATAAAAAAAAATAAAAAAAAATAAAAAAAATAAAAAAAATAACAAATAATAACAAATAATAACAAATAATGAAAAATAATGAAAAATAATGAAAAATAATGAAAAATAATGAAAAATAATAAAAATTGATGAAAATTGATAAAAATTAAGAAATAATAATAAATAATAATAAATAAAAATAGATAAAAATAATAAATAATAATTAATAATTAAAAATAATTAAAAATAATTAAAAATAATAAATAATAATAAATAATGATAAATAATAAGAAATAATAATGAATAATAAGAAATAATAATAAATAATAATAAATAAAAATAAATAATAATAAATAATAATATAAAATAATATAAAATAATATAAAATAATATAAAATAATATAAAATAATATAAAATAATATAAAATAATATAAAATAATATAAAATAATATAAAATAATATAAAATGATATAAAATGATATAAAATAATAAAAAATAATTTAAAATAATATAAAATAATATAAAATAATATAAAATAATATAAAATAATATAAAATAATATAAAATAATATAAAATAATATAAAATAATAAAAAATAATAAAAAATAATAAAAAATAATAAAAAATAATAAAAAATAATAAAAAATAATAAAAAATAATAAAAAATAATAAAAAATAATAAAAAATAATAAAAAATAATAAAAAATAATAAAAAATAATAAAAAATAATAAAAAATAATAAAAAATAATAAAAAATAATAAAAAATAATAAAAAATAATAAAAAATAATAAAAAATAATAAAAAATAATAAAAAATAATAAAAAATAATAAAAAATAATAAAAAATGATAAAAAATAATAAAAAATAATAAAAAATAATAAAAAATAATAAAAAATAATAAAAAATAATAAAAAATAATAAAAAATAATAAAAAATAATAAAAAATAATAAAACATAATAAAACATAATAAAACATAATAAAACATAATAAAAATAATAAAAATAATAAAAAATAATAAAAAATAATAAAAAATAATAAAAAATAATAAAAAATAATAAAAAATAATAAAAAATAATAAAAAATAATAAAAAATAATAAAAAATAATAAAAAATAATAAAAAATAATAAAAAATAATAAAAAATAATAAAAAATAATAAAAAATAATAAAAAATAATAAAAAATAATAAAAAATAATAAAAAATAATAAAAAATAATAAAAAATAATAAAAAATAATAAAAAATAATAAAAAATAATAAAAAATAATAAAAAATAATAAAAAATAATAAAAAATAATAAAAAATAATAAAAAATAATAAAAAATAATAAAAAATAATAAAAAATAATAAAAAATAATAAAAAATAATAAAAAATAATAAAAAATAATAAAAAATAATAAAAAATAACAAAAAATAATAAAAAATAATAAAAAATAATAAAAAATAATAAAAAATAATAAAAAATATGGAAAATAATAAAAAATAATAAAAAATAATAAAAAATAATAAAAAAGAATAAAAAAGAATAAAAAAAATTAAAAAAATTAAAAAAACTAAAAAAAATTAAAAAAAAATTAAAAAAAAATTAAAAAAAAATTAAAAAAAAATTAAAAAAAAATTAAAAAAAAATTAAAAATAAATTAAAAATAAATTAAAAAAAATTAAAAATAATAAAAAATAATAAAAAATAATAAAAAATAATAAAAAATAATAAAAAATAATAAAAAATAATAAAAAATAATAAAAAATAATAAAAAATAATAAAAAATCATAAAAAATCATAAAAAATAATAAAAAATAATAAAAAATGATAAAAAATAATAAAAAATAATAAAAAATAATAAAAAATAATAAAAAATAATAAAAAATAATAAAAAATAATAAAAAATAATAAAAAATAATAAAAAATAATAAAAAATAATAAAAAATAATAAAAAATAATAAAAAATAATAAAAAATAATAAAAAATAATAAAAAATAATAAAAAATAATAAAAAATAATAAAAAATAATAAAAAATAATAAAAAATAATAAAAAATAATAAAAAATAATAAAAAATAATAAAAAATAATAAAAAATAATAAAAAATAATAAAAAATAATAAAAAATAATAAAAAATAATAAAAAATAATAAAAAATAATAAAAAATAATAAAAAATAATAAAAAATAATAAAAAATAATAAAAAATAATAAAAAATAATAAAAAATAATAAAAAATAATAAAAAATAATAAAAAAATAATAATAAAATCATCAAAAAAATATCAAAAAATCATAAAAAATAATAAAAAATAATAAAAAATAATACAAAATAATAAAAAATAATAAAAAATAATAAAAAATAATAAAAAATAATAAAAAATAATAAAAAATAATAAAAAATAATAAAAAATAATAAAAAATAATAAAAAATAATAAAAAATAATAAAAAATAATAAAAAATAATAAAAAATAATAAAAAATAATAAAAAATAATAAAAAATAATAAAAAATAATAAAAAATAATAAAAAATAATAAAAAATAATAAAAAATAATAAAAAATAATAAAAAATAATAAAAAATAAACAAAAATAATAAAAAATAATAAAAAATAATAAAAAATAATAAAAAATAATAAAAAATAATAAAAAAGAATAAAAAATAATAAAAAATTATAAAAAATAATAAAAAATAATAAAAAATAATAAAAAAGAATAAAAAAGAATAAAAAAGAATAAAAAAGAATAAAAAAGAATAAAAAAGAATAAAAAAGAATAAAAAAGAATAAAAAAAATTAAAAAAATTGAAAAAATTAAAAAAATTAAAAAAATTAAAAAAATTAAAAAAATTAAAAAAATTAAAAAAAAATAAAAAAAAATTAAAAAAAAATTAAAAAAAAATTAAAAATAAATTAAAAATAAATTAAAAATAAATTAAAAATAAATTAAAAATAAATTAAAAATTAATTAAAAATGATAAAAACAGTAACGTTAAATTGACAGCTCATTGAGCCGTGTACTCAACTCTGTACACAGCTCTTTGAGTCTTTTACCCAGCTCAATGGGCCATGTGGCATGCTACAAGCCTCAAATGGGCTGTGTGGCATGCTTCATGTGCCATTTGAGGTTTACGGCACGCTAATCAAGTAAAATCAAGTTGTGTAGTCTCCGCTTAATAATAAATAATGAATAATAAATAATAAATAATAAATAATAAATAATAAATAATAAATAATAAATAATAAATAATAAATAATAAATAATAAATAATAAATAATAAATAATAAATAATAAATAATAAATAATAAATAATAAATAATAAATAATAAATAATAAATAATAAATAATAAATAATAAATAATAAATAATAAATAATAAATAATAAATAATAAATAATAAATAATAAATAATAAATAATAAATAATAAATAATAAATAATAAATAATAAATAATAAATAATAAATAATAAATAATAAATAATAAATAATAAATAATAAATAATAAATAATAAATAATAAATAATAAATAATAAATAATAAATAATAAATAATAAATAATAAATAATAAATAATAAATAATAAATAATAAATAATAAATAATAAATAATAAATAATAAATAATAAATAATAAATAATAAATAATAAATAATAAATAATAAATAATAAATAATAAATAATAAATAATAAATAATAAATAATAAATAATAAATAATAAATAATAAATAATAAATAATAAATAATAAATAATAAATAATAAATAATAAATAATAAATAATAAATAATAAATAATAAATAATAAATAATAAATAATAAATAATAAATAATAAATAATAAATAATAAATAATAAATAATAAATAATAAATAATAAATAATAAATAATAAATAATAAATAATAAATAATAAATAATAAATAATAAATAATAAATAATAAATAATAAATAATAAATAATAAATAATAAATAATAAATAATAAATAATAAATAATAAATAATAAATAATAAATAATAAATAATAAATAATAAATAATAAATAATAAATAATAAATAATAAATAATAAATAATAAATAATAAATAATAAATAATAAATAATAAATAATAAATAATAAATAATAAATAATAAATAATAAATAATAAATAATAAATAATAAATCATAAATTATATGGAGTAGTGTACGGGCCCCCACGGTTTGAGGGGCCCTACACGACTCCCACAGGCCGTGTGGGACCCTACACGGCTCCCGCATTCCGGGAGCCATGTATACGGCTGCCACATGCCTGGAGCCGTGAATTTAACATCACCCTGATAAAAAATAATAAAAAATAAGATAAAATAAATTAAAATAAATGAAATGAAATAAAACAAAATAGAATAGAATAGAATGGAATGGAATGGAATTAAATAAAAAGATGAAATAAAATAGAATAAAATAGAATAAAATAAAATACAACAAAATACAATAAAATACAATAAAATAAAATTAAATCAAATTAAATTAAATTAAATTAAATTAAATTAAATTAAATTAAATTAAATTAAATTAAATTAAATTAAATTAAATTAAATTAAATTAAATTAAATTAAATTAAATTAAATTAAATTAAATCAAATGAAATAAAATAAAATAAAAGAAAAGAAAATAAAATAAAATAAAATAAAATAAAATAAAATAAAATAAAATGAAATGAAATGAAATGAAATGAAATGAAATGAAATGAAATGAAATGAAATGAAATGAAATGAAATGAAATGAAATGAAATGAAATGAAATGAAATGAAATGAAATGAAATGAAATGAAATGAAATGAAATGAAATGAAATGAAATGAAATGAAATGAAATGAAATGAAATGAAATGAAATGAAATGAAATGAAATGAAATGAAATGAAATGAAATGAAATGAAATGAAATGAAATGAAATGAAATGAAATGAAATGAAATGAAATGAAATGAAATGAAATGAAATGAAATGAAATGAAATGAAATGAAATGAAATGAAATGAAATGAAATGAAATGAAATGAAATGAAATGAAATGAAATGAAATGAAATGAAATGAAATGAAATGAAATGAAATGAAATGAAATGAAATGAAATGAAATGAAATGAAATGAAATGAAATGAAATGAAATGAAATGAAATGAAATGAAATGAAATGAAATGAAATGAAATGAAATGAAATGAAATGAAATGAAATGAAATGAAATGAAATGAAATGAAATGAAATGAAATGAAATGAAATGAAATGAAATGAAATGAAATGAAATGAAATGAAATGAAATGAAATGAAATGAAATGAAATGAAATGAAATGAAATGAAATGAAATGAAATGAAATGAAATGAAATGAAATGAAATGAAATGAATGAAATGAAATGAAATGAAATGAAATGAAATGAAATGAAATGAAATGAAATGAAATGAAATGAAATGAAATGAAATGAAATGAAATGAAATGAAATGAAATGAAATGAAATGAAATGAAATGAAATGAAATGAAATGAAATGAAATGAAATGAAATGAAATGAAATGAAATGAAATGAAATGAAATGAAATGACATGAAATAAAATAAAATAAAATAAAATAAAATAAAATAAAATAAAATAAATTAAAATAAATTAAATTAAATTAAAATAAAATAAAATAAGATAAAATAAAATAGAATAGAATAGAATACAATAGAATAGAATTGAATAGAATAAAATAAAATAAAATAAAATAAAAGAAAAGAAAAGAAAATAAAAGAAAATAAAATAAAATAAAATAAAATAACATAACATAACATAAAATAAAATAAAACAAAATAAGACAACATAAAATAAAATAAAATAAAATAAATGAAGCAAATTTGATTTAAGGTATAATTATTCTCCATATCATTGAAAATTTGAGTTATGAATCTGAGGGCATCCAGCCCATGTTTTTTAAATTTTTTTATTGACAACATTGTGAATTCTTCTTTTTCAAAAACCAAATAGGTATGGCCACTGGCATAAAATTTATCCTTGAAGGAGAAATCATAAACAACAAGGTTAGTCTATAAATAAGAATTTAATTTCCTTTTTTTCAATAAAATTGATATCATGTTGTTATGAGCCTTGATAAAAATCTTATAAAAGTTTCATGAAACACAGGTCTGAACCAAATTTCTCAACAGTTGTAAAAAAAATATGACATTAAGAATATATACATAAATTCCCAATTCTTCCTCTTATGGAAAAATCTTCAATTCAATTAATGTGTTACATAAATATGGTGCATGAAGCTTCTGGGACCATCCAGGAATCAATTTTATGTTCAACTCCAAAACCAAAACAAATTCAACACATGTTTCCCTCATTATCCCAGGTGCTACATCTGCCAGCAGGTTCAGCCATTGTTTTCATGGTGACTGCATGCATTTCTTAACAACTCTTGGATAAATTTAGGAACCGTTCCTCCAAAACAACTTTTAAATTTGTGTTGCAAATTTTCAACTGAGTCACTTAACCTCATTGGGGAACAATTGAAGAAGTTAAAGCATTACCATGATGGCAAGGTGTGCACAGATTTATATTTCAAGACAATGGGCTTGCCCTGTTCCCACATCTGAGGTAAAATACTAGCATTGAGAGGATCCATTTTGCCTAAGGATTTTCTTCCTTAGTTGAGGTTAGACTATAACTCTTCCAGTTCGGTAAGTTTTATTTTTTGAAGGCCTTTAATTTTCCTGAATTGATTGACTAATGAGTGATTATTTTGCTATTTGAAAGCTTGAAACTGATCCAGTGCTTGACTCATCTCAATTTTTTGAAAAGCTCATTTAAATTGTTATGGGACAACCTGAAGAAGTTAAATTGCAGATTTCAAAGTCCTTGGTCAAGCATAAAACAACTTTGCTTGCTGAGCCAAGGCTTTAGCCAAAATTCTTATGGTCCAGCCGCAGTTAACCCAAATTGAAAGAGACCTCATGTGAAATTTCAATATTCAAGCATGTGGGAAGGCAGCTTCAGAAGAAAAGACAGGTTGGAAGGGAACAAAACAGACCAAAAATTGTAATTCTTTTATTTTTAGGAGTGTTAATTTTTAGTTAATAATGAACTGATGGGGAAATTATATTTATATTTAAATTCAGGCTCAGAATCTGAAGTTCATATTCCAGAGGAATAGACTGAAATTGAATAAGGCTCCCTTCATTTGGAATCAGAATAATTTTCTGAGGAAGAAAAAGAAGTGGATAATTCACCCAGATGCTCATCTTTGGAGATTATTGATTTCATTGATGCTATCAGAATGTTTGATAATTCAGTTTTGATTGTAGGAAACAAAATTGAAATACCTCAATCAAATACCTGAGAACTTACATAGGTACATTTTTCCTTTTTATTTTTATTTTTCCATCTTTTTACTTGTTTTGGGCACAATTTTTTGATTTTTCATACTTTTAAATTGTTCATTTTCACTTACTCATAGGGTTCTTAATATCCATTCATTGCCCTGGATTTTTGAAAATTTCACATTCATTTTTTTGATTTCTTTTTAATTCCAATTTTTTTTTCTTTAATTTATTTGATTTATTTGTTCAATTCTTTTAATTTTTTTTAAAACTTTTGTTTGTGTTTTTTTGTTGGTTTTTCTTCAATTATTACTTATTTATTTATTTTTTTCCTCACAAACCTGGATTTTTGAACAAGCTGTGAACAGCCATTCACAACTTAGATGGGTTGGAAACGGCCATTCACAACCCATTTCAAGTTGGTAAAGGCCGTTCACAACCCATATTGTCAGGTTGCAAATGTCCTTTTATGGCTTGGATGGGCAATGAACCGTGCTGAAAAACCCATTTTGGGTTATAAATGAGTTTTTTTATGTTGAAAATTAACACTGCCCTTCTACAAAATATATAAATACAAATTGAAAAAAACAACTGGCTGGGAGGACTGTCACCAACTCAGCTTTATGGGTGTTTCTTTTGTAGCCTTGTTGAAAACAACAGTTCTGGTAGCTTTTGTTATGTCCTTTTAAACCATGCCTGTTTTGATTTTTCAACCACCTGGGATGCCAGAAGGGCAAGCTCCTCCCCCTCTGGCATATCAAGGGGGGACAGACCATGTTTTGCATGGAATGGTGTGGGATAACAGGCCACTGCACCATGTCATTCAATAAAATTCCTACATGATGTTCAAAGATGCAAGATGTGCATTGATTATAGTAATTTCTTTACCATACATAATCAGCAAATGATGCCTTTTGGTGTCATTGTAGAAAGAAAATTTCTAAAATCATCCCTTTTTTGAAAAAAGATGTGGTTTTACTTATTTTTTTGGCATGGATTTAGCTGGTGCCTTTGTCATCAATTCACATGCATTCATTCAAAATGTAGTGATTGATTATTTTTATTAAATTTCATGTGCCAACCCATCATCAATGTAGTGCCAAAAAGATTTTTTTTTTTTGAATCAAGTCAACCCCAATTGACCAATATACTCCAGATATGTGGACCATGAACAGGTGTGAAGGATGGAAGTATTGTGGAAATTTATTAGGAATTCTAATATGTGCATCCAAAGTCTCACCCCAAATTACTAAATTACAGCCTAAAATCCCACAGTTTCCCTGTATACCTATGGATTCCATAAAGGAATTTTTGGAAAAAAGGCAGAAAATAATGAAACTAGATGGTTAAATTTTATCCAATTGAAATTTAAAAATTGGCCTTCCTCAAGTTTCCCCCTGTCTGTTTAATATATAATAGGGTGTATCAGAGTTAAGAAAACCTGCCATTTTTTTAATTGCATTTTTCAAACCAAATCCGCCATTTCAAACCCACCATTAAAAATCCAAAAACCCACTTATTTCACGTCAGACGTGTCAGAGTTACCTGGAAATAAGTGGTTTTTTTCAAATAAAGTATTTAAAGGCTTCCACCACCTGTCCACCTCATCCACTGCTGGCTTCCCACCTCCTTCTAACTCCAACCTCTTTGAAAAAAAAATTGATTTATTTCTCTCCATCTCTTCATCACCATCCTCTTCACTTAATCACTCTCATCACTTTATCACTTTCATCACATCCAGCTAACTCTCATCGGATCACTATCCTGATCAGTTCATCACTCTCATCTGTTTATTGCTTTCATCACATCCAACTAACTCTCATCAGATCACTATCCTGATCAGTTCATCACTCTCATCTATTTATTGATTTCATCACATCCAGCTAACTGTCATTGGATCACTATCCTGATCAGTTCATCACTCTCATCCGTTTATTGCTTTCATCACATCCAGCTAAATCTCATTGAATCACTATCCTTATCACTTCATTGCTCTCATCCTTTCATTGCTTTCATCACATCCAGCTAACTCTCATTGGATCACTTTCCTTATCACTTCATCACTCTCATCACTTTATTGCTTTCATCACATCCTAACTCTCATTGATTTATCCCTCTTTTCACTTCATCACCTCATCTCTTCCTATTCTCTTTGGTTGATCACTCTCATCCTCTCATCAAATCATCACTCACCACTAAAACACTCTCATAGCCCTTCATCCCTTCATCCCTCTTGCTATTTTTAAATGGCACCTCAGCAATCCTCCCCCCACAATTCCACTAAACAATCCAATGGACCAAAGCAAACATCCCCCAGGAACTCAACATCCAACAATCCTCCCCCATCAGCTTCCAAAGGCTCAAGTCAACTCAAGAGAGCTGATCATATCATCCTACTAAACTGGCTCAAAATTCTGTCCAACTACAATGCTTGCTTTGGATTGGACAATGAAACACACATTGGCCAACCTCCATCCTCTAAGGTCAATGGTTATCTCCTGATGGCCAATGAACTCAAGAACAAAACAAAAGGTAAACTGGATCTTTCATCCAAACATATGAGGGAGCAATTCAAGAATTATTGAGCCAAGTACAAAAAGGCCCACTCCATGTCAATCTCCACGGACTTTGGTATCACTGAATCCAACAAAGCCAAGGAAATCAACTTGGTGGTTGATAAGTTGGATTCCATTGGTCCTTTTTATATTCAAATGGATAAAATCTTCGGAAAGAAGGCCAAAATCACCCCCCTAGCTTCTTTCGATGCCCAAAGATACAATTCAGTTGACACTGAGTACTTGCCTGGGGATGCTCATCCTAGCAATGATGATCCCAAAGAAACCTAAGAGTGGCCCCCATCCAATTCCAAGGAGGATATTAAAACACAATCAGCTCCAATTGCATCTATTTCCACGTTGATTTAGGAGTCAAACCCAACCTTGGAACCCTCCCCTCCTTCTTTGGATTTCTCTCTTCCTGGGGTGGAAGAACTGGAGAACTTGGCTAATGAGGAGGATGTCATTCCCATATCACCATTGCCATCAAAATCTTCTCAAGTAAGGAACCAATTTCTTTCCTCTTCTGTCCAGTTAATCCTGACTGATTTATATTTGAAAGAAACAGGCTCATACATTCCTGAATGGCCAAAAACTCAAGCCAATGGGGTATCCAACATACCCTTCAAATTAGAGCAATGAAGTTCCCACACAAACCTCCTCTGCAAAGGGAAAGAAAAAGGCCTCCAATTCCATCAAAATCAACCCCAATAGCATTCAAAAGCGGAGAAACACTTCAAATTTTTTGGGCTCTGAGGAGATCATGGACAAGCAAGATTCAAGTAATCCCATTGGATTCTCCTTGCTGTCAAAATCTAGCTCATTCCTATTCCCCTCTGAAAAACAGTGAAATTGCAAATTGAATCTGAAAAACTTCAGTTTGAAAAGGAGAAGTGGGATCATCAACTGGCTATTGATTTTCAAAAGCAGAAAGCTGAGAGTTTGGCTCATCAGAAAAATTGGGATGCTGAGTGGAAGTTGAAACAGGATGAGCTAGAATTTCAAAAAGAGGAAAATGAGAAGGATCAACAGCAAGCGCAACTTCAAATGGAGAGGGAAAAACTTGCAACAGAAAAAAAGTATAAGTGGTCAGCAGCCATGGCATGAATTGGTAGCAGTAGAACATTAGACAAATTATAGCAGATTACTCAAATTCTGGGCTTTTAAATATATTTTCCTTGATGAAAAACTCAAAAAGAAAAAAAAAATCATTTTTGATTACAAAAATGTCTAAGACCATTTTCAACCCCACCAATAAAAAAAATTTTCTTTTTATTTATATTTTTTTCCTGGATTATATGCTCCCACTCCCCAAGTCCCTGCAAGTTTTTCCAGTTTTTTTTTTTTATTTTCATTGACATTGCCATTCTTTTATGAGTGGAAGTATCCACAGCAGCAAAAGTACAGTGCTTGTACTTATTTGCTGCCCAAACCATTTTCACTACACTTTTTTGTTTGAAATCAATTCCAAACCCCAGGTCAGGAAAAACAAAATGGCTGTCTGATACCCCATATTCATCCATAGTTTCAACAAGTTTTCCATTAGATTTCTTGGTTGGAACTGCAAGTAAAAATGAATACTCAGAGATGTCACCTTGGTCAATGTGAGGTGAGTTGTAAAAAGAGTCGGATGTGAAGGTGAAATGTGGAGAGCAATAAAAGTGAGTAGGCCAAGAACCAAATTCAAGTGATGAGAAGGAGGGGATTCCAGTGTCCTTCATTATTACACAGTTTGATTCAAAGGGAAGTCTGGCCAAATTGCAAAAAATTTTTCCTAAAATTTGAGAGAATTTTTCTTCCTTAAGACTGAGAAAAGCATATGCTTGAGGGGAAGATTTAATAGATGATTTCTTCACATAGCGTCCAAATAACTCAAAGGGGTCCATCAATATTTGCCATCCAATTTCCCACATTTTTCCACCCCAAGATCTTGAGGGACCAACCGTGTTGACAAATTTTTTTTACTGGTGAAGGAAATTTATCACAAAGTTGATGTCCTTCTTTTCTTGATCAGAAAGTTTATCCAATGGGAAAAATTCAATTATTGCAACAAGACTGTTGTGATTAGACTTATTGAGAACAATTCCTTTTCCATGGTGGAAGAAATTGAATTGCTTGATTTTCTGCTTTGCAAGTTGAAACTCAGCTGGTGAGGGTTTTTGATTGTTCTTTTTGTTTTCAGAAGTGATGGCAGGATAAAGATCCAAAAGGTTTTAGTTTCCATTGAGACCATACAACCTTTTCATTGATTCCCTCCTCTGCAATTTCCAAGAGATTTTCAATACCCTCATTTGATCCCTCTTTTGCTTCAAAGCCCTCTGCTTGCCACCTCTCTTTATGTTTGTCACCTCATCTCCTTCCATATTGTTCCCTCCCAGGCAAATGCTCCGCTTGGGTTGAGGATCAAAAAGGGATTCAATTTGGAGTATAAAATTGTGAGTTTGGTGAAAGAAGCAAATTAATTGAAGGAAAAGCAATCAAAAAAGGATTACCAAAAAAAAGAAAAAAAAAATTCAGTCACGTGATCACCAAAAAAAACCCAAAAAAAAAATTACTGGGCGTGGGTGTGAACTAATTGGGCCAGGCCTATTATTCCCAAAAAAAATAAAAAAAATAGAAAACTAAGTGACATCATCAAAAAAAAAATTCTTGGGGGTAAATCAATTTGGTTGGGCCTTGGGTTGGGCTGAGTTGGCAAGGGGGGGCAGGTGCCCAGTGGCAAGGCAAGGGAGGGGGGTGGCTTGGGGGGATCAAGGGGGGGGCAAGGAGGGGCGTACCGGTTGGAGGGGGGCCGGGTAGCTGAGTTGGCGGCGGGGCAGGGGTGGTGGACCAAGCGAGGAGGGGGGGTGGGTAGCCAAGTTGGTGGCAGGGCTGGCGAGCAAGGAGGGCAGGGGCAGCGGACAAAGCAAGGAGGGGGGGCGGGGCTGGCAAGCAAGGAGGGGGGGGCCAAGGAGGTCAAGTTGGCGGCGAGGCCAGCAAGCAAGGGTGGGGGGGGCCAAGGAGGTTGAGTTGGTGGCAGGGCCAACAAGCAAAGGGGGAGGCAAGGAGGCCGGCAAGCAAGGGGGGGCAAGGAGGCCAGCAAGCAAGATGGGGGGCAAGGAGGCCAACAAGAAAGGGGGGGCAAAGAAGGGGGGAGAGGGGAGGGAGTGAGAGGGAGGGAAAAGCGGAATGAGGAGGAGGGAGGGGGGAGCTTACCTAGAGAATCAACCAAGGGGGTGGGGGGACCTGAAAGGGGATGGAGGTGGATGAATCAACCTATGAGCATTGGATGATGGGGAGGATGAGGAGGAGGGGGGGAAGCTTAACAGGGGAGCAAACCAAAGGAGGAGGGGAGGTGGTGTGTGAGGTGGAGGTGATGGGTGAGGTGGAGGTGTTTGGTGAGGAGGAGGAAGGAGTGGACTGACTGGTAGTTTGGTGGGGTGAGGTGGGTGGTTTTTCCAGTGGTTTGGTGGGGTGAGGTGGGGTCTTTGGAAGTTTTGAGTCTGTTTTGTCTAAGTCCACCCCACCACATTAGAAAAAAAAATACCAACTCAGCCTAGGAATCTTGGGTCAACAACAAAAACCATTTGTCTAAGTCCACACCACCAAATGAGAAAAAAAAAACAAGTGAGTCAGCCAGTGAGTCTTGGGTGACCAACCAAAACCAAAAAAATTTTGTGAAGAGATTTTTTACCTAATTCATCATCAACCATTACTCATCAAAGCAAGCAAGGGTAAGAGGAAGAATCTTTCCTCTCATAGAAGAAGATGAGGGAAAAGATGAGACAGGGATGACTTGAGGAAGATCTGGAATATCATCTTCAAATATTTCATCCCATTCATCTTTGATGTTGGCCAAAAGATTGTGAAGGATGACACGAGTGATAATACAGTTGATGAGGAACTTCAAGTGTTTGGGATTTTGAAGCTGGTTTTGCATTTCCCTTAAGCTGGCCCATCTTGCTTTAAGGACTTCTATGGAATGCTCAATCCAAACTCATGATTGGGAAAGATGATAGTTGAAATTGGTTTTTCCTTGATTGCTGGACTAAAAATTCTGGTATGCTGGAACCACATATTTCCCACTAGCATAAGCTGAATTTTCCACAAGGTATTGATTTTGGTCAAAGTAGTTCTCTGGTTGTTGGGAAATCCGCATCCAATTGAACATTTATGAATCATGACAAGAACCTGGAAGGCCAGCATGGAGGTATATGAACTTCTTGTTGTCATTGCAAGCAAGTTGTATTGCCGCAGAGTATCTAAAAAAACAGAAAAAACATATTTGGTCAGTGTGTGATCAATGGTGTTATCAAAGCAATTGGAAAATATATGAATCAATTGCCTTTTTTCCAATAAAAATAGTGGTTTCCATCTAGCTTGGGTTTTTGATCAAGGGGATGGTGGCTCCATCAACAAAACCAATTCAGCCAGGAAAACCTTTGGTTTCTATTACTTGAGATATCTCATTGAATTCTTCTTTTGTTGGCCAAGAAAGGAATGAGTGACGGAAAGATAGGATAGCAACCATTACTCTTTTGGTGTATGAGTCAATGGTTCCATATCCAACTGAGAATAGATTTTCTACTTGATGAATTGCTGCTCCATTTCCATTTGATCCCAATCTACAAAGAGCAACAGCCAGTTGGATAGCTTGATTGCATTGAGGATTCCCTGAATTGTTCTGGAAGATGTGGTGGTCTTCAATCATCTCCAAAATTTTTATGAATGAAGGCAATAGAGTGTGGAAAAGTTGCTGGAAGCTTAATTTGGGGAGGAGATGAAGCTTTTGCCTTTCATACATAGGGTTGTGGAGATTTTGTCTTCTTAGAATCATGTATTTATTTTTTAATAGAGCATTTAAAGCCAACCAAGTCAATTCCAAATTGGAGTCTGAATTGGAGTCTGAATGGTAGTCAAATACTTACAAAAGTTCAGTCAGCTTTTTTTTCATTTTCAACTTGCTGCCAAGAAGTTTGATGGGACATTTTGAGAAAGGTGGTGATGAGATGATGATGGTATTTGTGTGAAGATGGAGATGTGAAGCAATAGAGATGTGAAGCAATAGAGATGTGAAGTGATGGAGATGTGAAGCAATGGAGATGAGATGTGTGTGATGTGATGGAGATGGGACTGGTATGGATTTGCTGATTTGGATGGGTTTTTTAGATGTGATGTATGGTGGATGGATGATGATGCATAAATGGATCTTTAAATGGTGGTTTCAATGTTTGAAATCCACCATTTTCATGAAACCCCCCATTTTGAAAAACACCAGTTAGGGGGTATGTGTATTTCAGAAACCCGCCATTTTTAATGGTGGGTTTTTTTAAAAAAAGTGGTGGGTTTCTAATGGGGGGTTTGCTAACTCTGATATGCCCTATTATATGAAACTCAAACCTCTTCCAAATTCTCACCCCCTTCCCCCCAAGCATGCTTTATTAGGGATGCATTTTGATGTGGTTGACTTAGACACTGGCAAGAGCCTTTAAAAGGCCTTTGAATTGAACAAAATATTGGTTATTGTTTCTCTAAACTCAGGAGAGAACCACAGGGCTGTCTTTGATTGGAGGAAGGTCAAGTCTATGGTCTTTTCCACACCTAGGGCCTCCAATAAATCACATGTCAATCTCCAATTTGGTTCTGCCCAAATACATGGCTTGTCTTTGGAAGTATGACTTGGAATCACCCCAAATACTTTTTTGACATACCACCAACATACAGGCAACCTTCTGGTAAAGGAAAAAACTTTCCATTGTTCTTGTTTATGAATTGGGAAACTGAAGGTGAGGACTACCCAAATTAGATCAAGCCAAACTGATAAATGGTGTGTTAGCTTCAAAATCCACACATGTGGAATAAAACAAAGAATTAATGAATAATTTGGGAATTAAAAACAAAAAAAGATAGAAATTTTTCTAGATTTCTAGATCATCTAAAGGATTATATAGACACACTTGTGAATAATTGATATCTGACAAATAATCACACCAACCAATATGGGAGTCCATCCAGAAAACTCTTTTTGAGTTATTCTGTAGGAAGTTAACCCAACCCAGAGCACACAAAGATGCTGGGGAATAACTAATCAAGGAGATATGTCCACCTCACAGAGTCCACTTACCAGGATTGGGAACTCTATATGCAAATGGACGATAAGGAATTTTTTAACTCCAAATTCTGAAAATATCAAAATCAAGTTGAAGTAAAAATCCAACCCCCTCCACCCCCCTGGAATAATTGGATATAGCAACATGTCCAAATCACAAACAGCCGCCATCAAAAATTTCATGGGACTGATGGAAACCCTAATCCTTCATGATGCACCCATCTTCACCACCAGCTTGTATGTAAAATACAATGGAGGAGGGGGGGGAAGCTTTTATTTTTCTAAATGAAGAAAGTGTGTTTATGGTGAGAACTGAAAACAAAAGGCTTCATTCTTACCATGAATGTGAGATGATTGGGATATGGGAAGCTTCAAAACTCATCTTAGATTATTGAAAATGGAGGTGCCAGAGCTTTCACATCTTGACTGATAACCAAGGATTCATTTCCAGAGCAGCTAACCTTATGTTGGCTAAATCTGGTCAATAAAAACTCTTTGAAATTGAAAAAAGAAAATCTACTACTGGCTTTGAATTCAGGGACAAGAATTAACCTAGTTTTTGGCCTGCACTATGTTTAAATCAAATCCAAAATGAGATTGCTGATTCCAGTGTTAATGAAGGAGTATCACTAGTTATACCATTGAAGTTAAAGGGAGGAACCTCAAATTCAGATGAATGGTCAAGAACTCCTTCTGTACAGTGTTTAGACAAAAGTTGTGGGACTGTTTGTCAAATCAACCACATCCGGGTACTTCAAACAATGTAGATGGATCCCAGAGTGTCTTGATCTTGGTGTTGACCAAAACATCTTTGGACTTCCACTCCAGTTGACCAATTTCTAATTTTCCACTGACTCAGTTTTCCAATTTTGATTTTTGTCAGCCACAAGACAAATATAGCTTTTGAAATGTCTGAACAACCCATATTTATTCTTAGTGTAGTTGCTAAGTACTGGGATCATCCTCAATTCTCTGGAACCAAGTTCACTGGTTCAAAACACCATAGAATCAAGAATGAATAAACATGGACTGTATTACAATTGTATAATAATTTTGACAATATTTAATAATAATTTTAATAATATTTTATAAGAACTTGTAAGTATGTTTTCATGAGAAATGAATTATGGAATTAAAACCTTGATAATTTATATTATAAAGAAGGAGATCCAATATAACTCCAAATTTAGTTATGAGGACTCAGATGTGTGCCAACTATCTATATAAAAGCTCTCAATATGTTCAATTATTTTTGGAATAAGTTAGATTAATTATTTTAATCCATTATCTCTACTCTGTATAGATAAATTGCATAAATTTAATCTTATTCTTCTTTGGGATGAATTAATACTTTGATATGCACAAATGAGCCTTGAGTGCATCCACACAGAGATCCCAGAGCTTAGTTGTAAGGAATAAACCTTGTAAGATATTGAAAAGAGTATACATATTCTATATGTATAAAATATGCCAAGGTACCACCTGGAATTAAGAGTTAAATACATGGCAAGGCTATCAATTTATGTGTAAACAAAGGTATTTAATTATTATCAGGTTTTCTAAGACTTCTAAACTTTCCATTTGATTGAGTTTTAAGTCCTAGGATTCATGAATTAACCTTTCTGGTTTGTAAATTGAAACTTTACATTGAAAATCTCCCCAAATGAGTACTAGTCCCCCATTCCTCATTGGTATGATCTAATGAGGTCTTCAGCCTTGAGGAAAAAACCATGGAGGGCCTAGAACTCCCCTGATGATTCCTCAAGTCCCCTTGGGCTCCTGTTACCTCAGAAGAGGAGGTTCTTTACCCTATAGCCCCTTCCTCAATTATTATATTACTCATTATTGATCCAGTATACAGCAAGAGCTAACAAGCACATCTACCTTGATCTTAAGAAGAAGATTGAATGGTTCCTAAAACTTTAGTATCAAAATCATCAAATAATCAACTCCTCAGTTCCAAGTTTGTGTGTGAAGTCCTTTGGATTTTTCACATTTCTTGTTACTTTAAAGGGTGTGAGTTGATTATTATAAACAAAGCTCCTTTAGGCTGTATTTAATTAAAGCTAGTTACCCTTTTTCTATTTAGAAACTTATGGTGCAGCCTTTTTTCTCATGATACTCTGGCATTATTTGAGTTGTTTTGTTCTTTAACATTATCACTTTTTTAATGGGTCAATAACTAATTTTAATATTGGTTTTGTCTTATTGTTGCAGGTTTAACCATGGCAAGTTTAGAAATAGAGGTTAAATCCTTGTAAACCTCTGACTAATCAATTGATTGAAAAAAAAATGATAAGTATCTTTTTTAAAAAAAAATATTCTTCATATTTGATTCTGATTCATGTTTCAAAAAGATGTTGATTTCAAACTGAAAGTCTACTGGACAAGAAATTGGGCTAAGGATTGAAAACAGTTGAGAATGAAGACTTGACAAACATGAGAGGCTAGGGTAGTTGATTCAGCACAGGCACTGGGAGTTGCAGGGATTTTTTTTAGAAAAGGACTGTAGGAGTGACTGGGGAATTCAGCCAGGAATATTGGGTAGATTTGATGTGAGAGTGAGTCAAAGGATTGAAAGAAAGATCTCACCAGGCACAAGGCAGGGTGTTCTGTTTAGTAGTTGAAGTGAGTTAGTTTTTTGGGTGGAATAGATACAATATTGATTGGGTTGAATAGGTACAAAGGAGGACAAAAAGAAGAAGAAAGGGAATGAAAAAGAAGTAGATCAAGAAAAGACAATTGAAAGAAGAAAATGAGAGGAGAAAGAAAGAGAGTGAATGAAGTGGACAATTCAGGTGAGTCTAGCAGTTGAGGTTGCCATGGTTGGGGTTGAGGCAGTGGTGAGATTGAGGTGATGTGAAGATTGGGATGAGGACTGGCCCATTGCAATGGATTGAGTGAGTTTGGTCTAGAGTTGAGATGGAGTGTCCTCACTTGTAGGGCTTGGGGTTGTGGTTTTAGTGGCATGTCAGTCATGATTTCAATGTGTGGGTTTTTCTTTCTTTCTTTCTTTCTTTTCTTTTCTTTTCTTTTTCTTTTTTTTTTTTTTTTTTGATATTTTGTCTTCTTTGGGCAATTGTTTGTCCCAGAAGATCAAGATGGTCCAACCATTGGAAGAGGGTGTCATGTCAATTGTTGGATTCAATTTTAGAACAATGTGAACCACCTCCACTCCAGTTCAACCTCAAACCAATATAACCTCAAGCATCTCAAGGCACCTCAAAGTGGACAAAGAGCAGAGAACTTGAACAATATGAACATCAGATACATAAAAAGCTCAAATGGACATTTTTTTATTGGTTTCCATAATTTCCAACCTACCTCTCTCAAGATTATAATCACCATCTTACCAAGGAACCCAAAACTCAACATCAATCAAAATTGGTTATAATTGTTTTCAGAACTCACATTTTTTTTTTTTAAAAAAAAAAAAAAAACTTAAAGTTTGAATTTTTTTTTAAATTTCAATGGTGTTGTAAGTAAATTACAGATGCTAAAAGATCTAATCCCATGAATCAAAGTAAATACCTGTCTCTTTTTGAACGATGGATTTAGCTTGAAACACATGCCTGAAAATTAATCGTTTTTTTTTTTTTGAGGTCAGTCAGTCCCAATTTTTCTGTCTACCCACTGTATGTACCACCACAAACTCAGAGATCAAATCAAGGATATCAAGAATGGGAATTGAAACATTGGTAATCCCAAGCCAATTAGTATTGGGTAACTGCGGGCCGAATGTTGTTCAAAAATAAGGAAAGTTCATGAGCCCGTATGGCTCAAAAGTGGTTACCACCAGGAAACAGTCAATCGATTCTTCCATTCCTGATCAGCATGTATGTACCACATGCATTGAAAGCTTCTTAAAAAACCACTCAGGACTGATAGGATCAATCTTTCGATCGTATCAATCTCATGAGCTCAACCCTTCGAAGAATCTACGGGCCTCAGCAACCCTAGAAGAAGATTAGATCCGATTGTCAGAGGGTGTCGAGTTCCATGAAGAAGATCACCGAGGTCGCTGGGGAAGTAGAACCTCAGCAGGTAAGTATCTAGCGGAGTAAGCCCCCCCGACCTAGTCAACTTACCCAGGATCTTTTGAGCCGTTGACCTCAGGTTGACTTGAACCCAAACTACTGATACCGGACTTGCAGGTTTTTTGCCCATGTATTCCTAGTGTCTCTCTTCTCCTCTCGTTCCTCATTTTGCTCTCTCTCTGAGCTTCCCTTCCTACTTGCTCTCTTTACCTTTTGGTTACTTTTGAACTCAAAGTGAAATCTAAAGGGTCGTGCTGTTTCGATCGATTTAGATCCCAAGGATTAACAAGCATCCAACGTCACCACTAGGCTGTTTGGATCTCCAAGCTGGGCGATGCGCAATGTAAAACACCACTCGAGTTACAAGAAATAATGTTTTGTTGACTTGAGCGCCCAAAGTTGAAGTAGATGTACTGATGGTTGGGCTGGTGAGATTGATAAGTCATGATCGAATGTCAATCGTTTAGGGGTCGTGATGATATATGAAGTGTTGACGACGAGTCAAGTTGATCGTTGGGTTGGTTGGTCGATGATCCGGTAGGATGTTATAATCGTAGATAGGCCCAGCCTGGGGTATTATAATATGATCCGAGACTCGCTCGGCTCATCCACATGACCCTGTTCAGCGCGCGGGTTGAAAATATTTTAACCAGGCAGGTTTTGAAGTGATGGCAGCGCAGCATGAATCCTGGTCCTAAACTAGTCGTCAATCGGTCCGATGGGTCGAGTTTTCGATTTAATCGCCACCGTCCAGCAGGTTTGATCGGAGTCCTAAACCCCGGTTTAAACTGGCTGAGTGGTGTACTCGACTTCAAGCTCGATTCTCAAATTCCAGGCTCGAGCTCCAGTTGACCAACCTCGAGCTCCAGTTGACCAACCAACCTCGAGCTCCAGTTGACCAGGCTCGATAAGATCCTCCCTCGAAGCCGACGAGCAAGCTGGAGACCAGACCAGACCAGACTCAGGCTTGATTAACTTCAGACCATCGTTGAGATCCCTGCTGCTGCTGTGCGCTGCTACTACTCAACCATCCATCCATCGATCAAGCTCAACCATCGGTCATCCATCCCCATCCTCATCCTCTTCGCTCACCTCGATCGAACTTGGATCGATTCGGGAGCATGAGCTCAACTACAACCACTCCAGACCATGCCCTCATCCTCTGGTTATCATCACTCGACCTAAAAAACTACTTGAATCAAAACCAATCCAACCTCGTTCAACCTCCAACTCATCGATCCCTCCATCAATTGGGTCAGATTAGCGATGGCGAGATCCTCTGGCAACTCCTATCCACCCTGTTCGTAACCCAACTTGATCAAGACCCGATCCAATCGATCTCTTGACCTATCTTCTCCTCTATACACCTCACTAGTGATTCGAATTTCTTTCGTGCTCCAAGACCTTCCTCGATCAGTGGTGCCTTATCTGAGGTCTGGGTCCTCAGATTTACCTCGTTCAAGAAGATGTATAAACTCATCGTCCGATACTTCGAGTAAGTCATCATCATCCCTCCCTCTAGCTCAACCAGCTCTT
Organism: Puccinia polysora; assembly: GCA_025617555.3. Taxonomy (NCBI): domain Eukaryota; kingdom Fungi; phylum Basidiomycota; class Pucciniomycetes; order Pucciniales; family Pucciniaceae; genus Puccinia; species Puccinia polysora. The sequence continues at coordinate 1,774,917 of JAOOQA010000019.1, read as the reverse complement.
GATCACCATCCACACCAGGGAAGAACTCCGGAAATCCACCAAGAACTTTCCAAGTCCCAACCTACAAAAGATCGCAAAGGATGGTGACCTTCAGGAGAGCATCTCGTTATGCATGATCATCCTGACGTCAGTCCCCCTCCCCCTCCCTACCTCCCTCCCTCCCTTTCCCTTTTGACCCCCGTTCCTATCCCAATCACACCTCTGAGGAATCTCAGAATCACTCGTCTTCAGACCAACCAACCATCCATCCTCCCTCGAACCTGATCTCCTCCGATAGATTGGCTACGTTAGTCCAACCCGATGTTCATGTACCCAAGCTGCAATCCCTACCCACTTGGGCTCAAACAGCCTTGATGGTCGGCATCGAATCCGTCAGTAGCCAATTGATCACCATCGAAACCAATCGCAGTCCTCGTCGGGATCTCGCTCGGTCGGGCGAAGTGGAGGATATTCACTCGAGCAAAATCCCTAGTGGATCTCTATCACCAGACTCAAACCACCCGTCAGCCTCCCCACAAAAAAAAAAAAAAAACTCCAACCTATAAAGCTCTTTCTCGGGCTCATTCTGATTGGACTCTCATCTTTGCCGTTACTCTCTCTCTCTCTCTCTCTCTATTCTCTCTCTCTCTCTCTCTCTCTCTTCACCACAGGAGGCGCGAAGAAGATTCGGATCTATTGGAACGATTCCATGCACTCGAACTCGAACATAGCGATTTGAAATCCCAAGTTAGACTATTGAACCAAGCCCATCAGGATACCACTCACAAGTTGTTCATGACCGAACAAGACCTTAAAACTGCACAGGAAGAATTAACCAACCTCGAGCTCGAACGTAGCTCTCACGATCGCCGTCGTCAACGGGATTCGGATCATGAATCGGATGGTGACGATTTAGACTCACATCGCTCTCATCGAGACTCGCACAATCGTCAAGAGTATCTCCTTCGAGCCGAACTCGAGGCATCAAAAGCTGAGCTCACAAATCTGGGTATCAAACTCGATCTGGCCGAAGAGTCAAACGAAAAACACGTCCAACGAATAGAGGAGATGAAGAAGAAGTTGGACGAACTTGCTGATGTCGAGGAAATGAATCGTGGGTTGAGGGACCAACTCGATGAAGTCCGCCATGAAACCGAACGAGCCAGAAAGCTAGAGAACGTGATCGAGAAGTACAAGAAAAAACTGGACGAATCTGCCGATCTTCGCAGACAGATGAAGGTTCGTCTCTCAACTCCTGGATGAGAAATGCCCCCTCCCCCTCCCGACATACACACCCGTGGCAATATCCATATACCCCTTGTGTCTAATCCGCCCAGTACTCCCATTGTACCAACAGACCTTAGAAGAGCAGAACTCTGACTTGTTAGATCGGAATACTGCGCTAGAAGACGAGTATCGCAAGGTGGTAGCGTTCAAACCATTGATGGAACAGTACAAGTCACAGATTACCACTTTGGAATCAGAGCTCTCTTCCCGTAAACGAGAAAACGATCGGTTGCAGTATGAGCTAGAGGCCACCACCGCAAGGTTACACAAGGCAGAAGAGGAACGTGATCGAGAGGTTGAAGAGTTGGCCTTGTACGAAGAACGAGTCAAGGAACTTGAAGAGGAAAACCCGATCCGGCATACCCGACGAAGGAGGAAGAGTACGGATGGGGGGGATGAGGATACCTCAACGACTGCGTTCGATGCAAGTTTTGAGAGGCACCTCGACGAAGAAGCTGGAATCCTCGAGGGAATCGGTGGTGAGCTCAACGATGCGATCGAGGGTCGAACGATGACTAGCTTGAAACTCGAACTCCGGAAATTGCAACGAGAGTTGAAGATCTTGAAAAGTACTCAGAACGAAGAAGAGGGCGAAGAGGGACTGAACCAGAAATCGAGATACTTGGTCCTCGAGAATCTATTGGAGGATGCCAACCGAATGAAGCGCAAGTACGAGGATGATTATTTGAAGCAATATCGAGAAACGCTAGTCTTAAACAATAAGTTGGAGGAGATCAGAAGCGGTAAATCGAACATGGCTGAAGGAGCGGAGGTATCGATTGCGTTGAGGCAGAGGTTGAATGAAACTATCGAAGAACTAGAAAAACTCAAAGTTGAGCACACCGAGTTAACTCTCTCATTCGAACAAGTCAACCAAGAGCTCATCTTGGTCAAGTCGGACCTCAATCTAATCGGAAAAGACCAGTTGGAGATGTTGAGCTCGTTAAGGGATTCAGTCTCAACCGAGAAAGTTGTGCTGACGAACGAGATCGATCGATTGAAAAAAGAACAAGGGAACCTCCGAGATCAAATCGCGATGAAAACCGAGCAGGTCCAATCACTCCTGCTCGAGAAAATCAATCTCCAATCCGACTCGATCGACCAACGGGAGCGCATGCTCATTCGGGAGAAGGAGTTGGGCGGACAGCTCAAAAGTCCGAGTGCGGAAGAAGCGTCCGAGGAGACGAGAACGAAACTCGTGGTGACGGAACAGCTCTATAGAGAAAAAGAGGATGAGTGCAGAATGCTGAAGGCCAAATTAGACAAGGCCAAGTTGTTCATCATGAACCAAGATAAGCTTTACAAAGAATCCAACGATGGTCGAGGACCCAACATCGTTCCAATCGATGTTTCCTCTCTGGTAATGTATCTCTCTATGGTTCTAACTGGTTGACAGAGAGAAGCCATTGGACAGGCAAAATGGAATCTGACTACTATCCAAATATCGGCGGGGGGGGGTTTGCTCTTTCCGCAACGCAGACTAGTAATATTGACGAAACACTACAGACCTATCAAGCTGAACTGAACTTTTACAAAGATCAAAATGAAAGATTGAGGGTAAGCTTACCTGTTCATTGCCAAGCATGCCAGTTGGATTGTGGAAAATTGAACGGGCTTTCTGTTTGGTCTATCATAGAGTCAACAAGCTGAAATGGAGGCGCGATACGAAAAAGAAATCCGACTGATGACCTCTGCATGGCATAACTTGGGGCAGCAAAAGTTAAGGGAGACGATTGCCCTGAATAGAAACGAGCATTTGAACGGAGCTGGGCATGCAAGACAAGCATCATCTGGGGTCGGATATCGGGTGGGCAGCCGAAAGAACCAGCAACATCATCAAACCAATGGGCCGATGTTTGGCGGTTCAGCTGAGTCCGGAGTCATCCACGGCCATTATACGTCCAACTTGGGATTCGGGGGTCAGTTAAGACCTCAGAGTTGGGTCAAACAACAGAGGGATCGGATGATCAGCCAGTATGCTCTTGTGAGTAAGGTTTTGATTCGGTCAACAACAGTTGAAAAGATCCTCCTAGTCGGATGCTCCATTCTTCCTTGCCTTTAATCTAAAACTATCAACCCAAGGCAGCTCTTTCCTATTTTTTTTTTTTTTGGTGACTAATTCCGATTCTCCTTTGATCATCGCGAATGATACTTTTGAAGTGATCTGTTATGAAACCCATCTCATCACTCTGTGATCTAAGATTACAAAGTCAATTAAGTATACATACACATCTCACCCAACCACAAAAACCCCAGAAGAAACTACTGATGAATCGTCAACCCAAAACATCTTTGATACGCTCTCATAGTCAGAAAATTTATGCCGTCTACCATCGTGTAGTACTCTCTAACATTTGCGCTTTGATGGCTTAAGAAGCTCTCCTGTTTCATTGTTATTATTTTGATTATTCCCATCAAGCGTTTTGATTAATCCATCGCGCAACCCCCCCCCCTTGTTTTTTCTCTACATGACCTGTCGTTCCGTTTAAAATAGAGGTGAAGGGAGGCCAGAGCTCTTAACTCAAACTGACTGTCTTGGTTTTCTCCTCCTTCTTTCCTTTTCATCACATGGACGTGTAAAACCAATCATACAACGACCGCCTGGATGTGTCTAGCTTCACTCCTAGTGATCAAATCTTTAATTACTTGACGTCCCATCCACTTTTACTCCTGGTCCAACTGCTTGGAATAAGAAACACACCGAGCAGGGGATAGGCGTCGGATATGCTTTCTTTCGCTTCCTCGTCGTCTTACTTCATTTTTAGCTGTTTTAATTCAATTCATTGTTTCATCGTGTTGTAAGGTTTTTTTTTTTTTGGTTTTATTTGATGCATGAGAAGAGAGTAGCAGCATGATCCTCAGGTGATTCTCTGACCGAAAATCGGAATCTCACTTCTAATAACAAAGCAAAAAAAAATCTCCAGACCATCATCCACAACAACAAGAAAAAAAAACAATAGGGTTCTGTTAGTATATCTGGGTATCCATACATGTTTACATATATATATATATATAGATAGACGTTTTAGCATATCGCTCTAGATGTCGTTATAATTGCTACGAAATTAAAAACCTAAACCAAGCAAAAAAAAAAAAAAAAAAAGATGAGTCGATCGATCAAGAACACGCTCACACCCTCACTCGAATCGGGGAGAATCGAGTCGATCGAACGTCGGCTCGGCGACTTGCTCCTCTCCCTCCTTCGTCTCGATCTCGATCCACGACCGTACTTAGTTTTTTTTTTTTTTTTTTTTATCTTTTTTACAAAAAAAAAAAAAAAAAAAAAGTACGTCAAGTTTGTAAGTATGATGACTTGATGAACTTGAATTCTTAGAATGGTTTTTGTGAACCCTGGATTGGATCTCTCTCGATCTCTCCACTCGGCCAGGCCTCTCCTCTCCTCTCGATCCTTGCCTCCTCCTCCTCCGCCACACCCAGCTTATACCTGACCGCCGTGGGCTAAGAGGCGGACCGTCCGGGCCGGAGATCGAAGGCCCAGGTAGAGAGGGGGAGCAGAACGGACCAGGAGCCGACGATCGAGACCCGGAGGCTGGAGCGACGGCCAGACGTGGGGACCTTATCGGGGGGGGGGGGGGGGGGGGCTCGACTCGACCAGGGTCCCAGAGGACCGGCAGTGGGCGGCCGGCTTACAAAGACCTTCGAGGCCATCCGAGGACCGACACCCGCCATCATCATCCAATACCCTCTTACTCTCACTTGCTCTCTCAATATTCAATCCAACAGTATTAAAAAAAAAAAATAAATAAATAAATAAAAAAAAAAAAATCATCAGATCCACCCAAATCCGACACCAAAGCAAATTAATCGATCAAGTTTTTGTAGACATTAACGGCTGTTCCATATTCACCCATTTCATCCACACCCAAGGTGATCAATTGTGCTACCAATCTCTTGGCTCTCACCAAGATCAAACCACCTAGTGAATGGGGTGCTGATATTGCCCTTGGTAATAGTGCTCAATTTGGTTCACCCTTGGGTTACGGTGGCCCCCATTCTGCCTTCTTTTCCATCAAGGATTCCTTGACTTGAAAGATTCTTGGTAGGTTGATCAGTATCTCCAAGGACATCGATGGGAAAGCTGTCTACGGTCTAACCCTTCAAACTTGTGAACAACATGTTTGAAGTGATAAAGCCCTCCAAATTGAGTACATGTATGACTCAAGCCCTTGACACCAGTCTCAACAAGTTGAGTTACAATGTTATCAATGAGTCCTACTTCAATAAATTGGCCAAAGATAACTCAAATCTTGCAATTTATATTGTACTCTCCAAGGTCAAGAATCAATTGATTAAACTCTAGCATGCAAACCATTTTCACATTTTCTCACACCTGATCAATCTCATTCATTGGATGAGATTGTAGCACTCCATAACTTATTTTTCGATCTGAATAAGCCCAAGTTCAATTGTTGGCTCTTTCCAGATTGTCATTTTAACCCCCCCAGACCATACTCAAATTGGCCAAAAGCCTCAACCTGAGAGTGGTGATCAATCACTCATTGCCTCCACCGGTCCATCCACCATACCCACCAATAAACCAAATTGAATCCCTACTACCCTATCCCATCAAAATTGATTCTTAGAACATCTGGTCTTCAATCCATACCACTCAGAAACCAAGTTGATGAGATACATTGATTCATTTCAGAAGAAGGATCTTTCCTTTGTTGATAGTATGTTCCCATTAGGTTCTTGTCTTGAACCATGAAGTTCAACTCAGCTAGCTCCATGAGCCCTCTCAGCTTGAAGAACTTTGGTTTGATGCATCCCTTTGCTCCTGTCACGCCTTGCACTTAGGAATTATTGTCTTCATCACTTCAACATGTCCTCTCCTCAGTACCATCTACCTCAGTCTAAAAGCGTGACACAAATAAAGCACAAAATCAATGGTGCAATCTGCTACTTCCTCTGGCTCGCGTTGACCTTCCAATCTCTACAACCAATTCAGTATATCCTTGCAAACTTTGAGGTTAACTCCTTACCGGTCATCCATCCATTATTAGATCCAATCTTCTTCCCTGGCCAATCAACAGCCTTGGACTTCCATCTTTGGTCACGCACTGTTTGTTAGTTTGCATCTACGTCTAACTGAGCCATCACTACTGTACAGTTTGCAATTGGACTAGTCCCTACCCTGCATACACTATTACTTATCACTCGTATTACCTTCAACGTCATTTGCTCCTGTCTCAATTCATCATACATTTGTACACTCAGATTCTATTGTCTTGCAGTTACGCCATGGCCTCTGATATGATTGTACTATTGCTCTATTTCATATCCTGTTCCTGTCACTCATTTGCCTCACCGCCTTCAACTGTAGATGGCTCCCCATCAGGTTGTATCTAGTCACTCCGGATTACATTATAAGGGCTATCCCCTTGCCTGATGATTGTCTCCTCAGTTAGTTAATTTCATACATTCTTGCATTTTGCCACAACCTAGTTATCACATCGGACTCAGGTTGAGTTTCCTTCTTTGGAACACATTCCATTCCTCTTGCCGTTTGTCGAGTGGCATAACTAAGTTCGCACTTTGCAACTGAGTCTTGCTATTCGCACTTGCCCTTGCACTCAGCATTCCTTTGCACTCACAATCATCTAAGAATTGCCCTATAGTACGTGGGGTGGTTGTGTGACAGTAAATTAACTAACTCAACTCATCTATTGTAGCTTGCCAACCTATAGTAGACTTCTTCTTTTTGATGTCACGTACTCGCTCAACCGTGAACGCTTCCCTTGCCCCTTAAAATGATGAGATCCATTGGGTTGGGAGAACCAGCGCTCCTTGGGCCCAAAAACCCTTAGATCCTGTTCCTCCTTCTAAATTGCCATCTGTTGAACCCCTTGATGATCCTTGGACTCCTCCACGGGATGTTCCAATGGACCCTCTTGCGGAATTTGCAGATTCCAACCATTCTTCCGATGAAACCTTGACTCGTGGTAGACCAGGGGTTTGCAATACTGCTCCCAAGCCCGATGCTTCAACCCTGCTTTTGACATTGCTCCAGGCCCTCACTCATGGTGCCCAGCAATCTAGTCCGAGTACTCCTAGCTTTTGCACTCCAGGCATGAAACAACCCAATCACTTTACGGGAGAACACCCTCATAAGCTTAGATCCTACCTACAGTCTTGTAAAATCATCTTTTCAAACAACTCCAACAATTTCCCTTCCAATAAGCATAAAGTTATGTATGCTTTGTCCTTCTTAGGAGGTAGAGCCTTGCAGTGGTTCAAACCATACCTCAAAATTTTGTCCAACAACAGTCCCACGTGTATTCTCAACAACTGGGACAGGTTTGAGAAACAACTGTTCACCCTGTTTGGCAACCCCAATGAAGTTTTAAATGCCAAATACAAACTTAATAGTCTAGTTATGAAGGAAAATAGTAGAGCTTCCGTTTATATTTCTCACTTTCAAACCTTGCAGTCTTGCATCTAGTGGAACAAGGCTGCTCTTCTATTCCATTTCTGACAACACCCCTTATCAAGTCTTACTTGACTCCGATGCTAATGTTTCTTTCATCAGTGAATCTTTTGCCACTTCCAAAAATCTTATGCGTTCCAAGATAGATGAATTTCCTATCTATTTAGTAAGTAGTGCAACTGAACCGTCTTATTGGGTCTCCCAAAAGGCAAAATGGACCTTTGCATTCTCCAATTTCCCCAGCTTCAAATGGGATTTATTTGTCTTGGCTATACCCGGAATGGATGATACCATTCTATGCCATGATTTCCTAGTTTACTGGAATCCGGATGTGAATTGGCAAGAAGGAGTAATTAACCTTTGAACCTCGCACCCCCAGAATGCTAATCTTTCTTTCAAACAGGAATTAAACAGCCTACCTGACACTGTCATTGAGTTGGATGACACTTTTCCGCCAGGAGATTTGCAATATCCTGACCTTCATTCCCTAATTCCCTCTTAAGATTTAGGAGTCATCGCTTACCTATCCAGCTTACCTCTTTCCTGTTCCTTCAAAGAGAAACAGAAACCAACCAAACGGTGTGTTTTGAGCTCCCTAATCCTCTTGCACCATGCAAGCACCTCAAACCCGGTGCTCAAAGATGACAAGATTGAAGATTTAGAAATCATTTGAGAGTCTTTACCTTCAGTTTATCATGACTTTGCTGACGTCTTTTCAGCTGCAAAAGCAGATAAACTGCCTCCATCCCGTCCTTAAAATCACAAGATCAAACTTACTGGCCCACCTCCGGAACCAGGACCAGTTTACTCTCTCTTGACGCAAGAATCAATTGAGCTTCAAGACTACATTGCGGAAAATGTAGCAAAAGGATTTCTTTGACCAAGCAATTTGAATACCGGTTCACCTGTCCTATTCGTTCCAAAAAAGGACAGCGGACTTTGCCTTTGTGTTGACTACAGGAAACTGAACCAGGTAACCCACAAGAATGCCTATCCAGTACTGCCTATGTCACATCTCCTCACCCTCTTCCATGGAGCTGCTTATTTCTCAAAGTTAGACCTTTGAGGTGCCTATAACCTAATTTGCATTAAGGTCATAAGTATTTGACCGCAATGAGAACCCGGTTTGGCAGTTATGAGTATACCGTCATGCCTTTTGGCCTCTGTAACGCTCCTTCCACTTTTCAACATTTTGTCAATGACATTTTTTCCGATCTTGTAGGTAAATACCTTGTGGTATATCTAGATGATATACTAGTCTACTCAAGGAACCTTGAAGATCACATTGCACATGTGCAAGAGGTGCTGCAGTGACTTTGCAAGAATGACCTGTTTGCAAAAGCCTCTAAGTGCGAATTCCATTCCTCTTCTCTTTGGTTTCTAGGTGTCGTAGTCTCACAGCAAGGACTGTCAATAGACCCAGACAAAAGCAAATGCATATTGGACTGGCCCCCACCTTCTTCCATTAAATCCCTTCAAGTTTTCCTTGGTTTCAGTAATTTTTATAGGAGGTTTATTGAGCGTTACACTGAAAAAACCGTGAATCTTACTAACCTTCTTCAAAAAGACACTCCTTTTGTTTTTTACCAAACAAGCTGCTTTGGAGTTCAAAGCTCTGAAGAAAGCGTTCACCACTGCTCTGATACTTGCTCACTTCAACAAGCTAGCTTGCACTATTGTCAAAACAGACGCAAGCAACTATGCCATTGCAGGAGTAATCTTGCAGTTCTCTTCCTCCACTTCTCTCTTTCACCCCGTAGCTTTTGAGTCTTGCAAGTTGCTTTCTGCAGAGCTCAACTATGAGATTCATGACAAGGAACTTCTTGCAATCGTTTATTGCTTGAAGAAATGGTGTTCATACCTTTTGAGCCTTAGGGAATCCTTTGAAGTTTTAACTGATCATAATTCTTTAAAGTATTTCATGAGCTCAAAAGTCCTCACACATAGACAGGCACAATGGGCGGAATACCTCTCCAAGTTCCACTTTACAATCACGTACTGCCCTGGGAAACAAGGGGTAGTCCCTGATGCTTTATCACGTTGGGACAACGTTTACCCAGGTGGGGGAGCACCTTTGCCAAAAACAACCCTGAAAATGTTAGGACACTCTTCTCAACCCAATCTGCCCAACTCAGTTCAATCATTGCTCACTTACAAGATTTGGCTTCCAAACTCCAACAAGCTCAACGCGACAACCCAAAGTGCATCAAAATTTGCAAAAGTGCGAACTTATTAGATAGTAGTTACAGTATTGATGATAATGACTTTTTAGTCTATGATAATTGTATAGTAGTACCAGATAATTCTTGCATTAATTTAGATATCTTCAAGTCACGGCACAATTCTCCGCTTGCTGGTCATCATGGGCAGGATAAAACCTACCAATTGATCACACAAGACTTCTACTGGCCTGGTATGACCAAAGAAGTAAAAGACTATGTTAGCGCGTGCTATGATTGCAATCGTAACAAGTCCTCAAAACACCAGAAGTATGGGCTGCTCCAGCCACTTCCAATTCTGCCTTGTCCTTGGAACTCACTTTCTATGGATTTAATCTCTCAATTCCGTCTTCTAGTGGATATGATGCTATTCTAGTAATAGTAGATTGCTTCTCAAAGATGGCTTTATTTCTGCGCAGTAATGTGACGGCCTCTTCAGAAGACTTAGCTAACTTGTTCATAGAATATGTATTTTTGAAACATGGTCTCCCTGATAATATAGTTAGTGATTGTGGATCTTTGTTTGTCTCAAGCTTCTGGACCTTGCTATGCCAACATTTGAAGATCACTCACAATTTATCAATGGTGTACCACCCGGAAACAGATGGGCAAACCAAGCAAGTTAATCAGATTCTCAAACAATATCTTTGAATGTATGTTGCCTATCAACAAGACGACTGGTTGCAATGGCTCCCACTAGCCGAATTTGCCTACAACAACTCCACTCATTCCTCCACCAAACAATTGCCCTTCCAAACTCTTTATGGTAGAAACCGGACTTTCTCTTCCCTTCACATAGCACCTTCTCAACCTGCTACCAATTACCTTGAACAAATTCAATCCCTTCAATTGCAACTTCAAACCAACCTCAAAGAAGCAAACCAGCGCTATAAGGAGAAAGCAGACCAATCTCGCACTTTGGCTCCAACCTTTGCAGTAGGAGATCAAGTGTGGCTCAATGCTTGCAACATTTGCAGAACTCGCCCAACTCGCAAGCTCTCCAAAAGAAAGCTTGGCCCCTTTAAAGTAGAATCAGTCATCTCCCCTAATGCCTTTAAACTTACCTTACCTGCAAAATGGAAAGGTATCCACCCAGTCTTTCATGTGTCTCTCCTAGAGCCAGCTCAAGTCCTATACCCAGGCAAGACTCATCCCCCTCCCAAACCGGTCACTGTCCTCAATCATCAAGAGTGGGAAGTAAGCCGTATTCTGGATTCCAGGTTACGCAAAGGAAAACTTCAATATCTTGTTGAATGTTCTGGCTTCCAGTCCGACAAAGATCTCACCTTGTGGGAACCAGCCCATCAACTTTGCAACTCTCCTGATCTGATTAGAGATTTCCATGCAAGATACCCTTGCAAACCTTGAAAATCATGATTCCATCTTATCCAATCCCATTTCATTCCACATTCCATCCCATCCAATCCCATTCCATTCCACATTCCATCTCATCCAACCCCATTCCATTCCACATCATCATTCCATTAGCCAATTCCTTCACCTCACCATGTTATTCCTTTCTCTCATCCCCCTCTCATTTCTAGCAAGTAAAATTCCATTCCTTATTTCAAAAAAAAAAAAGAAAATTTATTTATAATTAAAAAAAAAAGAGAAAATATATATTATAATAACAAGTTAAAAATTTTCCTTCACTTCTTTTTCCCCATCCTCCCAATTTGCAGTCAACTCCACAACCATGGACCAAAAGGTATCCAGGTCTTCATCATTGATCAGCGCGGACATCCTTTGGAGAACCAGCACCTCTGTTACAATGTGCCTCTTGAATATTTCCTCGCACCTTGCAATTCAAGCTCGCTTTGGCCAAGCATTCCATCCACCTTCCTCCAAGAGCTCTTTGTAGGCTCTCTTCATTTGGCCTCCCGACAAACCTTCTCCAATTTTGCCCGTCAGCCGCCTTGCATCAGTTTTGACCGGTCCTACAACTCACAATGGATCCGCTTCGCCTTGGCCCTCCATCCCTTCCGTTCCATCTACTCCATCCCTTCCATCTCTATTTCCTTCTCCCAATTCTTCCGTTACAAACTTTTTATCTTGCTCCGTTCCTTCTCTTCCTCCATTTCCATCTTCTCCATCTCCCGATCCTCTTTCCGCTTTTTTCCTTTCCTCCTCCCTTGCTTCCTTGGTTATGACCCCAACCGGTTCCGCACCGGGCACTTTGTCTTAAACCTCAGCATTCATCTGGGCCCCCGGAAGTTCAGTTGGCGGACCCCAGTAAGGTGGTGGTGGCGGTGGTGTGTTCGTAGTGTATCTTTGGAAGCAGGGCAACACTAGCAAGACAAGTAAAATTTAGTTACTACTTTTATTATCACTAGTCAGTCCCAATTAATACTCACCAGGAACTCAAGTCCCCAAGTATTCAATCTCCAGCAACGGTGGTATCTCGTAGTTAACCCTTGGAGCGGACCTACGACTGCGCATCTCCCTTGATGACTCCGTGGGACCATCAACAGTTGACTCGATATTTATAGGGAAATTGCAGGCTACTTTGCAAAGGCAACATTGCTTGCACTTTCCTTGAAGGCCTTGGACGGCAGTACTGGGGATACATTTCTTGTTTTGATGGATACAGTTTTTGCAACGGAGGGACAACAATGACAAAATTTTATATAATTTATAAATCTAACAAGTAATGAATGAAATAATGCGTAAAGGGTATACAGTATTTATTAACAACTTGAAATTGATGGGAAAATTTATCTGAACCCTTGCAGGAGCTCGCATCTTTATACCCAGGCAACTGTCACGCCTTGCACTTAGGAATTATTTTCTTCATCACTTCAACATGTCCTCTCCTCAGTACCATCTACCTCAGTCTAAAAATGTGACACAAATAAAGCACAACATCAATGGTGCAATCCGCTACTTCCTCTGGCTTGCTTTGAACTTCCAATCTTGGTGACCAACTCAGTATATACTTGCAAACTTTGCGTTTAACTCCTTACCGGTTGGCCATCCATTATGAGATCCAATCTCCTTCCCTGGCCAATCAACAGCCTGGGAATTCCATCTTTGGTCACACACTGTTTGTTATTTTGCATTTACGTCTAACTAAGCCATCATTACTGTACAGTTTGCAATTGGACTAGCCCTTACCCTGCATACACCATTACTTCTCATTTGCATTACCTTCAACGTCATTCACTCCTGTCCCAATTCATCATACATTTGTATGCTCAGATTCTATTGTCTTGCACTTACGCCATGACCTTGGACATGATTGTACTACTGATTTATTTCCTATCCCATTCCTGTCATTCGTTGCCTCACCGCCTTCAACTGTAGTTAGCTCATCACCAGGTTGTATCTAGTCACTTTGGATTACCTTATAAGGGCTACCCCCTTGCCTGATGATTGTCTCCTCAGTTAGTTAATTTCATACTTTCTTGCATTTTGCTACAACCTAATTATCACATTGGACTCAGGTTGAGTTTCCTTCCTTGGAACACATTCCATTCCTGTTTCCGTTTGTCGAGTGGCATGACTAAGTTCGCACTTTGCAACTGAGTCTTGCTATTTGCACTTGCCCTTGCACTCAGCATTCCTTTGCGCTCATGATCATCTAAGAATTGCCCTATAGTACGTGGGGTGGTCGTGTGAAAGCTCCCCAGGATCAAGCAGCTGGTTACATGGAGTTGATCAAGGTAAACCAAAGAGGTTCTCATTCTCATTAGGTTTGGTCTACCTCTCATCCCTTAAGGTTGTCTTTTTTTTTCTGTTACCCAATCCGTAGGAATTGGAGGAAGATTTAAGTAAGATCACTGGCTTTCCAGCCATCAGTCTTTAACTCAACTCTGGTACCCAAGGAGAATATACCAGCCTGCCTGTCATCAGGGCTTATCATCACTCTTGTGGTGATCATCAATGTGAAGTCTGTTTGGTGCCCATCAGTGCTGTACGTGTGCCTCCCTGCTCTCCCTCCTCAACAAAAAAAAAAGATCTGAAGAATCTTTTTCACTTAATTGGAGGACAATCCTTTTTCTAGAGAGCAGATTTGATCTGAACCCATACCCATTATATTATCACTTACGTTTAACCCAATGGCATGGAAAATTCATAGCATGGAACCAACCCAGCATTGGACATGATGGCTGGAATGAAGGTGATCCCCATCAAGATACTCAAGAATGGTGAATTAGGTTTGAAATTGATGACTCAATCAAATTAAAATCAATTGATTGGTCAAATTGAAATCAATTGAGAAATTGATTGCTTGCTGTTGCTCCCCTCCTCCTACTCTTTATTCAATGAAACTCATGATTAAACCATTATTTTAATTTTTTTTTCTATGCTTGTTGATCATCTATCTTGATTATAACTGACTTATGAATTTTTTGTTTTGTTTTGTTTTTATTGTGTTTTTTATTGTGTTTTTTTTGTGTTTTTTTGTGTTTTTTTTGTGTTTTTTTGTGTTTTTTTGTGTTTTTTTTTTTTTTTTTTTTTTTTTTTTTTTTTTTGTTTTGTTTTTGTTTTGTTTTGTTTTGTTTTGTTTTGTTTTTTTGTTTTGTTTTGTTTTTTTTTTTTTTTTTTTTGGATTCCAAGAAATGCAACACATTGTTCCACCCCTTGCTTCTTCTACAACCACAGTTTTTTTCTTCACTTCCAATTATTCTCCCAATAAACTCAAAATTTTACACAATGACTTGAATCCTTTCTTGATCCTCACCCCAATTGAAGTATTTGGATGGGAGGGCACCATATTGGAGGGAATGATTTGATGAGCATACAGATCAATGGAAAGAATAGGGCTTTTTGGAAAAAGACAGCTCAAAACTAAGATTCCAAAATATCTTTTGAAGTAGCATAGGGGGGGATCAATAAAAAGTTTGTGTGATTTTTGTAAAAACTACAACCTTTGAATCTGTATCCTGCCATCCTTGCCAAAAAAAAAACTAACAGTCAAAAACCCTTGCCTGAGTGGAAAAATATACACTAGAAAAAAAATGTAAATGAAGATAAAAAAGATTTGTTTATTGGTGGAGTTAAAAATAGTCTCAACCTTTGTTGTAATCAATTTTTTGTTTTCATTTTAAAAAGTTTATCCAAGTGAAGATATTTACAAGCCAAGAAATCAATTAATTTGCTGGATTTCTTCCACTGTTCTGTTGCAATTAGACTAAATCAAAAAGGTTCAAGGCCACAAGTTGGTAGGAACAGCACTACATGCAGCACAGTAACTAGAGGATTTGAGGAGAGTAGGAGCAGGTGATGATCAGCAGGATGGAAAAGTACTGAAAGAGGTTTGAAAGACAGCTTACCCAGCTCAGAACTCCAGATGTAGATGGCATGGTCTTGGAACCGTACAAGGAGAAGAGCATCCTGGTTCTGAGCCAGTGCTGGTAGATAAGAGTCACAAGTGGGCGTGCCCCCATAGAAATGGGGGCGCCCTGGCGAGCACAAGTACAGGAGAAAGCGCATGCACACACACACAGTAGAGGAAGGGAAAACAAGAGGAGACAAAATGAAAAGAAAAGAAGATTGAAGGCACATTGGCAATAAGACCTCATTCACCATTCAACATGTTCTACTGCTACCAAGTCATTCAAATTGTGTTTCATTGTTGGATCCAAAGCAAGTGTCATAGTTAGAAGGAGTTTTGAGCTATTTTTCCAGGATGATGTGATCAGCTCTCTTGAGCTGAATTGAGCCTTTGGAAGCTGATAAGAAAGGATTTTTTGTTGTAGAGTTTATTGGATTTTTTTTTTGGTGTATTTGATTTTTTTGTAGACTTGCAGGGGGGCGGGATTACTGAGGGGCCATTGGAAAAGATTGAGAGGGATGAAGGGATGAAGAGATGAGAGCAATAAAGAAAAGAGAGTTAGGAAATGATGAGAGAAATAAAGTGACGAGAGCAATAAAGTGATGAGAGTGATGAAGTTATGAGAGTTTTAAAGTGACAAGAGTGATGAAGTTACAAGAGCAATAAAGTGATGAGAGTGATGAATTGACAAGGGGATGAGAGATTGAGAAATGAGGATAGCAATGAAGTGATGAGAGTGATGAAGTGATGCAAGCAATAAAGTTATGCCAGTGATGAAGTTACAAGGGGATGAGAGATGAAGGGATGAAGATAGCAATGAATAGATGAGAGTGATCAAGTGATGAGAGTAATGAATCAAATATTTCTGATGATTATGGAGGTAGAATTTTTCCAATGAGGTTGGAGGTAGAAGGAGGTGAGGTTGAAACCAGGGGTGTATGATGTGGAATGATGTGTGGTTGAGGTGGTGAAAGCCTTTGAATAATTTATCTGAAAAAAACAATTTATTTGCAGGTAACTCTGACATGTCTGATTTGAAATAAGTGGTTTTTGTTATTTTTAATGGCGGGTTTGAAATCATAGATTTGGGTTGAAAACCACCATTAAAAATTGTGGGTTTGGTTACCTCTGATGCACCCTATAATCTAATCCAACTTGGAATAGCCTTTCAATTACTAAAAATATCTATTAATAATAAATCTAGGACTGATTAGAGACCTATTTAAGTCTCAAAGAAAACCAGAAACTAATCAAAACATTATTGCGCAGAATTATTATAGTTCAGAAGGGCAGGCAATTCAAAATTTTTTTACCTTAAATCTATTTATTCCAGAGTAGTAGTAAAATAAATACCCCTTCTAGTGACTGTCAGAAAGCTGTTTTCTACAATTATCCCTTATCACTTTGAGTCTCTACTGCTGAGACTTTTCTTTTCCAAGCTTAGATTAAAATAAATAAATAAAAATAATGATGGTAATTAATTCTTGGGCCAGTTCCATATTATCCCAATTGGAATAACTTGCAGTAGATGTTTTTGCAACCACAACTACAGAGTTACCCCAAATGGGATAAATTGCAGTAGTTCTTTTTGAAACCAAAGCCACAGAGTTATCCAAATTGGGATAAATTGTGGTAGTTTTTAACACAGAGTTATCCAAATTGGAATAACTTGTGGTAGTTTTTACCATCACTATAAAAACAGCCATCTAAAGCCCCTGCTTGCTCTCAGACCATAAAAAAAATAAACCAACCAAACAAAAAATCAACCAAGCCAACAAGCAATTGTGCAAATACAATCAAAAAAACAACGTCAGCTCCTCTGCACCCCTTCAAAAGGAAGGAAGATAGAAATAAGTCAAAACATCAAGAAAAGAATTTAAAAACCTAAAAAGATAGAAGATAGAAAAAAAAGACTGCCTACTGTCCCTTAGAACACAGGTCTGTTCAAAAGCAGGCCCTGAATGCAATCCAAGACCCAGACAAATCCAAGGTAAACAGACTAAAAAGCCAGGAAAATCAACTTCCAACAGCACATCAGGCTCCTAGCAAGTAGACCCTGATCTAAGCTCAAGAGCCACCCCAGGCCTGGTTATAACCTTCTTTATTTAGTCATCTCTTTTATTTTGGAAGCATGTGCCTTGAAATGAAGAATGCTCTCAATTTACTCTAACCATAAATTTTAACATTGATCCCTCTTTTTCTATAATTTTCATCTCCCATGCCTGTAGAATAGAATAAACCAAGCTTAAATTTTTCTGGTTTTTAAACAGAGAAATAAAATACACAAACTGAGGACTAAAATCTTTAATTTCATCATTTACACCACCAAATGCTGAGCCCTTTTTGTTCCACTTGTCAACTGATGAGCCTATGTCTATTCATGTCTATAGATCACCATCACAACATTTAACCAGGGGGGGGCAGCTTTTCTGATACCAAACCTGATGACATGAGGAAAATTTTCTCTAATCAGTCTTCCCAGCTCAGTTCAATCATCACCAAGCCCTGGGAAAAAGGCTCCAAACTTTTACAGGCCAAATTGGATGATCCCAAGTGTAGCAAAATTTCAAAGAATGCTAATAAAAATTTGAAAAGCTATGATATTGATTAAAAAGGTTATTCAGTTTTCAAAGATTTTATATTAGTAACCAATAAAACTTGCATTAAGTTAGATATCTTCAATTCTTGGCATGAATATATTCTTGCTGGTCATCATAGGCAGGATAAAAGCTACTAGTTGATTTGTAAAAACTTCTACTGTCCTTGTATGACCAAGGGATTGAAATACTATGTTAGTGCATGCTATGATTTCAATTGTAACAAGTCCTTGAATCACCCAAAGTATGGGCTGCTCCAGCCGCTTTCAATCCTGCCTATCACTTGGCATTTTCTTTCTATGAATTTCATTTCAAAATTAACTATTTCTAGTGGTTATGATGCTATTCTAGTAGTAGCAGATTGCTTCTCAAAGATGGCTTCATTTTTTGCAGTAAAAATAAAACCTCTTCAGCAGAGCTAGCTTAACTTTTCATAGAAAAATTATTTTTAAAGCATGGTCTCCCTGATAATAAAGTTAGTGATTGTGGAACCTTATTTGTATGTAGCTTTTGGACCTCTGTGTGCCAACATTTGAAGGTTAATTTCAACTTATCAATGGCCTACCACCCATAAATGGATGGTCAGACTGAGAAATTCCACCAGATCCTCAGAAAATATCTTTGAATTTATGTCTCCTATCAACAGGATGACTGGTCAAAATGGCTCCCACTAGTCATATTTGCATACAAAACCTCTAATCATTCCTCCACCAAAAATTTGCCCTTCCAAACTCTTTATAGAAGAAACACAACTTATGAACCTATTGGCATAGCAACTTCTCAACAAGCTACCAATTACCTCACAATCATTCAATTCCATTAATTGCAACTTTGAACCAAAATTGAAGCAGAAAATCAATGATACAAGAAGTAAGCAGATTGAATTTTCACTTTGGAACAAACCTCTACAGTTGGAGATCAAGTATGGCTTGATGCTTTTAAAACTTGAATTACTTTCAAAACTAAAAAACTCTCTGAAAATAAACTTGTTCCTTTTAAAATTGAATACATTGTATCCCCTAATGTTTTTAAACATTCTTTACCTGAGAAATGAAAAGTTATCCACCCAGTCTTTCAGGTGTCTCTCCTAGAGCCAGCTTGAGTTCCATACCCAGAGAAGGCTCATCCACCTCCAGAACCTGTAAATTTGCATGAACACTTAGAGTGGGATATAAACTGTATCTTTTATTCCATGTTACACAATAGGAGTCTTTTATAACTCATTGGAACTGGTCCAGTCTGAAGAAGATCACACCTTGTGGGCATGGGCCCATCTCCTTTTCAAATGCCCTGATTTTGTCCAAGACTTCCATGCAAAGAAATCTTTAAAACCTTTCCAATGTTAAATTTCACCCAATCCCTTCCAATCCTATCACATTTTTCATCCAATTCAATCCCCCTCCTTCAACTCCAATCACACCATAAAATTCTTGCTTTTTCTATTTTTTTTTGGTTTCATTTTTTTCTTCTTAATTTTAATATTAACAAAAGTAATATAAGATTATGATAATCTTATCAAAAGAATAATAATAATAATAATAATAATAATAATAATAATAAGTTTGATGATAAATAAACAACTCCAGTTGTGTGGGAGTCATGTAGGTCCCTACACAGCTCAAATGAGCCATGTGGGCCCATAGATGACTACAAAGGACTGTCCCAAAAACTTGAAACCCCCAGGGAGTTGTATAGGAGCTTTTTACCTCCCCAGCACAGAAATTTGGAGCCGTGTACCCCCGTACATGGCTCAAAACCGCCGTTTTTGGGGATGCGCAACCCCCACCAAAGTTGTGCCTGAATTTTGGGCACGCCCTGGACCACAATTGGGTTCCCTCAACCCAAATTTGGGATCAATACATACTTTATGGTACTGTTGTTCCACACCTAGTGATTCCAAAGTGACTTCAAAGTGAAACCAAAGTGAAAGTAAAGTGAAAATTTAAATCATATAAAAGCTTTCTTTCTCAACTCAAAAGTGAGCAAACTATGTTTTTTCAATTGAAAGTTTGATTGAATACTGAAGTAAACCATTGAATTTTTTTGCATGGGAACAGTGGCAAGCCCTCCTTCTTCTGAAATGGCTGCGTGGAAGGTCTACATTGATAGTGCCATCAACAAAGCTATGGAAAAAGAAAAAAAGGATTTGGATAATGAAACATTGGAAGCCCCAATTGCATCCTCATGAAGGGTGACAATTGAGGAAACAAATGTTTAACAGTGGGATGCAAACTCTGTTTTTGATTAAAATTTTATGTTACAGATGTCTTTGCTGGATTAAATTTTATTCAAACTAACTCATGGGGTTCCTGTAACTATGAAACTAAAAAACCTAACCATTGAATTGGTACCATATCCACTTGAACCACCTACTGTGAGAGCTTTTCCTACTAGGGAAGAGGCCCAAACATTTTGTCAAATATGGGCTATGAAGCATGGTTATGCTCTGAAAGTTTTTAACTTGAAGAAAGATAAATATGTGATTTCCATGGTTCCTATTTGGGACAACTTCTTACCAAAGGGTCTAGAAAAACTCACACAAGGAAGGTTGGGTGCAAGTTGTGAATCCATGCAGTTTTCACAAAGGCAGACCCCTTGTGGCAACTCTCCTACAAATAAATCCAACATAACCATCAACCATCTGACCATCCCTCTGTGCATCCTCAACTGAGGAGAATCTTGGGGGTGGCCTTAGAAAATCTAATAGGAGGCATGAATGATGGGCTCAATGCATTTCAGATTAAGCGGAAATTGAGCAAGATTGATGGAGGGGATTATTTTGATGACCAAAAAAACTATAACACTAAGTGGAATTTAACACTTGCAGAACTAAAGGGGAAAGGTGTTATGGAGGTACTCTATGAACAGCTTGAAGAAAAAAGTTGGATTCACCAGTCAGAGTTCAGTGGAGAGGGTCACTTGGAGGCCCTGTACTTAGCACATCCTGAGGCAGTAAAGCTTTCAAAACAATTCCATCATATTGCTATGTTGGATTGTACTTATAAGACAAATAAGTACAAAATACCGCTATTGCATGTTGTAGGAATGAAAGCCAATTGGAAAACTTTAAAAAAAGCTCTTGTTTTTATAACAAAAGAAACTTTTGAGTTCTACAGTTTGTCTGTAAATGCATTAATGGAGTTGGCTTATGATCCTGAGAGACTTCCAAAAGTCTTTGTGAAGTACAGTGAAAAAGCTCTGATTTGTGCTATTGAATCTAGTTTCCTTGAGTAATCAAGACAATGTTGCACTTGGCACTTGTATAAAAACATACAAGCATACTGTAAAGTGCGCTTTGTTGATGAAGTTGAAGGATGGAAAAGCTTTATGACTCTGTGGGCAAAGTATGGGGTCTCAAAGACCAAGGAGGAGGCAGAGTTCAATGATGCAGAACTCAGAGTAGGCCCAAATCACTGCTTCTTATCCTTCCTAGTTTTGGGTTCTGACCTTTTGAATTGTATATTGTTTCTTGAACAACTATGGGGATGTACTCAAGTATATGGAAAATAACATTTTACCTATCAAAGAGACGTTTGTAACAGCCTGGACTTGTATAAACCCAGATTTTGGAAACAAAAAAACATCTTGGGTTGAAGGGGCCCATGCAACTCTCAAAAAATTCCTTTCAAACTCTTTGGGAAACATTTTGGATGTTTGGGAAGCCCTTGAAGGAACAGTTTTGAATCAAATTAAATTGGTTCATGCCTCACTTTATAACTCTCAAATTAAGTTAGGGACAGTTCTTCCACCTGAACTTTTACCATTGGGTTAAAAATTGTCTTTAGAGGCAATTCAGCTTATTAGTGAACAATTTGAGAAGTTCAAACTTGATCATGATGGTGAAGTGTGCACCAAGTCATATTCCAAGACTATGGGTTTGCCCTTTTCCCATCAAATAGTCGACCATCTAGCATTAAGAGGATCTGTGGTACCTAAAGACGTTCATCCTCAGTGGAGGTTGGAATATGACC
Organism: Puccinia polysora; assembly: GCA_025617555.3. Taxonomy (NCBI): domain Eukaryota; kingdom Fungi; phylum Basidiomycota; class Pucciniomycetes; order Pucciniales; family Pucciniaceae; genus Puccinia; species Puccinia polysora. Next base: position 1,753,138 of record JAOOQA010000019.1, on the reverse strand, counting down.
CTTGAAGCTCTAGTTATGTAAGTTGCCTTAAGTTGGATTATTCAAGTTGGATTGTTCAAATCACTATGTGATTAATGATTTTTGATTAATGATTCCTAATTCACTAATGGTTGATCCTTTTGAATTTTTCAAGTGCAATGTTGACAAAACGCCAAGCATTACTCAGTTATGTGAAAAAGTGAATGCAATGATCTTGAAATATCCAGATCATGAGAAAAGCGGCCTATTGAAGTATATCATTTGGAAGATTACAAAATATTTATCAAAGCCAAGACTTGAATCTAAATTCTTTCAATCAAGTAGGGGCTGGCCATAATTGATAGATACACGGAAAGAACCGTCTTGGTGTGAGCATGTTGAAAAACAACTCAAGGGGGAAAAAAGGACTAGAAGGGCTCAAAATAATAAAAGACAAAAGATTGTAAGTCCTTTCTTTTGGGACTTTTTCATTTTTTTGTTTAATGAAATTAGTTACTAACTAATGATGCATTGTTAGTCAAAGGCAGAAGAATCTGAATGTGAATTTCATAGTTCAGAGGAAGAGACTGAAATTGAATTGGGATAACTTAATTTGGAATCAGAATCCTCTGCAGAGGAAGACAATGTGCAGCGATGCTCAAAAAGAAGCTCATCTTTGGTGAGTATTCATTTGAATTATGTGATTAAAAAATGAATACTAAGTTAGTTTTGATGATAGGAACCAAAGGTGAAATAACTCAAGAAAATAACAAAGAAATTCCACAAGCTCTTGGGTGAGGTTTGTGATCCAATTGGAGATGGGAATTGCAGATTTAGAGTCATTGCTAAATCTCTGGGTTATGAAGAACATGGTTTGTTTAAAGTGAGAAAAGAAATGATACAAACATTGGAGAAACATAAAGCATGATACATTAAGATGCTTGGTGGTGCAAAGGAAGTTGAAAAGATTAAACAAAGACTTGGTTTTGAACAAATAAATCAAAAGATTCCCTCCTCAAAATGGCTGGCTAAATTAGATATGGGTCAAATAATAGCAGACACATATTCCAGACCTATAGGTTTCATTTCATTGGAGGCATGTGATACTTATACTCAAATGAAAAATGGTGTTACTGATCAATCAGATACAATGTTCATTTCCTTTGGAAACAATGAACACTGGGTTCTATTATTACTTGTGGGAGAAATGATTCCTGTTATAATTATGGCCAGCAATTATCTTAGGCAAATGAGCAGTATTTAAAGCAAAAGAAATGCTGGACAACTTGTGTCAATAATTGATTGATGGGATCTCACACATGGGGCAACACGTTGGATGATATTGTTGATGAATTCAATTGGATGATGAATGGATGAATGGAAAACAGCAGGGAGAAGAGCTCCATAATTACAAAAGATTGGCCTCTTGTGAGCCCATGATACAACAAGCCAAAAGGCAAATTTTTCTCCCCAAAAGAGCTCTACAGGCTCTACAGGCCTTGTTACTTGGTTTTGGCTACATCAGCCCACATGGCATCAGTCCCTGAACCTTTTCAACCAGCTCATTCTGGTCCATTCTGGTGTTTCCACCCTTACAGGGCTCAACCAGCCCCTGTGATGTTCAATCCCTGGGCCAGTTGTCTGTTACAACCGGTCCTATTGCCTCACACACTGGCTGGTTGCCTCATGCAACCAGCCCCTGGCCATACAAATGGCCAGGTGGGACCCAGGACACACCTGGGTCTGGTCTCAGACTAACATGGGGTGGGTGTGACCAGCAGACATGCTGTCCCCCCCTCTTTCTCTCAGATCCCTGGAGGGGCAGTCAATTCCCCCTACCAGGGGCCCTGGGGGTTGATACCCCCAGGGCGTCGTCAATGGAAGTGGGCTGGGGGGTGGTCAAATCCCCTCAGCCCCGTTTCTCCTCCCCCTTGGTAAAGGGGGGGGGGGGGGGGGGGGGGAGAGCGCCCCTGGTCTATGCTTTGCTTCAATGGTGGAGGGGTGATCAGATCCCCCCCACCACCGGTTGCTCTCCTTGCAGCCAGCCTTGTCATCCTTTGGGAAAGGGGGTGATGAAATCCCCCCTGCCCTGACCAACCGCCTTGTTGCAGTCGGTCTCTGGCTGGTTCAAACCAGCCAGCCACCCCCTCCCCCTTGCAATGGCAAGCAAGGGGAGGGGGAGGGAGCCAAGGCCACTGGCCCTTGCTCCTGCGGCGGTGGCCATTGTTTGAAACCGGCCGGGCCCGCATGGGATCCCTCAGCCCCCCCAACAGCCCCGCTCCGGCCATTGGGCCCCGCGTGGGCCAAACCGAGGGATAAAAGCGGCCCCAAGGGGGCCTTGGCACAGGCAGCAGCCCCAAGAGGGCCACAACACAGGCGGCGGCCCCAATGGGCCGCCCCAAGCCTGAAATCTGAGAAAAACACACTTTGGCGGGCCAGCCCATCTGGCCAAGTATGTCCAAAATAAACCTTGGGCCCAATTATTCCCATACAAGCCCATCTGGCTGTATTTGCCCATATCCCCCACCGGGCCCATGAGGGACTGTGGACCAATGAGCCTGTTTCACGCTTTTTGAGGCCAGTTTCACCAAATCAGTGAAATCCACACAGGAACGTATGGTCCGTGTGAGTGTCCAATGGGCCGGAGAGGCCCCCATGTGCATCTTATTTGGATTACACTCATACGTAGCACATGCCTAAGTGCATACGTACTTTAACAATTCCAATCCCACCCATTGTAGCAAAACCGTGTTCCTTGATTTCTAAAAAAGCCTCTGGTTGGGTTGATCATCTCAAAGATCAACTGAAAATGTATTCTAGATTATAAAGATTATAGACTTTGACTTCATTTCATGATTGGGCTTCATATAAATTTTAATTCTAATGCAGCTAACAAGTTCTATTAATATAAAGGTTTATCACATTTTTAACATCATTATGTTGAGTGTTTTGAGTTAAAATTATTATATTGAGTGTTTTGAAGGAGATTTTAATGGCAAGTCAGTTCAACATGTGTTGGGCTGATTCCATCATAAGGAGTATTTTCCTCCTTATGATGCAATCAGCTTAACACAAGTTGAACTGGTTTTTTTTTTGGTTTTTTTAATTTAGGGCTTGTCAAGTTAATTGTCTTTTTTTTTTGGTGTTTTTAATTTAGGGCTATTCCAGTGTCTTGTCTTTTTTTTGGTGTTTTTAATTTAGGGCTAGTCCAGTTACTTGTGATTTTTTTTGGTGTTTCTAGTTTAGCGCTAGTCCAGTTACTTGTGTTTTTTTGGGTCTTTTTACTTTAGGGCTTATCCATTGGATAGTCCCAGTTTTTTTTGTTTTTTATTTATTTATTTATATTTTTGTTTGAATGAGAGTTTAATGGTAAGTCAGTTCAACTTGTGTTGGGCTGATTCCATCATAAGGATTATTTTACTCCTTATGATGGTATCAGCTTAACACAAGTTGAATTTTTTTTTATGTGTTTTTAGTTTAGGGCTAGTCCAGTTACTTGTCTTTTTTTTGGTGTTTTTAATTTAGGGCTAGTCCAGTTACCTGTCTTTTTTTTTTGGTGTTTTGAATTTAGGGCTAGTCCAGTTACTTGTGATTTTTTTTATGTGTTTTAAGTTTAGGGCTAGTCCAGTTACTTGGGTTTTTTTGGTTCTTTTTACTTTAGGGCGTGTTCATTGGATAGTCCCAGTTTTTTTTGTTTTTTATTTATTTATTTATTTTTTTGTTTTTTTTAACCAAAAAATCAACATTTTTTGATTTCTTTGATTTTTTGGTTCATTCCTATTTTTTGGAAGGTTTATTTGATTCATGGGTTATGTTAGTGCCCTTTCATTGCATTTTTTTTTGGCTCACTGCGGTCCGGTGGCGTGTTGGATGCCACACAACTACATTTGAGATGTGTAGAACTCCACACGACTGGAATTTAGTTGTGTGGAATTCAACACACCATTGGACCAGGCTGGATGGGCCCCACAACTCTTTGAGCCATGGGGGGTTGTACACAGTGCCACACGACTACATTTGAGCCATTTAAAACTTGACACAACTTGAATGTAGTGGTGTGGAATTCAACATGCTGTTGGACCAGGCTAGGTGGGCCGCGCAACTCTTTGAGCAGTGGGGGGTTGTACATGGCTTGGATTGGGTGCCACACGGCCCACTTTGAACCGTGTCCATGGCTCAATGAGCCGTGAATTTAACATTACCCTAATAATAATAATAATAATAATAACAATAATAATAATAATAATAATAATAATAATAATAATAATAATAATAATAATAATAATAATAATAATAATAATAATAATAATAATAATAATAATAATAATAATAATAATAATAATAATAATAATAATAATAATAATAATAATAATAATAATAATAATAATAATAATAATAATAATAATAATAATAATAATAATAATAATAATAATAATAATAATAATAATAATAATAATAATAATAATAATAATAATAATAATAATAATAATAATAATAATAATAATAATAATAATAATAATAATAATAATAATAATAATAATAATAATAATAATAATAATAATAATAATAATAATAATAATAATAATAATAATGATAATAATAATAATAATGATAATAATAATAATAATAATAATAATAATAATAATAATAATAATAATAATAATAATAATAATAATAATAATAATAATAATAATAATAATAATAATAATAATAATAATAATAATAATAATAATAATAATAATAATAATAATAATAATAATAATAATAATAATAATAATAATAATAATAATAATAATAATAATAATAATAATAATAATAATAATAATAATAATAATAATAATAATAATAATAATAATAATAATAATAATAATAATAATAATAATAATAATAATAATAATAATAATAATAATAATAATAATAATAATAATAATAATAATAATAATAATAATAATAATAATAATAATAATAATAATAATAATAATAATAATAATAATAATAATAATAATAATAATAATAATAATAATAATAATAATAATAATAATAATAATAATAATAATAATAATAATAATAATAATAATAATAATAATAATAATAATAATAATAATAATAATAATAATAATAATAATAATAATAATAATAATAATAATAATAATAATAATAATAATAATAATAATAATAATAATAATAATAATAATAATAATAATAATAATAATAATAATAATAATAATAATAATAATAATAATAATAATAATAATAATAATAATAATAATAATAATAATAATAATAATAATAATAATAATAATAATAATAATAATAATAATAATAATAATAATAATAATAATAATAATAATAATAATAATAATAATAATAATAATAATAATAATAATAATAATAATAATAATAATAATAATAATAATAATAATAATAATAATAATAATAATAATAATAATAATAATAATAATAATAATAATAATAATAATAATAATAATAATAATAATAATAATAATAATAATAATAATAATAATAATAATAATAATAATAATAATAATAATAATAATAATAATAATAATAATAATAATAATAATAATAATAATAATAATAATAATAATAATAATAATAATAATAATAATAATAATAATAATAATAATAATAATAATAATAATAATAATAATAATAATAATAATAATAATAATAATAATAATAATAATAATAATAATAATAATAATAATAATAATAATAATAATAATAATAATAATAATAATAATAATAATAATAATAATAATAATAATAATAATAATAATAATAATAATAATAATAATAATAATAATAATAATAATAATAATAATAATAATAATAATAATAATAATAATAATAATAATAATAATAATAATAATAATAATAATAATAATAATAATAATAATAATAATAATAATAATAATAATAATAATAATAATAATAATAATAATAATAATAATAATAATAATAATAATAATAATAATAATAATAATAATAATAATAATAATAATAATAATAATAATAATAATAATAATAATAATAATAATAATAATAATAATAATAATAATAATAATAATAATAATAATAATAATAATAATAATAATAATAATAATAATAATAATAATAATAATAATAATAATAATAATAATAATAATAATAATAATAATAATAATAATAATAATAATAATAATAATAATAATAATAATAATAATAATAATAATAATAATAATAATAATAATAATAATAATAATAATAATAATAATAATAATAATAATAATAATAATAATAATAATAATAATAATAATAATAATAATAATAATAATAATAATAATAATAATAATAATAATAATAATAATAATAATAATAATAATAATAATAATAATAATAATAATAATAATAATAATAATAATAATAATAATAATAATAATAATAATAATAATAATAATAATAATAATAATAATAATAATAATAATAATAATAATAATAATAATAATAATAATACAATTTAAATGGTATCCTTTAATTTTTCCTCCTGTTTTCTCCAGTTATTTTTTAAAAATTTTACAATAGAAAGAAAATCTGCTTTTTTCCTCATTCATCAATAAGCACATTCTTCTCATCAGATGGATCTGTCTGAAAAGTGCTTCTTCAAAAATCAACTTGAACTTTGAATTTCAAGCCCTCTTTGTTATAAATCCCCATATATCTTTTTCCCCTTTTATGTTCTTTTAGATCAACATTTGGTTGAAAAAACCTTGGCCACCGTAAGCTTGCTACTTGTACAGAGAAACCTGTGAAAGTAGAATAAAAAACAAAAATAAAATCATAAAAATAAAAATAGTGATAAATCCTGAAATTTCATTAAAGTTTGGATTCCTCACCCAAAATAAGGTAGGGTCAGTCACTGACCCCACCCTCAAATTCTAACTCCATATATTTTCAAATAATTAAAAAGGAAATGACCAAAAAGGCCATGCCTTAACTATGGCACTTTTTGGCCATTTTAGTATTTCACATGAAATGTCATGTAAAGTTTTCACACCTAAAATTTACTCAGAATTGAGGTGTTATGTATATTTCAGGAGTTATAGCCATATATGTGTTCTGTCACAATTCCCGCACACAGTCCCTCATCCATACAGAAAGGATATAAGCGCCTGGCACTTAAAATGTAGTCGCCTGTCAAGAAACCTGCATACAATATACTGATGGCAGCAGATGCTGGATTCCTGCATTCAGCTGTCAGAGATGCGCGCCTCAAAATTACTGGAATCACTCCTGACAGCCAGGTACCGCAGGAAAAGGTTACAACCCAAATGCATGCATCATGTATATATAACAACTTGACTGATGGATAGAAGGATGTCTAAAACCTCTGAATATTGAATAAAAAGTATGAAATTCAAAGCATAAGACAGACAACTTAGGGAAAATAATAATAAAGTTTGTCACATAAAGAACATTGTAAAATCTTCATGAACCACAAAACACACCAATGAGTTTCCCTAAAAATTATTAAAAATTACCAACATGTTCAGAAGATGGCTTAGAATCTACAAATACCCACCTTTGACCCTGTTACTAAATAGCGTTCATGGTAGAGTTGCAAGAGCTTAACACCCTGTTACTCAAAAGAAACTAATACAAAATTAAGAAATATGCCAGAAATGTATAAATAAAAAATTAACATTGAAACAGATTCTGCTAATTATTTCACAATCAAATATGACATAGAAAGGTTCAGCTGATTGACAGCGCTAAGTGTGCATGCAAATCTAGCCCTGGCCAGCCTGCTAGCCTTAGCCCACAAGCACAACCCTCTCTATGTACCCTGAGAAGACCCTTCACCCTAAAAAAGTATATATACAGCCCTTTTGGATGATTTAAACACCAGTAATTTTAAGTAAAAAATCAAGACCTATTTCCATCCTTCATCAAGTGTTTATAAATTATAAAAAAGTGATTTATTGCATCATTCTGATAGTATAATTATTAATTCTAACCCCATCATCAATTCCATTGAAGAATATCAGCAAAACCCCACCAATTTTCCTGAGACCATTTCAATCTGTGAATTTCTGCAAGAATCTTGGAGTGTCTGTTTAAATTAGTAAGCTATCTCCTCCTTGCATCCAGGAATAAGTCCTGTGAGACAGCCAGTCCACCCATTCCCCTTGAGTAAACCCCTTTTGAGAAATCACTTAGGACCCCATTGTCCCAAGGTCTTTACACGGTTCATAAGAGCCCCTTGAAAAGAGGTTGTTTCAATAAAGATCCCCAGTTATTTATAGAATGTGGCCCCTCTTTAAAATATCTTCAAACCATTTTAACCAGAACAAAACTCAAAACCTTAAACTTGCTCTTATTATATCTTTTGTGATGTACACCTTGAACCAAGCGGTAATAGCTCAATGGTTAGAGCATCCTGCATGCAATGGGAAGATGTGGGTTTGACTCCCACTGACTGAGTTGCCTTTTCCCTGTCATTACAATATCATTATTTCTGAGCATTTTACATATTTTCTTGGAATCATTATTGTTCCAAAACCAATATCACTTGCTGTAGCTAAAGGACTGCAAATTTCCTGGCATCAGTAAGCTTACAGAAACATCCATGGTTGATTGCCTTGCATTGTTGTGAATTGGTTTTCCAACTATGGAATTGATCTCTTCCCTTTGACCATCCAATTCAATCACTTCCCTTTCTTCTCCTCCAATTTTGGTAGGCCAAAACTAACCAATATTCATCAGAATCACCTTTCTAGGATAATCATGACTCTAGTACTCAAAATAAACTCACAAATGGATTCTGCACTATAAATAAACTACAGTAACTCAGCCAAAGTAACCCTCTATCTCTCATGGATTGGAAGATACAGCTCAAATCAACCCTGGCCTACCCATATACCAATCAGGTGTTTCAGATCAGTGAAAGACATGAACATACTCTGGAAGCCTTCAAATACATACCACACACAGTACAACTCATACAATAAAAAACTCCTACAGCAGTACACAGAAGTAATATATGCAAAAAAATGCATGCAGAAACAAATAAGCTCCTGCAGTAGTATAAAGAAATAACATAGTGAAGACACTGAAAACAGAAACAAAAAAAACTCCTACAGGAGTATAAAGAAGTAATATATGCAAGGAAATTCATGAATCACCAAAAAATTACAAATCAGAAGATCAGAGGCTGTGAAAAATTATACAGAAGTAATATATACAAGGAACTTCAGGCAGCATAAAACAACCCATTAATCAGAAGACACTGCATGCAGAACAAAACCAAACTCCTGCAGCATTATACTGAATTAATATATCTAAGGCACTGCATGAAGCATTAAAAAAACTCACCACACCACTATAAAGGAGAAGTTCATGCAGGTGGGAACTTTATCACTCACCAAATCACCATAAAGAAGCAATTTATGCAGGAAGTACCTGCATCAATCACATCATCAGTACAGAACAGCAATATATGTAAGGGTGTAAATGAATGAAAATCATGCACAGCCTCTTTCTTTGACTAGCTAAAATAACTCATGTAAATTTATCTCAATTTAATAGAGAGAGCCTCAGGGCCCCCTCAGGGGCAGCCCTGAAATCAGATATTTTGATTTAAGGGGGGATCTCTAGCCCTATTGGGGTTGTATCAGTATCATGCCCCCAGGCATCTACACCCCCATAAGCTCCCTCCAGGCATCTTCACCCTCATCCACCACTGGGTTAACACTCATTATGTGGCCACTCAACCCTTACTATTTGATTTTGAAACCCTGAGAAGTAATATTAAACCCTTATAAAGTATAATAAACCCTAAGAAGGAATATTGAACCCTTATAAAGGGATATTAGCCCTTGTCAACAATAAAAAATCTCAGGAGCAATATCAAACTCTTATAAAAGGCTATCAAACCTTACCATCAGGTTTCAATCCTTATCATGGGTATTAAGCACTTATAAAGGATATTAAAACCTCAAAAGTAATATTAAACCCTTATAAATGGATATTATCCCTTGTAAAAAATAAGCAAACTTAGGACAAATATTTACCATCAGTTTTAAAGAAATATCATGGGTAATAAGCCCTAATAAAGGATTATAAAACCTCAAATACCTTGAACATCATCATAATCCATCATCATCAGCACCTAATTTGACCATAATCATCATCCATAATCATAATCATCACCTATCATGACCATTTTTATCTTCATCTTCTTCCATAATCATCACCCAACATCATCAATTGCTATTGGTATTTACAAAATATAGAATCAAACATTTAATAATTATTCATCATCACCTGTAAAACCAAAAAATTATCCATCAGTAACCAATCAGACAAGATAAAATATATAAAGCACAATACCATATAAAAGATTCTTCACTTGCTCAGCTTCTAAAGTAAAATCAAATTATCCCTTCCACCACTTCTTCCTTATCAAGCTTGAACATATTGATCCTAGGTCTGACAATAACTACTATAGTAGCATTCTACATGAAAATCAGCCACAAAATCTTTTTTCTTTGGTTGTTATAGGACTTACTATAGTACTCAAAGGGTCAGGAAATTCAAAAACACCCTTAGTATCCCTCTATCATACCAACTTGTTGATATTTTGACCTCATCATTTGGTCTTCTCACCACACTCTCTCAGACCTTTCCTTTACTGATTTATCTTTCTGTATGATTGAGGAACTTATAGAAAATCTCAATCACTATCATCATCATTCATGTATGTTTGTGAAAACTTTTTCTGTCACAAACTTCTTATCCTGCATGTCTGGATACTTGTATTTGTCTAATCAAAGTTCATGTTGTCAACCTATATTCTGCTTGCCACACAATCTGATTCATGTCACAAGCTCTTGACACACAAATTTAATTCAGCATATCTTCAGTGATATTATTGTTACATTCCTATCCTCTACCATTTCCATCTTCCTTATCTTATAATTCAATATTCTTAATTCTCAAAGCCCAAAATTGTGGTTCTGTATAAATTTTTTTATAAATAATCTTTACTTTCTTCCCCCTTCAATGAAAAAAAATCAGATTCTCCCCCTTCTCATCTGGGACCACTTAATGAAGCCCCTCTGAATCTGATCCCTTCTGGATCCCTTGAGTCATATTGTAGCCTCCTCTTGCATAATCCTCACCTCTAAATTGCTCTGCTATTCATCTTTTCAAGCCTTTAATACAACATATTTTTAGTAATAAATTGCCTCTCAAGTGACTTCCAGCAGGAAATTTTCTAAACTTATCCCAATCCCAAAGGAGTACCTACACCATTCCCATTTCCAGTCCAGTCTCTCTCTCTCTTTACCTCTGTTTATTTCCTCCTGTTTCACATTGAGTGTCCTCTATTCTCCTTGGAACTTGCAACCCTGCTTTAAAACTCTTGCACCTCCTCTTAAATTTGGACCATCTCTTTCAGCCTCCTGGATGCCAATACTCTTGCTATCCTTTAGCTACCAGAGGTGATAGAGTAAATAATAAATATATTATTTAATAAATGCAGCAAAAATCCATAGAATATTTGGATTAAGCTTATTGCAAGGTTATATGGTTTTGTTATTGTTTATTGTTTTGAATCAATATGAATAAATTGATTATTAAATATTTATCAAGGGGCCACAATTATATTGGGGATCTTTAACACCTCTCTTCAGGGATTTCAGTATGAAAACACGTAGTCCTGGTTACTTTGGGCTCTTTATTTTAAAGAATATTTTACCCAAAGATAATATGTATATAAAATACACAGTGGAGTGGCAGGGCCTTGTAGCCAAGCTACCACGACAGAGAAAGGATAATAAGAATAACTGGTATATTATTAAATCCTTTGGGTATCTTTTTTAGACGTGTACTGATGGGTTAAACCTGTATACTGGGGTTATAAGGTTGTTCAGCAGTTGAATTGATAAAAAAAAAAGTTGAGGACAGATATTACTGATCAGAAATTTCCATAAATCACTTACTTATCTCTTATAAGTACTTGATTACCTTGGAACTGTGTCTGGATATGAATATTACTGGGTCTCTGCCCATCAACATCCTCAAAAGAGCTCTTTATTTATAGCTTTTGGAGTCCCAATATTGTCCTTCTGAGGGTTTTAGGTGCTCAAAGGGACGGACACTAAGGCTAGCAGGGTAACCAGGGGTAGCCTGTCATGTGTTCTTGGTGCTATAGCATGGGTAGCATCTAATTCCACAAGGTATGGGAATTATTCCACTTTATAATAGACATTAGGACATGTGAATAACACTAATCTGTCTTATTTATGTATTATTTAATTAATTATCCTTAGTAAATGTTCCCAGTAGTTCAATAATTATATAAATAGACATTTCTACCGACATCTTGATGTCAGGTAAGTTCTCATTATGTATTATATAACTGGATTAAAAGTCATAATATTGATTTTACTCTTTATTTTCGAGTTCCAGTTGATTTACTAAGATAATTACCTAAAAATATAAGTCATGTGAATTCATGTAATATTTTTACATCATTAGTTTTCTTAGTATGTCACGAAGATATTGATGTATAGAAATTCTCATAAAAGTATATCAAATTATTTTAATATATTTTTAGAAGTTTTCATTGTCTTATTTTCGACATTCTTGGTACTTTGAATTATATTAAATGAAAAATACGTATAAGGATGATTTATATATTTTTATATACTATTATGTATTTTTAGACTGTCTACTATCCACGGGAACATTTATTACATATTTAGGAAGTTCCTGTGTATGTTGTAGCCTGTTTACGCGGTACCTGAGCCTCTCAGGCCGCCTGTCACTCTTTCAACCCGTAGTCCCGCGGCTGCATACTTGTCAGAGGCCCGGGGCTGCGTACACAACCTCGACAGAGTGACAAGGCTGTATCTCAGCCGTGCGCGGGTGCATTGGCTGCCGCGGCTGCGTGCGGGAATTTTGACAAAACACATTTCCGCCCGTAACTCCTAAAATATACACAACACCTCAATTCTGACTGAATTTTAGGTGTGAAACCTATACGTGACAATGTGTGTGAAATATTTAATTGGCCAAAAAGCTCAATAATGGAGCCGTAGTATTTTGGTTTTTCTTTCCTTAATTATTTAAAAATATAAGGAGTTGGATTTCAAGGGTGGGGTCACTGAGTGACCCAACCTAATTTTGGGTGGACAATCCATTTCTGTAATACTATTTATGGTTTTACTACTCCTTCTTAGGTTAATTTTATTATTATTATTTTTATGTTATTTTTGTGACTTTTGCAGCTTGCTCTGCAATAGTAGCAAGATGACAATCTCCAATTTGTTTGGGGGCCCAAAGTATGAAGGTGGTGATGGTGGAGTTGCTGTGGTATACCAAAAGAATTTCATAATTACTATAAATTCATTCATATTAGCTTTCAGTTTCACTTTAAATTTCTTTTCTCCAACTCTTGCTCACCTCCAGATAGTTCTCCAAGGAATTTGATATTGGGTAAATGTAGTATTTGATTGTTGACCCTAGGTAAAAAAATTAATTCAAAATTTTCTGGTATGCACCACTATTAATTTGGAAGGTGAGTTGCTGAAATTAAAAAAACATGCAACCTTTCAGAGCCTGCACTTCTTGCACTTTCTCTGGATTACTTTGACAGAAATACTTGGAATACAGAAGTAGTTTTGGCAGATAAAGTTGTCACATCAGAAAGATGTGGACACCATTGATAAATAATTAACTAAAGATATTAATGAGTGTATTAAGGTATGAACTGATGTTAGAAGAATTTAAGGAAGAAATGAGAATTTTAATGGATTCTTGCTGGAAATTTAACTTTTTATACCCAGGAAACTTTCATTCTCCAAGTTAAGGGTAATTTTTTTTAATCACCATTTGACATATTGCCTCCTCAGTAACATCTAACTCATTGTCAAAAAAGCATTAAAACATAATAAAAATAACCAAAAGTGCATTCTGCTTACTACATCTGGCATATTCAAGTGACTTTCTAACTTTGGAAACTCAGTTGGTACGTGTGAGCTTTGCAGTACCATATAACAAAAAGTTCACCATCCAATCAAATTTTCATCTCAACTCAGTCTCCTTCCAACTTCCATTCTTTGCTCAAACCTATTCCTGGAACTGAGCCAATGCAATAAGTTTGCGCAAGGACCCTTGGCTTGCATGTTGCATAGCGCCTGCATTTAGTTTTAACATTGGCTAGTGGCTAAGAACCACTAATTATACAGCCACTATCATTCATTTGAATAAATTTAACCTCCCCTTGGAATAACCTCATTCATTTATCTTTCCCATTTGTCATTCAGCATTACTCATTTTGTTCTAAATTCTCTGATTAATGAAAACATAATATTCTGTTTTATTATTCTTTTCCTGTCATTCATTGTGTCATTGATTTCCTGGCTTTAGAAAAAATTACATCAGTTTTTATCTAGCCAACAACCCACTTATGTAGATGACCTTATGAGGACCATGAAGTTTTCCTGTAGATTTTTCCCACAGTTAGTTAATTTCATACATTCTTGCATCTTGATGAGATTGAGTCTTCACATCAACCTGTGTCTCATTTTCCCGTTATTGGAACCCTTTTCTTGCCATTTTCCTGAGACTAAAATCCAAATTAAAACTTTGCAGTTGGCTTTGCAGTTAGCCTCTACATACTCAGGATTTCTCTTTCCATCAGCCTTCTCCCATTTGTGCTCATTCCCACCTATATTTCCCTATAATACTTGGGGTGGCCATGTGAAACCCCTGAAGAGAGGTGTGAAAGATCCCAAGTTATAACTGTGGTGCCTATTTTTATTTATTTAGTAATTAATTAAACTTTCCAACATACAAAAACACCTGCTTGCATTTTATTTATCTATATAATTACAGATGATTGCTGTGCTACTTTGATTGGTTTATTTATTCTCATCCTATTGCCTCTAGCAGCTACAGGATTTCAAAGGTCCTGGAATTGAGTATGCTGAAATGTGATGACAAAAAGTAGGTTTTGAGGGAATTCTGGGTAAGGCTAAGTTTTTAGATTATGCTAATTCAAATTAATATCAATTTCAAGAAAACTGTCTGGAGTTTTCCACGCGCATGTCCAGCCGGCCAAAATATTGAAAAGGATGGACAGCCTGGGGCAAAACCTGGAAGTGCTCAGGCAAAAACCATTGCTTGAATTTTCTAGTGACAAGTCACCTGTTTTGGGTTTCCTGTCCGGGTTTTTCCCAAACCAGACAAGAGATTGCGTGGGACTGTACACTACACCTCTCACCTTCACACAACTCACCTCCAACATCAATCTCCAAATTGAACCTCCAACATCAACCTCCAACATTCCCCTCCAACATTGACCTCAAACATCATTTCAGTAAGTACTCAAGTACTTATATACTCTTATTTCCTACTTTCCTTTACTTAATTGGATCAATTAAGTGTTAATTTTTTTTCTTATTTTTTGGGTTTGATTTGCCTCAGCATAGCAATGGATGAAACAATTGACAACAACAAGTTCCCCCAGGGTTATGAACTTGGGGCCTGCAAATAACAAGAAGAAATTCAGGCCCACTCCTTGGCTATACAAGAAGCCCATTAACACCTTACCTCCGACCTGGCTCTATTGAAAGCCTTCAAAAAACTGAAAAAACAAAGAAAACCAGAAGAAGTTAAAATCCCAAATCAGTCAGGCATGAAAAGCTCATCAACCAATCAGTGGCAAGTTCAAGAACCTGGTTTAACAGCAAGTCCTCAACAAAAGCAAGTCTCAAGTTGAAGTTTCCAAAACTTTTGGCATCTCCAACCATCAAGTTCAACAGATTATATGTGAGGCTTGAGATGGACATGAGGATCAATCAAGAGCCACACAAGGACCCAAGTCAAAGATTTCCAATGAAATCATTGCATCAACTTTGATGCATCTTGAAGATAATCCGGGCTTGCATTTGAAGGACCTAGCTGGCCACATCAAGGACAAGTTTGATGTCTCTATCTCAATCCCCTCAATCCAGAAAGTTCTGTGCAATCTCAAAATCACCTGGAAGATGGTAACCCCAGTTCCTTGCAAGTGGAACCAGGCTTCCTTCCTACAACAGAAAAACAATGTTGTTCTCAATCTTTTCACTGATTTAGGAAGGTTGATGAGTCTGGTTTCAATCTCAGACTCAACCTACTCATGGTTTTGCACTTTTGGGTAAGTTTTTTGATGCTCATTCTTTTCTTTATTTTTTGGTTTTGATGCTCATTATTTTCTTTATTTTTTGGCTTCTTTTTTGTTTATTCAGGTAAGGAAGCTTCCCTTGCAACCAATGCTAGGGGAAGCATGATCTATCTTGTTGGGGCTCTGGAAAATTCAGGTATGATATATTATGGATTACTGAATGAGGATGGTAAAAAAAAAGGTGGGACCGTCTCCCTCAACATCAAAAATTTCCTTCTCCAACTACATCAAAGATGCCCTCCAAAATAACTCATTATCATGTACAACGCACCAATTCATTGCAGAGAAGATTTCAATCAAGTTTTCCATATAATGAAGGAGTCTACCCAAAAAAAAAATCAAATCTTTTCCCAAATACTCTCCCATGCTGAACTCTATTGCGCTTGTTTTAAGCATCATCAAAATCAAAGTCAAACATGAAGACATTTGGAGCCGGAGAGATCTTGGGAAAGCAATCAATCAGGCTATTGAACAGGAAATCACACCAGGAGTTGCACAAAAGTGCTTCACCCATTGCAAGAAATTTTAAAAAGCATGTGATGATATGCAATCTATAACTGGCAATATTATCAACAATCCTAGCTCTTATCTTCAAATTATTTAAACCTTTTTTTTTCCTCAATTTTTTTATTTCAATTTTTTTTGTTTTACTTGATCATGTAAATTACTTGAGTAAAAATTTTCCTGTACTTACTTAATTAATTTAAGCAAGCAAAAATTATATTCTGTTTGAAATGAAAAAAATAACTTATTTTTTATACTCAAATTTCTCAAAAAAAAATCTTTTCTGCAAAAATTGAAAGGCGGACAGAAAACCTGAAAATTAAGGACAAAAACATTATAAGACTGGAAAGCCTTTTTTTATGGCAAGGACAGGTTTTTTTCATTGCATGACATAAATATTAAAAAGGGTGACATAAAAAAATATTTTAGTACAATAACATGAAACAACAGGACAAATAAAATGAAACAGAGCACAAAAACTCTGAAAATTTGGACAAGAATTATGAAAAAACAGGACAGTTTTCTTGAAACTGATATTATGTGAAAAATTTATTCCAATTTTGAGATACAAGGCAAGGATTGAATACTGAGACCAATTTTTTAATTTATAAAATCAATTTTCAATACAAAAAGTAACCTGAGGCTACAAATGAATTTTTGAAGATGAACAGACATGGAGTTATTGGTTGATGAAAACCAATTTAAAATCCCATGGTTAATTAGGAATTAAAGTGCAAGATATTGAAAGATCAAGCATAGATTTGATAAGACTGGTTAAAGTTTAACTGGAAGATTTGATGATTCTTTGCCTGTGATGAATTTTTTATCATAAAATTTTTGGTCCCTTGCTCAGCCCCAAACATAGTAAATGGAACGCACTGAGTTTTTATATTGCCTCTAATTTTTATGTTTTTTTCAAAAGTATATAATTATTAGATAAAGCTATCTAAAATTAGCCTTAGGTATTAAATTCAAGAAAGGAGGAAAAGGATACAAGAGAAGTTTACCAGCACAATGTACTTTCCTTGAGTCCATATAGGGATTTCTGGAGTCAAATATCATACCCAGGTATTACATGTCTATCCACTTCTTCAGGAGTTGATGAGTCCTGAATTTCTTAACAAGAATAAAACCAGCAACTAAATACAGGTTAGTTAGAGATGTATTATATAAAACTGATAATGAAGAAATAGTTCATACCCAGCTACTATGACATCAAGTTATGAATACTATCTGAAAAACTGAAATGGTGAAAGGATGACTGTGCTAGACTACCTCCTCTTATGATGCCGGGATACCTCTGAAGTTGAATATGACAAGGATTTAAAAGATGAATAATTTGAGTGGAGCTTATTGTTAAAAAAAGGGATTGCACCAAATTAACTAAAGCTCCACACAAATGGGCCGTTCTTCTTGGAAGCGCTGGATTGTTGACAAGTATTCATTGGATTGGTTTTTTTTTAGATTTGATTGAGTTGAAGTATTGAGCGCTTCAGAATTCAAAAGAAGAAAGTAAACACGTTCCTCCTCTCAGGTTCCTTTGGAATCCAGACTAAATACCCCTTGTCCCGCACAATGGAGGTGAAGAATACTGAATAGGTATTTTGAATACAGGAAAGCCCCGCGCATCTGGGAGAGCGCGCGTGTTGTGTATTGAGGAAGTCTAAGGAAATAAGAATGAAGAATGAGAAATATGAAATGGGAAAAATAAAGAATAAGAAATGTAAAATAATGGAAGGAAATGAAGTAATCTGTCAACATCATGTCAACAGGAGTTTTGATGAAGTTTTATTTTTTGGGAATCCTGTGTAAGAATGCACACTTGAGGTAAATTGGATTCAATTGAGTTTTTTTTATGCTATGAGACTAAAGATGATGGGAAGGGTAGATATTTGTTTTTTTAGAGAAAAAAGAATCATTATTATCAATTCTTTCCACTTTAAAAAAAAACCAAGCACGCAACCAGGCATTTTTCTTGAAAAAGGCTCCATTAGAGTTAATTTTTTTTAGGACCCATGTGGTTTTCAATTCCTTGATTCTTTCTGGTTTAAAAAATAATTCACAGAATTTTTGATTCTCAAATTTTTCCTTTTCTATATTGATGTCCTGTTTCCAGTCTGGCCAGTCTAGATGTCTTTTTGCTTTTGAAATAGATTTCTGATTGCTGAGGGTGGGGGTTTTGGCACTGATTAAAATGGCTTGATTCTGTTAGAATACTGTCTCTTTCAGTGTTGCCTAATACTTTGGTGCAATTCAACTCTGATTAGAGCAGTCCTTAGTTAACTTTGTGACCACTCACTGTGCAAATTGTGCTCTTTATTTAATGTCCTAAATATTCATTATAAAAGTTCATTTATTATGGTTTTATTGATAACCACTTATTAGCCATCATGTATTTAGTCTATTTGTTCTGATTCCTGATCAAGTGGAATTTTCTCATCTGTTCTTTCTTACACTGAACTGGAGTTACCTTCTTGGATCCCCAGATCAGCTCCTCTTGGAATCATAAGATCCCTTCTTGTCTCTTCCTTCAAAATTCAACCTGAGTGTCCCACTCAAATTTTGCACAGATGTTGGCTCCTAGAAGGTAGAATTTTATTTCTTGATAGTTTGGTCCCCACTTCTTTGGGGGCAGTCTTTAGCCAGGGAACATAACTATGATGTTTTTATGTAGGGTGTTTTAAATTGGTGGATTATTTTTTAGGTTCCAGAGGGATTCCAGGTAATTTAGGCATAGGATAAGTATCCTTTTCTGGCATTTCCTTATACAATGGGATTCAAGAGTTGTAGTGCTGGAAGAAAGTGGATGAGTTTCAAACAGAAATAGGAATAGATTGGGAGAATCTGTCTCAATAAATCAATTACAAAAAGGAAATTCATCAAGGATGATATTGAAATTATGGGACCAGTTCATTGTGTTGGTTGAGGGATCCATAATTTGAAAAATTGATGATGTGAGTCAAAGCCAATTAGGATTCCTTTGCCACCAGTTGGTTCAAATTTGGAGTTCCTCAGTTACTGTTTTGTGTAGATGATACATTTTCAGCCAAAAGTAGCTATATGGTCCACTTTTGCATGATTACCAGTCCACTTTTCATAGGGTGTTAAGAAGGTGAGAGAAGAGTGAGGAGTGTGGTTCTCCATTAGTATGGATTTAATCACAGAATTTCACCAGAGCTCAAGAGGGATGCCACTGGTGAAGAGGAGAGTTTTATTTTTCTTGATGGTGGTAAGGTTCCTTTTTTGGGAGAAAGTGTTTTTCTGAGGCATGTAAGGGGAAATTTCAAGATGGCAAGTTCCTCTTTCACTGAATAGGTTTTGAATTTTTTGTTGAAAAAGTCCACACAATTTTCAGAGACTACAGATTGGAATTTATTTCCAGTGGTTTGTTCAGATTAATTCAGGAATATTGGAAGTTGGTTGTATGATTCACAATTACTTCTGATGGGGTAAATGAAAGCAAAAAACTAAAACCATTGTTGATTTTAAGGAACTATTGATTTACTCATTCTTAGTTGGGAGATATTAGTCCACAAATGTCCCTATGGAGATGTTCAAGCAATTCACTTGGAGTTGGAAAATGACTGGGGAAATTAAATTTAGTAATTTTTGTGGTTAGACACTCTGTGCAGTGAAAAATTTCAAGATTTTAATTTGAAAAGAGTTTTTGAAGATAAATATCATTTGTATGGCACATGGATCAATTAAGTTTGAGTGAAGAGTGTGTTACCAGCCATTGGGGCTGAGCTATGTTAAGAGCTAGGAAATTGCTTGAGAAATTTCTGGTCATTAGTTTGTGATTTTTCTTGACACATTCAAAACAATTTTTAATGGGTTTGATTAAGTACCCAGATTTCAGATAGGGAGTCATGAAGATCAAGTATTTTGAGAGTTTTGTAAGAAGCAGGGGATGGGTTATTTTGATTATCCGAGTAGTTAGAGGGATTGTGGATTTGCCATAGTCTTTGAACTGGAGAGAAGCCCCATTTTCAGTGTAGAGGGTGAATCAAGAGTGGTAGAAGGTTGTACATTTAATTTTGGTGTTTGAGGAAGTGACCAGAAGCACCACTTTCATGAATTATAAAATCAGGGATGGCCTTTGCCAGACTGAGGTTTCCATTGCCCTGATGGGTTTTACCATGCATTTTTCTTAGTGCAGCTTGATAGTAAGAAATGGCCAATTCTGGGTTTAACTGGCAAAACTGGTCTGGAGAGTGGGTTTTGTTTGTATTTTGAGTTCCATTTTTTCAAAATGGTCATCTTTTCTGATTTTTGTTGACCATGGTTTCTTGACTCAGAGGATAATTTCAAGATAAATTGAAGGTGGAGATTTGAGGGTCTCTGTGTCACAACTGCCCCTGGGGTGCAAGGGGCTGAAGGCACAGGCACTACTACTCATAAATCTCAATGATGATTGGTTTAGATTTGAATGAAGAAGATGAGAGGAGGATTAAAAGTAATGATTAAATTTAATGATGGTTGAAGAATTCCAGGAGGAGGTTGTTGAAGCCTATAAGAGTAACACCAGGAAGGGGCAAGTTGGTATGAGTTAAGCAGGCTGGGTGAAGGATGCTTTTTCTGAAATGACACATACTGGCTGAGGGACTAAAAAGTAAGAAGTAGTATACTCATTCGATGGGGGGAATTAGTCCAGGAGGGAAGGAGATGCCAGTATATGTGAGAACTGAGAAGGAGGCCTTGAGGAATGAGTGGCTGGTGATGAAAGTTGGAGGTCCCATGGTATTAAATGTTGACTGATTGGGCTGGAGGCTGTAGTTTACTGATTGGGTGATGGGCCTGTCCAGGGAGGATTGAAATTTACGAATCTGGAGTCCTGGGAGGACGGACTGAACAGAAAGTGGAGAGTATGTATATACTAATTATTTGATATGTACTAACTCATATACCAACTGGGTTGAGGAGAGATGGAGGATGCACCAAGCCATAGAGAGATAGAGAGAGATACTTGGAAGGTTCAATTAATCACATGACAAAGTGGTGAGGTTTAAATGGACATAGAGCATATAACATACAGGGAGAGGGTGAGCCTGGTAGGGGAAGATGGAGACTGCAAGATATGCAGGAGTACTATCCAGTGGAAGTTACAGGAGTCAGCAAAGTTGTTTTTGAGCTGAGAGTGAAGCTGATGAGGGGTTGGATTGGTTTGGTCAAAGGAGTGTAAAAACTGTGGTTATGAAACTCTGGTAGATTTGGAATGGCATTGGAGCTCAATTTCAAGATTGGGGAGGAAGTTATCCATTGGAATCTTGGCATATTTTCCTTTGTATTGTGAAAATTGTAGTGATTGAGTAATGGAAAAAATGGGAGTTTTTTAAGTATGATGATTGCCCAAATGATTTGAATTTTCAAATTTTCAAGGTTATTGGAAGAGACTTCAAACAGAAGTCCAAAAGTTTCTCAACAATGTTTGATTTATTCTTGTAAGTTTCTGTCATAGAATGATATTTTGTACAGTTGGCCCATCAGATTAACAAAATTCTCAAGGGACTTGGTGGCATAGTGATCAAAAATTGAATTCCAAAATTCCTTAGGTTTGTAGATGATTGGTTTCTTCACAAACCTGGTGAAGTTTTGTTGATCTAGGTGGAGGTAAATAAAAGTGGTTTCCTGTTTCTTTTTGAGTTTGATTTCAGGAGAAGTATCAGAGTGAGATTCTCATATTACTCCATCCAATTACTTTTAACCAAGCCCATTCAACAAATTTTTGTTCCAACTGGATAATTTACTGGGTTCAGTCAAATTCTTGCAAAGAATTCCATGAAAATTGAAGGAGTCTACCATATTGTTAGGATTTAGATTTGAGGGGACAGATGAGTCATTCCCAAGAAGAAGGTCTTGCACAGTGTCTCTAGGTGATGAAATGGAGGCAAAAGATGAGGTGTAGTTGCTGCTTGAGGTAGACACAGGCAAGGGAGGTGATAGTGATGGAAGTGATGGGTTAGGGTTTGACTTTGCCATAATTCAGGTTTTCTAGTATCTACAAAACACTCATTTTCCTATTGTGACACACAACTGGTATTTATATGGACTAACAATCTTTAACAATGTGAAAGCAAAATTTGTCCTCTGGGACTTTAACCCAGATCTCTCATGTGCATGGTGAGTATACTAACAACTATACTAAGGATGCTTCCCAGAAAGTGGTCAAGATATGCTTTTACAGCTTGTTGGTAATGTCAATTTCAAGGACAGAATGATGAATTAGGAACCAACTCCAAGAATACAGCGACTGTGGTCCTGAAAACTGCATGAGAACATGTATCATAACTCCAAGCATACAGGGACTGTGGTCCTGAAAACTGCATGAAAGCATGTATCACATCTCAACAGATTATATAGAGGGGGGGGGGGGTGTTTAGATATGCTCAATTTTTTTATGCATTCTTCAGGACCAAAGTCCTGCATGCTTTTAGTTGGTAAATCATTCATCATTTGGTCCCCAAAAGTGAAATTATCATTGACCTCTACAAGCATATCTTTGTAGAAATGTGAAAACAACATGTGTCCTCTGGGAATTGAACCCAGGTCTCTCATGCGCATGGCAAGTGTACTACCAACTATACTAAGGACAATTGCTTCCCAGTGTTCAAGATATGGTTATAGAGGTCAATGACAATGTCACTTTGTGAGGACATATGATGACTGAGTAAACAACTACAAGCATACAGGGACTGAGGTCCTGAAGAGGGCATGAAAGAATTGATCATATCTCAACACACCCCTGTGCTGAATGTAGGGTGAACAAAGCAAGGCAACATGCTAAGATCACACTCATGATGGGCGCTTAGGTAGCACTGGGCTCATAACCTGTAAGAATGTGAAAATAAAATTTGTCCTCTGACATTTGAACCCAGGTCTCTCATGTGCATGGAAAGTGTACTCCCAACACCTCCTGCAAACAGGTGACATTTTCTGGAGAGCCTTTTCCAGATGTCTCTGGATGCGCGACCTGCGGCATCACTCCTGGGGAGTGTCAAATCCACCGTCAGGTGGCCTCTCCTTATTTCTTGTCTGCCAGCCCACAACAATCCAGTACACAAAAACCTCCTTCAAGAACAAATTGCATCCCTCTGCCTCCTCAGATTGTCAACCCCCCCCCACTGTTCCTCTTCAAGATGTTGTCCCCCCGTCAAGAATACTCATTCCTGAGCTCTGCACCTTCCCTTAGTTCCTCAAGCATACATTCACTGAATTGGATAAAGTTAAACACCAAGGGATTTATTTCAATCCTTGCACCTGCCACCAAAATTGGGCCCAAATCACCAGGAAACCCACAGATTACCTAGCGAAGTCTCTTGTAGAATTAGCCTTGGGCAAACTCCCCAATACTGCTGCAACGCCGCTTCAAGCTCCAACCAACTCAACTTTTGATGATGCTAGTGAAGTTGGTCACCCTGATGAAGATATATCCAAGTTTGTTAGTAGCATTCAGAGTGAGTCCTTTTTCACTTGGATCAACTCAATTTTTTGAATAAATTTTGACCAGAAAAATATTTTTTTTAGATTATGTTCTATCTTTCCTGGCTTGGCTGTACCTTGTTTGTGGCATTAGCCAGGCTAATTGTCAATTGGCAGAAGTCTATATTACATCCCTTATTCAAACATTTTCCAAGCTACTGCCCAAGGTTGAAATGGAACTGGTCCCCAAAGATATACA
The DNA here is from genome assembly GCA_025617555.3 of Puccinia polysora. Taxonomy (NCBI): domain Eukaryota; kingdom Fungi; phylum Basidiomycota; class Pucciniomycetes; order Pucciniales; family Pucciniaceae; genus Puccinia; species Puccinia polysora. The sequence continues at coordinate 1,728,764 of JAOOQA010000019.1, read as the reverse complement.
AACAATAACTAAGCGTCTTAAACTCAACCCAACACTCAAATATTATGTTTGTTGTAAGAAGTTCTTCTCACTTTATCCCATTGAATACGCACCATCTGAATGTGGCTATCAACCCACCGTAAAATCAGAAATATGCAGCCAGGGTCTTTTTGATCATCAAAATGCCTCAGTTTTGAATGATTTTTGTTAAGTTGTAGGGTCTCATTGTGTAAGGTCTCATTACTGAATCCACAGGAGCAACACTCAGACAGACAGAGGCGGAGTGGAGATACTTCAAATTTCTTTTACTTCAAACTCCTTAGCTCCTCATCCTCAACAACTCCTAATCTTCAACCAATGAATCCTGTCTCCTCAGATTCCTCCTGTTGTCTTTCCTTGTCTACCTGAATAAACCCCTTGAGACCTGTCTGTGTGCCCAGTGAGATATTCCTGTTTCATCATCTTTTCTTCTTCTTGTATTGACTTAACGCGCTGTTCAGCGTATGCCATCTCTAGTCTTGTCTCTCCACCATTTTTGCCGTGCCTGTTCCTCACTAAACTTCAACTAACCTTTTTCTAAACACTTCAAGCCTTTCAATGCCGGATGTTTGTTTTTGTTTTCAACATTTCCTGTTTCATATCTGCATGTTGATTCTCCTTTCTCCTTCAGTTCCCAGTTTTCAGTATAACAAATTAATACCTTTAACATGGTTAAAAGCCAAAAGGACCCTTTTGACTCTCAAACCTCAACCGTCTCAATCAACAAATAAACTGGGAAACAATGGCTGGCTCAACATCTGAGGAATTTAGGCAAGCAATGCTGAAGACAGCCCTTGATACAATTCCCAGACTAAGTGAGGACAACTATGGCATATGGAAAGATAAGGTGGATGACATCCTAGATGTGTGCGGATGCTCCATATCTATTAATGAAAACTCTTCAGTACCCAAATCCAATGTGAATGAAAAAATAAAGCTTCTCATCATTTCAAGGCTGGAGGCATCCATGCACAACAATATCGTTACCCCCCACAACAAGAACTCTGCCAAATTCTTGTGGAAGGCCATCATTGACAAGTATGCATCCTTACAAGCATTGAACAGGGCTAGGATCTTCAATGACTTCCTTTACTTGACTTTTGCTCTGGATGAGATTGAAGACTTCATCACCAAGGCAAAAGTGTGTCTGAAGAAAATGTCCAAAGTTGGCATTGTGCTTCCAAAGGACATCTTGGCCTACCACCTACTCTTCAAATTCCCTGAATCAATGAAGAACATAAAATGCCAAATCATGGACACAGACAAGGAAATCTCAGTTTAATATGTGTTAAACCACCTTACACAGTTAAATAATGAATCCAAGGCACAGACAACATGGGGCAATCAACACTCTTGGACAGAAGTGGCCCTTAATAACAAGAGACCTAACTCTTCAAGTCACGCTGCAAACCTGGAGAACGTCGGAGGTTCACCAAAGGCTATCATAACCCCAAACAAGACAAACATCACTCTGCGGACAAATGTTGGAATCTTCATCTGGAATCAGCACCTGACTGGTGGCAAGAAGAACAAGCCAAATGGAAGTCTTGTAAAAGACAGCTTAAATCAAATCCCATAGCTTATTATCTTTCCCTTCTTTCAATGTGGATCAATCATGGAAATACCAAATCTAGATTTATTCTGGACAGTGGATCCTTGATCCATATGATTAACAATAGCCAATATTTGAAAGAGATGTCTCCATGCAATGATCAATCTATTAAAACTGGCAAGGAGGGGGAAGAAGTTGAGATCAAGGGCAAGGGCACTGTACTGTTGGTCTGGAACGGTTTCACTCTTGAACTTTCCAATGTGTTCTATTTTCCCAGCCTAATCATCAATCTGATAAGTGCTGAAGTGCTCAATCAATAAGAATGTATGCTGCAAGCTAGTAAAACTTCATTCAATGTTTCAAAGGATGGGCGCAAGGTCTTTGGTGGAACAATTGTGGATAATCTTTATACCTTAGAAACCCCTAGGTTCAATCAATCCTTGCTCCAGGGTCATTCTGCAAATGTGACTTGGACAGCGGAATATGAACTCATGGAGATTCATAAAAACTACGGTAATGCCTCCATTGCAAGGTTGGAGAAGTTTACAAAACACATCCCGTCTGAAATTAAAAGCAAGTTTGAGTGCATCCACTGCATCAAAAGTAAAATCACGACATTGAAGTTCAAAGGAACCTCCCCTAGAGCTGCTAAAGCTTTCAAAAAAATCCACCTCAACCTCATGGGGCCCCTCAAGCCGCAGTCCAAGGGAGGCCACCAATTCATTCTGACCCTGGTAGAAAATGCTACTGGGTATATGGGGGAATATCCTTTGGCCTCAAAGGAGGAAACTCCTGAAATCATCATTGATCTAATTGAAAAAGAAAATAGGCGCCAGGGACAATTTCCTTCTCAAGTATGCTCTGATGGTGGGTCCTAATTTTTCAATCAGAAGCTTCAAACCTTTTACAACAAGAATCACATCTTTCAAGTCATCTTAGAACCTTATCATCCTGAACATAACAGCAAGGCAGAAAGAGCAAATAGAACTATCATAGAATCAACCAGGACCATCCTGAAGGATGCTCTCATACCTGCAAACCTGTGGCACAAAGTGATCAAATCCAGCGCCCTGATGCTCAACCAAATTTCTAGGGAAGAACACCCTGATTTGCCATGGTCCCAAATATACGCTTATTCTTTTCCAGCTTCCCATCTCAGACCGGTTGGAAGCCAATGTGTTTACCTGTTGTCACAGCAGTAGAAGGGGCACAAATTCAAGGAAAAGGGAGAAGAGGGGATCTTAGTAGGCTTCAACCCGCTCTTCTGTTCTTATTGCATTCTAACTAAATCTCACTCTATCATTTGCTCAAAACATGTGAAGTTTCTAAAAATTCCAACTCTGCAAAACTCAGTCTTGACGATCTTGACCAACAACTGGACGGAAGAACCTTGCGCAAAAGACCCTGAAAAATAATCCCACGCCTCAAGGGAGCAAATTCAGGAGATTTCTCAACAGAGAGATACTCTGGCTTTCACCAAATACAGGGACGTGTCCGAGAACAAGTTGTCTTCCAACCTGGACGTCAGCTCCTTGGCAGATTTGGGGTCATCAGATGCAGAAGACATGGGTGTCCACTCCCACAGCAAATCTCTGGCCAGTGTCACACAACTGCAACCGCCAGCTGCAATACCAGTAACTAGACCAACTAGGAACCTCAGAGATCAATCAACTATCAAGCCGCCTCAGCGCTATGGGTTCTTTTATTACTAAAAACCCAAAATTTACAAAGATGCAGTGGCGTGAGAAGAAAGTGTGAAATGGGTAATGGCTATGGAGTCAGAACTCTTGTCAATTGAGTCTTTTGATGTCTGGGAATAATATGAGGGACCTGAACCCTTGAATCCCCTTTGGACAACTCAGATCTACAAACTGAAGGAAAACTGTCAAATTTACCTGGTGAAGTTTAAGGAAAGGCTCTGTGTACAGGGCTTTGATCAAATTGAGGGAGTCAACTACTTTGAAACTTTTTCACCCACTGGGAAACTGTTGACACTCCGATTAGTGCTGGTGTATTCTCTGAAGTCGGCGCAAAAGGTTTGGCAGTTTGATGTCAAAAGTGCATTTCTACCCTCTCCTATCAAAAAAGAAGTCATCATCAGGACTCCCAAAGGCTGAAATCAATTCTCAAAATTTCTCAAACTAAAAAAATTGCTATACGGATTGAAACAATTGCCCAAGAACTGGTACAAAACGTTAATGGCCTGGTTCAAGGAAATTGGATTTTATGAGTCAGCATGTGATCCTTGCCTTTACTTATCAGAGGATGGAAAATCTTGTCTGTTCTTCCATGTTGAAAATTTGGTCCTGGTAGGTGACAGGCAGGGATTTGAGGAAAATTTTTTACAAAAATTCAAAGGATCAGTGTGTCAAGATCCAAATACCATTCTTGGAATGAAAATTGAGGTTGAGACAGACAGAATACTACTTAGTAAACCAAATCACATTCAACATGGACTAGAATAATTGGAACTAATTGAATCCAGAGATTCTTCTACAACTCTCACTTGCAATCTTCAGCTCAAACCCGCCACCAATGAGGAAAATGCAGCATTCAAGGCGTTGAACATCAACTACCAATTGGCAATAGGACTAGTCAATCATATAGCCTGCTACACCAGGCCAGATTTCAGTTTTGCAGTGTTGAGCCTGGCCCGTTTCAATGTTAAGCCAGCTACCACGCACTGGAACAAACTAAAGAAAACTTGGAAATACCTGAAGTTGACTCAACATTACTAACTTGAACTCAAGCATCTCCCCCAATCAAATCTGCTAGAGGTGTTCTCAGAGGCATCCTGGGTTGATGATCCCAGCACTCACAAATCCCAAACTGGCTATCTGTGCACATTATTTGGGAGCCTGGTGTCCTGGAATAGTTTCAAGCAAAGGAACATCACGTGGTCCTCTACCAAAGCAGAGTTAAATGCACTAGTAGATTCATATCATGAGGCAACATGGATCAAGGCTCTGGTAAATGAGATTTTTGATTTCTCCTTGAAGATGATTGCTCTCAAAATATATAAAAGTTTACCGGACAATAAAATACACAAGTTTGGCTCAAACTCAAAAACCCAACACTTAGATCTAAAAACAAAAGGAATGAGGGACAAACTCCATGTGCACAAAATCAAGATTAAACTCATAAAATCCGCTCAAATGCTCACTGACTCTTTAAAAAAGGCATCCTCTGCGCAAAGCATCTCACTACTTCTTCCTTTCCTCCACAGAGGCACTCCGTGATTGGGTTTCCTTTTGTTTTTTTTTGTGTTCTTCTTGCTTGATTTTCTCAGCTTTTATTGAGTAATATCTCATTGGGCATGGAAGGGTGTTAAGTTGTAGGGTCTCATTACTGGGTACACAGGCGCAGCACTCAGACTGACAGAGGCAGAGAGGAGATACTTCAAACTCCTTACCTCCTCATCCTCAACAACTCCTGATCTTCAACCAATGACTCCTGTCTTCTCAGATCCCTCCTTTTGTCATTTCTCATCTACCTGAATAAACCCCTTAAGCCCTCTCTGTGTGCCTGGTGAGATATTCCTTTTTCATCATATTTTATTCTTCTTATATTTACTTAACACACTTTTCAGTGTATGCTTTCTCTAGTCTTGTGTCTCCACCTTCATTGCTGTTCCTGTTCCTCACTCAAATTCAACTAACCTTTTTCTCAACACTTCAAGCCTTTCAATGCTGGATTTTTGTGTTCTGTTTCAACTTTTCCTGTTTCATATCTGCATGTTGATTCTCCTTTCTCCTTCAATTCCCATTTTTCAGTATAATCAATTCTTAACTTTAAAAATTTTTGGACCCCCAAACAAAAAAAAGCATCCCATCAAATCATTCCCTATCCTAAAAACCCTTCCAGAATTATTTCACTCAAGATTTTTGAAAATGGTTGGAATGGTTCTTATCCTTGCCAGAGATAGAAAAAAAATTGATGACTGGGTTGCTAACATGGATCCAAAAACCAAAGTTGTTATTGACTATTGTCAGTCAGAAGCCTTCTCCTCAATTTACCCAAAAAAGGACTTGAAATCAACAATCAAATTGCTAAATCTAGTATTTACTCTATTCATTAATTGGTTCAATTCTCTTGGTAACAAGCTTGCTCAAAAGCAAGTTTCACTTGGTGTCATGGCCATCAACTTTCTCAATCTACCTCCCTACCTCCAATATAAGCCTCAATACGCATTTCTATCTGGAATGATACCAGCACCAAATCAGCCAGACATGTTAAAAATCAATAATGTTCTCCGTCCATTAGTTGATGAACTTCTTGATTTGAAAAATGGGATAAATATTCAAACCATTCATTTTCCTTGTGGTTGGAAGGTTTTTGTGAGGCTCTGAGCGCTACTTGGTGATGTTTTTGCTACCCACAAGGTGGCTGGCTTTGCCTCCCATTCATCAACTCATTTTTGTTCATGGTTTAATACTTCCAAAGCTGATATCAAATCAATGAAAATTGTTCAACCTTGAACTCAATGGAAGACTCTTGGGGTTTCTAGAAGATGGCTTGAAGAGAAAAACTCAAGTTCCTTGGCAAAATTATTGAATTTGACTGGTGTTAGGTGGTCTGAACTAAATAAATTACCTGATTGGGATCCAGTGAAGCATGTTGTGCTTGGAGTAATGCACAATTTTTTTGAAGGTGTTTTTCAACACCATTTTTGATTTTTTTGGGGCTTGAATGGCAATTTATTAAATTCTCATCAGACTGCTCCTCCAATTCATTTTTTGAATGAGCAAGTGAATAAAAAACTGATATCTGCCAGACTTGATGTAGTTGTACCTGCTGGGGTAACTCAGATGCCTCAAGGGTTTGGAGGAGCAAAGAATGGTAAGCTCAAGGCAAGGTAATGGTGTAATTTTTTCACCATCCCCTTGCCCTTGGCTGTAATAGATGTTTTCATCAACTCCAACATGGACAATGATTTGGCATTGCATAAAATGGTCATTAACAACCTCTGCTTGCTTGTTCAATGTACCAGGATTGTCATCTGCAAGCAAACAACAATAGAAGACATTCATTACTTTGAAAACAAGTACATCATCTACACTGCAACTTCCCCAGAGCTTTTTCCAGATCACCCGGTGCTGCCCAATCACCACTATGCACTTCACATAGCAGATTGAATGCAATGGTGGGGCCCCCTGATGGGAGTATAGGAATTCCCAGGTGAACAATTGATTGGTCTCCTTCAAAAGTGTACTCTAACATGAGCCCTAGTAAGTTACATGATTGAAGCATCAGGTAATTTTGGCTTTCCAATTACTTGGTTTTTCAGAGCACATTGAACTTTCAATAATGTCAAGGTGCTGCCGGCACCAAAGTTTTATTTTCCAGAAAAGTCTTCAATGTGCAAATACCCCCAGAAAAATTCAGCAAAATACAAAAATAGTATTCAATTCAGAGGACTAACAGAAAATCCTCAACATTTTTAAGAGTGAATATCCTAATCTCCAATCATACAAGGATTTTCCCCACCCTGATAATTCAAAAGTTTTTCCAAAAAAGCATACAAGATTGGGTCTCTGGACTGCCAACCCTTTAAAAGAATTTCAAAGAAGAAACCTAATAATATTTTATCCTATTCCAAAGATGGAGAGGAGGCATTTGGGGTTTTAAATACTATATTCAAGATGATTGGAGATCTGACATAACTATGGTGAAAATTTGGTCACTACAACAGGTAAAGCATATTGATTCATTGGCAGTGTTCTTAGATTGACTGTCAGTTATGCAGGTGAAGTTGGGCAGTCCCAACTTTTTACAAGCTGATGAAGTCATGAGCCTGGTTGCTTACCAATTTCTTCCCGTGTGGACTCTTGGTGAACCTCAAACTTCCTACTTGATTAGGCTCCTGAGTGGGCTTTTTGTCAGCAACGTTTTTGCTACAAATGACACCATTGACAACCCAATGGAAATTGATAGTTCATGTTGTACCTATCCTCTCATTTCTTCTGTTCATTTTTAACCTATCCAAAGATCCTCAAGTATTTCCAAATTTTCTACATTTATGATTGTAAAATTGTTTATTTTGATTTCAGACATGATACAAAAATAATGGCCAGAAGACAAGGAGACATCACTGGTACCAAATGCCATACAAGTTGGACATTTTCTTTGACACATCTCTAATTGGGGTTCCAAGCAGGCTGCACATAAGACAAGAATAGTGGCCATGAGAGAAATACAATGACCATGATCCAAAGAAAATGTCCATGAGACAAAAACAATCAAAAATAAAGAAAATTGGATTGAAAAAGACCACACATCCCATGAAAACCACTGCTTTTTGGCGTGTGTTTACTGAACCTTGCTCCACTCTTTATGAGATATTCCACCCATGTATTCACTGCTGCCGCCATCATGATCTATCCCTACATCTTCTTGACCATACTCTCCATAGCTAATATCTGCCATGCTTCTTTGGTACTCTCCTTTGCTTCCCTCCTCCTCTTCATACTCGTCCTCCTCTTCATCCTCTGACTCATCATCATTTGAAAATTTCAAATTGACTCTCTCACCATAATTGCTGTCACCATTTTCATCATCTTCCTCTTCATCTTCTGATTCATCCTTTTCCAAGAAATCAAATTTTTAGTTCTTGGTTGCATGTTCCCAGTGCTTCTGGGTAAAATTATTGTTGCTCATTTATTCATTGGTATTTTTGAAATGAAGTGATTCAGCAGGGTTGGGCAAAAAGGCTACATTATCCAAATTGGCTTGTGTTGAGCTTTGACCTGGTAGCCTGTCATTATACAAATCAACATTGTAGAATTCAATTGGAAAAACTTTGGGAGCCTTGGGGAAAGGTGTGGGGGCTGGATTCTTCATTTGGACATGCCAATGCTTTTGGAATAATTTGCCATCAGCTTCATCTGCCTTTTTCATGACTTCATCAAGTCTCCGGATGAAGGTGGTTGCAGCCTCAGATTGGATAGGTAACTTCTTGAAAAGGTAGACATTATCTTTGGATTAGTATTCATCACTGCTGTGAGCCTGCAAGGATTTGATGATTCTCAAGTATTGATTTGGAAGATTTTTGTTCATGGAAAATTTGTACCTTGAATCTTGAAACTGAAAGAATACAACTTTATATATTGAATGAATGGTGAGACTTTCAAATTTTCAGGCACTTAATTGTTGACAGGATTTTGCTATGACCTTTCTTTCTTCATCTTGATGGTTCTTTCCTTCCTCTTTCTTGTCTTTGCAATAGATGCTTGCCAAAAAACAGTAAACATAGTGATTGTAGGTCCGGCTCAAAAGCTCAGAGTTGTTGACATATGCTCAATTGATGTTCATAAAATTGTAACATCCACCAACAACTAATTGTCAAAAGGTCATTATAGCAGAGATCTGGAAAGCTTCATTATATAGAGAGTTGGGTTGTCCATTGAGGTCTGGTGCCCAGTTGCGGAGACCAAGCTTTGCTAACAAAACTTGGACATATTGTATCATGAAGTCAGGTAGGTGAATGATGTGTTTACCAATTTTGGTTTGATTTTCTCAGGCTTCACAAAGAAACTGAATGGTTTCTATGGGGAGTAAATTGGGGCTGTTTTTTTGTTCAAGAGTGCTCTGGATGTGAGTTGATGAGGTGAATAATTGATGGAATTTTGAAAGTTCTTCTGGAATTGGGTTGGTTGGGATGGCTTTCTGAGTAACAAGGCCCCACAATAGCTTGATATGAACATATAATGCCTCCTAAAAGTTTAAATGAGTTAGTAATGCATTTTGTATTGAAAAAAAAAGAAATTGGAGCTTGCCTTGGTGTGCTCAAAGCCACTAGGATGGTCCTGCTTGGTCATCTGAAATCTTCTTTGAATTTGATACAGGTTTCATTGTGGCTTTTCCTCTTGAAACAGGTGTTGCTGGAGTTTCTGAATGGGCATGGCTGTGGGTTGGAGTTGTCTTTGGTGGGGAGGTATTGGTGGGTACTTTTGATTTTGGTTTAGTTGGAGGTGCTTGGCTTTTGCCAGGAATTGAGGTACGTTTGGTATTTTCCTTAATGGCTGCCTTTTTTGGTGGGGTTGAATTTGACGCATTCTGCATCTCCATTACATTAACTCATGCAAGGAGCTGGGAGATAACTTTGTCCTTCTGGGCCAAATTCTGTTGAAGCTCACTAATGGCTTGGGAACCTAGGACAACTATGTGATTGGTTATATTTGCCATGGAGGCTTGAAGGAAATAGTTGGAAGAATCCATAACAGTAGATATTTGAAGGGGAAATGGAAGACCAGTTTTCAATGGGGATGAATGGACACAACCCCCGGAGATTATCAAATAGCTACCTTTCTCACTACAGGAACCTATGATCAGGCTGTGGCTAATCCAGTCCCCTAATCAAGATTTCTTCTTGGGATATCTTAGTTTCCACTAATCACTTGCAAGTACTCATGTGACAAACTTGTCAAACAGGCTAATCAAGTCAGCTAGTCTCATGCGGGATAGTATGAAACAGGTCTGTCAAGTCAGCTAGGCCCAATGCAGAGCTACAAGTATCCCACACAATTCAGTGGGAGTGTCAACAGGAACATCATGTAGCCTTTCTAATATACTAGTGCGGGTTACGCACCAACATCCTGCATCCGGGCAACTCTCTGGAGAAAACACCACCTGTTTGCAGGAGGTGCAACTATACTAAGGACACTTTATTCCCAGTGGTCAAGATATGCTTATAGAGGTCAATGACAATGTCACTTTGTGAGGACATATGATGACTGAGTAACCAACTACAAGCATGCAGGGACTGAGGTCCTGAAGACTGCATGAAAGCATTGATTATATCTCAACAATCTTGACCCCTGGGAAGCCAGCATCCTTAGTAATATAGTTGGTAGTACATTTGGCATGCACATGAGAGACCTGGATTCAATTCCTAGAGGACACATGTTATTTTCACATTCTTACAGGGGGGGCGGGTCAGGACGATGTGAGTGAGGTTTGAAAAAATCCATCTTGTCAAGGATTTTGTCGATTTGACAACTGTCGAGCGCACAAGATTGGTCAAATCAACAAAGATTTCAGTAAGTGGATGCCCTTAAAGGTGGTTGATACATTTGTTCCTCGTTAGACAAACTGGTTGCCAAACTAAGCCGACAGAGTTTACAAAGGTGTAGCTTGTTGCGGATCCGAAAAACTCAACATTTACAAGCCCGCGGTTACTGGCATCTCATGGTCTAGCCGAAATCTTAGTTGGTTAGAGAGAAGGTCATCAAAATAAGATGACTTGAACAAGTTGGAACGAGAGACCAACTTCCGCGTCTTTCCCCGCAAACTCATCTAGAGACCATTTATAAATGGCTCGACAGGGATTCTCCTGGGTTGCTGCGAATAAACCCCCTTTGTCTTGCATGTCGCCAAGTGATAAATCGGTCCGAGTATCATAGCAAAACTTACACTCTCCTTTCGCTAGATAAATAAAATAAAATGAAATTATCCTCCACGTTCGCTCAGCGGTAGTTTTTATTTTGTTTCAACGCCCAAGAAATGAGATCTTTTTGTTTGATTCGCGTGACCCTAAGAATATTACTGAGTGGTGTGGCGTGGTCAATTCTTGAAATTTCAGCAGCGGAGGATCTAACTCGAAACCCAAACCTCGGTACCCAAATAAAGAGTTTGTCTTCGTTTTTCTCAGTTCTTTGGAAGCTAATATTATGAGAATTCGAAGCTTGTTCAAATTCGATTCCCCCCCCCCTTCTTCTCCTTTGAATAGCGCATGATGCGAATGAGTTGATAGCCGCCGATGTGAATGAACACTCAGCAGCGGCTAGTGATGTGGGTGAACACTCAGCAGGGAGAAGTGATGGACCCAAGAACGATGAATCCTTGGCCGAGGGTCAGAAGAAACTCCCCCCGAGATGATTAGAGAGTTTGTCCGTGAGCTGATGAAAAGTTTTTCCTTGATCTCTAGAGTCTCGACTTGTTCAAAGGACTAGGATGTCGCGTGAGTGGCCTTTGTTAGCCCCGAGAATAACTCAAAACTTAAACAAGGCTCCGCGGCTCATGATAGCGCTTTCTAATGTACTAGCTACTATCGTCGACTCCCCATCCGAGGGATATGACACCTCTAGTAAGTCAAAATGGTCATTGCGACGGTAAACATGTTTCTCCGATACCAATAGGCTTGATGATTGGGTCATAAACTTAGTAATTTTAAACAAAGTGAGGGAAACGTACCTACAACCTCAACACGAGAACCCACTGTTGCAGCCTTCATCTGCGGGAATTAGCGTAGATTCACAACACAAGTTGGAAGCTTTCATCGAAATTTTCGAAAAAACGCTAAGCGAGCTTGACGAGTTGAAGAATCGTCCAACTATCGCATTCCCATCAACTTCGTCGAATGATCAGCACGAGCGAGATAGCCTCGCCACCTTACCACACGCAGTTCACTTATCAGAGCAAGCGAAAGCTCTCCGTTCTCTTGAAAATCTCTTCACCCAGGTCATGGGCAAGGAAGCAAAAGGAAAAGGCATCTTAGAACAGCCTGGAGGCCGGTCAGAAAACCACCCGGAGGGTTTGAAAGGGTCACCTCAAGGAGCTTTACAAGATGCCACTGACCCTGTTCTTGAAATTCTCAACTCATTTGTGAAAGATGTAGAAAATAATCAACTTATGACCCAGAGTGACCTCGAAGTTTTTGTGAACGGTCGAAACAAGCAAAATCTCATAGCATCTCATTTACTCCAAACCCTAAACTCTATAAAATCGGCTGGAGCTCTGGCTTATAAAACTAGCTATTTGAGTTTTGATCTTAGGTTAACGTTTTTAAAGAATGGTTTCGGTCAAAAAATCCCGAGCATTACAAAGTGTGAGTGAAATGAAAGAGATATACATAGCATAAACTATAAAAAAAAGCGATTCATTTACTGACCAAAATAAACAAAACCAAAACTAAATCCTTCCATCAGTTTTAGACGAAGAGAGTTGGAAAAAAATTGAATTCGAATTCCTGGAGAAGGCCGTCGAACTTCTCGCGCAAAAAACATCAGACGAAAACAAGGACTTTTTGCCCATTTTATCCCACACGATGAGCTTCATCAAGTTCATAGCTTTTTCCAGCGCTCTTTCGCCATCTGATAAGAGCTTCATGGAAGGTGATTTGAAAACTCTGTTGCGCGCCATGTACGCCGCATTAATAGAGTCCAAAGCTGAATGGCCGATATTGAGAAACCCGATGCATATGATCGATATCAAACTTTTTCACAACATCCTACGCTTCCTGGGCCGTTACCATGTTTTCACCGACCCGACATCCCTAGTCAATGATGTATTCCCAGAAGCTGGGGTATTCGAGGCAGCAATCGCCCTAGCATCAAGTGCGGTACTTCTTAACCACCGAATCTATAGTTCTCGCGGGATACAAGCGTATGGCTGCGTGACAGATTTAGAAAATCCGCTTGAGATGTTCATGTTCATCCAAGACAAAGCTAAACTTTTAGATTACATCGACGAGACTCCAGATAAAATGGTTGGGGTCGAATTTCTTCCCGAAAGCCTGAGATCTGATCAGAACGTCATCCATGCGCTGCAGCTATTTGCTTTCGCCAACCTAGCTTTTATGCATCAGAGGGAAGTGTATCATCATTTGACCCATAGTTCCGGCCTGTCCCAATTGTTTTTTGAATCCTGGCCCGTGCTTTGTTCCGCCTGGTTACCCGATATCGTTCAAGCTTTCCTCGTGGCTAGGAGGTAGTCGGATAGCATGGTTCATGATCATGATTTTTACAGATAGAGAAATACGAAGGAGCAAAGAATTCTCAAAGAAATTTGATCAAAAATTACTGCCATCCATCACATGTGTACATAAATGAGAGCATCCGCAATTGTTGTGGGTAACTTTTTAATCGGTAAGCCCTCGTTAGCCAAAAAAAAATTGTAAGCGAGGCCCTTTACAGAGCGCACCCTCCAATCGCGCTCGGCAAAGTGTCTCGCCACCTACCTAAAGAGCCGGGTCGTCCAGCCGTGCACGATCCAAGCTCCACGTCATCAACTCCAACATCCAACAATCTGCAGCAAACTTCCACCTTCTCCAACATCCAACACCATGATTATCCTGAACCTCCGCAAGGACTTCCCCATCCACATCCAACCATCATTCAGCCATTGAAAACGGATGCTTGATGTTGGGATCAAGCCCCACAAAGCCAATCTGCAAGCAAAAAGAAAACACCAACAAGCTAGAATTGAGTGTCAAAGGGTGGAAGGAGGAAGGGATATGGGAGGGGGGGATGGGGATGGATATGGGATGAGGGACGGGGAGGGGGAGGGGGAGGGATATGGGAGGAGGGATGGGGATGGGGAGGGATATGGGAGGAGGGATGGGGATGGTAGATGGGATGGAGGGTAGGACAATGGAGAGTGGATTTACAAAGGGGAAGGAAGAAAAAATGGGGATATCAAAATGTACATACTTTCTATCCCATGTAAATCCTACCAAAGGTTGCGTAAATCCCACCAAAGGTCCTGCTTAGCAAGCTCCATAAATTTTTATAACTTTGTTGATTTGGGGTTGGAGTTATGGAGCTTGCTTGTAAGTGAGGGTCTATTTTTGCCATGGCTGGGGACCCCACTTGGCATATTTACCTATCAAGCGGGGTTAACAAGAACAATTGCAGATGCTCTGAGAAGAAGTCAAAAAAAGAAATGGTGTGAGATTTAGAAGACAATCTTTTCTTGTTAGCTGTTCAATTCAATCTGTTGAACCAAGGATGATCACAGCAACATGATCAGCAGGAGACCAAACAACAACTGACTGACAGGGCCTGTAGGGAACCAACCAGCAACCACACATTAACCCAATCCGCATTTACATATTTATGCACAACAAACTCAGTCTATCCCAGTAGGTTAGGTTTCTGTTGCAGAACTTGCATCTATTAATCTTCAAGTTCTTCTACTCTCTCTTCCCTTTTTTTCACTCATCTTCTTCATTTTCATCATCTCTGATACCTGCCTGTGTTGAACAACACAATGATTGGCTGGTATATCTCATGTGAAGTTGTAGTTATTTGAGGACTCAAGGTTGTTTATTGCAGAATTTTATATAGCAGTAACAGTAAATGATATCTGATGAGAAACACATTTAGAAACTATAGAGTGGAACCAACGGTGAGGGGAGTGAGACGGGTCATAGGACCAGGGGAGCGACACGAGACGGTAGGGATGAGTACGGTGAGGGGAGTGAGACGGGTCATAGGACCAGGGGAGCAACACAAGACGGTAGGGATGAGTACCTATAGAGTGGAACCAACGGTGAGGGGAGTGAGACGGGTCATAGGACCAGGGGAGCGACACGAAACGGTAGGGATGAGTACTTGAGGAGCAGGTAGAGTTGAGACAACAAAAGTAATGAGTGAAGTGCCAGCAAGCATTGATGAGTCATGAGAACATAGCGGTCAGATGAAAAGGAAGCAGACCTATAGAGTGGAACCAACGGTGAGGGGAGTGAGAAGGGTCATAGGACCAGGGGAGCGACACAAGACGGTAGGGATGAGTACCTGAGGAGCAGGTAGAGTTGAGACAACAAAAGTAATGAGTGAAGGAAAGAAAAAGGAAAGAAAACAAGCGCGTCGAATCATAGTAGAATAGGTACAGGCAAGGATGATGAAACCTAGTCTACGGATAAAGAAGATTTGATGTGCGGATTCAGAAGTTTAGGGTTAGGTTTTTTTTTGTCGTCATTTGGTCCTCAGGTGGTGTGGTCGTTATGGTCGCAAGGGGCATCTATACCTCAACATCCCCCCCTGCTTGCTGAGATGAGTGAAGGGGGGCAAGTTTTAAGCCGCTGGTGAACTGTCAAGTGGACTGTGGAGGCAGTGGTTTGGTGAGTCCATCCGCCAGGTTTTTGTCAGTGGGAACGTATTCAAGGAGGAAATTTTTCTCAGAAATGTGTTGACGGATCCAATTCAGTCGGACGTCTATATGTCTTGTTTGGTGTTGATAAAGGGGATTTTCAAGGAGTGCGATTGCACCCTGGTTGTCACAGAGTAGGGATGGAGAAGGAAAGGGAACTTTGAAGGGACCAGAGAGTTGGGATAGGAGTTGGGAAGCCCATAGCGTGTCTTGGCCAGCTTTGGAGCAAACTTGATGTTCTGCTTCAGTGGTTGAGAGAGCGGTGATGGCTTGCTTGGTGCAACACCAGATGATTGGACCATTCATGAGTAGAACACCACCGGTTAATGAGCAACAATCGTTGCTGGAGGCGTGATCTGCGTCACTGTAGGCAACAACCTTCATGGCTGACTGAATTGGACCGCCCAGTGTGATTCCGTGCAATTTAGTTTGCGAGAGGTATCGTAAGATGTGAAGAAATTGTTGTTGATGAGTGAGAGTGTGGGAGTTAAGGAATTGAGACAAATAGCTCCAGCTGAAGGAGAGATTGGGTCTGGTGCATTGAACTAAGTAGTTGAGAAGCCCCACAGCTCGGAAATAGTTGAAGCCATTGTCAACGGGAGTGGAGCTGATCGGGATTTTGGACACATGCTGAGGTAACGGAGTTGAAGCGGGCTTGCAGTTGTTCATTCCGAATTCTTGAAGCATGTCCGCAATGTTTTTATCTTGATGAAGGGAGATGGTTCTGTTGTTGCGATTTCTGGTTACACGCATTCCCAGGACCCATTTGCACTTGCCCATGTCTTCCATCTCAAAGCGGTCCTTGATTTTTGCTTTGAAGTCTTGGACGTCGCTCTTGCTACCACCAATGATGAGGTCATCAACATGAACAAAAACAACACATAGTTTAGAGGGATCAGAGTGGAGAAAAAGACAGGGATCTACTTTGGAGGATACAAAATTGAGGGTTTGGAAGAAAGAGGAGAGGGCAGAGTACCAGCATCGTGGACTCTGTTTCAAACCATAGAGAGACTTTCCTAGTTGTAGGCCATACCCAGGTGGGACATCAATGTCAACGCCTTCTGGGGTCTTGATAAAGATCTCCTCCTTGGGTTCGCCATTGAGAAATGCGCATTTTACGTCCATTTGGTGAAGGGACAGGTCAAGGGTGGCCACCAAACTGAGAAGAATTCGAAGGGAGGCAAGTCTTCCGGTGGGTGCATACTTTTTGTTGTAGTCGATGCCCTCCACCTGTTTGAAACCTCAAGCACAAAGTCTAGCCTTCTTTTTGACAAAGTTTCCATTGGCATCAAATTTAGTCTTCAATACCCATGTTGTGTCAAGTTCCTTGATGTGACTTGGTTTGGGAACCACTTCCCAGACTTTGTGTCTCACGCAGTTTTCCTTCTCCACGTTCAGAGCAGCTTTCCATCCTTCCCAGTCTCCAGACTTCCGAGCCTCGTCAATGTTCTTTGGATCAGAGAGGGAACTTGGTTCGCTTGAGATAAAGTTGGCCCTCGATCGGCGACTGTGGTTCAGGATTTGATTAGGGTTGATGTCCGATCCCACTTCTTTGGGAGCGGTGTCGTACCAAGGTACATAATCATGGTGTTTGAAGAGAGCATTTGGATTCTCAGGACTGGAGGCCAATGCAGGCGAGTCATCTGGGTTCACCAATGGAGGAGATTGAGTGTTCGACGATGGCAGTTGATTAGGTATGTCCAGATCAGTTGAGTTTACTGGATAAATGATGGGTGAGATTGGTATGTCGGTTGCCGGTTCTGAGGATGGAGGAGCAGTAGAGAGAGAGGGATCAATGTCAATGGGAAATAGGAGCTGATTTTGTAATTTGGGAATAGGATGTTGAGATTCTTTAAAGGGAAAGACACCCGGAATGGGTTTTGCATGATGAGTGACTTCAATTTTATCCAAAGTAGGAATCCAGACCCGGAAAGAGTGGTGAGATGGGTCAAAACCCAGAAGCACACCTTCTGATCCGGATGGTGAGAATTTTGAATTTCGCCATTTCTTCTCTACGTAGACAATCACTTTACACCCAAAAGGCGCCAGGCGGTTGAGATTGGGTTGCTTTCCAAACCATAATTCATAGGGAGTTTTAAGATCAAGTGAGGAGTGTGGCGTTCAATTTTCCAGGTAGACAGAGGTACAAACAGCATCACCCCACCATTCGAACGGTAGTCCGCTGGTTGAAAACAGTGTTTTGGATTTCTCAATGGTGGTTTGATTTCCCCTTTCTGCAAAAGGATTTTGTTGGGGGGTGTATGGAGCGGTTTTGAGGTGTTGGATTCCCTTGTCGCGGAAGAGAAGGTGAAAGGGGTGATTGACAAAATCGCCCCCATTGTCCGAGACTACCAATTTAATTTTGTGACCAGAGGCCCGTTCAGCCTCATTGAGGAATGAGACAAAGTTGGAGTATGTATCAGACTTACTCCAAATGGGATAGATGAAAGCATATCGGCTAAATCCGTCAACAATCTTCAGGAAATATTGATTTCCTCCTTGAGATGGCGGGCTGATTGGCCCACATAGATCCATGTGTATGATCTCGAGGGGAGAAGAGGGTGTCGGGAAATGGCCTGAGAAGGGGTTTTTGGTCATTTTGGAAATGAGGCAGTCGTTGCAAGAGATGGGGTTGAAGTTGACGTTTGGAAAGAGATGATTGAGATATTTCTCGTTGGGGTGTCCAAGAGAGCGATGTAGGTCTAAAGGGGATAGGGTTAGGTGAGCTTCAGGTTGTGAGTTGTTAAGAATAAGAATGTTGTTTATGATTTTTCCTGTCATGATGACTTTGTTATCCTTAACACACTGAAAACCGTAGGCAGTTGGAACAACCGAGCAGCCAGAGGTCAAGTATGGTGACATGGCTAGGAGCGAGTTGGTGATGTTGGGTACAAACTGGGCGTTGGGTACTTCCAGGACCCCCTTTTTTAAGGGAATGATGGCGGTTCCAGAACCCTCTACTTTCAGGGTTGTCCCGTTGGCAGTGAAGAGAAGGGAGTCGGTCTTTGTGAAGGTGACAAAATATTCCTTATGTTTTAAATAGTGACCAGAGGCGCCACTGTCAAGTATGATGGCATTGAGATGAATTTGATCTTAACTCAAGTAGGCTTTGGGTACATTTTGTTTGGATTGGGAGGATTGGATGCGGTTGAGAGCGGTTTGGTGATAGGCCACTGCGAGCTCAGGATGAAGTTGGTAACATTGTTCCGGACTATGAGCGGTGTTTGGACTATGAGTACCGTTTTCACAGAAGGGATGTCGGCGTGTATTTTTATTTTGAGGCTGTCCTTTTGTGACATTGAAAGCTGATGGTGATTGGCTTTTACTGGTCTCGCTTTGTCTTTGTAGTTCTTGTTCTAGGTCGCTAAGGAAGGTATCCATGGGTATTTTGGCCTTCTTTCCTTTGTATTGTGCAAACTGAAGGGTGCGCATGACTGAGAAGGAAGGGGGTAGTCGCTTTAAGATGATGATAGCCCAGAGAGTCTCAATGGTGGAGGAATCTAGGCTTCCATCTGAGACCTCAATTAGTAATTTGAATGTCTTGCGGAATTGGTTAATGGAATCTTGGAGGTTTCCATCTGAAAATTGGATGTTGTACAAACGGTCCATTTGAGTGACAACGTTCTTGAGTGACTTTGTTGCATAGTGGTCGCAGATAGAGTCCCATAGTTGCTTGGGCTCTTAAATGGTGGGATGGCTGACAAACCTGGTGAAGTTCTGTTGATCAAGGTGTAGTCGAATGAAAGTGGTGGCCAATTTCTTCTTGAGTTTGATTTCAGGAGAGTCTTTGTCCACTTGCTCAAGTACTACGGAGTCTAGGTCTTTGAATCCAAGGCCAGTGAGAAAACTATTCCTCCAGCTTGAGAAGTTTGATGAACCGGTTAACTTTTCACACTGGAGTCCTTTTAGGTTGTTACTCTCTCCCATGTTAGGACAAGGGAGGTGAGGGCCTTGGAGAGATGGGGCTTCACAGAAGAGTAGATTTTGTACGGTAAAGTCAGAGGACAATGAGGAGGAGGTTTGAGATAGGTGGTCGTTGTCGGTGTTGATGACAGAAGGGGATGGAGAGGAGTGGTTGATCCTTGAGTTGGGATCTGAGTTGGCCACGTTTGTTATTTTTGAGTTGAGGGTAGCTTTGTTATCCTATTTGCCTACACAGCTGGATTGATTGCTTCTGGGCTCATAACCTATAGAGTGGAACCAACGGTGAGGGGAGTGAGATGGGTCATAGGACCAGGGGAGCGACACAAGACGGTAGGGATGAGTACGGTGAGGGGAGTGAGACAGGTCATAGGACCAGGGGAGCGACACGAGACGGTAGGGATGAGTACCTGAGGAGCAGGTAGAGTTGAGACAACAAAAGTAATGAGTGAAGTGCCAGCAAGCATTGATGAGTCATGAGAACATAGCGGTCAGATGAAAAGGAAGCAGACCTATAGAGTGGAACCAACGGTGAGGGGAGTGAGACGGGTCATAGGACCAGGGGAGCGACACAAGACGGTAGGGATGAGTACCTGAGGAGCAGGTAGATTTGAGACAACAAAAGTAATGAGTGAAGGAAAGAAAAAGGAAAGAAAACAAGCGCGTTGAATCATAGCAGAATAGGTACAGGCAAGGATGATGAAACCTAGTCTACGGATAAAGAAGATTTGATGTGCGGATTCAGAAGTTTAGGGTTAGGTTTTTCGTTGTTGTCATTTGGTCCTCAGGTGGTGTGGTCGTTATGGTCGCAAGGGGCATCTATACCTCAACAGAAACTTGATAAAAAAGGAGACATAGAGACTGTAGGAAGTATATGAATGGAAATTAGAATAGAGTTACCAGGTGGTTGCAGTGATATTCCTGGATGCCAGTCAGAAGTATGAGCTCAGAACAGGGTGATTTGAGAACTAGTTACATGCCTGGTGAGTCATAGTGATATATAAGATTTTAGGAATGGTTAGAAAATTTAACAGATGAACTGAAACGTTGAAGAAGAGGAAAAGGTCAGAGGGAATATAGACAGTGATATAGGAAAGGTCAATAAGCACCTCCACCCAAATGCGTTCCAGGCTCCTCCTGGTCTCTGAGCCGTATTGGAGGGTCTTGATCACCTTATGGAATGTTTGACGTTGGTGGAGCAATTGGGTAGGATTTGACAGATAGGTTGAAGAAATAAGAGGCAAGAGAGAGAGAGAGAGAAAATAAAGAAGGGGGAGGAGCAGGAATAGGGAAGCAGATGTCAGAGAGGACCCGCTGAAGTGCAGAACACATCAAGAGTGAGTGCAGGGAGTATCTGTTAGATGACAACTTCAACCTCATCAACCTCCTTAGTGACGTCAGCACTTGAAAATGCTCCAAACTGAGTTGCAACACTGGAGCTGTCCCACTGCAGCAGTTAAACTAACGTCTACAAGTGCCAGTTGATAAATTGTCTAGCCCATTCTTGTTCCTGTCTCTGTTTGCTCTGGTCTCTTTCTCCTTCTCCTTCTCTTTCCTTTCTCTTTCCACCCTTCAATCATCTAAATCTCCCCCGTCATCCACTGCTGCATCCGCCTATCAAAACTCCCAACAATCCCAGCAATTTCCTAAGAACTCAGGAGGAGCTAGAAGCAGCCTAGGAGGAGGTTCTGGCTAGATTTTGGCCAAACTCCAGTCTGAGTGTCTGTTTAACTGGTCAAGTTTCATATCCAGGTTTCCTGTTATCTTTACTGTTACTACTTTGTAGTACGTGCTGAAATAAAGAACTACTTGTGTCTCTTGGAATGGTAGCAAGAGTCAATTCTTGGCACCTGTGTAGAAAAGAAACAAACGGAAAATTCTGAACCTTGAGTTATTATGGCCACAGCTCAACCCACCAGTGGTGTTAAAATCCATATCCCCAACTCAAGTGACTCTGGGGACAACTACTCTGCTAAGTCAAAGCTGCCCATACTCACTAGGCACAATTGGTACAAGTGGAAGGCAGAGTTTGAAAATCTGCTGATAAGCAAGGGTCACAAGGAACTACTCAATCCAAAATGGGTGAAGGAAAACTCAGAATCTAAGAGGTATTGGAAGAAAACTGCTCTAGCCGTCCATCTACTATTCCACTCTGTCAATTGCAAGCTTAAAGGATAAATAACTCCCCATTGAAAGGACTTCTCACGGGCTTTCAACAAGCTCAAATGGGCGTGTGGGGAAGATTCTCTAATAGTTATAGTCAATCAAGTCTCTCAGCTGGGGAACATGCTTTATCAACCCAATGCATCCATTTGAGAACACTCCATCACTTTCCGCAAAAGGTATCTTGCCCTCCAAGAGACTCTTGATGCACAAGAGGCTACGGGTCCAGAAGAATACATAAGCATATCATCCTCCCTAGCCGCAATCCTCTTCCTTAAAAGTTTTTGACTAGAAACTTCTCTCAACTCCCTGATACAGTCATGCCACAACATTCAACCCTTTTTTTTTGATAAAATCTAAAACCAACTACTTGCAGAAGATACTCAAAGGGAAAGTGAAAATCCCAAACAAGCCTATCTCACTAACCCCTTGAGAAACCAACAAACCACTCGTCCCCGGATGTCCAACTCATGCCCTCAGCGTCCTTGGCCAAACATCCCATCTACCTCCAATCAGAACAATGTGACTCCCAACCTACCAATGACTCAACCAGTTCCTCAACCCGCAATCCCAACTTGACATCATCCCTCTCACAAGCCCACCAAACGTCAACTCAACCCAGGGGATGATAACCTAGCTCATTTTGAACGTTTCCTCAACTCCATAGTTCAGGACTTTCAACGCATGCAGTCTTCCAATTTGGCAAACTTGGTGAAAGATGATGACGCAGCGGATAATGAATCTCCCCCTGAAGGCAACATTGTTGAGGAAGCAGAAGAGCCAGAAGACTCAGGTTTCTTTGTTGACATGGTAACTGCGTAAAACTTAACACACCCGTCTCATTCCCCTTCATCCAAACTCATCTACAACTCAGGCGCCACAAAATCCATTGTATGCAACCCTGCTCTACTCCAAGACATGAAGCACTGCAACCAACCCATGAACACGTATGGAGGTCAGATCCAGGTTACTGACACAGGGAATCTAACCCTGGGTTCTGTATCAATACATCCGGTATACTACGCCCCTGATGGACCGCGCAACCTCATCTCTGCCTCCCAGCTGGAAGATCCTGGTCTGAAAATTGTTCACCAACACCGTATAGTACTAATTAAGTCTGCAGACACCATAGTGTTCAGGTTTTGTAGAATTGGCAATCTATACGTAGGCATACCTCCAGCATTCAACCTTTTGTGCGACTCCATGACGGATAAACCTAAGTTAACAGACTGGCACATAGCCTTGGGTCATCCATCAGACCCTTATCTTAAGCAGTTTTTGAAGATTCACGGATTGTTGTCCCCTTCCGACAAGCACTTTGCCAAGAACTGTGCTGTGTGCAAGTCGTGCAAGTTAAAAAGATCCCCACACTCCAATCCACTTCCCTGCGCCCCCTTCCCATTTCATACTATTCACTCGGACGTCCTTCTAATCAATCCTCCCTCCAAGAATGGCTGTCAATATATCTTGGTGCTAATTGATGATTTTAGTTGATTCAATTGGATATACATTCAAAACACCAAGGGAGAGTCTGAGACCAACATCCTATCCTTCTTCAATGAAGTCAAGAATAGGTTTGGTTGCTTTCCGGCAGTATTCCACTCTGACAGAGGGGGTGCGTTTATCTCAACCTCCTTCCTAAGTGAACTCCGTTGCATTGGAACCGCTGTGGAAAGGGGGCCTGCTGATTCTCCTCAAACAAATGTTTTAGCTGAACGGTTCAACCAAACAATACTTACCAAGCTTTGATGCATCCTGTCTCAGTAAAACTTAACAATATCTTACTGTGATGAGGGCGCAAAATATTGCTTGATGCTCATCAACCATCTCCCAAGTAAGGGACTCAAGTGGGAATCTCCCACCAGTCAACTCTCACACTTGGACTGCTTGATTGAACCAAATTGAAGTATTTATCATCTCCTTCCATTTGGCATCAAAGTAAACGCTTATCAAAAGTTCACCCACTTGAACGTCTTGCCTCCTTGTTATCCTGTACTCTTTGTGGGATACAAACCCCTGTCTGATGCAGCTCAATTCCTGGACCCAGCTAAGGCAACCATCACCATCATTAGAGACTTCTCTCCCTCCAAACTCAACTTCAGGTACAATTCCCCTGATGCTTTCAAGAAACCTCCGTCTACTCTTCCCCATTTCTCTGCTCCCTCAAACACCTATCATTCTCTTCACAAACCTTCCACTTGAATAAAAATAAAGATGAAACATCCGGCCAACTCCAGTCGCAAACGGTTGCGGGAAAAACCAGTTCTCCTAGCAACTGCCTCCTCTTCAGCTTCCCTGGATCCTGTACACAATCCGCCAGTAGACTCCTCTCCTGATACGGCCACCTTGCCTGTAATGGATCAACCAACTCCTGCTGCAACTAAAGGATATGCATACGTCCCTTACTATGACGTAGCACTCCAAAAAATATCCAGCCACATCAACCCCTTGGCCATTTTAACTTCATCCCACAGGGGACAACCCTCCACCACCCGCACCTTGGAACCAAGCCAAGACTCAACCAATCTTGCTGAGGTGGTTACTTTCAAGGCGGTAATGAACAATCCAATCAAGAAACCAAAATGTCTAGCATTGATGGATGAAGGGAATGCCTCTTTCCTGTCCAAGAACACGGGCACCTTAGTGCCCTGGCCTGAAAACAATAAGCTAATTGGTGCAATGTGGAGGCTAGTCAGAAAGAAGGAAAAATTTGGTGAGACCACTTGACGCAAGTCCAGGTGGGTCTGTTTTGGCAATCACCAAGATGAAGGTGTTCACTATTACAACACCTACTCTAGCGTTGGACGGAATGAGTCAATGAAGGTCATTCTGTCAATGGCCGTTCAACGCGGCTGGTTGGTGTTTCAGTTTGATGTAGAAACTGCATTTCTCTATGGTGATATTTACGCCATGGTCCACCTTTCTCAATTTTTGGGTTTTGAGGTCCCTGGGAAGGAGGACTGGGTGTGGCATCTTAACAAGTCATTATACGGCACTAAGCAGGCACCTAGATGTTGGAAGAAACACCTTACAGGCACTCTGAGCAAGCTAGGGATGACACCATCAACCGCGGACAAATATCTCTTTATTAATTGGTCTAAGACTTTGATACTACACATTCATGTGGAAAATGGTCTTGTTGTAAGCAAATTGCGCAAGAAGGTTCTACAATTCCTAGCCAATCTGCAGGAAACGTAAAAGATCAAGTCTGAAGAAAAGCCAGTACAACACCTGGGCTACACTCTTGACTGGAAGGAAAATGGCTTGGTACTAATTCATCAACACGACTACTGTGAGAAGGTACTTGATGAATTCTCTATGTCTAACTCCAATCCAGTTAAAATCCCAGCTCCAATGAACCTCATCAAACAAGCAGCCAAAGATGCCAATCCCTTCAACGTCAAAGTCATGGAAAAGGCCATTGGCATGTTAAACCACCTAGCCCTACATACTAGACCCAATATCATGCATACCGTCAACATCCTATCTCAGTACACCAACAGACCCACTTTCAAACATTGGAACTTCATCAAGCACCTTTTCCATTACCTACATGGCACCACTGATGTTGGCATCCTGTATCAAAAGTCTGCTGATCAGAACAAGCACCTGCGGGGATGGGCGGATGTGGACTATGCCAACTGTACGGACACGCAGAAATCTATGACTGGCTTTGTAGTTACCCTGTATGGGAATCCTATAAATTGGGCATCCAAGAAGCAATCTGTAGTAGCCCAGTCCACAATGGAAGCCAAGTTCATTGCTATGAACCACTGCACTAAGCAAGTGAGGTGGTTTTCAGCTCTGATAGTCAACCTAGGTATTAAGATCAACACTCCAGTCATATACAACAACAACTCCGGTGTTAACTTCCTCAGTAAGGAAGCTCAGCTGAACCCCAATTCCAAACACATTGAGGTTAGGTATCAATAATTGAGAGACCTAGCGTCTAAGTTGCTTATATCTGTCAAACAAGTTCCCTCCACCAAGATGATTGCCAATGTACTCACCAAGCCACTAGGACCGGCAAAAGTCACTGCTGCTTGTCAACAACTGAGATTGACTAAGGCTGAAGCCAGGAGGAATGTTAGATGAAAACTTCAACCTCATCAACCTCCTTAGTGACTTCAGCACTTGCAAACGCTCCAAACTGAGTTGCAACACTGCTGCTTTCCCACCGCAGAGGTTAAACTAACGTCTACAAGTGCCAGTTGATAAATTGTCTGGCCCAGTCTTGTTCCTGTCTCCATTTGCTCTTGTCTCTTTCTCCTTCTCCTTCTCTTTACTTTCTCTTTCCACCCTTCACTTGTCTAAATCTCCCCCATTGTCCACTGCCCCATCCGCCTACGACAACTCCCAAAAATCCCAGCAATGTCTTCAGAACTCAGGAGGAGCTAGAAGCAGCCTAGGAGGAGGTTCTGGCTAGATTTTGGCCAAACTCCAGTCTGAGTGTCTGTTTAACTGGTCAAGTTTCATATCCAGGTCTCCTGTTATCTTTACTGTTACTACTTTGTAGTATGTGCTGCAATAAAGAACTACTTGTGTCTCTTGGAAGTATCTTCCAGGAGGGTGCTAGGGCTGGCGGAAAGCCTGAGTTGAGACTGTGGAGTGCTTCAGAGAGCAATATTGGGGACTAGCAGGAAACCGCCCATGCCAAAGTTGGCCCAGGTCTGTTGACAACAAAAGTGTGAATTCAGATATTGTTATAATTCCTTGTTTTCAAACTCTGTTTGATTTTCAATTAATTCACCTCAGAAAAATCATGTAAAAGCCATGGCTACACAGTGACAGCCGCAAAACTCATGAATATGCCTTTATCTAAATTGTGTAAGAATCTCATGTATAAGCAATACTCTTTTCTCAATTGTTTCTGTTTTTATTTTTCAATTTAATTCATTAACTATTGCAATGCCTATACTATGCTAATTTAGGCTTGTGTTCAAACTAAAGTTGTTGTGCCCTTTAGATTAGGACTAACAGCTTACTTTTTTAAGAAATTTTAAGCCATAAGATGCTGTTGAAAACAAGTGTCCAGTTTTTTCAATTCTTTCCTGATATATTTCATATCCTGTATACCTGTATATTTCATCTCAAACACTGTAAAGCCTGCTGTTGGCACAGTAACACAGTGAGTCAGCCAAATTCCCTCATCTATCTTGAATTGATGTAGTAACTTATAAGACATTTTAATGGTGATTCCTGTCTGGCTCCTCAATAATTCATTTGGTTTTTGTGTCTCATACTCACTCTACTCTATCTGTTAATTCCATTATTTTCTCTCATTTCTTTTTGCTTTTAGGAATTATTAATGTTAAAAATTTGCTAAAATTCCCTCATTTGGTTACCATTAGGTTAGACCAAATTTTCATGAGGCAATAATCATACTTTTTTTTGTGTGTCTTATACTCACTCATTCTAAGTTGCTCAGTTTTTGCTTGTCTGTTAGAAATTATTTCTCTTAGAAATGTCCTAAGAGGGCCACATTTTGTTCCCATTAGTTTAAATTTCTTGACTGCTTTTGGTTATCTCAGATATTTTTTCTGATAAAGTTAGAATTCCTAGAACACTAGAACCATTCACTTCAAACAGTTTTGAATTTTTGGGTGCTTGATATTCATAGCATGGAACATAAAATTTCAGGGAGAAAGAAAGGAAAAACAGGAATAAATCATTTTGAGGTCCAAGAGTGGCACAGTTAGAGAAAGTTCAAATACATTGAATGGAGAGAAGAGGATATCAAATCAAAACAGAGAAAAACAGAAAAAGGCTTATTCATGACAAGAAAAGAAAAAGGAAGCCAGGAGTGAGAAATGGTTTATGCTGAAGGATTTTATAGAAAGTCGTGATTAATGAGATTTCTAAAATTCTAAGTTGAGATTGTATATCTTCTTCTCTAGTTCAGATTAATTATTGTCTGTAATTTTAATTATTGGATCAGTATTAGATACTGTCATAACCACAACTCAACTCAGCCTTACTCAACCCTCAGTCACACTCAACCCTCAGCCACTCACAGTACAATCTACCTTCCACTTCCTACTGCATATCCCCTAGGTAATCTCCCAGGAATACTCTCCACCTCTCTATGGCTTGGTTCATCTCTATCTCTCCTTCAAACTCTATCTGGTAGGAGAAGTACACAGTCAACCCATAGTACATACTCCTGGCTGGAAAACCCATAACCCAGTCCAGTACATGACCTTCCTGGACAGGCCCATACTCAATCTGTCAAGCTACAACCTCCAGCCCATTTGGTCAACACATGTAATGCCATGGGCCTCTCAGACCATCAACAGTCATCCCTCCTCAAGGCCTCCTCCCAGTTCTCACATATACTGGCCTCTCCTCTCCTCCTGGACTAATTCCCCCCAAGGAATTAGTATACTACTTCTTACTGGTTAGTCCCTCTGCCAGTTGGTGTCATCTCAGCACAAGACAACCTTCACCCAACCTGCTTAACTCATATCACCTTGCCCCTTCCTGGTGTTACTCTTATAGGATTCAACAACTCTCTCTTCAACAACCTCCTGGACTGGTCTTCTCATCCTTCCTCTTCTCATCACTTGTACTCCTCCTTTCATCTCCTTCATTGAAATCCAATCAATCATCCTTGAGTTCTATGAGTAGTAGTGCCTGTGCCTTCAGCCCCTTGCACGCCAGGGGCAGTCGTGACAGATACTTGAGTTTGATCAAAATTAGGTTCTCACATCTAACATTAATAGTGTTGACATGGATAAATGTCAAATGTTTCACAACGCTAAATCTGGTTTTATATAAATGACTGGAAATGAAGAGAGGTGAAACTTTCAAAGTGAGACAGATGAAAAAGAGAATAAAAAGAGAAAGAGTGAATGGAACCAAACAAAAGAGAGAAAACAAAAAGTGATGGATAAAATAGTGGAAAAAAAGGAAGGAAGCATGAATCAGGGTGTCCAGCATGTTCAAACCCACATTTTTTCCCTTGACATTAGGACTAAAGGATTACTTTTGGGTATCTCAGTTTTTTCTTTGAACTGGTTATGAGCCCAGAGCTGCAACTCTGAGAGCCTCAAGAAATTTCAAAAATTCAAACTAAGAAAACAAATAAAATCCCCAAGCTTTCTGATTTCAATTACACCAAATTGATATTCAAGGTTGGGTGCTTCATTATGGAAAGGCCAATTGTTGAGTTAACTGGTAATATCATCCATTGTCTTGAAAAACTTACTATCAAAGACTCTGGAAAATTGAGATTAAATAACTCAATAAATACTCAAGCATTGGGAATAATACTAAACTATGTGGGAAAGGAAAATATAGCCAGACTGGTTACCAAAAAAAAACAAAAATACCTTTTGAATCTCTGGAAAAACATGAAAATTCATTTTTAATGAAATTCCATCAAAAATCACTCCAAATTCTTTACAGAATCCTTGACCATACCTTTTAAAAATGATAACAAGGAATTTCTAAAATACCTGGAACATTGCAGTTTCATGAGAGTTTTAGGCTTAAAAATTGGAATTCTGAAAGATTGAAATCTACACAAGAATTTAATTTCTGAAATATTGATAACGTGGATCCCGAAATTCTTTTCAAATATCAAGGATCAAAGTACCAACCAATGGCTACTAAATCTGCATGGTGTTCAAAAATAATTTGAAAAAAATTCAAGAGAAACTTCATTTATTACAAGGGTTAATATAATCAAGCCAGAAACTTCCCTAGCATCAAACTCAAATGTTAAATAAATAAATGGAAAACAGAATGCAAGCACATCTTATCATAAACATAAGTTTTTTCAATCACACACAAAACTTGAGAAAAATCTAAAATTCAAGCTTAAAAAAAGGAATTTAAAATAGAATCAAAGATGTTCAAAATTCAAGACTACCCACAAAAAAAAGCAAGTAACAACATAAGTGTTGAATAACTCAAAGATTAATTTGCTTGTCTAAATTTTTTACTAATGGCAATTTCTTTACAAGAAACAATTTATGCAGCTTACCTAGATAGTTGTAATATCACATCAAATTATTTCAAATAATTCCACCTTTCCACTATGCAATTCAAAATAATCCATAATCAAACTTGCAGATGTGTAAAACATGATTGGAAAAGTTTTTTTCAATGTACTGCAAAATATTTGTGATTCCACAACCTTCAAGTTTGATTTAATGCATTTTTAAAAACTTTCAGGAGCAATTATAATTAATGGGAAGATAAATTGGTATTATGCTACACCTCCTTTTGGAGATGTAAACTTTAAATTGGACAATAAAAGCACACATTTTGGTGCAAGATTCAATACAGGAATATTTATTTACCTGGACCCTACTGTGATTTTGTCTTAGGATACTCTTCCATACCAAACATTTATTTTTGATTCTCTCTGAAATTAGAATAAATTTTCATAAAGAAAAATGAAAGGAAGCTTTGCAAGGAAATAAGTCCTGTTTGAGATCTCCACAACTAGTTACATATCTCTTTTATTTATCTTTAATGTTAGATTTCTTGTGCTTCTTGGATTATTCAATAAATTACCCCTCCTACCTTTTAAATTCCTCTTAAATACCAAATAAAGCAACAGAAGACCAAAAACCTTGATCACAAACTTCCTCCTATTTCCTGGTTATTATCACATATCTATCTGTGTTCTGCAAGCTCATTTGACACTTAAATTAACTCTTTGGACAGGTAGTTTTATCTCATTTTCCATCTCTGGCCAGCCTTCTGTGCATCCAAGTGTCAATTCAACCAATTTCCGGCATTTTCCAAGTTAAATCCCCCATCAGTTGTCATTTTCATCTCCAAGATCTCACTCACTGAACCTCCAAGGTGAGTCTAATCTCACTTCTTCCCCCCAAAATGCCCACTTCCCCTGGTCTCCTCAAACTTCCCCCACCCATTTTACAAGTAATTAATTGCCTATCCAGTATTTCTCTTGTCTCTTCATTCCCATCCCTGTGGGTCCTTTGCCCATTTTTGTCCAAATTTGGTAATACACATCTCCTTTTTTCTTTTTTGCTACAACCAGCAGTGTTGAACTTTTATGAAATTTGAGACAATTGATGGCAGGGTAATGTTGAATTCATGGCTCATTGAGCCGTGTGCACGACTCTGTACACGGCTCTTTGAGTTGTTTACAGGGCTCAATGGGCCGTGTGGCACCCTAAACAACTCAAATGAGCTGTGTGGCATGCTACACTGCTCAACTGGGCCATGTGGCATGCTACACAAATCAAATGGGCTGTGTGGCATGCTACAAGTCCCATTTGAGTTGTACAGCACGCTAA
Source organism: Puccinia polysora (assembly GCA_025617555.3). NCBI lineage: Eukaryota > Fungi > Basidiomycota > Pucciniomycetes > Pucciniales > Pucciniaceae > Puccinia > Puccinia polysora. The sequence goes on along the minus strand of JAOOQA010000019.1, from coordinate 1,697,966 downwards.
AAAACTAAAATCAAGTTGTGTAGCCTCCACTAAATCATAAATAATGAATAATGAATAATAAATTATAAATTCTAAATTATATATAATAAATTATATATAATAAATTATATATAATAAATAATAAATAATAAATAATAAATAATAAATAATAAATAATAAATAATAAATAATAACTAATAAATAATAAATAATAAATAATAAATAATAAATAATAAATAATAAATAATAAATAATAAATAATAAATAATAAATAATAAATAATAAATAATAAATAATAAATAATAAATAATAAATAATAAATAATAAATAATAAATAATAAATAATAAATAATAAATAATAAATAATAAATAATAAATAATAAATAATAAATAATAAATAATAAATAATAAATAATAAATAATAAATAATAAATAATAAATAATAAATAATAAATAATAAATAATAAATAATAAATAATAAATAATAAATAATAAATAATAAATAATAAATAATAAATAATAAATAATAAATAATAAATAATAAATAATAAATAATAAATAATAAATAATAAATAATAAATAATAAATAATAAATAATAAATAATAAATAATAAATAATAAATAATAAATAATAAATAATAAATAATAAATAATAAATAATAAATAATAAATAATAAATAATAAATAATAAATAATAAATAATAAATAATAAATAATAAATAATAAATAATAAATAATAAATAATAAATAATAAATAATAAATAATAAATAATAAATAATAAATAATAAATAATAAATAATAAATAATAAATAATAAATAATAAATAATAAATAATAAATAATAAATAATAAATAATAAATAATAAATAATAAATAATAAATAATAAATAATAAATAATAAATAATAAATAATAAATAATAAATAATAAATAATAAATAATAAATAATAAATAATAAATAATAAATAATAAATAATAAATAATAAATAATAAATAATAAATAATAAATAATAAATAATAAATAATAAATAATAAATAATAAATAATAAATAATAAATAATAAATAATAAATAATAAATAATAAATAATAAATAATAAATAATAAATAATAAATAATAAATAATAAATAATAAATAATAAATAATAAATAATAAATAATAAATAATAAATAATAAATAATAAATAATAAATAATAAATAATAAATAATAAATAATAAATAATAAATAATAAATAATAAATAATAAATAATAAATAATAAATAATAAATAATAAATAATAAATAATAAATAATAAATAATAAATAATAAATAATAAATAATAAATAATAAATAATAAATAATAAATAATAAATAATAAATAATAAATAATAAATAATAAATAATAAATAATAAATAATAAATAATAAATAATAAATAATAAATAGAAAATAATAAATAAGAAATAAGAAATAAGAAATAATAAATAATAAATAATAAATAATAAATAATAAATAATAAATAATAAATAATAAATAATAAATAATAAATAATAAATAATAAATAATAAATAATAAATAATAAATAATAAATAATAAATAATAAATAATAAATAATAAATAATAAATAATAAATAATAAATAATAAATAATAAATAATAAATAATAAATAATAAATAATAAATAATAAATAATAAATAATAAATAATAAATAATAAATAATAAATAATAAATAATAAATAATAAATAATAAATAATAAATAATAAATAATAAATAATAAATAATAAATAATAAATAATAAATAATAAATAATAAATAATAAATAATAAATAATAAATAATAAATAATAAATAATAAATAATAAATAATAAATAATAAATAATAAATAATAAATAATAAATAATAAATAATAAATAATAAATAATAAATAATAAATAATAAATAATAAATAATAAATAATAAATAATAAATAATAAATAATGAATAATAAATAATAAATAATGAATAATGAATAATAAATAATAAATAATAAATAATAAATAATAAATAATAAATAATAAATAATAAATAATAAATAATAAATAATAAATAATAAATAATAAATAATAAATAATAAATAATAAGTTATAAATTATAAATGATAAATTATAAATGATAAATTATAAATGATAAATTATAAATGATAAATTATATGGAGTAGTGTATGGGCTCCCACGCGTTGAGGGCCCCTAAACAACTCTCACAGGCGGTTTGGGGCTGTGTACATGGCTCCCACACGCCTCGAGTGTGTACACGGCTCCCACACGACTGGAGCCGTGAATTTAACATCACCCTTGATGGCACATCTTCATGTTGCATCCTTCTTTTTGAATAACTATTTGTGCAACCATGGCTCAGCTTTTGTGTGCTCAGAATCTCCTCTGGTTTCTTTGAATGTTGAACTGTACCACAGGTTGGCTGGAACAGTGCTCTTGATCTCATTGATATAAAAGCCACCATACTTTCATTAAAATTATTGATCAAGGAAAAGTTTTTTTTCATAAAATTCAACATCAAAAATAGTGGTTTCTCAGTCACTTCACCCACCATTTCTCTTAAACCATCAATGATGTCAAAAAATTGAGTCTTGAGTTTAGTCATCCAATCAATATTTACCTCAAGATGTTATTATTAAGAGAAGTGGTGTTGTAAGTTGAATTATTTCAAATCTAGAAATCTACATGACTTGTTCTATCATCTACACTACCTGCAACTTAAAATTCCCTTCATTAAGCCCACATGGATCTTGATGGAAGAATGAATTTCATTTTTTAAAGCAGAGACAAATATTATTTCAAATCGGCCAATGCTCAGAATTAATAAATTTTTTAAAATAATGCTGCAGAAATGAGAAGCCTTTTATTGATTCAGGACCTTCCATTCAATTTTACAAAAGAAAAAAAATTGATAAATATTGATAATTTAGTTACACATCGTGGCAGTGAATTAAAATCCATATAATTCAACAAATTTTTGGCAGGGAATGGAATAGGTTTTCACATCTCAGCTCCTTAAGATTTTTAAAAATACCCATGGCTGAAAGAGAAAATTGAATTACAAGTGAAAAATCCAGAGCTTTTCTAAAAACTGCTTGGCTACTGCATGTCATCTCAGACAAGTCTGTAAAAACCACAATTTGTTAAAATAGCACCACTCCAACAAAAAATAGTCATTTTAAATTGGCTTGAAAACTTTGGTTCAACAAACCCTTCACTCTTTCTTGAGTACACCCTTTTGGAATTTTGGCTTACATCCAAATCCAAAGAGAAACTGTAATTCTAGATTTGATGATAACTCCAATGAAGCAATACTTCTTGGGCATAATTTGGGATGCATAATTGGAAATTTTTAAAAGATAGGGTGGTTTAAATTTATAGAGTTAATATGAAACTGAACCAGGCTTACTGAATTGTGGTAGAAAAAATATCTGGAATCACAAGAGGAGATTCTGAGCCAAAAAAGAAGCACTGTGGATTGCACAATAGGAAGCTTTGAAATGAATCTCTAGGTGTGATAGTGAAGAAAACACATTTTCTGAATGTCTAAAATGCCCACCACACATACTAAGAAGGGGAAATTATTTAGGCATACATGGAACAAATGATAAATACAAATGCTATAAGAAATCTCAAAATTAGTAGGGATATCCTTTGAAATCCAAATCTAAAGCTTTGAAGTCAATTTAAAGGTGCAAGGTAAATTTTTGGATAAGGGAATTGAGGAAAAGCTCAATGTAAACAATTGGAATCAGAAATGATGCAAGAATATACAAAATTAAATAACTGCAGAAACAATCTGAAGTAAAGTTGTTTGCCTTTTAAGTTAATCTAAATTTTGGTATGGCTGACTATATAAAACCTTATAGATGTGCTCTCTGGCTAGAAATAGAAATTATGCAGAAATTTTAAGGAAATGCAAGACTAAATGAAAACAAAATAAATTGAGGTACAAGCACGGGATGACAACATGTGAATAAAAATGAAATTTAAATTGAAATGAAAGAGGTAGATTAATGAATGTATCAAGGGTTACAAAAGTGGACTGAGTCTTGGTAATGAGAAAACTTGTGATGAATTCTTTAGCAAATAGTTGGATAGTTGAATATAAAAGGTGTGAAATGATTTTTTGATGGTGACCAGAAAAGGACTCCAAGTGGTAGCTAGGATTTTGAAAGATCCATAGCTTTCCAGAGATGGAAGTTCAAGGGTGTGATCCCAATGGCAAGGTTAATTGAAACTAGTCTTAGATAGTACTACAAATTGCAAGTTAAATTGTAGAGATGACTGAGTTTCTAGAGATAGAAGGTCTCTTTGAAGTTGAAAGTAGAAGCAGCTTTAATTAGATTGTTGAGATGCTTTTAGACTGAGTTACATCCTACTGAGGAGAGTGGGATAGGTTGAAATTATGGTAAAGAATGAACCAAAATCTTTGAGGGTGGCAGTTTCCCTGGTAAAATACTTTCAAGCTCCTGCAAGCTTCCTGTAATTTTTTCTGATCACTCAAGTGTCTCATTTCACTAAGTAATTACTACTGATATACCTTATAATACCCATTTAATTAAATAAAACCCAATAATCAAATGTCTCTAACTATTTTTTGGTGCAATAAATGTATCCAAAGGAATTATTTCTGTGTCTAAATCTTTTCAGCCCATGTGATCTGCATTAAATTCAAGCAGTGCTGAATTTTCAAAGTTGCCCTTCACTTTACCTTGGCCAAGCCAAATAGAAGGGACCTGGTGGATCCAGAAGCATAAAAAAGTGGATACCAAGTTTTTTGCAATACTCCTTGACCCAATTATCAACCACTTCCTCCTACCAAAATCCAATTTCTAGAAGAGGTTACTGCTAGTGAGTGATTACAGTAAGTATTGAAAGGAAACAAAAAATCAAAATAATACAAATTTCTTCTATCATTGATGTGGTTTTGAATTTATTTGAAAGCCACTCCTCCACCACCAACTTGATCTTTTGGTCCAATAAGCAAGCCAATAATGGACCTTATTGTTGAAGAGGTTCCAAGAAGAGTTTCAGAGATTTCAAGGGTGGAACCAATTCAAGTCATCAAGCCTGTATTTGCAATAGAAGAAAGAAATGGGAGAGAAGGAAATTCAGAAGAAAAGAGGAGAATGGATGGAAGAGGGATTGGAAAGGAAGGGACTGGATTGGAGAAGATTTTATTGGAGGAAACTGGATTGGAAGACTGGGAAGAGGAAAGCCAAAAAAATTGCAAGTTTTCTGAAATTTGGTAAACTGAGGTGAGGGTTCTGACCAGAGACATTGGAAAGGGATCTCATACCAGGTTTTAAGGAAAAGGCTGTATGAGGTTTAGATTGAGAGAGAAGGATGGGAATTAAATTAAAATAAAGATCAAAATAAAGTGATATGTGAAACATAGTTCTCATATTTAAGGAAAAAAATATGGTCAACATTTCCTCATATCCAAAATAATTTTGCTGTTTGAAACCATTCATAATTCAAGAAATACATAAATTGGGCTTGATTATCTCAATGATCGAGTGTTTTATTAATTGGGTTGATGAATCATTGTTCTACATCAATATAAAATATTAGTTTTTGTGGCAAGCATGGCTTAAGAATTGAACAATGCACAAGCATCCAATAATGTTAACTGTGTTGTGAAAACTAACTGCTTGGTAAGCCCAACATTATATTATTCACTGAATTAATCAATTTGTCAATTTAGCTGACTAGTATTGCCTCTGAAAGCATGAAGTTTTGGAAAAAAAATAATTATCCAGAACATTTGATGGTGTATCTAATATGAGTATGAAACAATTTTGAAAAATGTAGTTTGTGGGTTGCATTTCTGCTTGATTACCAGGTGTTAGTTTCAGAAAGTTCATGAAAATATGACAAATAATCTCAATAAACTACAGCATCAACCCCAACTTCAAATTTATAGTATCTGTTGGAACAAATTTGTCAATTTTATCATCTTCAATTTTTTAAAATTATTTAAGTTTAAAGATTCATACCAATAGCCATTAAAGCCCATATTAAATAGCTGTGATATAAATCACTTACCGGTTTAAAAAAGAAATTTTGGTATTAGAAATAAATAAAAGAATTATAAATTCTTCCTATTATTTAGAAATTTCCAATTAAATTCATGCATTACATCAATGCGGTGCAGAAATGGCCTGATATCATTCAAGAATTTATTTGAAGTTTGATTCCAAAACCTCAACACAATAAAAAAAGGTTTCACTTCCAATCCTGCTTCAAAAGCCAAATGGTGCAGCCTTTTTTTATGTTAATTGTTAAATAAAGATTGTGCCATGTTTTCTATCAAAACACTTACCTCAACCTTTCACCATACTTCAAACTTTGAAGATGGCTTTCTAACTTGAAAATTTATTGTAGCATTGGCCTCTGAAATTTGCACCAAATCCACCAAATCCCATTACCCATCAAAGTTATTTGAGTTTGGCATGTGACAGGTTCTCCAAGACATTTTAAAAATATTTGCATGTTGTGAGGTTGTGGCAGTTTTTTAATAGATGCACTACTTATCTTGAGGAAAAACCTGCACCACTCAACCTAAGGTCATTAGGGAAAGCTGGAACGCTGCTGGCTTTCAAATGGCTATGGGCATACTTGCTCAAGGGTGAATTTCTGAAAATAAGGGCATGGAGAAGGATTCATCAGTACTAGAATCAGCCATGGATTTAATCCTTGTATTTGTTAAGAGTCAATTCTGATGCCTACATCTAGCAAGTGACCTTGGCTTCTTTCTAGGTTACTCTAAGATGGTTGAGGCTTGTTATCATGCAATAGAGACCTGTGATTATTTTTTTTGCCAATGCTGAAGCTTGAATCTAAGCATGACAGCATGGCATCAAATATCCTTTTCCAGAAATCTTGAGCAGTAATTTGGATGATTTTTTGAAAAATTAAGACCAGAAACTAGTTTCATTTATCAGAGAAGTGTATATAAAAAAACATTAAAATAATCAAAAGAGACCTGTCCTTCCCAAGGAATGAAAATGACACAGGTTGAGGATACTCAAAATAATAAACAGTAGGATCACACGCCTCGGATAAAGATGAAACAAATTCTGAATGCCATGACAAATAAGTTAGAAAGATTTTTGGGGAATAAAAAAATGAAAGAATAGATGATTGCACCAAATTACTTGAAGACTTCTTCAGTGATCTGAATTATTGCCTTTCTTCTAGAACTTGAGTGATGAGTTTACAAATCAGAAGAGATTTGAAAAGGTGAAAGTTGATCAGAGAAGAAGTGGAAGAAGAAGAAGAAGAAGACCCTTGTTTGTTTGTTGTCCATTTAACATACATCATAGAGGCTACCACTACTCAGATGAATATGAATATGCATATTTTCTCTGCCCGCGCGTGCTGCTTATAAGTGTTGAAGGATGAAATGCGCGCGTGGCACTTCTGATGTGAAATAAAGTTATAAAAGAAATAAAAAAGAATAATAACATAAAAATAAAGGAATAAAGGAAATAAGAAGAAGAAAAGAAAAAAATGGAAAAGACATGATTCTGCAGTTCTACACCCCCCCATAATTCAGTGCAATCTCAAATCAAAACACTTGGACATAAGAAGTCACAGACTGTGCCTATTGGAAACCTTTGTCAGCGAGTCTGCCACCATAGCGTCGGTGGTGATGAGAGTGACGCAAATCTTGTCTGCAGAGAGTTGGTCGCGCAACAACTTGAGTTTCATATCAATGTACTTTGTTTTTGAGTTAGAGCCAAAATGCTTTAATTTGTCAACCAACCCTTTGTTATCTACTAAAAAGTTGGCCGGACTCGTTATAGAGCCTTGCCAAAGGTTGTTTATTACTGAATTTATCCAAAGTGATTCCTGCGCCCCGTCACTTAATGCATTCAACTCCGCTTCTGTAGATGACAGAGCAATATTGCATTGCTTCCTGCTGTTCCATGCAATGGGTGTGGACCGCCAGAAGATCACGTATCCCGTTTGCAAACGTTGAGTATGCGGATTGTCTGCCCAGGTTGAGTCACTGTAGAAATTCAGAAGATTGTTGCCATGCGGATGCAGCATCAGAGAAAAATTTATAGTACCCGCCAGATACTTCCATACATGAAGAACCTCTTTCTAATATGAAAGCCCTGGACTCTGATTAAACTGAGACAAGATGGATGCTGCAGCTGAGATATCCAGTTGAGTGCAAAAGGCTAGATAGTTGAGCAGACCGGTAAACGTCCTGAAGTTCACACCTAGTTTTTGAAACTCAACTTGTTTGTTGTGAGAGGCCGGAACTAATTGAATTCCTGGTGTCATTGGAGTGAGAACGGTTTTTGCATTTGATAGTTGTAACTCCTTGAGAGTCTTCAGAATTAGTTTTGACTGATTGAGATAGATATAATTTCCCTCCCAAGTGTATTCCATTCCCAGAATGGTATCTGGTGGATGTGCTTATGAACAGGGAAACCTGAGTAAAAATTCCTTCTCAAACCAATCTACCTCCCCCGCTACGACTAAATTGTCCACGTGAAAGAAAACAGAGACACGGCAACTAGTGTCGATGTAAAGACAAAGATCAGTAGTCAACTGAAATAACCCAATACTTTCCAGCCAGATTGTTAGAGTCTTATACCAATTTGAAGGGGCCTGGCGCAATCCGTACAGAGATTTCTTCAGCTTGAGAAATTTTGAGGATTGTGAGCTTTCTTTTGGCGTAAGAATATAAATGTCCTCTTCCAGAGGAGCAAACAGAAAAGCGGCCTTCACGTCAAATTGCCTTATTTCGAGATCATGATCCAACCCGTACAATAGAAGGAGGAGTAGCGTGGTGAATTTTCTGGTCAGCGCGTAAGTCTCACCATAATCTATCCCTGGAGTTTGCAGATTCCCCATAATGCATAAGCGAGACTTACGCTTCTCAGGCAAAAGACTTGTGGCCGGCTTGATTCTATCTACCCACATTGTCCTGAGAAAATGTTTGGGTTCAATTTTGGCGTCCTCCCAAACTTCTTGCAATTCTATTTTGTCCAATTCAGTTTTTCTTTCCACCACCCATTCACTCCCCTTACTTACAAAAGAGCCATAAGAATATTTTTGAGGTCTGATGGAAGACGTTCTCACTCGCAGATTATAATTGCTGGGGATTGATGTATGCGTGGCTTCAACTTTGGTGGGTACTTCTGTAAAGGTCTGAGTCAAGTCGGGAACAACTTCAGTGCCAGTGACTTCATTCTTGATCTCAGATTGAGGAACACTCAAATGAACAACATCATTCAGATTGAGATCTTGACCAAACTCCATTTCCGCAGCATTGGACCTATCCCACTCATCACACCAGTTTCCGACCTTGATCCCGGTGTCACTGGAAGAAAGCTTTTTGATATTGGTATTGAAGTCAAGTAAGGTAATATGTTTTGTGTCAATAATCTTGTTTTTGGTCATCAGGATTTTGTATGACAGTAAGTCATTGTCATACCCAATGAGCCTTCCACAGTGACCTCAAGGTTCCAAATTTGAAAATGGTGCTTTGTCCTTATAGATGTAACTGACCGGATTGCCTATAGGATGAAAGTAATTTATGTTCAGTTTCTTTCCTTTGAAAAGCTCATATGGAGATTTTTTTTGATTTATGGGACGGTATTTGATTGAGTGCCAGTGCACACAATCTGATAACTATGTGCCATAGATTCTTATTCAGGTTTGAATTGAGTAGAACAGTTTGAAGCGATTCTAGTATGAGTTGGTTGAAGCGCTCTGCAAGTCCATTTTGCTGCGGAGTATGACCATTTGAGAACGTTTGTCTTATGTTGTTCTCAGTGCAGTACTTTGAAAGGGTTGAGTTCCAAAATTTGGTGCCTCAATCCAAATGTAAGATCATGGGGCTATAATTGAACCTTTTTGATTCGACATTGATGAGAAAGGGGAGAAAATTTGCTACTTCAGTCTTGCTCTTGATTGGGATCACTGTAAAGAATCTAGTACAGCTGTCAACAACAGTTAGAAAGTAAGCATCACCGCTTCTGCTTAAAGGATAGATAGGCCCAACCAAATCGCAGTGCAATTCTTGGAAAGGTCTTTCAGCGCAATTGTTCTTGTTATTGAAAGGCTTCTTTGAGATTTTACTGATTGCACATACCTCACAAGTCAAAATTTTCTTTATTGGAATCCCTAGCTTTTGACTTATCCTAATATAACTCGCATGTCCAAGAGACTTGTGAATGATTTTGTCGCAGGTGAGAAAAGATATATCATTAACTTTTGCATTGTCAAAATGAACAAAAGGAATATTGCACTCGTAAGTGCCGCTTCTCCTCCAATTCCCCTTACAAATTGTAAAATCATCTTTTCTGAAATCAACATCAAAACCGTCTAACACAAGAGTGCGCATAGACAGAAAATTGGAAGTTGATCGCGGTGAGTATAACACATCTGGCAGAAGAGTTTCTTGTCCTTCAGCATCCAGCAGCTTAACAGTCCCAACTCCATTGTAAAGAAGAGAATTTTTTCCAGAACTTGTTGAAATGCAACTGGTTAGTGATTGGTCTAAGTGAGAAGAATATTTAGTGTCAGAAACAATGTGTCTTGAGGATCCCAAATTGACTACAAATGCATCTGGAAGAAACAGAGAGCATGTATGAAAGGAGCTAACTGAGGTAGTTTCATTGGCCTCAGAAGTTCCATTTTTCTTCTTTCTTGGGAAGGTTGGTCTGAGATGAGGGTAAAGTTTCCAGCATCTGCCCTCTGGATGCGCAGCCCTTGGATTATGCCACTTTTCATTGCATGCCTTCAAATTGGAGCTGAGGAAAGAAACAGAAGTTGAGTTCTCCTTGATTTTATTAGTCTCCGAGTCTCTGTTCAAGAAGCAATTGTTGTTGAACATTCAAAGGTGATTGAGTACATGTTCAGGGTTAATCTGAAGTTTTGACAGGCTTAAAAGGATTGTTTAATTTCAGCTGAAAGTAATCAAGATTGAAGAAATAATACTGAGAAAACACCTTAAAAGGACCAGACAGTGAATTGAACTAGACAACACGGGTACTAGGAGAAGATGCGGCAAGGAGGGGAGTAAGAATCTGGTGAGGTGTTCTTGATAAGGTGATAGGGTGAGCTTGGGTCGTATGGTAGCTTGTTCTTGATAAGAAGATGGAGTGAGCTTGCGTCAATAGCGGTAGTTGGTGGATGATGTTGAGTGGTAGCGGTAGCTGGTGAGTGAGTTGAGTGGTAGCGGTAGCTGGTGAATCCGGTTGAAGGTTTTGCAAGGAGCCTTCCTTGATTTGTTGGTGAGGCGGTGGAGCGGACAAGCGGGACTTTGGAAATGGAGCATTGACAGCGGTTTGTGTTGGAAGCCATACGCGCGAGAGGAGACGTGACAGTTGGTTCACATCATAGTCACAGCAGGGTGAGAGATACGGAGAGGGACTAGCTGGAGACGCATAAGGAAGAAAAGAAACACAGAACAGAATGGGAGACAGCAGAAAATGAGGAAAATAATGAAATGAGAATAAAGAAGAAATGAGAAAATGATAGAATGATTTGGGCATGTTGTTGAATTCCAACAGCCTCCCTTGCTCAAATCATTCTGATATGTTCAGCGCGTCCAACACACGGCACAGTTATATTTGTGTCACAGGTTTGGTGAGGAAATCCGCCAAATTCTTCTTGGAGGATACTTTTTGAAGGTTGATGGCGTTTTTGAGAATCTTGCTTCATACATAGTGGAATCTCAACTCCATGTGCTTTTTGTGGAACGTGGCATGGTTAGCTTGATTGAGAGCCATCTTGATGCAGCCTTTGTTGTCCTTGTGGATGGTGGCTGGTTTGGTCGCTTCCTCTGGCCAAAACTTGCTCATAAGTGATTTTACCCAGCTTACCTCTTTGATGGCGTCGCCCAGCGCCTCATATTCAGCTTTGGTAGTGGACAAAGACAGGGTTGGTTGCTTCTTGCACTTCCAAGCGACAACACTTCCAAGCCATCGTACAACAAACCCGGAGACTGATCTTCTAGTGGTGGGACAGGTCGCCCAGTCAGTGTCAACGTAAGCTTTGAGTTGAGAGGCGGAAGAGGAGAAGCTGAAGTTGATTCCATGGTTCAGTGTGTGTTGGAGATATTAAAGGACGTATAGCACCGCTTGAAAGTGGTGGAGATTTGGCTTGACAAGGAATTGAGCTAGGTAGTTGACAGCAAAAGTGATGTCGGGCCTTGTGCAAATGCTTATGTGATTCAGCTCCCCGACAATTTTTCTGTAATTGGCGCCCAATAGGAGAAACTCCTTGTGGTCTTATTCACTTGAGGCACATAGTTTGATGTGAGGTTTGAAGGGAGTCAAGAATTTCTTTTGAGGAGGAAGTGAATACTGCGCGCATAATTGTTTAATGTAGGAGCTGTGAGAAAGCTTGTAGCTGGTTGGAAGGTGGTTGACATTCATTCCAAGAAGCAGGGAGGCAGGCCTGAGGTCCTTTATTTTGAATTTGGAGCCGAGCTGAGCAATGAACACCTCCAGATGATCACTGAATATTGTGATGTTGTCAACATGCACGTAGAGATAAGTTGAATCCTTCTAGAACACACACTGTTCCACCTCACTCTTGTGGAAGCCGCAGTTAGTCAACCAGGAGCTGAGCATGTCATACCAGGCCACCAGAGCTTGTTTGAGACCGTACAGAGCCTTTTTGAGCCTAAGGTGCTTGCCATTTGTGATGGAGATGTGGGGAGGGGGAGTAAGGTAGACTTCTTTGCGCAACGGAGCGTTCAGGAAGGCGGCCTTTATGTCAACTTGGTGAAACTTTAGCTTCAAGTGAGCAGCAAGAGCAATTAGCATGCGCAGGGACGTTTTGTCCCCAGTTGGCAAAAAGGTGGAGGTGAAGTCAATGCCGTACTGCTGATTGAATCCTTGAACGCAGAGCCATGCTTTGAATTTGACTATTTGGTTTAGCTTGTCGCGTTTTTTCCAAAAGACCCAGACGCATTTGAGCCCTAGCTTGTCATCAGGAAGAGTTGCCTCTTCCCAGACTTGATAGTTGAGAAGATTGAGCTCTTCGTGTTTCATTGCCTTGAGCCATTCTTCTTGGTACTTTGAGTTGAGGGCTTCTTGGACTGAGATGGGGTTGGAATAGTTGTTGTCGACAATGAGATAAACAGCCGGAAGACCTATTTTGGAGCTAGGACAACAAGGTTAGGGAATAATGTTCTGGTGCGTTAGCCTGTCGTGTGACAGGGAATTGGGGGGGGGGAGAAGTGTTGATTGATGCCTTTTTCAAGGCAGAAGGAGTGGAGGTCAGATGAGATGAACTCGCCTCCGTTGTCGGAGATGAGGAGCTTCACGGTGTTGCCGGTTTGATGTTCGGCCCGTGCCACAAAGTCCTTGATGGCGGGGGTCACATTGCTTTTCTGTTTGAGGAGAGCAACAGAACAAAATCCAGAGAACAAATCCGTCATGGAGAGGAAATAGGAGAATCCTGAGTTTGAGATGATAGGGAAGGGTCCGACAATGTCCAGATGAATTGCTTCAAGAGGGCGAGTGGCTGCCTTGAACTTGTGATTGAACGGTGTCAAAACTTGCTTGCAGGTTTTTCAGATTTGACAGACAGTTGGTTGGGTATCCAAGTCGACGGAGTTTAGATTGAGAGTTTTGAGGGATTGAGCGCTAGCGTGACCAAGGCATAAGTGCCAAAGATTTTCCGGAGCCTTGAGAAGCAACGTGGATTGGCTGCAACGAAGAAATTTTGTTCCACACAGTTCAGTTAACTTGTTGTTTGTGGTGCCTACAAAGCTGATCTTGTCCAGTTTCACTTTGAACCCCGAGTATCCAACTTTGGAAAAGGTTGCCTTCAAGGAGTTAAGTTGAGTGAGAGAAATAAGACATCAATTAATGGAGGGAATGAGGAGGACATTCCTAAGAATTATGGCTGAGCCGAGGTGATTGAGAAGTTTAGCTGATCCAGAATGTGTAGCAATGAGTGAGTTGTTTGGGGAGCCTGTTCCCACTTCCAGATGGATGGGCGTGCAATCAAATAGAAACAAGGGGTCGTTGACTATATGATGGCTTGCGCCAGAATCCAGAACCGGGAGATGGAAGTCTTTTCTATTGGATGAGAGGTAAATTTGAGCGTTGAAATGAAGCTCGGAGCCTTTGGAATTGCTTTCATCTTTGACGGTTGGACTTTTGTTGATGGAGTGGAGATTTGACAAGGGAGTCTTATTCCATTCAGGTCTGAGATGAGGATGGACAAACCAGCATTTACTTTCAGGGTGTTTGGCAAGGGGTTTATGGTGTCCTTTTGAGCATGGATGTTTGGGTTTTGCCCTTTTCTTCATGGTTGATTTGTGCAGTGAGACTGAAGGAGAGATGTCCAAGGTCGAGTTGTCGTCTGGCAACCTGGACAATTCAAGTTGAAGAACCTCACAAAGTTTTTTTAGGATCCCGGTTGAGTTTTGGAGAAGAGCGTCGTTAAGGATCAGAGAATTGACAATGTGGTAGAATGAGATGGGAAGTTTGGCGAGGATGGTGTAGCTGAGGATGTCAGGGGGAACTTTGAGTCTCACAACGGTGAGTTCATTCATGAGTTTTTGGCAGTCCTTGATGTACGCCGTCAGGTCACCCTTGAAGAGATAGCAAATAAAATTGAGCCAAATGCGACCACAGTTGTTGGAAGATTGCGAGGCATATTGTTCTAGGATTGCATCCCAAATGGAATGGGGATCTCCATCATTGACATCGTTGACAATGGATTTGAAGGCAGATTCACCAAGATGCTGGATGATAATTTTGGCGGTTTCATATATTTTCTTCTTCTGGGGTCCGGTCAATGGTGAAGGGGCGGGCTCAAGGGTCAGTTCGAGGAGTCCTTTCCTGCGCAGGTAGCTCTTGATCCAAAGGCTCCAGGAAGGGAAGTTAGAGTCATTCAGGAGGGGAATGTTGAGTTTGGACGAGTTGGGTTGTTCTTCTGAATCGGACATTTAGCCTATCTGGTCCAGCAAGCGGGCTTGGGACTGTAAATCTGAAGTTTTGGCAGGCTTAAAAGGATTGTTTAATTTCAGCTGAAGGTAATCAAGATTGAAGAAATAATACTGAGAAAACAACTTAAAAGGACCAGACAGTGAATTGAACTAGACAACACGGGTACTAGGAGAAGATGCGGCAAGAAGGGGAGTAAGAATCTGGTGAGGTGTTCTTGATAGGGTGATAGGGTGAGCTTGGGTCGTATGGTAGCTTGTTCTTGATAAGAAGATGGAGTGAGCTTGCATTGATAGCGGTAGTTGGTGGATGATGTTGAGTGGTAGCAGTAGCTGGTGAGTGAGTTGAGTGGTAGCGGTAGCTGGTGAATCCGGTTGAAGGTTTTGCAAAGAGCCGTCCTTGATTTGTTGGTGAGGCGGTGGAGCGGACAAGCAGGACTTTGGAAATGGAGCATTGACAGCGGTTTGTGTTGGAAGCCGTACGCGCAAGAGGAGACGTGACAGTTGGTTCACATCATAGTAACAGAAGGGTGAGAGATACGGAGAGGGACTAGCTGGATACGCATAAGGAAGAAAAGAAACACAGAACAGAATGGGAGACAGCAGAAAATGAGGAAAATAATGAAATGAGAATAAAGAAGAAATGAGAAAATGATAGAATGATTTGGGCATGTTTTTGAATTCCAACATAATCTTCTTGTCTGAGTGTGTGATTTGTTGAACTATGGTGTCCAAGGATGACCAAAGTTTTTCTAGGATTAAGTAGGCAATGATATCGGTTGGTTATTCAATACCTACATCCTGCAATCACAAAATGGAAGTTTTTGTATTGGTAATGAAACCAGGAATATCTGATAGAGAAAAAAGAGCTCTAAGAAACTCTTTAAAAACCCTTGCTCAATTAGAGGCATGATTAGAGGCAAAATACTTGTTTATATCAGCCCAGATTTGATGTGCATCTTTCTTGTTGTCCGCGGTAATAATATTGGCTTGGATTGTAGTATTGAGCTTGGAAGTGAGTATTGTTCTGATTCTCATGTTTTCCATCTGGCTGAGTCCAATTGGATTTCCATTGGCATCATTGTTTTTCTTTGTGAGTTTAGCAAACAGATCCTCTTGCAAGTCCATCATATTTATGACTTGGTTGCGCCATATCAAAAAATTATTGGTAGTGAGTAATGGAATTTCCTCAATTGCTGTTTTGAGTATTGTTGCATTCAACAAATTGGTCATCTTGGTTTCTGATTATAGTGAATTGACTGGTATTGAAGCGTTCCAACAATTTTGACTGTTAATTGTGAAAAATTAAGACCAGAAACTAATTTCATTTATCAGAGAAGTGTATATAAAAAAACATTAAAATAATCAAAAGAGACCTGTCCTACCCAAGGAATGAAAATGACACAGGTTGAGGATACTCAAAATAATAAACAGTAGGATCACACGCCTCGGATAAAGATGAAACAAATTCTGAATGCCATGACAAATAAGTTAGAAAGATTTTTGGGGAATAAAAAAATGAAAGAATAGATGATTGCACCAAATTACTTGAAGACTTCTTCAGTGATCTGAATTATTGCCTTTCTTCTAGAACTTGAGTGATGAGTTTACAAATCAGAAGAGATTTGAAAAGGTGAAAGTTGATCAGAGAAGAAGTGGAAGAAGAAGAAGAAGACCCTTGTTTGTTTGTTGTCCATTTAACATACATCATAGAGGCTACCACTACTCAGATGAATATGAATATGCATATTTTCTCTGCCCGCGCGTGCTGCTTATAAGTGTTGAAGGATGAAATGCGCGCGTGGCACTTCTGATGTGAAATAAAGTTATAAAAGAAATAAAAAAGAATAATAACATAAAAATAAAGGAATAAAGGAAATAAGAAGAAGAAAAGAAAAAAAATGGAAAAGACATGATTCTGCACTTCTACATTGTTCTCCCAGGGTTCTGGCCTTCAGGCTAAGAGTTTTCACTGTCCAAACAAACTGGAATAACTGATACAACTGGGAAACTTTGCAAAGGTTGCAAGTGACACATATTCCAAATTTTACATAAACCATGGCCACAAGCCATGCTATAAGTAGATTATAAACATATTTTAGCGTGTATGCTACTACTAGATAATCCCCATATACATAAACTGAGACGCCTAGCTGACCAGGAGAACCTTATCCTCATCAGAGTTTGCGTTCAAGTACTGGCAGCTGGTTGAGCTCATAACGTGGCGGATGGTATACGTGCAGATCCACGTTACCAACACAAAACTGTAACTTGAGCTTGCGACTTTTGGTGGTTAGAATGGTTCGAGTGCATACAGAGGAAGGAAATCAAAGATTCCGATCTTTTCCAAATTACAACAAAAGGCGGCTCTCGACTGAAGCTTTACGCAACATAACAAAATACTACAGTCAAGCGGAAGGAAAGAGAAACGGGTGGTTAAATTTGGGGTTGGACCTGAGTCCCTGTTCTGTCCATCCTCGATTAGAATGAGATGATTCATCTAGGAACGTTGAGGTTTTCTAATCAAACAAACCAAAAGACTGGGCTGGAAGGACCTAAGAAGCCATATAGTCAACAAATAACAAAGCAAAACTAGACCCTAATAGAAAGACCAGCAGCCACTTGCGACTCTCTTTATTGGATTCACTCGCGCTTAGGAGTTGCTGATTACCTTGCTTGATCTTACCTGTCGAGACGATTGAATCGTCCCACAGTTGATCGATCATCTCATTTTGTTGAGTCAAATGATAGACCAACTCGGTTTGCAAGTTCGAGATCTCCAGCAGGGATGATTCGGTTTGTTTGATTGACTTGAGGGTATTTTCGGTCGCTTGTAAGACCTCGGAAGATTCTTTCTCAAACTGCTGAATTTGTTCTTGTGTTAAGACGCTCTGCATCGTCGGTTCGTCAACTGAGTCTTGGAGTAGCTGATCGGTTTTGGGTTGGTAAATCGTGGGTATTTCAGTTTTCTCAATTGAAGTTAGGGAGGGATTGGAGTGTGGAACCGCAGATGAACCTAAATAAAACATTGTCGCATGAAGCACTGAAGGTGCAGCTTCAACTCAGAGTAACAAGTCGATCTTACCTGTGACGTTCATCAACCCCGCCAAACCACTTTTCATAACTTTCTCCATCTTTTTCTTGGCTCTCATCTCCTGTTGAGACTTGATGGCCTTCCCAAGATCAGTCAACTGTTGATTGAGAAACCACAAGATTGAGGCTCTATGAGAATCGAACTGCTCTACTGCAATATTATGCGACGTGAGTGAAATACCCAGAAATCGACTGAGAGCGTTGGACTGTTGGGCATCTTGCTGAGCTTTACGTACTGTTAATTATGAATCAACAAATCAATCAGCGTTTCGAAACGTGGAATGGCGAGAGATCGGGAAAGAGACAGTAAAATGGATATGATTCATGGATTTTTTCCTTTTGATAGGGTAGCTAAGTAGATGATCAACCAACCTTTCTCCGCGGATTCAAGGGCCCGTACGCCTTCCACAGATTTTTTCAATCCAACAGCAACGAGCGTATCGATTTGGTCTTTTTCATTCTCACTAAACCATCTGACATTGGAAAAACCCTGAAATCCTTTGGAGACGTTGATCGATCGATCGTGCTTTGATGAAAATTTTTGGGTCGATGATGCCGATGGAGTTGGATCCAAGTATGCTCGTCGTATACTACTCATAAAGTTCAGTAGTTCCTGAATGTTGTTGGCCTGGAACGTCAAGCAATTTGATGATTTGTGCATCATCAAGATCAAGTCAGTACGCTTGTAAGAACAAGATTTTGTTGGCAGAAGTGTGTTTGTGAGAGAATGACGAGGAAGCGTAATCAAAATGGATGATGATTGAAAGACTGTTCTAAGGGGAAGACTTCACCTGAGAGTTGTATACTCACAACTAGTTGTGCCTCCTTCAGCCACGGGTCTGGTACTCTCGTCCCCTTCTTCGCCTGAGTGGGTCGATTTTTGTCTGTTAAATGAGAACCGTCGGATTTCCTACGAGATTCGAGGGCCAACTTGAATTCATCGGTCCTACAGATCGAAGCCATCATGACTTGTGGGGATTCAAATCAGTGGTTGTGGTTGTCTGCGTGCCTGAATCTTAACTGTTTTGGATCATCTCCTGCTTCCTTTTTCCTTCTTTCTTTCTCGAGGGATTCTTAATTTTAAAGAGATGAATAATAAGCGAAAGCAAGTTGGGGACTTATTGGTTGTCGAGAAATTCTCGTCGAGTGTTTTTAAATTTGGACGCTGTCGGTCGAGACGACTGGTGCTCGCGCTCCCAATCACAGCACACGGTGCGGGGGAACCTCATAAGCCCCCTGCGGAGTCAAGGCGGGGCTTGGAGACTGCAGAGCGCAAGGGCTCTTCCAATTTACCATAACATCACCACCCTTTTCCATTCATCCAAAATCCCAAATACTGAAATTCTCTTGACCATCCTCAAAATGAAAATCTTCCCATCTTTCTTATTGTTGTCTAGTTATTTATTATCATCATTGTCAGCCTACTAGATGCCAAGACCCTTGCAATCCTTTAGCTACTAGAGGTAGTGGTGATTAGAATAAATATATTATTCAAGATAGTGCAGCAATGATCTGTAAAAAGATGGATAAAGCCAATGCAAGGAGGTGGTTTGCTTATTCAAAAGGATATTATATTGATTTAAATTGAATTAGACAGAAGAGCCATAGTAAGACTGGGGATCTTTAATACCTCTCTCTGGGGGATTAAGCTTATGATCTGTAATACTGGGAATATTGGGAGCTTGGTTATTCAAGAAAAGTAATTATTGTCCATGGTAATTGCTGAGTCCAAGGAAGCAGGCAGCCAGGGAAGAATGGCAACACTTACTGGTCAGATAATGATTTCAAAAATACCTGCAAATAAAGTCACAAGGATCATGCAAGCCTGGTAAGTGTTATACCTTGCACAACTGCAAACTAACTGAGGAGACAATCATCAGGCAAGGGGGGTAGCCCTTATAAGGTAATCCAAAGTGACTAGATACAACCTGGTGGCTCCTTATGGCCACCGTGTGACAGTAAGGCTAATTAAGGACTTACTGCAGTGCCAAGTTAGTTTTGATGGCAGAACCTGTTGAATATAAATTTCAGATAAAATTGATTAATCACTCAATTATTTCTTTTAAGTGTTTAATTCCCTATGACATGGTTATCTGGATGACTATAAATTTGAGTCCCTGAAAAATACATCCAGGAAGGCCGTCACACCTGCCCCTGGCATTCAAGGGGCTGAAGGCACAGGCACTACTACTCACAGAACACAGGATAGAAAAGACTTAATTGAAAGATGAGGGATGAAGTAAGGGCAATGCTGATGAAGGAAGAGATGAGATTCATCCAAGAGTAAGGCTCTGAAGGAGACAGGTTGGCTGAATCCTATAAGAGTAACACCAGAGGGATAGGTGAGATAAGTAATGGTAGGTTGGTTGGCTTTCTTGTGATAAGATGACACCTATTGGATGGGCCTAACCAATAAGGAGTAGTATACCAATTCTGTGGGGGGAATTAGTCCAGGAAGGAAGGAGAGTCCAGTATATGTGAGAACTGGGAGAAGGCCTTGAGGAGGGAGTGACTGATGCCAGGGTTGAGATTCCCCATGGTATTACATTTTGTCCAATTGGGCTGGAGACAGTGGCTTGATAGATTGGGTAATGGGCCTGTCCAGGAAGGCCTGTATGTACTGAACTGGAAGTATGGTCTGTCCCGCCAGGAGTATTTACTATGGATATACAGTATGGGATCTGCATGTACTTCTCATACCATTGCAGGAGAGATTGAGGATGCACCAAGCCACAGAGAGAGAGAGAGAGAGAGAGCCTGGTGGAATGTCTAGGACCTGCAGGGGATGTAGGGAGATACTCCAGGAGGTGAAGCTAGTAGATCCAGGGGTAGAGGTGGATTGTACTGAGGATTGAGAATGGCTGAGGAGACTGAGTATGGAGAGTCAAGTTGTGTTTATGAAAGAGGCCTGTATTGATCCCTTTCCATTTTACCAATGGTTCCCTAGATGGTATTATGGTAAAGTGCAAGATGGGGCCATGCACTGAGGGAAGTATTGCAGCTAGGCATAGTACACAGGTGGATTTTAATATTTTAGGCTGGATGTAAATGTCACATGTCAGGAAATATGATGTTCTGGGAATTGATTGCATGGTAATGGTAAGGGAAATATGCCTAGGATGCATGTATAAATCTTGCCAACAGGTGCACACATCATTAATTCATTCATGTCATAATTTTAATTTTTTTTTTCAATAAATTTTTCTGTATATTTTTGTGTCATTTAGTGTGCACAAGAGTCACATAATTTGCCTTGAATAGCCTGTGAAAGCAAATTCTTTCCTTTTTTGTGATTTTTGGAAAAAGTGTCTAATCATATTTTGAGAGTTTTTCACACCAGAAAAAAGTTAATGGCACTTGATTCCAGGTGAAATCAAGTAACAACTTTGATAATTTATCACTAATCAATTTTTACTTTGGTGGGACTATTAGGGTGTATCACAGTTAGGAAAACTGCCATTAGAAACCCACCATTTCTTTTGAGCAAACCTGCCATTTTAATGGCAGGTTTATAAAATAAACATGTAAAAAGTAAAGAGAGCTTGAGCTCTAGTGAGAAGAAAGGATTAAAGAATGAGTGAAAGGAGCTTATAACGTCAAGCATAACGGACCTGAGGACAGGAGGAAAAGGACACTCCAGTTGATGTGTTTGCTGAACAGATGCTTGAATTCCACTTGAGAGCACCATAGTTTAAATAGACTAAATACATGATTGGCCAACAAGTGGTTGAGTACAAAATGAATAAGGCAAAATTAACATAAGCAATTTAAGTGAAATGGTAAGTGAAATGTTATGCTTGGACAGTCTGACAATCACTACTAAGAACACAGCCTAGTTATATTTTAACCATTATTTTAATACTTCAATAACAACAATAATATAAATAAAATCAATCAAATCAATAGTACTTTAAACTCCAGTGAAAGTCACATAAATGAAAACTCAAACTCTAACAACACATACCACCTAACTGGTGTATTTTGAAATGGCAGTTTTCATGAAAATGGCGGGTTTCAAACATCAAACCCACCATTATCATCCATCCACCATACATTGCATGCAAAACACCCATCCACACCTCCACCTCAGCAAATCAATACCAATCCCATCTCCATTGCATCAGACACATTTCATTTCCATTGCTTCACATCTCCATTGCTTCACATCTCCATCACATCACACACATCCCATTGCATGAAAAACACCCATCCACCCATCCACCTCAGCAAATCAATACCAGTCTCATCTCCATTGAATCACACACATCTTGTTAGACTGTAGAGGCACATTCTGTTGTCTTTTTCAATTCTTTTGCTACACACATTTCACATGACATGTCACCAGCTCTTGATGTATACCTGAGCAGCCTCTGGGAGGTGGAAGGTCTCTTTTCATCATCCTTCCACTTCTCTCCCATGCTGACTCAGGTACCCTAGCACTCTCTTCTTCTTTGTTCTTGTGTTCTTTTGCTCCAGTCTCTCTCATAACTAATGTAATCCATCCTTCCACTTCTCTCCCATGCTGACTCAGATGAGCTCATCAGGTTATGAGCCCAGAGCTCTTCAGCTATAAAATCTCTCTCTAGGATCCATATGCTTTCCAACAAAACAATCAGAACCAGATGACATCATCCCCATCACCCTCTCTTAAACCAATTTCATCCAACACAATGATCAACATTGGTTCAGAAAATCTAAACTCAGGTTCTCAAAAATTGTCCAGCGCCAAACTACCTGCTCTCAAACCTCCTGGGACAGAATAAAACTACTTGGACTGGGAATTTGTAGTTTATTCATACTTTGAAGCATTGGGCCTTGAATATGTTATAGAAAAACCCAAAATTGACAACACAACTATAGCCTGGAAAAATGAGAACAAGCTTGTGTGTGCTGTCCTCACTCAAACTATCAATTCCTAAAACCTTTGCTATGTGCGTGGACACAAACACCATGCGTTTGGGATGTGGAATGCTCTTCTTTGCGCTCATCAGGACCAAACAACTGGGGGAAGGGTGTACTGGCTGAGAAAACCACTCCTGACAAAAATGGATGGAAAAGATATACTTTCTCATATTGACACCATGGCGCATTTTCACAAAAGGATTAATTTGATTATCTCCCCATCCAAACCCCTCACAGCCAATGATGTACATGTAGCGGCCCTCCTAAGCTCAATACCTCAGGAATAGTTACATTGCGTGTCCTTGTATATGAATCAAGACAGGGTGAGATCTGAGACCATATTCAGCGCTCTCAAAAGTGAACATACTTGTCAACAGTACCAAATTCAGATGGAAGCCTCAGTCTCAACGGAAAAATCATCCAAGAGTCACTCTGACTCCACCAACCAAACTCTGAAAAGATGCTAATTCTGAAATGCAGATGGCCATGACTTGAACCTGTGCTACAACACAAGAAGGATCCTGAACAAGTTGAAGGCAAATCAAAATTTGAGGCCTGAATTGTCTAGAAAAAGGCCCAACAAGAAGCCTATAAAGCAATCTGCTAGAGCGGGGAGGACCTCCATGGCAACCGTTGTTCCTCAATCAAAGTCTCATGACAAGGTGGACAAGTCTGACTACTCAGGCTGCAAGTACAAAGTGACCGCCGGACATGCATCAGTACTAGTTGCCTCAAAATCAACCGCCGGTTAAGTCAAAAGATGCTACCTTGGACTCCAGATGTTCAATCTCAATGACTCCCTACCTTCAATCAGTACACCATCTGAAAACGTGCAACACTCCTGTTTTCCTTGCTGATCACTCATTAGTGAAATCCACACACAAAGGATTTGCCAGACTCCTGGTCCACCATTGTCCCTCTATTGAAAACCTTGTAGTTCCGTTGCTCCATGAACCACTACTTTCAATTGCTGGCCTTTGCAACATGAATCTTACTGTTGTCTTTGACTCAATTGGATGCAAAATCTACGCAACTGACAAGGTATTCATCAAATCAGCTCCTCTGGGTGAAGGGTATTGAAAAAGGAATCTTTATTATCTTCCCTCAGAGCCAGTGAGCTCTTCTTCTGCCCATCTATCTCCTGAAAACAACACTAAAAATACTCAATTTGGTTACCATGTTTGCTTCTCACATTTAGGCCTCAAGCCTCTCAAGAAGTTCCTTTGCACTCTTGGCATTGTGCCATCAATATCCAATGAAATTGAAATTCAAAAATGCCCGATGTGCGTACAATGCAAAATGCACCGTAAACCATTCAAGGCAAGAAAACCATATTGGGTGACCACACCAGGCCACCTAATCCACTAAGATGTAGGCTTGTTAGAAGTAAAATCCCCAGAAAGTCACAAATATTTTGTGAACTTTGTTGATGATTTCTCCAAGTTCATTTCTGTCTTTCCACTCAACTCCAAATCCAACATCTTCTCCTGCTTCAAACTTTTTCTCTCTTCCTTCAAGCGCTAATTCAATTTAAAAATACTTGCTATTTGCACTGACAACGGTGCTGAATACCTTTTGAATAAATTTGATACTTATCTAAAAAACCTTGGAATACTCCACAAACCCAGCCCACCTCATTTGCCTGAACTCAACGGCATAGCCAAACAAACAAACCAAACAATAGGAAATGTGGTTCAAAGTGTGGTACTACAAGCTTTGACGCCAAAGTTCTTCTGGGAAGATGACCTCAAACTCTCTCTTCACCACTACAATCTCTTCTTATGTCACGCACCATCTGGCTTCAAATCTCCAATCTCACTCCTCAATCAACCACCTCCCAAACTAACCAAAATCCATCCTTTTGGATGTCTTGTATGGTACAAATTTCCAGAAGCTGATCAATGCAAACTCAACAAGAAAGCTAGATCTTCTATCCTTCTTTCTTACCTAAAGGATGGAAAAGGAGTTAGGGTGTGGGACATGGAGAAAAGAAGCATGGTAAAGTCTAGAGATGTTATTTTTGAAGATGATGTTTCCCTTATTCATCTGACCTTCTGATTCCACCAACTCCCATTCACGTAGAACTCCCCTGGCCAATCAAGTCCAACCCCTCACCTGTCCAACATCATTGAAACCACCCAGCACCCCTAATGTGCCTGGTCTGACCCCTTTCTAACCACCACTAAACATACACTTAAGGGGGGGGGGGGTCAAGATAAAAGACTCACTGCCTCTATGCACGCGCCTCAAAATTGGATTTGCAAGCAAGTCAAAGATCTCTCCTTGTAAGACTCTTCCAAAAATCATCCAGCACACACTCCCAACTCAGAAAATTCACCTTTGCCAGTAGCTCTACCTGCTCCAACAACTGCGTCTGCACCGGGAAAAGTCACCAGAATCAATCTACCACCTCCAGAATTAGCCTCCAGTTGGTCACCTCCTTGTTCACCTCCACCCCCTGGCCACTCAGCTAGAGTAAGGCGTCCACCAGACAGGCTTGGACACTGGTCCAAAAACAACAACACAGACCAAGCTCTTGATACACCCAAAACTTGGAAACAACTTCTTTGCTCACCAAAAAAGCTCCGGTGGATCAAGGCAGCATATGTAGAGTTTGCGTCTCTACTAGGAATGCAAACATGTAACCTTGTTCCTTGAACCCAAAAACATAAAATAATAAAATCCAAGTGGGTCTTCAAAATAAAAAGGCAACCTGATCACTTGGTTCAGAAACTTAAGGCACGTCTTGTTGCAATGGGGTATACTCAGACAAAAGGAATTGAATTTGAAGAGGTTTTGTCTCCAACTTTCTGGCTTAAAACTCTCTGCATCATTCTTACTCTTTTGGCTTCAAACGACTGGACAGGCTTCCAGGTAGACTTTAAAACAGCATTTCTTAATGGAAAACTGGACCATGAAGTATTCATGGAACACCCGCCTGGTTTTGTCAACCCCCAACATCCAGACTGTGTGTGCAGACTTGATTGATCAATCTATAGCCTGAAACAATCTCTGCAACAATGGAATGCCCAGCTACACAAAGCTCTCACAGACTTAGGTCTGTCCAACTCAAAATATGATCCAACTCTCTACTTCAAGACCCAATATGGTAGGCTTGTTGGAGCTCTTACTGCTTATGTTGACAACCTGGAAATAGTTGGTGAGCCAGGATTTTTCAAACAAATTGATGCAGAAGTTGGGAAGAAGTTCAACAAAAGCGCAGATGAGGACCTAAACCACTTTCTCTCACCAAAAATCACTTGCAATTGCCTCATTCATCAAATTCATATCAATCAATCCCACTATATCAATAGTCTTGCTGAAAGATTCCTTGGGGGCGCTCACACCTCAGTTTCAACACCGTCTGATTTGCTTTTCAAAAATATTATCCGCAAGAGCCCTGATGACCCACCCTCATCTGGCCCGTACAATAAACTAATAGGGTCTCTCCTATGGGTCTTGCAATGTACACAACCCAACATCTTGTTTGTATTCAAAAAACTCTCTCAACATTTGAGAGATCCGTCTGAGGCTCACTGGAGGGCGGCAGTTTGTGTTCTAAATTCTCTGGTATCCACTAAAAACCCCAGTCTCTGTCTAGGTGGCTCAATGAAGCTTTTGTCATACTCCAACTCTGACCGGGCGGAGGATTGCGAAAACCACAATTCTACCTCAGGCTACCTTTTCAAACTGGGAGATGGTGTCATCAGCTGGAAATCCAGGAAACAGGCAACTGTGTTGCTTTCAAGTACGGAGGCCAAATACAAGGCCATTTTGGATTCCTGTAAGGAAGGCCTGCGGCTCTGTAAACTTCTCTCAGAAATTCATCTACAACCACATTCTCCCATTCCAATCCACATCAATAACAAGGGTGCCAAATTTCTTGCAAGGAACCCCAAACATCACTCCAGAACCAAGCACATTCAAACCAGGTTCCACTTTGTCAGAGAATGTGTTCAAGAAGGAAATGTCAATCTCATCCATGTCTCCACAAAGGACATGCTAGCCAACACACTGACAACACGTTTTAGGCAAGCTCTCCTTGAGAAACATCAAAATCACCTTGGTGTTGGAGTTTAGTTATTCCTTTCTTTCTTCCATTTTTCTTCTCTCTTTTTTTACCTTGTCTTTCTTCCTTTTTTTTCTGTTCTCTTTCTTTCTTTCAGTTCAATTTTGCAGCAAGGAGGGGTGTTAGACTGTAGAGGCACAGTCTGTTGTCTTTTTCAATTCTTCTGCTACACACATTTCCCATGACATCTCACCAGCTCTTGATGTATACCTGAGAAGCCTCTGGGAGGTGGAAGGTCTCTTTTCCTCATCCTTCCCCTTCTCTCCCATGCTGACTCAGGTACTGTAGCACTCTCTTCTTCTGTGTTCTTGTGTTCTTTTGCTCCAGTCTCTCTCATCACTAATGTAATCCATCCTTCTACTTCTCTCCCATACTTACTCAGATGAGCTCATCACATCTCATCTCCATCACCTCACATCTCAATTGCTTCACATCTCCATTTCTTCACACAAATCCCATCATCATCTTTTTAAATATGTCCAATCAAACTTCCCAGCAGCAAGTTGAAAATTCAAAAAAGCTGACTGATCTTTTTTGATTATTTGACTTTGATTCATACTCTGATTCAGACTCAAATTTGGAA